>JARYHS010008074.1:110525229-111209776 GCA_031002005.1 Vandiemenella viatica
CACAATGAGCCTTTAAACATGGAATTCAAATATAGCTCAGGGTAGTTCCATTTCAGTTATTAATATCTGTTGGCATATTTCTTTCTAATTTTGAACATTTTTGTGGCTGTTAAGGATTTCAAAAAGTGGTTTTGAGTATAAGGTTTCAGAAATGTGTAGACATATTAAAATCTTTATCAGATTGTGAACCTACTGATAGGCAGCTGAACATGAAATTATGCAGTCAAAAGTTAATGAAGAATGGTAGATATTTAATTTAGAAAAATTAAACCCTTCACTTATATCAAATAAAAACAGAAGATGGATGGTGAACACATTTTACTTTATTTTGTATTTAATCCTTATTCATGTGAAGAGTTGAGACGTGTCAAGATAATTAATGTGTGCACACCATGGTTCACCATAGGACTTAACACTTTGTGGTCGGGGCGAGGGTTGTGTTGTTGAAAATTATTTTTACGCACACACACACTCACACACACTCACACACACACAGAGAGAGAGAGAGAGAGAGAGAGAGATATTCTTGAAATGGAGTTTCATTGTTTATGCATTGCAACTAGTCAAGCTGCTTGTTATGAATAAGTTTATTAGATTTAAATGATTAGTCCTTCATTAAACATTCTTTTTGTTAGTATGTGCCTGGTTGTCAGGTTAGGTTGCTTATCAGTTTCTAATAGCATGAGGAGAAAGGTGGTTTTACTATAATTAACAAATAAAAGTTGATCTAGTCTGAAATTAGCAACATTGTTCAAAAGTTAATTTATTTCTCAAACAGATACATTGATTGTCCCCACCCAAAGATT
This sequence comes from Vandiemenella viatica, assembly GCA_031002005.1. Classification (NCBI taxonomy): domain Eukaryota; kingdom Metazoa; phylum Arthropoda; class Insecta; order Orthoptera; family Morabidae; genus Vandiemenella; species Vandiemenella viatica. The sequence goes on from JARYHS010008074.1 coordinate 110,526,036, forward strand.
ATATTTATGCAGACTTTGTATCTGAAAGATTGCAGTGCTTATTTTTTTTTTCAGTGTAAAACAGCATTATGTGCTCTAATATACCAAAATATATTGGTATAGAAAGTACTAAGCCCATTTCTAGTGATGATGGGGTCAGCACGTGCCTTTTTTAGGTTAGGGGCTGCTGGTGAGGGGATTGAAATAGATAATCAAAACTATACTGATCATAGATCCATGATGAAAGAAAATTACAAGTGCCAAAGAAATGGATGAAGCTGCTGAAACAATAACAGGCTGGGGCAGAACTTGGAAGGGGGAGGCTAATCCTGAAAATATCACAAAGCTAGTGATAAGGGTGTTACTGGTGAACTGTAGGAGTATAATGAACAAAGTAATAGAATTTGCAAACTTAATAGCGGTACATGAACCACAAGTAATTATAGGTGTAGAATCTTGGTTAAAAGAAGACGTATTAGACAATAAGGTTTTTCCCAATGGTTGCGGAGTGTACCTCAGAGATAGAGGAGCAATTGGTAGAGGAGTTTTCATACTGGTTATCAAAGACTATTACAGTTCACTGGTGTTCATAGATCATGACCATGAGTTACTTGGGGTAGATTTCTGGAGTAATAGAAAAGAAAGAATCAGAATATTGATTGCTTACCACAGTGGAAGAATGACTGACGTTAATGACCTCGTTGTCGACGCACCCTAAAGCCACAAGAATGACTGATGGAGATGAGGCTCTTGGGGAGAAATTAAATTCATTATCAGATTTCAGAGGTGAGAATAGAATTGTCATTATTGGTGGAGATTTAAATTTACCGAATGTAAACTGGGTAGTGTAATTGAACTCTGTTGGTGCGTGTGATGCAGGGTTTGCGTCCCATAGATGACGCCAGAGTTCATTTTGGGTGGCTAAATGGATATTGATTGATTGTCTATCGGGCATGCAATCACTAATCTGTTCAATAGTATCTTCTTCTTGATGTTTCTTCTTGTCAGGATGACGATCTTCTGTCTTGACACCAGGCAAGTGTTGATGACACAGTATTGCCAGACTGTGTGGACAGTAGCTGTTGAAACAACTAAAGTCTGTTAAAGATGTTATATTTTTGATTGAAAGGCTGCACGAAGTTCTTATGGCTTGAGTGGTGGTAGCCTGATATGGTTTAGAAAGGTTTCTCGCAATAAAACAGAGGTTACGGTAAAAGTTCAAGTTTATTGGCATTCTTTAAGCACTGACTGTTCTACAAACACTGAACTTCTATTACACACAATATGTTAGCTGCTATCCATGCAAAGTCAAATTTGGATGTATTACGGCCTAAACAGGATAGCAAAAGTGTTGGCAGCACATGTTTACATTGTATGTTACTGCACGAGTTCCAAGGGAAGATGGGCTGCGTACATCTGCACTTGCTGCCACGCGCGCCAACCTGGTGAATTCAGCACGTGATACTCTGCTGGCTGTGCCGCTTAGAAGCCGACCATATTCAATCCGTTATTACTGAATATTACTGGGGTTTATTTAGTCCCCTTGCAGTAGGAAATAAGATTAATAAACCAAAGGAGCAGAAATTTCCAAAAACCTTCAGTCTTTCCATCATGATGGTGTGAACACTTCTGACACTCAATCTTACCTCGCCAGCTACGGCTTTCATTGCAATTCAGTTGTCCATCAACCAGATGGATGATGACATCAGTAATGCGGTGTGGTGTTCCAGACCATGCATCATTGGCTAACGACACCTGTCCTTCCCTGAAGTGCTTGTGCCATGCCTTGATCCTTGCAAGGGACATACAGTGTTCACTGTAAACTTGTGACATTCTTTGATGAATGTCCATTCCCCTTACGCCTTCCACTGTCAGAATAGAAAAAAACACCTTTATGCTCTTTTTTTTATGCCTTAATTTCACAGCTTACAACACAAATGAGTGCTGGATGATTGATGCATGCTTCTGCTAGCTTTGTAGTTGTGTTACTTGCACTTGTAATCCTCTAGCGGTGGGCATGTGGACTTCTGCGCACTTGTTGGAAACCCTCTCTGTTACTAATGCAACGATATTACCATACTGTCACCGGTTTGCACATTCCAGACTTGGGCTCGTTTCTTTTTGAACGTTCCTTGTATTAAACAAATTAAAAATACACTAAGTCATGGTTAAAAAAATAGATTTAGTAAATGTAAAGAGGGCAGCCAATAATGGTTAATGAAGAAGCCCTTCCAAATATTTTGGGAGGAATTTCAGTTGTACAAACTAATGTATAATATTAATTTGAATGTAGTAATCATTAAATAATTCATCATTAGGTCACCTGCAAACAACAGAAAGTAGTACTATGAGATGTACAACACAGACTGTTTTATGTTCTAGATCTTCTCACTGAAAAAGTGTCCGTGCATAAGTGTGGGCAATGTCCTATATAATGGTGAGGACAACTCCATCCCATCACTGCCCAGAAGTTATTGTCTAACAACAACTGATCAATTTGATCAGCTGGAACTTATTTTGATTAACACTGTCATTGCTGAACACTGAGAATTAACCCCTGTAACAGTAAAACCAAGTCAAATTTTGGAACTACTACAAAATATGATTTGGATTTTCTTCATGATAATTTAGCAGTGTGTGCTGTTTCATTCATCCAGATTTCCTGACAGCTAGGAATCCAAAAGAACATGACTTATTTTCTGATTGATAAAAAACAATATTCTTTATTGAAAATTGTGCAAAAGCAAGATTTACATATAAGTTATTGAAAAAAAAGTCTTGGTATCAGATAGTATAAAATTCCTTGACAAACTTGATAAACTCAATTGGCAGGAACATTTCACATCAATTTTTATGAATAAATGTCATGCCAATGCAACTGAATTTGTTTTTTATTTCACGACCACGTTTCACTTCACTCTCTGAAGCATCTTCAGTGGTTCTATCTGTTGGGTGTTTATACAGGTAATATATGGTAGTGTAGTATGGGACCCTCATTTTACGTATCAAATACAGGAGTTGGAGAGGGTGCAAAAAGGGGCTGCTAGATTTGTTTCTGGAAATTATCGCAGAATGCAATCAGTGACGGATATGATAAAGGAGCTGGAATGGGATTCATTGCAAGACAGGAGGAGGATGAGGAGGGTCATGGGAGTGTACAGGGCATATACTGGCAATGAGGCATGGAAAGATATTGCAATAGGTATGAAAAGTAGTGCATGGAAGGGAACAGATGACCATGACCACAAGCTGGCACTCGATTTCAGGCACAAGGGTGTGGGAAGATTCTCTTTTTTAGGTAAGGGTGTCAGGGATTGGAATGAGTTACCAAGAGAAATGATGAATAATTTACCGAAAACTTTGAAAGAATTTAAAGATAAAATTTGTAGAGGGCAAATGTAGGTAGGTGCAGTATAGGGGGAAGATGGGTGTGTAGGGAAATTGCCATAATTAAATTAATTTGTTCTATGTTACAAGTTTACCCTTGGAAATTATGCTATAAATAGACACAAGTTTACTTTCACATTACTACTGAAGAAGTTAAGTATTGCCATAAGAACACTTTATCTTAAAGCAGATCAGGAATTAATGAAACAGATGCACTAGTATTATTTTTATTCAGTCATGTCATAGGGCATAACTCCCCACAACTTAAAACAAATACACACAGAAAAGAGCTATTAGGATGCTGTGCAGGATGAAGCCAAAAATGCTTGCAGATAACTCTTTAAACAGTTCAATATTCTTATAATTGGACTTGAGCGTGGCAGTGTAATGGTTAGTGTTCTCGCCTCGCATTCGGGAGGACGGCGGTTCGAATCCCCGTCCGGGCATCCAGATTTGGGTTTTCCATGGTTTCCCAAATCACTCCATATAAATGCCAGGATGCTGCCTTCAAAAGGCCATGGCCGAATTCCTTCCCATTCCTTGCCCCCCATCCTTTCCCGTCTCTAAAGACCTCGCTGTTGAGAGACGTAAAGCAGTTAAAAAAAAAAATCTTATAATGGTTATCCAGAATATATATTCTCTCATGTGCTTTTTTGTAGAAAATTTTAACTTGTGTACATCACATTCATAGGTACACAATTTCAATGCAAAAAAACAAAAATAACTTGTACAAATCACAAACTGCTATATCATTAGAAGAAAGAAGAGTTAATTGTTCTGGAATACATTTGTTTAATACACTTGCATTAAGTATAAAACAGTTTGTAGATAATAAGGATGTATTTACACAAAACTGAGTTATGATATTATTGGTAACTTCTTCTGCTGCATCCAAGAATTTGTACGAAATGACTAGTTTGTGTCTATGTCTTTTGCAAAATTTAATTATTAAGTTTAATTTTTGTTTGTTTGTAACATATAATACATTTTCACTATGTTTGAATGTATATACATTTTAACCATGGCATTTCCAAATCCTAGCAGGGATCTATGGAACAAGGGTAATAAATAAATATGGATTTGATCACGAAGAACATTGTGCCTGGAGGGGGACGTACTGAATGGTGCAACTATAAATTTCTATGACCATTTTAAGAAACCTGGGTGGGAGAGAGCATTTAGTTAATTACTGATAAGAATAGAAAGAGGGATACAATAAAAGCAGTAATGTTAATCATTTTGTTTAGTGAGCTTATTAGATTTCTGCAACTGGTAGCTCAGTGATTAAGGGGCTTGCTAACAAAAGTTTGGAGTCTGGTTCTGAGTTCAAATCCCAGTAGGGCCAGGAATTTTTAAATGTGTGATCATATAAGTCATGCCAGGACACATTAACTCAAGGTCCCAGAGGAAACCCACTGGCCATCCTATTTCTAATACAAAGGCTTAGTATGCCTCCTTTGGGAGCATCCAACCAACCTTCGGGTCAAGTTAGTTTTTTTAAAAGCCTTTCCAAGTGGGTGGAAATGAGCAGACTTGGAAATATTTCAAGGATATTGTGAGGAAATTATAAGGAAAGCTTACATTGTGTGGTATAGATAACATTACCACATACGTGTTAACGATGGAAGAAGGCATTATACAATACTTAGATTCTGTGCGGAGTTGTGCACCATGGGTCCAGAAATGTGCTATAATAGTTCCAGTGGATTAATGGAAGACAAATAGATTTGAGAACTTTAGGCCAGTTCGTCTGATCCCAGTGGTATGCAAGTTAATGAAAAGCTTGGTATGTAAATACTTCAGGTAGAGATTTTCAAATCAAGAGCGTGGGATTTATACAAGATTACCCATATGAATCTCAGTGGATAATGGTAAAGACATTTGAAAATGAAATGAACAGTGGAGAACAAATTATTAACATCATTCTAGGCCAAACAACTATCTGTACAAAATATGTCATAGAATGTTGGTAAAAAGGCTAAAACAGTTGGGGTGAATCACGACACACCTTTCTGGAGGAAGGATTTGTTAGGGGCAGAAAATGTAGTATCAGAAAGGTTGGAAGTGAGATCAAGAATATTGCTCAGAAGTTACTGGTACCATTGCTGTTTGTTATTCTAATGAATGGCTGTTGGTTGCCATCACAAGTTATGTTTCTTGCAGATGCCAGTGCTGTATAATACAATTACAATGAGAAAGGAATGTTAGCAGTTATAGAGAAGCCTAGACACTGCATCTAACTGATTAGACTCAGCATGACTGAGTTGAATCTTATGGTGAAAAGCATTCACCGTTCTACTGATTGATTATGTTGATGTTTTACAGTTAGAATCTGCAGCTGACATAATCTTATATACATAATAACAATGAAAAAAGACGCTAAGTAGCGGAAAGGAATCAAATTAGGATAGTGAAATGAGCCACCACTTACCTTTAGAAGATGGATGTGGGGCGCGAACACACAGAAAAGACACAAACACAAATAAAAAAACGAAATTTTTGGGGAAAAAACTCTTCGTCAACGAGAGAACATTATGAGAGGTGGGTGCAGCTGGAGATTGCCTCACAGAGAGTTTTTTCCCCGAAAATTTCGTTTTTTTATTTGTGTTTGTGTCTTTTCTGTGTGTTCGCGCCCCACATCCATCATCTAAAGGTAAGTGGTGGCTCATTTCCCTATCATAATTTAATATATATATATATATATATATATATATATATATAACTGCATTTCACTTTGCAGCACAACTGCCTAGCACAGACCACTGGTGTATGTGGCAGTGCTGTGGGAGTGTGAGAGAAATGGTGGTTGAAAGTGGTCACCCCAGGTCAATTTCATATTTTGACCAAAAATATGTGTTTGTATTTTACATTGCAGCCACAACTGCATAATGCAAACCACTGGTTTTTGTGTGTGGTAGTAGTCTCGAGTCTCCCATCATGCTCACTAGTGTGTGAACCGATTTTGTTGGACTTTCACTGGTGGGTTGCCGATTCGGCAGGGAGTAATATAGGCTACTTTTTGTCGTGAAAATATTTAAGATTCCGTGAAAAAATGTAAAAACCTTCAAAATTCTTGATAAACACGAATGAAGTTGTGGGCAGCAGCTAGTGGTTTTATAATAAAATTAAAGCAGGCGAAGACTCTGAACTGATGCAATGTGGATAGACCATCTAACTGTGTAGATCAACATGAAATGAAGATAAATGCCAAGGAGAGTCAGCTTATTAGGAACACAGATTAAAAACTAAGGGTTGTTTATGATTATAAGGTGTGAACAGAATTACTTGTTGCATGCTTGTGTAAATATCTTGTCATAACATTTGATAATAAACTCAATTGAGCAGAACAAATTGGGCAGGTAACAGGAAAAGATTACAAAATCATTTATTTACTAAAGAGGGTGATGAGAGGATGTACCAGAGAGGTGAGGGAATTGGGTTACAAAATTTTGGTCAGATCTTTGCTAGAATTTGGTGGAGTAATTTGGGACCCACATTTTGGGTTCCAAAAACAGGAGATGGAAGGTGTGAAAGGGGGATTTTTTGTGGAAACTGCTGTAGGACCCAGTCAGTAACTGATATGATAGAGGAGATGGACTGGGATTGATTGGAAGATGGGAGGAGGATGAAGAGAGTGCTGGAAGTGTACAAACTGTAAACTGGTGATGGGGCTTGAAAAGATATTGGTCAAAGAATTAGGAGTAGTGGTTCGAAAGGAAAAGATTACCATGGGCACAATGTGGAACTCAGTTTCATGCATAAGGGTGTGGGAAAATTTTCTTTTGTGATGAAGGATGTCGGGGATTGGAATAAATTATCAAGGGAAGTGATGATTAATTTGCCAAAAATGCTGAATGAATTTAAAATTAAAATTTGTAAATGGCAAAAGTTGATGATGGCGAAATTTAACGCTTAAAGTATACAAGATAATAATAAGAAAGGGGCAATTAAATGACGGGAAATTGTCACCAGAGCATGCACCGCATTGCTATTAAAATTTAATAGAGAATATAAACTTATAGATAGTATAAAATGGTTTCAAAGTTCCTGCGTTTATTAGATATGGTAATTAGATGATGTACCAGAGAAGTAAGGGAATTTGGCTTGGGCCCTTGCTTGAGTGTGGTGGAACATTAAATAATTAATATTATGCATAGAAAATAAAGAAGCAGAAAGGAGTGAAAAGGAAGCAGCTAGACTTGTCTGTGGAAACAATCAGTAACAAAAATGATAAAATATGTGTGTTGGGAATCATTGGAAGACTGGATCAGAATGAAGAAAGTGGTGTATTTGTTTAGGACTTACACTCAGTAACAGATGGGGAGGGAGGAATAGGGGGAGACACTTGGCCCTTGCAGCTCACAACAGGGGTGCCAATCTTACGGTTTTTGCCCTGCCTAGAAATATTTATAGAATCGTTACTGCTTATACTGACTGAGTCCTTGATGAATATTGGTAAAAGAATCAAGAGTAGGAAACAGAGTACCACAACCATAAAATAATTCTTCATTTTTGGCATAAGGGTTCAGGACTCTTTTCTTTGTATGACTGGAATAATTAATCAAGCGAGGTGCTTAAAAATATTCCACTAACAGCAAAAGAACTAAGTAAAATTGTGCATGATGACATCTTTATTATTATTACTCCACGATTAACTAAAAGTGTGTGGCAGAGGGTGCATTGCACCTATCCGAAAGGGCAATAGTTTGGAAGGGATATACGGGATATGGCAGGAGGCGCCCATGGGCTATTGTGAGGAACCATCCCAACATTCGCGTGGAGTGATCTGGGAAAACCCAAATCAGATCTCTGTGATCTTCATCATCAGCTAGTTCATCTTCTTACTGTCATGAGTCCAGGTAGAATTTGAACAACCGTCTCCAGTTCTGAGCTACACTATTATCAATTGGTTTGGATGCTTTAGTTCAACGCCCACGAGTTCACTGCTATTTATGAAACACTGCAGTTTATCTGCACGATGGCGGCGTACTTACAATATTTCATCAGGTCCACACTATAGCACCAGCTTTCCAGCCAACTCCTCCCCCCTAGACTGAGACACATAGTTTATGGATGCTCTTATTTCAGGATAAAAAGAAGCTTATTTTAGCTGCGAAATCAGTAATTCTCCAGTAAAACTCCCATCAACAAAGCTTCACACACGTTGTTATTCTTCTTTTTTTCTTTTTTAAACCAGTCATCGAATGAATTTGAGCACCCTCGAGGTTTTCTAAAAGCCGGCGCCCGTGTTCTCAGGTCATCCAAGATCATCAAAGATCGGTAACCAAGGTTTGGAGTTCATCAATGTCGTTGGCTAAAAGCGCAATATCATATGCGAATCTAAAGTTATTAAGCCTTCTACAATTGATTTTACTTCCTTTTTCAGTACATTCTAGCTTTTTTGACATTGTCATCTCCAAGGCAGCTGACACTAATTTCTGAATCACCTTGATTAACACTTCTTTCGATGTGGAAATCTGTAGGTGGTTCCCTGAGACCGAGGTTACACAGTGCAAGTTAGCTAGTCAGTTACTGCAGTGCAGCTACTCGCACCGTGTGTCCGCATCATCACGTGCGAATCGGTCAGTATCTCGCATCCGAGTTACTACAACAATTTTTTTATTTTACTCGCCTTATTGTAATATAACACTAATGTATATTATATAAATAATTTATATTATATAATTAATGATGTATAGAATAAGCATTTATATTATTTAATCTTTTTATAAAATAAAGAAAATAAAAAGATTAAATGATGTAATTTTATCTTTAGACTAAAACTTATCATTAGTTAAAATTTATTATATACTTACAACTTATGTATTTATATATAGATTATATTTATTGTATTGTTGTGGAGGGCTAGATATTCTAATTATGTTTGACTTAAAATCAATTAAGTTGGTTATAAGCTCTTTAAATATATGATTCAAATATTAATTTGATGTTTATACTAAATTTGTTTATATTTTGTTTATAAAAGTTTGATTCTTGCTTTAATTTTAAAGGTTTCTATATATTATATGTAAGATTTTTACTTAATGTTCGTTAAGCAGTAATGTAAATTAATTATCAAGTGATTTTGGAATTAGTATTAGTATTTAGTATTGGTGAAGTTTGTGCCAGCAACCGCAGTTATACAATAAATGCATTTTGAAATTATTAGTTAATAGTTATTAAAATTTTTGAATATAATTATATTATTGTATAGGCAAAATTTTAATTTTATTTATTTTCTATTTATGAAACTATGAAATTTAAATTGTAAACTAGGATTAGATAACCTATTATTTTAAATGTTAATTTATTACTAGAGTAGTATTAGTTATGTTCTTGAAACTCAAAGAATTTGGTGGTATTTTATCTGTTTAAAGGAACCTGTCCTTTAATCGATATTACACGATTTTATTTATTGGTTTGTATATCTCCTTTATAAGAATATATTATTAGAATTTTAATTTTCTATTACTTTAATTGAATTATATTTCAGGTCAAGATACAGCTTATAATAAAGTAGGGATTGGTTACAATAAATTTATTTATATGAATAATATTATTTAATTTTTATTTGAAGGTGGATTTAAAAGTAATATTAATAACTTAATTGATATGATTTAAGCTCTAAAATATATACACATCGCCCGTCGCTCTCATTATATAGATGAGATAAGTCATAACATAGTAGGTGTACTGTAAAGTGTACCAAGTAAGAATAAGATGATGATAGTTTAATATTTCACTTACAATGAATTTAATCTTGTGCAATTCAAGACATCTTAAAATAAAAATATTATTTAAATTTCTTGTGTTTATTGTATACACTAAAAATAATTTTAATTAATTTGGTTTAAGTATATATAAAGAAATGATATTATTAATTACAGTTTATTAGTAAAGTAATTGGTTTAATTTATTTAAATAAAAGTTTATTTTATTTGTTGTACCTTTTGTATCAGGGTAAATCAAAATATTTGTTTTTATTTACTGTTCTTGATTTAAATATAAATTAAATTTAATGTTGTATATTTATTTTTAATTTATATGTAGTGGTGACATATCATTCGTCATTTAAGATATCTAGTTTCTTTAGATAAAATTTAATTTTAGCAAAAGTTTTAAATATTTATATGTATTAATATTTTATGATTTTTTACTTATAATTCAGGGGATTAGCTCTAAATTTATTTATAATGTTTATTTGGTTTTATATTAATAGGCTTTAAATCAGCTATTTATTTGATTACGTTTTAGTTCATAATATTATATGAATTATTTTATAATAAATTTAAATATATTGTAAAGATAGTGTTTAAAATAATTTAAATTCTGACATAATGATTTAATTAGTAAATATTTTTGTATGAATTATATTATAAGATAATTTGATTTATAAGGAATTAGGCAAAATAAATTCCTGACTGTTTATCAAAAACATGTCTTTATGTTAATAATTTAAGGTCTGGCCTGCTCACTGATTAATTAAAGAGACGCGGTATTTTGACCGTGCAAAGGTAGCATAATCATTAGTCTTTTAATTGAGGGCTAGAATGAATGGTTTGACGAGGAATTAACTGTCTCATATTAATTAATTGAATTTAACTTTTAAGTCAAAAGGCTTAAATTTCTATCTAGAATGATAAGACCCTATAGGGCTTTATAATAATTATTATTTATTTTGTTAGTTCATTTTTAAATAAAAGTATTATTCATTTTGTTGGGGTGACATAGAAAATAAATAAACTTTCTATTATATAAACATTGATGAATGTTTTTGATCCATAATTTATTATTATAAGATTAAGTTATCGTAGGGATAACAGCGTAATTATTTTAGAGAGTTCATATCGATAAAATAGTTTGTGACCTCGATGTTGGATTAAGATAAATATATGGTGCAGACGTCATACAATTAGGTCTGTTCGACCTTTAAATTCTTACATGATCTGAGTTCAGACCGGCATAACCCCAGGTCGGTTTCTATCCTGAATATAATTATTTTTATTATTACGAAAGGACCATAAAAATAAGATAATCTTAATATTTTGAATGTTATTTCTACTTTGGCAGATAAGTGCATTAAGTTTAGATCTTAACTATGTAATTCAATTTTACATGTAGTATTGATATTATATGATTTATTTATATTTTTAATTAATTTGGTTTTATTATTTATTTTAGTTTTATTAAGAGTGGCTTTTTTGTTACTTTACTTGACTGTAGGGTTCTTGGCTATGTTCATATTCGTAAAGGTCCTAATAAGGTTGGATTTTCTGGTATTCCACAACCTTACAGTGATGCTATAAAGTTATTAACTAAGGAGCAATCTTTACCATATAAATCAAATTATTTTATTTATTATTTTTCTCCTGTTTTTAGATTAATAATTTCATTATTTATATGAATTTTGTTTCCTTGCTTGACTTGTATATGTTCATTTATATATGTTTTTTTTTTGTTGTACTATTTTGGGTGTTTATACTGTTATAATTGCTGGTTGATCATCAAATTCTAACTATTCGTTGTTGGGTTCATTACGTTCTGTTGCACAAACTATTTCATATGAGGTAAGACTAGTTTTAATTTTATTATAGTTAATAGATATAATTTATATTATATATATTTATATCAATATAACAGATGATTTTTATTGTATATATTTCCTTTATTTTTGGTTGGTTTTGCTTCTTGTTTAGAGAAACTAACCGAACTCCTTTTGATTTTTCTGAGGGTGAATCTGAATTAGTTTCTGGGTTTAATATTGAGTATGGTGCTGGTGGGTTTACTTTACTATTTCTTGCTGAATATACAAGTATTCTTTTTATAAGAATGATACTAACATTGATTTTTATAGATGGGGACTATTATAGTTTAGTATTATTTTTTTAAAAAATTAGTTTTGATTGCTTTTTTATTTATTTTGGTTCGTGGAACTTTACCACGATTCCGTTATGATAAACTAATATATTTAGCTTGGATACGTTTTTTACCTTTAAATTATGTATGTTTTCTTATTGGCTTAAAAATATTATTTTTTTCTATTATTTAGTCAAATAAATTTAGAAGTAGTTTAAAGTAAGTTAATAGAAGATTTAAACTTCAAGTATATTTTTTTCAAGACATACATTTTTGGGGGTTAAGCTAACTAACTATTTAATTATTTTATCTCATTGATTTGTTATATGAATATTTATAATAAAATATGAAAAGTATATAATTGTTAATATTTGTCCTGTAAAAATATATGGTTCTTCTACTGGTCGTTTACCAATTCATGTTAATATTATTACAATTGATAATATTATTCAAAATATAATTTGACTGATTGGGTAAAATTCAATTCCTCGAAATTTTGTTTTATTATAAAATGGAATAATTATTAAATTTCTAATTGATATTACTAGTGCAATTACTCCACCTAATTTATTAGGAATTGATAATAAAATAGCATATGCAAATAGGAAATATCATTCTGGTTGAAAATGCACTGGAGTAACTAACGGATTGGCTGCAATAAAATTGTCTGGGTCTCCTAATATATATGGTCTAATTAATGAAATTATGATTAGTGCTGTGATTATAATAATAAAGGTGATTGAATCTTTAAATGTAAAATATGGATGAAATGGAATTTTATCAATATTTCTATTTACCCCTAATGGATTATTTGACCCTTTTATATGTAAATAGAATAAATGAATTACTACTATTGCGGCAATAATAAAGGGTAGTTCAAAATGAAATCTAAAGAATCGATTTAATGTGGCATTATCAACTGCAAATCCCCTTCAAATTCATTGAACTATATCTGTTCCAATATATGGAACTGCTGATAATAGGTTGGTAATTACTGTGGCTCCTCAAAATGATATTTGTCCCCATGGTAGTACATACCCTAAAAATGCTATTGCTATTACTAAAAATATAATTATTGTTCCTACTATTTACGTCTGCATATATATATATGATCCATAATATAATCCACGTCCAACATGTTACTTGACAACAGCCAAAACTCAACTGATATATGACAGTGTGGTGAATAAACTGAAGGGTGGTCTGTTGAGAAACAATAGTGACATAACCTGCTCTCTCTCGGCGAATAGTTGAAGCTCAAATGTGTCATTCTACAAACTAAAAGTATACACGAAAATGGATCATCCCTTGGTCATAACTCAATAAAGGACATTTTTTAGTTATGTCACTGTTGCAGCAAATGAGCGATATATACAATGAGGAAAAATGATGCCCCATTAGCATGAATTGTGCGTATTATTCATCCATTATTTACATCTCGTCAAATATGAATTACACTATTGAATGCTATTTCAATATTTGGAGTATAATGTATTGCTAAAAATAGTCCGGTTATAATTTGTATTATTAGACATAAACCTAATAATGAACCAAAATTCCATATAAAGGAAATATTTGGGTTTAATTCTAGATGGGGATACCGCTGCCTCGCGACTGTTAACGTGACGTATTCGTGACGTCACGTTCACGTACAGCCATCATTTATTATTGTATTGTGCCCTCGCTACGCACGGTCACAATAATTTAAAGCTATACAATATCAACATAAACTGATATCCCGAAGGTAGATCAGAGGCAGGCGGCCGCTGGTAAGCGGCCGCAGATGTCCGATAACACAACCGGATGTTCAATGTTTCAGATGAAGCTCGCTTTTCAATAATAAATTATCTGCTGTTAACTTCGACAAGTAATAACACGTATTTTACGCAGATGACTGTATGTGAACGTGACGTCACGTTAACAGTCGCGAGGCAGCGGTATCCCCATCTAGAATTAAACCAATATTTGTTGGTGCTGGTAAATCAACAAGAGAATTATTAATAATTTTAAATACGGAATTATTTATTCGTAGGGGTTTATTCATATACTAGCTGGTACCCACGTCTTCCTTCGTGATTCATGATCGACCAATTTCAAACACCATATCTCACACACTCCCACAGTTACCGAATTTCGGCCAACGTTGTGATCGATGGGAGACTCTGTGTTACTACCACACACAAACGCCAGTGATCTGCGATTGATAGTTTTCACTTAAAAGTGATACACCGTGACACATGCGTCTTTGCAGAAATATGAAATCGCCGCAGGTCGACCAATTCATCCCCCATATCTTCCACACCCCCATAGCTACAGACATCTAACAACCATAGTGCACGACAACAGACACGATTCTACTATCACACATAAACACCAATGCTCTATGCTATGTAGTCGTGGCAGAAAAGAGAAATCTGCGGAGACACATGTCTTTCATCGAAATACGAAAATATCCTTGGTCGGCCACTTACAACCACCATATCCCCCACACAACCACAGTTTCTGAAATTCGGCCGCTATTGTGATCGAAAGGTGACTGTGTTCATGGAGGAAGGAATAATATGGAGACGACGCAAGAGACCTTTACCACGCATGGGAGTGAAGCAGGCCGGCGGAGGAGTGGGGGGGCATGGCCGGAGTGGTGGGGGCTTGACCGCTTCCCAACAAACACGGGGAATATATACAAACACCTCAAGGGGACTCTAGGATAAACGTGACGCCGCAATCTGGTGATGGATTATTATGTAACTCGATGAGACAAATAAAAAATGAAGAATAAAATTTTTTGATATCCTGCTTAGTTTTCGAGATATTCTGTCTCAAATGTGAAGTGGTTTTGGTTGAAATTCAGAAGAAAAAATTATTCAAAGTCAAATTTTATGATGAATTTTATTTAAAAAGACGAGACAAATAAAAAATAAAGAGTAAAATTTTTCGATATTTCACCTAGTTCTCGAGATATACTGTCTCAAAAGTGAGGTGTCTTGAGTTGAAATGCAGAAGAAAAATTTCCCAAAAGTCAAATTTAATGATGGATTCTTATGTAACAAGACGAAAAAACTCGATAATAAGGAATAAATGTTTTCGATATCTTGCTTAGTTTGGGGGATATACAACATCCAAATTGAGGGGTTTAGGTTTGGATGCAGGCTGGACCAAAAATTAATTCTGTCAAAGCCACAATGATTACATGGTTGACATGCAGAATGGATATTTCAGTTTTATTACTACCACTTGTGGTTAGTCTGAAATGTCTCCTAGACCAGAAAAAAAGTAAGAGGACCCACTCTAGGGATGAGCAACCCAGACATTTTGTAGGCTGGTACCAGAAATAAAATGTTTATTCAGTCACCTTAATGAACATTCTCTTGATCAAGATGTGTTGTCTAATTTCACAGCCCTACTTATTAGGACCAGTTAGATTTAGATACGGGGGGGGGGGGGGGGGGAGAGAATGTTGTACAAAAAAAAGAGACTAAATTAGAAACACATTCCCCAAATTGATTTTGTTCAAAGGCCAATAACTTCTTTATTTATGAAGCCCATTTTTATTTCTGCATGAACCTGTTTCGACATAAATAGATGAGAAAGATTTCAAAATCGGTAAAAATAGGTATAGACGTATTTACAAACAGAAACAAGTCTTATATGAAGCTTTAAAAATAACCTAAGTCAATGGCCTGAAATAGCTATTTAAAAAATTAATAAAACTCACAGCTTCTCACATAACAGTTAATTTCATCATCCATTGTCAGTAAAATCAGCAACGTGACGAAAGAAATCGTAATAGTAAATTCACTGAATCGCGAAGTAAAACACGCCCCTTTAAATCTCATTTTAAACACTCGTTAAAAAATAATGCTAGTCTATTATGTGCAAAATAGCAAGGTTTGCTGATTTTCTACACTACACCAAGAAAAATTTGAGAACAAAGTCATCCCATTGAGAGCTATGACTAAATATTTATAGACGTGCTGCAAAGTTTGCGGTGTCTACCGCTCACTTCAACAACGATAATTACAATTCAACTTACTTATGAAATGATATTCCAGGTTCTTTCCTGTCTGGCCTATTTGTGCAACCGTACGCAACACAAGCTGGCATTTTTAAACACTTATACACAATACTAAATGAAATAATCACTGCATCTACCACAATGTGAACACCTTAATTGTTGGGAAGCGCCATATGGTCGCTGCCGGTGCTGCCACCATGCGGGATAGTTTAGTGCTTGCTTCACCGATTTAACGTCACTTCTCCTCCATATAATTCCTTCCTCCATGACTGTGTTACTACCACACACAAACACCAGAGATCTGTGATCGATAGTTTTCGCTTAAAAGTGATACACCATGACACTTTTGTCTTTGGCATAAGTATGAAATTGCCAAAGGTCGACCACTTTCAACCCCCATTTCTCCCACACCCCCATAGCTACCGACATCTAACAACCATAGTGCACTACATGAGATACGATTCTACTACCAAACACAAACACCAATGCTCTATGCTATGTAGTTGTGGCAGAAAAGTGACATATGCGGAGACAGTCGAAATACGAAAATATCCTTGGTCGGCCACTTACAACCACCATATCTACCACAGTTTCTGAAATTCGGCCGCTGTTGTGATCGAAAGGTGACTCTGTGCTACTACTACACACAAACGCCAGTTACCTGTGATCTATAGTTTTCGCTGAAAAGTGATACACCATGACACTTTTGTCTTTGGCAGAAGTATGAAACTGCCACAGGTCGACCAATTTCAACCCCCATTTCTCCCACACCCCCATAGCTACCGACATCTAACAACCATAGTGCACGACAGGAAAGACAATTCTACTACCACACACAAACACGAAAGGTCTATGTTATGTAGTTGTGGCAGGAAAAAGAAGTATACCGAGATACGAATTTTTGGTCGAAATATGAAAACGCCCTGCACTGACCAACTTTAATCATTATATCTCCCACATCCCCACAGCTATCGGCATTCGGCCAACGTTGTGCACAACAGGAAACTCCATGCTACTTCCACCCACAAACATCAGTGATCTGTGCTAGGTAGTGGTGGCTGAAACGTGAAATATAGGAAAAAACACGTCTATTTTTATATATATCTAAGATTTTTCGGATTGGTCCTGAATAAAAATTAGTAATTTTTACTACTGCAATTATTGTAATTAATAGGTAAATCATTATTATTATTGTTATGAATTTTGATCTATTATATAATTTTTTAATTGATTCTGATATTTCTATATTTGATGTCTATTAATTTGTTCATAAATAAAGAAGGTTTTATCTAAAAAATATATTGTTAATGTTATTATAATTATAATAATTACTAATATCATTGTTGATATTTTTATATTGAATATTTCATTAGAGGCGATTCTTGTGATGTAAATAAAAATTACTATTAAACCACCTAAAAAAATCAAAAATAAAATGTATGACGCCACAAGCAGCAGCTCGCATGCGACTCGGACGTCAACTTGCACGGTTTTTGCGAAATTATAGTAGCTTGTAAGCCCGGGACCCGCCAGGTGCATTATTTGTTGCTGCATGTGCTTTTGTTTTTCCAGTAGTGGTAAAAACAAGAAATGGCGGATAGATAGACTTCCGAAGAAAATAAAAAGTTTGTGGAGCTCTACAAGGACCAAACCAACTTATGGAATTGTTTGGATCCTAATTATAAAAACTGAGATTTGCGTAAAGCCTCGCTTGAGCAAATTAGCGTGGAATTGGGTTCATATAATAAACTAAGCTATGTAGTATTGTATTACTATGTAAGCTTCATTTCTAATACATAAAAAAGGTAACAAACCAGTTGTAAATCTGATTAGAATAATAAAAATTACTTACTTTAATATAATCTTTTAGACTTTCATTTACAGTATAACACACTTCTGGTATTATTTTAATTATGGATGCTTTTTAAATTCTGAAAAATATCGACAACAGTCTGTACGATATTCCAGAAGAAAGGTATATCAGGGTTATCTCCAACTTCACTCTTGCAGGTAGAGCATCCCTCATATGTGTATCTTGGTTTTTTGTAGCAATTAAATTTAAGAGTATTTCCACTTGTGTAGGTGTCACTCTCATAACTGCTTTATTTTCTCGGAGATCTTCACTATATAGTTCTTTAAATATTGTCTGCGTTGCCTCTTTTCTTTTCACCCAATTCCTGGCCCATATCATTCTGTTTATTATTATTATTATTATTATTTTGCACAGCACCTTCAGCTCGAAGTATTTTACCGAAAAGTGTTTTTGATCCGCTTTTACTATGGTATGAACTCTGAACAGTCGTGAATTTTGCAACAACATTGCACGAGACCTATGAATAGCTACTGTAAGGGTCTTATTACACTAGGCCGCCAGGCGGCGCAACCAGTTGCGCGACTGGTGGCGCTGCTCGTCACTGAGCATTGAGTCTTATGGAGCTTATTACACTAGGACAGCCAATGGCGTCGCCACAAACTGGCGGCCGACTGGCTGCCATGCCCCGCGACCACGTCGGCAGCCACTGGTGGCGCAGAGACGTGGCGGGGCATTGTATCATGACTAGCTTATTAAACTAGGCCGCCTGGCGACGCAGCCAGTATCGCAAACACTCGATCAGTCTACTGTTCATTAGTGACGAGGTAACTTGTCTCATAACAAGCTTACACATATGCTCCTTCTTGTACTTTAGGATTTTAAAATTGCAGAGATATTGAGTGACTGGTTTAGTGAGACAATCAACCTGTGATGGGGGGGAATGAATCAGAGGAGAGTCTTCCTAAAAGTATAAATGAGGAAACTACAAATTTGAAATAAATTCTCAGGAAATTATGAGTAAACTAAAAAAAACTTAAAGGGACTGGCGTAGATAATATTACTACAGGTTATTAAAGATTGTGGGATATGATATTGTACCTTACCTTGAAATTTTATTTAAAATGTGTTTGGAGTCTTGCTGCTTACCAGAGGACTGGAAAAGTGCGATAGTAGTATCGATTCATAAAGGAGGGGTTACAGGGTTGAAAATTACAAGCCAATTAGTTTGACATCAGTGATAGGCAGAATGATGTAGAGATTGATATTTAACTACGAGGCACGTCCAGAAAGTAAGTTCCGTTTGGCAATAAAATGAAACTGTACACAGATACAGAAGAAATTTTTATTGCACAAAATTCTACAACTCTTAAACTACTTTTCCACATAACTGCCGAAATTTTGCAGGCATTTGTCATAGCGTGGCACCAGGTTTTGTATACCTTCTTCATAGAAATCTGCCGCCTTTGTCTTCAACCAGTTGGAAACAGTTTCTTTCAGCTCGTCGTCATTGGTGAAGTGATGACCACCAAGGAAAGACTTGAGATGTAAGAACACATGAAAATCTTGCCAGTTCTTCTGTAACCAAAGGTGGACGATCACTTCGTTCTTCATCGTGCACATCACTACGCCCGCCATTGAACTGTCGGACCCATCTTCTCACCATCGAATCACTCATCGCATTTGGTCCGTAAACATAGCAAATTTGCCGATAAATTTCACTTGGTTTCACTTTCCTCGCATTCAGAAACCGAATCACAGACCTGATTTCACAGGCGGCGGGATTTTCAATCAACGCCGACATTTCAAACAAGCACTACAAAGCGTACGTAACTGACAGCGATCTCCAAATGGCGGACGTTCTTCCCCTTGATACACATCCTTTACAGCACATGTGCGGAACTGCAATCGCAGCGCTGTAGATAAATTGAAACGGAACTTACTTTCTGGACGCGCCTCGTATATCAGAAATGTCTGTGAAGAAAGAAACTGGTTTTCATATCGACAACATGACTTTAGGCAAGGATATTCATGTGAATCTCATATGGTGGTCTATAGCATGGAGGAAGGAATATATGGAGACGACGCAAGGGACCTTCGCCACGTACTGGAGTGAAACCGGGTGGAGAAAAGTGGGGAGGGGAGGCCGCCATATTGCTTGACCAGAGAAACACGGAAATATGCACAAAAACCTCAAGGGAATCATAAGACAACCGTGGCACCGCAATTTGATGATGGATTATTATGTAACTCGAAGAGACACATCAAAAATGAAGAATAGAATTTGTTGATATTGTGCTTAGTTCTCGAGATATACTGTCTCAAAAGAGTGGAGTTTCTGGTTGAAATTCAGAGGAAACGTGTCCCCAAAGTCAAATTTGGTGATAGATTCTTATGTAACACGACGATACAAATCGAAAATAAAGAATAAAATTTTTCGATATCTCGCTTAGTTCGCGAGATATAGTGTCTCAAAAGTGAAGTTGTTAGGTTATGAGGGGATTCAACGATAACCGTGACGCCGCAATTTGACGACGAATTCTTATGTAACTCGATGAGGGAAACTAAAAGTAAAGAATAAATTTTTTTGATATCTCGCTTAGTTCTCGAGATATTGTACCTTAAAATTGACGTGGTTAGGTTATAATGCGGCCTGGGCCAGAAAAAAACTATCGCCATATCCATATTTGATGATGAATTCGGACGTAACTTAATGAGCAGGTAGTTCTTTTTAACTTGAATAACAAACTGTTTATTTCTACAGTCCTTAAATTTAGTTGATGTTCAAATAGGTTATATTTTCACATTCTATTTCAGTAATTGACAAGGAAGATTTCAAAATCTAGAAATATTCTTGTAGACATATTTACAAACAGAAACAAGACATATCTGAAATTTAAAAAAGCATAAGTCAATGTTTAGAGCTTTAAAAAAATAATACTTCATAAAACCTCATAGTTTCTGAGCTTACTTAGAAGATATTGTACTGGTAGTGGTCTATATAATTTTGATAGAAAAATCAGTACATTCAAAAATCAGAAGCTAACAGCTAATAATAAATAAATTGTTTGTTCTCTTCAGGTATACACCGCATTTCAACATGCCAACATTTCCATTAATATTGCCGCTACAAAACCAAACTATGTAGACACATCTAAACACAAAAAATGCATCGCGAACTACATTTCCGTCAACAAAGTTTATTTCATCACGGTTAGTAGTTCGCACAGCACAAATTATCACGATTAATTTCATCGTGCAATTTCAGTGTTAACTTAAACGTGAGTAATGCATGCAGAATACCATATTCACTGTGTCGCGATGTAAACATGACCCGTTTAAATTAAATTTCCAACATTTGTCTACAATAAGGCTAGCTTTTCAGGTGCAAAATAGTAACATATGCTAATTGTCTACACTACACCAACAAAAATTTGAGAATAATATGATCCTATTGAGAGCAATGAATAAATTTATAGCGAGTGGCACTAATGTTGCGGTTGCCTGTCAGATATTTCAAGAACGATAATTACAATGTGACTTACTTATTAAACGCTATTCCAGGTTTTTTCCTATCTCGTCTGTTTGTGCAACCATATGCATCACAACTTGGCCTTATAGAAAACTTTAGAATATTAGAAAATGAAATATTCTCAGCAGCTGACACAGTGCAAACAGCCCAATGTTTTGGTACTCCTACGATGTCCGCCGCTCAGGCACAGTTTTTTCACGAGGTTTCACGGATTTCACGTTATCTCGTCTCCATATATTCCTTCCTCCATGGTCTATAGCTATGTCCACACTTGTTCAACTTTTCGTCGTCAGAGGCATGCGTCATATTGCACGGGAGAGAGGCTCGGAAGGCATGCGTCAGGGGCATGCTCTAGATCCTCAGATCGTTCAACAAACCAGGAGGCACGGCGAATTACAAGCGTTTCCAGGTGAAGTGGATTCTCGTGCGTCTCCGCTTGCAATATGTCGCTCATTCCAGTAAGCTTACGCAATATCGCGGCACTTTTGTGACGTTTGGTCATTCATTTAAGTGACGTAATTATAATCAGTATTCAGTAATTTTTCGCATCATTTAAAATCAATTCAAGCTTATTTTAATTAATATTTTGCATTGATTGATTGTTGTGAAAATTTTTGACAATGTAGGATTGTTTGTTTTGTAGAGATTCTTGAACAAAATTTGGTGCAGGGCGCGTAATATTTAGTGTGTAGTTGTACAGTATATTCACGTAGGTAATATTTAATCTCCTTTAACGTATAGGTTCAAGCTTCATCATATACTTAGTATACCAATAGACAGATTTAAGCAGCACTAAGTACCATATTATTCAGTAACAGTAAATAACATTTGTTGCAATAAGCAGACAGATGCATTTACGCATGTATGTGAAAGTATTAACGAACATTCTGAATAAACAAGTCATTTGTACAGTAGCAGCCTGTCATCTATTTAAAAATTTCAGGAAGTTCAGATTATTCATTGGAATAGAATATTTTCTGTTAAACGATGTCAATTTTATGGTTACATCATGACACCTGCGAAAACTGCAACATTTTTTATGATGTCAAATATAGATTCAAATTTGTCATACGTGGTGTAACATCAAGAGGCTTACACAATGAACAAGTAATTAACTCAATCAACATCTTGTTAACGCCTTATAATCTTAACTTACTTATTGCTATGCACGATTTTCTTGGATCAAGAACAGTTCATTCTAATATGTTACATATGCACGCAAGGGCGTATCCATGATCAGAACTGGGGGGGGGGGGGGGGAAGGCGCAACATCTGAATTAGGGGGTGGGGAACTCGTATTTTTTTCGAGGAAGTGGGGTGGGGGGACTGAAACATGCCAATTTCTTACAAAATAAAACTCAAACCTATTGAGGGAACTATTTTTATTATTGATTCACATAGTAATCCAAGGACCAACTATGCAGTTAATCAAGATCGTAACTCAATTACAGTTTTTTATGTAAACATTAATCGTCTCCGATTCTCAGAAAAATTTTCAATAACTTTATTTGTCAATATCTCACGGTGTACTTTCACGAAATTTCGATGCACACTCATCAGGCATAATCCAGTCAATCTTTCCTCTCCCATAGTGCTCCTGAGCCAGTTCTTCACTCGTCGTAGCATACTGAAGGCAACTTGATTTTTCTTCTAAGGGGGGGGGGGGCAGCAGTCCCCCCTTGCCCCTCGCTGGATACGCCCAGGTGTACACGGGTAGGTAATACGCAGGTTTCTTTCTTCCAGAAACCAAATTTATTGAAAGTGTGCTATACTCAGCAACTTTTTCCAGATACATCTCGAGCTGAAAATGTTCATATTATATCATTAGCAAACAGTTATCTCGCCATGGTATACCGCCTGTCGGTGACATAAAATACGAATTCATCTCGCCTCCGGGAATCATTGAAAAAATGTCTTCGAGAATTCTCCGAAGTGGGTGAAGTGTCATTTGCGGTAATTCCGCGCCAAGTTCCGGGAATAGTAGTTCCTGTGCTGGCATCTTCACTATCCAAAGATCCTACTGGGCAGTAAAACCTTATACAATCCGGCTGCATACGAATGAAATTGTGCAAATATAAGACTATGTCCACAATCGTGTTTCTAACTTTGATTTCAGTTGGCTTCAGGAAAATTCGGAAAATGGAAGCAAGAGGGACGACGGCTTTTTTAACCGTGAGCCTTGCTCTTAACAGCCTATAATTGTAAATCCTTTTTGGCGATCCTTCATCCAAATCAACTTTATATGGTTTAGTTAGATGAGATGTCAAACGAAAGGCATCCTTGATAACCACCGGTATTTCGCTAATATAATATTGGATTATCCATCTAGCTGCGGCTACACCAGAACACAGGGGCATGCCTTATGAGGCGTGAATGTGAACACTAAAAGGCATGTCTCCTGAGGCATGCCTTTAGGGCAGGCCTCAACATGAACAAACTGCAAGAGGAATGGGGAAGAGGAAAAGGCAAGTTGAAAGTGAAGAGGCACAAGTGTGGACATAGCTTATATGCAAGTTATTTCAGATGAATTTGACAAGGGAAGTCAAGTTGATAGTGCAGTACTAGATCTTTTTAAGGCATTTGACAGAGTGAGCCATAAAATGGTTTTAAATAAACAGAAATCTATTAGATTTGATGAAAAAATTACTTGCTGGTAGAGGAATTCTTAAAAGCCAGGAAGCAAAGTGTTAGAGTAAAAAATACATTATCAAAAGAAGTGAAAGTAAATATGGGAGTGCTACAGGGTAATGTATTGAGGCCGTTGCTGTTCAGTTTATTCGAATGAATGACTGTGTTGATGGGTTACGGTCAGAATCTAGATATTTTGCAGATGATATAATGGTATACAATAGGATCAAAACAGGTAAAGACTGTGAACAACTCCAAGGTGACCTGGATAGAATATCTAAATGGGTAGATTAGCATGGAATGACGATAAATGCCAAGAAGAGTCCGCTTAAAGGTACACAGATAAAAAAACTGAAGGTTAATTATGATTATAGGGTGGGGTCAGAATTGCTTGTTGAAAACTTGAAGTGTAAATATCTTGGCATAACATTCGATAAAAAAAACTCAATTGGGCAGAGCACATTGGGCAGGTGGTAGAAAAAGGTTACAAAATCCTTCATTTACTGGAGCGGGTGATGAGAGGATGTTCCAGAGAAGTTAGGAAGTTGGGTTACATAACTTTGGTCAGATCATTGGTTGAATATGGTGGTGTAATTTGGATCCCACATTTTGGCTATCAAATACAGGAGTTAGATGGTGTGTAAAAAAGTGCAGCTAGATGTGTTTGTGGAAATTATCGCAGGACACAGTCAGTAATTGATATGATAAAGGAACTGGATTGGGACTCATTGGAGGAAAGGAGGAGGGTGAAGAGAGTGCTGAAAATGTACAGGGCATATGTTGCTGATGGGGCTTTGATGGATATTGGTCAAAGTATTAGGAGTAGTACATGGAATGGGAAAGGCGACCATGACTACAAGCTTGCGCTCGATTTCATGCATAAGGGAGTGGGAAAATTTTCTTTTGTTGGTAAGGGTATCAGGGATTGGAACAAATTACCAAGTGTAGTGATGAATAATTTACCAAAAACGCTTAAAGAATTTAAAATTAATATTTGTAAATCGGAAAAGTAAATGTGAGAGGAATTTAACATTACAACTATTATATATATATATATATATATATATATATATATATATATATATATATATATATATACATATAAAGGTATAATTAGATGATTTAGTAAATTGCCACCGGAGTTTTAGCTCCATCGCAATGAAATTAATAAATAACTTTAAAAAATTAAAATGAAATAGAGAAGGCGAAGGGAGAGAAAGATGCATGTACATCATATTCTATCGCTAAGGGAATCTATACTCTTTTAGATGAACTGTATTCAGACGACAACAAGTTTTTTAATTACTTAAGAATGTCTAAATCGTCTTTCTTTGAATTATTTTCGTTAATAAAGGTTGATGTTACCGGGAAAGATACGAAAATGAGAAATGCTTCTTGCTTTGCCCTTTTGTCTTCTCTACACTTTCAGTTCCACTCATTTCCACAGTGACATTCTTTAGTTCACTGGACATATTGAACTAGACAATTCGCGTACAATGCGAGGATAACAGCAAACAGACTGCTCGGCTGTGCGAGAATGGAAACGAGTTGCTGGCTGGCTGGCTGCGCCTCCAGTTTCCTGCACGCATCTCCAACAGTCACAAGTGGTGTGGCTGGTTGCGCCGCCAGGCGGCCTAGTGTAATAAGAGGCTAAAGATGCGAGTACCGCTATCTCGGAGTCAACATGGATCAGCGGCTTACCTGGAAGCAACACGCGGACGAAATCAGAACCAAGGCTGAGTGTAGAATGGGCATGCTGTATCCAATCCTAAACACAAATTCCGCCAGACCAGAGCGCTGCGGGATACAGATCTCCCAGGCACTCATTCGTCCCATCATGGAGTAAGCCTACCCAGCTTGGGGTTACCTGGCCACAACTCACTGCAAAAGGCTTCAAGTCATACAAAAAAGAGCCCTAAAACGAACACTTCATACACCTTTCGATTTTCCTACTGAAGAACTACACACTCTATAAGGTACCCCTACATTGTTAGACAGATGCAAAACAATAGCCCAAAAATTTTGGAAGAAGGCCTCCACGACGCAGAACGAAATTATACGCAACGTTGGTCAATACGAAGTCTAAGGACTACGCTATAACAAAGCTTAAATCCATCCTCACCGTATAAAACCTCAGAGTTCAGTACTAGTTACAAACACACACAATCAACGAAGCTTCTCTCGAGTACACACGTGCAGTAGCTGTCTAATTTCACGCCAGCTCGTACTTGTGTGACCCTTCTTTCCTCCATGGTGTGACCGGGCGAGACGAGTCGAGCTACTGTCGTGCGAGTACACAGGTGCCTTAGCTATCCACTGTAAAGTCAGCAACTCGTACTGTGTAACCTCGGCCTGACGCTGGCAAATGCTAAGAAGTTGAAAAGTTATAGAACACGTTGATACAAGCTGTGTCCACGCCATGTTCAGATCAGGCTTGCGGGAATCAAATGCCGCTTCGAAATCCATTAAAGCTACACAGTGAGGCATCTGGTATTTGTTTGCTCGGATAATTTCCCCCCACACCCATTTTTCCCTTTTCTTGTACCTACTTTTGTTTTGCTCTCTTCGAACGTATTTGAAGAAAACTGCACTAAATTCAGCTCCTTACTGCATCATAGCCTCTGCAATAATAGGGGGGATGTAAAAAAGAGGATAAATAGTCTAAGAACATGTTATTTTAAAAAATTAAAGAAGAGTGCCTCTTTGAAGATTTTTTGTTATGCTTCGGATTTTACATCAAGGTCATTAGACTCGGGAAGTCCTGAGTATTACCGTTCACCCCACCCAACAGGCTCGGTCGTGGAGAAAATAGGACGACGTCATTCCGAAAAAATTGTTGGTTTAGTGTAGACTGCCAGCATATTTTACATTTTGCACACAAAAGCTATTCTTTTTTTAAAAGAATGTTTAAACTCTAATTTTAGCTTCCGATTTTTGATGTATTGCTAGCGAATTTATGTAGGCTTATCTACTACTAGTATAGTATCTTCTGAATAATCCCACAGAAATTGACTATAACTATTAGTATTGAGCATACAAGATAAGTTTCAAGTTCTCGATGCAGTGCGTTATTATTGCGCATGCTTCAGTCCAATTGCAGTTCGTACTGAAGGAAGGTATATGATTAAATTAATTGTGATAATTTATACTCTCGTGAGCTAGGAATCCTGATGTAGGCAATGTTGTTACTCGAAATGTAGTTCGCAATGAATTTTGTGGTTGGGCAATAAAATCTGATGATTGATTCTTATGTACCTCGACGAGACAAATCGAAAATTAATAGTAATCCTTTTTTTAAATTTCTCCCTTAGTTCTCGAAATATCTACTATCAAAAATTAGTTATATATATAATTAATTGTGCCTTTGCAGATGTTTTTGTTCTGGTCCAGGCCGCATTTCAACCTAACCACAAGCATTAGTAAAAAAAGCAAACAACTCCCCCATTGCATGTCCTGCGTGTAGTTCATTGTGGCCTTGGCAAAATTGTTTCTTTTAGTCCAGGCCGCTTCCCAATCTAACCACCTCAATTTGGAGACAGTAAAGCGAGACATCGGAAATTTTTGTTCTTTATTTTCGATTTGTCTCGTCGTTTACACAATAACCCATCATCAAATTTGACTTTGACGAATTTTTTTTTCTGTATTTCAACCCAAAACACCTCACTTTTGAGACACTGTATCTCGATAACTAAGCAAGATATCAACAAATTTTATTTACAATTTTTTATTTCTCTCGTCAAGTTACATAATAATCCATCATCAAATTGCGGTGCCACAGTTCTCGTAGAATCCTCTTGAGGTGAGTGTGCATATTCCCCTTCTTGGTGGCCTCCCCTCCCTATTCTCTTGACCAGACTTCATTCAGTGCGTGGTGAAGGTCCCTTGGGTAGTCTCCACTCTATTCTTTGCTCCATGTGCTAGGTCGAATGGAATATGTCTGGGATGAATGCGGATAAAGTTTATATATCCTCCTCAAGAGTGTATGATGCTTATTGAGAAGTTCGAGATGCCAGTTCCGCAACAACCGACGGAACCAGTGAGTTTTATTCTTACATGATTTAATCAATATAAATATCTTTGTTTGATTTTATACCTGACTTGTCCAATAACATTGTGTCTTTTCTATATGATTGAAATCTACTATATAATTCCCTAAGGTCATTCACTCACCTCGATAGCTATTGGCTGGAAAATGGTGACGATATGGGCCAGCTTCGCTCGCAAAACAACGACCAGTGATACCATTATAAGAAATTCGTGGTTATGTTACAGTTTAATAGCTAAGCAACACTACCAAATTAATAGCCATAATACGTTCATTAAGTTTGCTTTTCGTAACATTTCACAGTTATAAATAAATTGATAAACTTTGCAGCTGAAAAAAAAGTGGATTTGCTTTTCAGTAACATGTTGCTAATCAAAGCAACTTAAAAAAAACACTCATGGTCTCTCCTGTAACCACGAATGACAATTGTTATTCCGGGTTGGAAAATTTTCAATCTAATTAAAATTTTTACTAATGTTGATGCTTGACCAAAGTTTATACATTATGGTTTATTTGTTTTTAGGGGATTTTACTAACCACTTTCGTTAATGGCTTTTGTTCATGTTATCTGTACGTGAGTTATTAGGTTATTTTAAGTGATCATCAGACCAAATACGTTACCGAATCGAGTATTATGGAAATTCATTTCTTCCGAGTTGCTCAACTGTTTAATAATATGGAATGTGTATTAAGTTCTCTGGCCTTTACAGATACTATGACCAATGATTACATTCTGAGTGTTTGCCCATGGAGGAAGGAAATATATGGAGACGACGCAAGAGACCTTCACCATGCATTGAAGTGAAGCCGGGTGGAGGAGGAGTGGGGAGCTAGGCCGAACCCATACAGACACGGGGTATATATACAAAAACCTCAACGGGACTCTAGGAGAAACGTAACGCCGCAATCTCGTGATGGATTATTATGTAATTCGATGAGACAAATGAAAAATGAAGAATAAAATCTTTTGATATCATGCTTTGTTTTCGAGATATTCTGTCTCAAACGTGAAATGATTTTGGTTGAAATTCAGAAGACAAAATTGGTCAAAGTCAAATTTGATAACGGATTCTTATTTAAAACGACGAGACAAATAAAAAATAGAGAATAAATTTTTTTGATATCTCGCCTAGTTCTCGAGATATACTGTATCAAAAGTGAGGTGTCTAGAGTTGAAATACAGAAAAATTTAGCAAAACTCAAATTTAATGATCGATTCTTATGTAACACGACGAGACAAATCGAAAATAAAGAATAAAATGTTTCGATATCTTGCTTAGTTTTCGGTATATACTTGGATTGGGTTGATATGCGGCCTGGACTAAAAATTAATTCTGCCAAAGCCACAATGAATTACATGGTGGACATGCAGAATGGATATTTCAGTTTTCTTACTACCACTTGTGGTTAGGTTGAAATGTGGCCTAGACCAAAATAAAAATAGTTATCTTGATAACATACATCGTAGTTTCCATCGCGATATACGTTTTGTCACTAACTTGGTTCTCATGAAATTACTAACAGTAATAGATAAATTCTTTGTCCCTCATGGAACAACAAAACCATTCTGGTACAGACTGCATTTAGACCTAACTACAATCTCCATTAAATTGTCGCTACAGAATCAAACTATGTAGACATACCCATACACGCGTAATCGAATCGCAAACTGTATTTGCAGTAACAACATCGTTTGCTTCATCAAGATTCCTAGATTGCATAGCATAATGTAACACATTTAATTTCATCAACTGCAACGTGACGAAAGAAAGCGAAATACTAAATTCACTGAATCGCGATGTAAAACACACCCCTTTAAATCTCATTTTCAACACTCGTTAAAAAGTAATGCTAGTCTATTATATGCAAAATAGCAAGGTATGCTGATTTTCTACACTACACCAACAAAAATTTGAGAACAAAGTCATACCATTGAGAGCTATGACTAAATATTTATAGACAGGCACCGAAGTCTGCAACCGTATGCAACACAAAACGGCATTATAAAACACTTATACACATTACAAAATGAAATAATCACATCATCTAACACGATGTGAACATCGCATTTGTTGGGGATCGCAATATCGCCGCTGCCGCCACTGCGCATGCACGAGAGTTTAGAGCCTGCTTCACAGATTTACGTCACTTCTCCTCCATATATTTCCTTCCTCCATGTGTTTGCCCAGTCTCAATAAAAGTCAACGTGATGCTTTCGAAGCAAACAGGAATTTTAGGAATTTTGCAGAGTGAACTTTAAGGGTCAAATACAAGTAAGTTTCTATTTAAGCAATTATACGATTGCGCTATCGACCCTGTTCGTATTTAATACCTACCTCTATTATTGCTTATGAGTTCTTCAAGCTCAAGAGATTTTATTTACCCTGAAACCTGGTCAAGTTTACATTTGGTCAAATCAGGTCAACCTGTCACAATCTTTCATCCTAGAAAACCGGATCTATTCTAGACCCGTGACGATACGCAAAAAACGGCTACGGGTTCACACTAGTGATAAAATAAATACTGCTAATATTACCAATTTATCTTTTCTTTTCAGATTCTAAGTCCGTCTAATTGTCTTACAGTTTTAAAATGGCTTGAAATCGCGAAAATTACTGTCAAGTTTATTTTCAATTTGTTTTTTCTTTCGTTTGTACTACAGACTAGCTGACGGTTGCTGATGACATTATGATATAAAATACAAATCTTCGAAATTTCTTCCAGTGACCACAAAGTACTTCTAAATTAAGGATAATCTATCCTTAACAGTTATACATTCTCTGTAGTTGTGTCTTCCCTTTTCAAACACATTTCAACCATCTGTTGAAGGCACTTTCCTTCATTTTAAAGTAGTTATTGAACTCTTCATCCAGCATTTGCATCTTCACTCCACAGGTAGTTCCAAGCACCAAAGTAATTGCTATGCAGCCTTATACGCTTTGAAAGAACAAAATCTGAAATAATCGAATTAAATCACACAGCTTCACCTATTTTTTCAGGCAGAAAAAGATGTACTGAGCAAATTACTGTAAATAATATAGATCGTATAAGGAAGGGCAAGATATTGGTTTGAACTAGGTTTGATGGCTGTTTTATCGGTATTGGTATTGCCAGGATTATCGAGCTTGACATTCAACATCCATATTACGAACTTGTGCAATGTGTTGAATTTGTTTTTAGTATAATTTATTTATGCAGTACCCGATTAATCTTCTTCTTTTTCTCCTCAGCGCTGATCGAGAATTCTCTGTGATGTGCTGTAATTTTCTCCATCTCTGAATTAAGACTTCGCAGACTAACAGGTAAGATATTGGTTTATACTTTGTCATACATGAGTAGCTTAAACAATGTGCATTTCATAAAGGCTGTGTATTTGTATCTAATTATTTTTTAAACTGTCGCAATAATGGAAAGATCTAATATTGTTGTTTGGGACAAGTTGGCTGGGGTAAGTTGACGACCTCATTATCTTGCCCCAGATGACTTTTCCTGTGTCTGTTTCAGTTTTTAAGTGCCTTTTTTTGTGTTTCGTGTATCAGTCTTGATTTATATTACTCACATAGTTTGTCTTAACATTTTGAAAGTGCACTACTTTACTAATTTATGACAAATTATTATCCAGATTTGGTGAGAAGTCCTCCAGAGTCGAATTTGACGGAAATGCTTTGGCTACTGTAATAATTGATGTCAAAGAAGCAAGAAAGTCCTGCTTGGGTGCAGCAAACGTTTACAATATCCCTGAAGCAATTCTACATCGCCATTTGAAGAAAAAAGATGATATAAGAATTGAATGTTTGTTTCATACGCACATTTACTCGTCTAACTTTTCGCGCTCGTTTGCCCGTGTGTGTGTGTGTATGTGATATTTTTGTAGATTCTGTAATAAATAATACTAACTGGTACCCACGACTACGTTCGTGTTTGTAAAGAATTTGGATTGACAGCTACCGACATCTAACCACTATAGTGCACGATGGAAGACTCGATGCTATTACCACAGACAAATGCCAGTCATCTGCGCTATGTAGTTCAGGCAGCAAAGTAAAATTTACGGACACACATGTCTTTGGACGAAATACGAAAACCACAGACCACTTTCAACCACCATATCTCCCACACTCCCACAGTTACTGAAATTCGGCCAACGTTGTGATCGAAAGGTGACTCTGTGTTATTACCACACACAAACGACAGTAAACTGCGCTAGATAGTTTTTACTGAAAAGTGATACACCAAGACATATGCGTCTTTGCCAGAAATATGAAATTACTTCAGGTCGACCACTTTCAACCCCCCATATCTCCCACACCCCCATAGCTACCGATATCTAACAACCATAGTGCACGACAGGAGACACGATTCTACTACCACACACAAACACCAATGGTCTATGCTATGTAGTTGTGGCAGGAAGGAGAAGTATTTGAAGACACAAATTTTTTGTCCAACTATGAAAACGCCCTTGTTAGGGGATAAGCCGTATATTGGGGTCGGGTATCGGCTTGTACACCTAAACTTGAAGTCTTCCAAAATGTTGCCAAAAGTTCCGGAAAAGTTCTATAACCGTGAAAAACCCTGGAGAATGCTAACTGTATGATGAAGACGGCCGCCACTTACAGATAAACCTCCTGTAAGAAGGTACTAAGTTAGAAATAAAAGTCGAAGTCCAGATCACTGAAGTATATATTCTCAAAATTTTCACAGAATTTACAATAGTCACAGTTAGCAATGGCAATCGGATAAAATCATTTGCCGAAGATCACAAGTCATGAAACAGAACAGACCGCACCACCCCGAATGAAATTGAAAGTTAAAGTTCACATCGATGAACACATGCCGGAAAAGTTCAGATTTCTATGGTTGCCTATCCTGTTAGTAATGGCGCCAGTCAGCCATGCTGCCCGAATTCCGGCTTCCCATGAGCCACCGCGAGCCGGGCTTACTCAAACCCACTAAACCACGAGTTACGTGTTGACTCCACGAGATGTTCGACCAACTGGCTGAGACCCTGTCCGGGCTTACTTTTATCAAAATGGCCTACTGACCTAAACAACATTCTATCTAGAAAAAGAATCTGTTAACTACAAACTACCAGAAAATCACAAGATGAAGAGCGTAACAAGACAAGTGTAGTGATGTGATTGGTTTTGGTTTTAAAGTTTCCAGACCGGTGTAAATGAATTTTGAAATTTGGTTAATCGGAAAGCACATTTGTTTAGAGTCACATCCGAAATATGGATTTGCTAAAGTTTAAAATATCAAGTTAATACTATTTTCAAGGTGTTCCCCAGCTTCTGCTGAGTTCAGTGGTGTAAAAATCTTTTAAATTGGTTGGGGATATCAAAAGTTATTGAATTTCTAAAATTTACTGGTTTCCTGGATGGTGCAAGAAAGAATTCACTTTTGTTTAAAGTCGATTGTGGCCTGAAACTATTTTTAAACCGTACCTTTATTTAATTTAAGTGTTTTAAAAAAGTTTTTAGTTCGTGAAATATGTTAATCAGAAAGAAATTCAAGTTGCAAATCGGTTTCTATGACGTCATCTAGAAACGGATTTTTATTTATTTACTAGCTGACCCGGCAATGCTTCACTATTGCTGGAATTGAGTAGGCACATAGATTAAATGAAAAAATATTTACATATAAATTTTAAACTGCTGTTTCATTTATTTTCAGTTGGAAAGGGTGAGAGGGGATGCGCTTTGGAAAACATATGCAGGCAGTATTTTTCTGTTTGTTTCAAAGTATAAGGGTGCTAATTCCCATTGAAATCTGATGACTTATGTGGTTTTGTCTAAATTATGGGGAGGAGGGGTGGGTTTTTTAATTTTTTTGTTGACAGGAACCTTCTCCGTCATCCCGTCGACAACTCACCAAAGCTTCACCATAAACGGACGAATGGTTTGTGACTGCTTTTCATTCTAAATTGGTATATGTACACAATACAGACATATTTAAATGTACAAAACCAATAAAAGACAGTGATTTTATTTTTGTGTTTGAAATTTAATTTAAGAACGTTTATTCAAGTGCTTTATGATATACAATATTTTTAGTCTTTCCATCTTTTGCAAGAACAAATAAATTTTCCGGCTGGCCCACTCGTGAGCATGCTACATATAATTGACCATGTAAGATGCATGGGTTTTCCAGATTTAATCTGCAAACTTGAAACGATTGACCTTGTGCCTTGTTGATGGTTATTGAGAATGCAAGGCGAACAGGGAACTGCAGACGCTTGAAATCAAATGGCATATCTGTGGGAATGATGGGAATACGTGGAATCAGCACATCTTCTCCTTACTAAGCTAGATATCAAGAAAATGTATCATTTGTTTTTGATTTGTCTCATCGAGTTACATTATAGGAAAGAGGGGTAGATTTTTAAATATTTGTTTTTTGACAGGAACCATTTTCGACACCCCCTCGACAGTTCACCATAGCTTGTTTAAATTATGGGGTGTTATGGGGAACAGGGGGTAATAAAGGTGGTGGAAAGAGAGGAGAGAGATTGGGTTTTTCTGAAATTAATGTGTACAGTATTTCTCTCTCTTTTTTAAAGTATAAGTGTACAAATTCTTATCTAAATCGGATAAAAAATGTGGTTTGCCTAAATTATGGGGTGAAAACGTAATGGGGTTGGAAAGGGGGAGAGGGGATGAATATTCGGAAACCATACATAGGCAGGATTTTTCTGTTTGTTTTAAAGTATAAATGTACAAATTCTTATCTAAATCGGATAAAAAATGTGGTATTGCCTAAATTATGGGATAAAAACGTAATGGGGGTGGAAAGGGGGAGAGGGGATGAATATTCGGAAACCATATGTTGGCAGTATTTTTCTGTTTGTTTTAAAGTATACGTGTACAAATTCCTATCTAAATCGGATAAAAAATGTGGTATTGCCTAAATTATGGGGTGAAAAAATTATGGGGGTGGAAAGGGGGAGAGGGGATGAATATTCGGAAACCATTTGTAGGCAGTATTTTTCTGTTTGTTTTAAAGTATAAATGTACAAATTCCTATCTAAATCAAATAAAAAATTTGGTATTGCCTAAATTATGGGGTAATGGGGGTGGAAAGGGGGAGAGGGGATGAATATTTGGAAACCATATGTTGGCAATATTTTCCTCTTTGTTTTAAAGTATAAGTGTACAAATTCGTATCTAAATCGGATAAAAAATGTGGTATTGCCTAAATTATGGAATGAAAAAATTATGGGCGTGGAAAGGGGGCGAGGGGATTAATATTCGGAAATCGTATGTAGGCAGTATTTTTATGTTTGTTTTAAAGTATAAGTGTACAAATTCCTATCTAAATCGGATAAAAAATGTGGTTTGCCTAAATTATGGGGTGTTATGGGGAATAGGGGGTGAGTTTTTGGAAATTTTTTTTTCACAGGAACCTTCGCAGACGCACACTCGAAAACTCTCCAAAGTTTCATTGCAATCTGAGAAATGGTATAGGAATGCATAGAAGACGAACAAACCCACAAACAAACATTGATTTTTATATATAAGATATCTTCTATTTATTAGTTGATGGCTATTGGAAACTTAAATAATATTGGCTTGCCGGTTATTTTGCTTGGTTAAATCTACTTTTAAACCTCTGAAGTTACTTAGATGTGCTGGAATTAATTATTGAAATCACCCATGTGGTGATGCTTTAAAAATCATATTTACTGCTTTAAATCTGTCGGAAACTGCGAGTTATTAGTGAATTTAATATAAAACGGTGAAGTTATACTTATGAAAGTGCTTTACAGTGGTCAATTACGTGGAATATTAGTGATATGGTTGTTTAACCAAACCTGTTTACTTTACTTCCGAATTATTATGGATTAAGCTCATTTAGGTAAGTTTATGGTTTATATTTAATTATAAACTTCTTATTTATGGTTGCTATGTGTTGTTTATTTACTTTGCTGAACCTAAAGTGTTGTTATTTCGATTTCAACTTATAGTATCATGTACTGAATGTTAACCTCAAACTTCGTTGGATTTTAACTGAATATTGAAAATAGAGAGTAAGGTAGCTTACACCCTCCATTGACCAACTTTAATCATCATATCTCCCTCATCCCCACAGATATCGGCTTTCGCCAACGTTGTGCACGACAGGAAACTCCAGGCTACTCCACACACAAACACCTGTGATCTGTGCTAGGTATTGGTGGCTGAAAAGTGAAATATAGGAAAACACACGTCTATTTATATATATATATATATATATATATATATATATATATAAGATTTAGAGACTATGTAACCTGGGGTCAGGTAGGTAATTTATTTTTAATTTTTGTAGCAACGACCTCTTCATGGTGGACGATTTCGGGAAGTTTTTAATGAAGAGCAACTAAAAAATCTAAAGGACTATTTGACGCCAATGGATAAAATGATTTTTGGAATGACAAAGCAGCAATGTAGAAGACTTTGATTACGTAGAGCAATGTGGGATATGCCATTCATTCAAGCCTGTTACCAGGACGGCAGGAAGTGACTGGTTAGCAAATTTCATGAAAAATTTTAAATTCAGTGTATGTAAACCAGAAAACATCGATTGCCAGGGAAACGGGTTTTAACAAGCCAAGTGTTAATATTTTTTTCTCAATTTTGAAAGAAGTGCGAGAAAAGATAAAATTACTGCTTCTGCCATTTACAATGCAGATGAATCCGGATTTCTAATGTGCCTAATAGGTTACGAAAAGTCATTTCACCCACAGGAACTAAGAGAGTTTCCAAAATTGTGTCAGCGAAGAGAGGAAGTAATGTTACCATAATTTGTTGCATGAGTGTTACTGGATATTACCTGCCACATTTTTTTGTTATTTTTGCAAGAAAACAGATTCGACCTGAGCTTGTGGAAAGAGCACCACTAGGGACAATAGGCTAATTGACTATTTTTTGAAAATGGTTTTAATATGTTTATTATGTTTATTGATACACGTTATTCACCGGATACTATTTATGTTTTGACGAAAGTGCTTATTTTACGTAAAATTCAGTGTTAAAATTTAGATTATTAGAAAGCCCGCCGAAACGCTCCTTTGCTGCTTGGCGCGGGCCTACGACACTCGAGACGTCACGTGCCAGCAAGCGCTCACTCCACATAAGTAACGTCTGGTTTGTTTCTTTGAAGTTGTGTATAAATGGTTGGAAATAGGGTTTATAAATAGTGTGTAGCACACCAATCAGCAACCATAACAATTAAAACTCCCAAAAAACCGTATTTCCACAATAAATTAAATGCAAAAAAAAGTCACTGCAAGTTGCTCGTAGAAATCCAAACGATATTGCGAAAAAGTCACCATTTTCTGTAAAGCTCAATTACACTGCAATTTCGTAGATTCAAAGTTGTTTAAGGCGGTATCACTAAGGTTAGGGTCCTTAGGTTCGATCTTCACTTCGGCATATGTTTTATTTGTTTTCTATGGGCGTTTTTTTTTTTACATACTATTTGCTGTTGGTTGCATCGAATTTTTTTCGAAAATAAACCAAAACATCAATTTGGATTTTTCGAAGGCTTCACAATTTTATGGATAATAAGAGAATTACAAACATTTGAGACATAACTGAAGAAGACTTCAAAAAGGAAATCGGACGTTACTTGCGCACCGAAAAATAGTTTTAAAAAAAGTGAAAATTATTTGCATGTTAAAAGTAAATACTGCCTAAATAGGCGAATTTATGTCAGAAAGATAACCTGCAGTTGTACCGCTACGTAAAAAATTCAACAAAATAGGATCAAAGGGTTGCAGAACTGTTTAAGATTAGCGTGAAATTTCTACAAGTGATTTTACTTTTAAAATAAATTCTCTTATTCACCTCCGTACACCTGTATCTTTTGTATAATATTGTATCTCTGGTATGTTTAAAAATTAAAAGAGGAAGGATATCTTTTCATAAAAGTATTCTTGTATGTCCGAAATTTTTTTTTTTTTCAATAGTTTCCATGACGCTTAACATGCAAAAATTTACGAATTCTTCGAATAAATCATGATTCTTTAGTGCAACAAACAGCAAATTGAAACGAAAAAAAAATGCACACACAAAAAATATTATCCCATCAAGGGTTCGAACGTAGGACGTTCTAAATTCCTGTAGCACTCTTTATCCACACAGCTACATGGACACTACTTCTTAGTTGCTTTTCTTTGTGTTAATAGTAAACACTTAAAGACCACAGTTTCTTCATGTGAGATGTAGTGAAACGCGGTAGATAAATAAATAAAGAATCAATAAGTTCAGTTTCGTTGGAAAAAATTGTCATTTATATATAATCTTTTATCCGCAATTAAGGAAAATGGCCCACAACATGTACTTAATTGTTGTGCTTACCTTATACCTACATTTTAGCTTGCATTTTTCTCGTCAGTATGTCCTAAATCAATTTAATTTCAGTCATTCGTATAAAAGATTTCTGTTAATCTCTAACTTTAAATATAAATGATTCTCAAGTTGAAGTTGTTACATTTTTAAGCTTTTCACAGCATTAAAGTCAGGGGTTGTTTCCACAGCTAACCCAACAAATAAGGCGTCTATTTTCCATATTTTTCCACTGTAGGTTTTTACAAACTGTTATTCATTTTGTATTTAAAAAAATA
Source organism: Vandiemenella viatica (assembly GCA_031002005.1). Taxonomy (NCBI): domain Eukaryota; kingdom Metazoa; phylum Arthropoda; class Insecta; order Orthoptera; family Morabidae; genus Vandiemenella; species Vandiemenella viatica. The sequence continues at coordinate 110,564,897 of JARYHS010008074.1, forward strand.
CTTACAGCAAGAAATAACCAACGACAAACAATAAAAATAGTTGCAAACTTGCAGCGGCGGATCCAGGATTTTGGTTTTGGGAGGGCTACGATTTGGTTTGTTTGGTTTGGGGGGGGGTTTGACTCAGGTGAGGAGAGAACTCTCACATAAAAAAGTCCCAAAATCGATGTCGTTGGGGGTGACCTTGGTGCTTTTGGGGGGGGGGGGTCTTCAGCCCCCTAGCTCTCCCCCTGGATCCGCCACTGAAACTTGGATAGTACGAAACGCTCCATTGGTCACCGCAGCTTTTACAAGCACGTGACGTCACTAGATCGACTACCAATCCTAGAGTGTTTTCGGTAACGTTACCAAAGGTTTTCTTTTCAAAACTAAAAAAAATTGCTTCCTGAAGCATTAATCTGCGCAAATGACTACAATTTGTAATATATTTTCAATACTGTCAAATAGCCTATTGGACACTGCAGTGCTAATGGATGGAGCAAAGGACATACATTTGTGACGTTCTTGAATCATTTTAATTCTTATGTTGAGCTGACTTATAGATCACGCGTTTTGTTGCTGGTTGACAATCCTAAAGCTCACTTAACGCTGGAGACTATCAATTGTTACAGAGAATATAATATAATTATGATTGGATTTCCACCCCACACTACCCATCACCTACAACTACTGGATGTTTCACTTTTTGGACCTTTAAAGAGCTATTATAGCCAAGTTAGCCTTTTCCGACCAAATGTCATCCTCTCCTTCACGTGGTACACCCTGTTTGCACGGACGAGGCTCTAATGACTGAAAGGAGTATAAGGAGTCACCCACTGCTTGCCAACGGTCTCCGAAAGGAGGGCGGATGAGCGGGTAGCGGTCCAGGGCACCCTCTTGCCCTTGGAGTTGGAAACGGCCCTTAGAGGCGGATAGATCAGAAATGATCAACGGCTTGGGGATGCAGAAGGCAACTGGAAACCACTGCATTAAAGACCCAAAGGGTATCCCGAGAACATGTAATCCTATCAAATTACATTTATCATGATGGCTTCTTCCTGGGGAAAATATTCCGGAGGTAAAATAGTCCCCCAATCGGATCTCCGAGTGGGGACTGCTCAGGGAGGAGTCATCAGAAACATTCTACGAGTCAGAGCGTGGAATGTTAGAAGTCTGAATAGGGCAGGTAGGTTAGAAAACTTAAAAATGGGGATGGAACGACTTAATTTAGATGTTGTCGGGATTAGTGAGATTAAATGGAAGGACGCACAGGATTTCTGGCCTGTGGGAATACAGGATAATTAGCACACAAGCTGTCAATGGAGTCACTGGTGTAGGATTTGTAATGAATAAGAGAGCAGGTAAAAGTGTGAGTTATAATGAACAGTTTAGTGACAAGATTATTTTGATGAGGTTAGAAACTAAGCCCGTCCGAACCACATTAGTACAAGTATATATGCCAACGTCACATGTAGATGACGAAGAAGTAGAGAAAAAATATACGCCGAAATTGAAGAACTAATCCAATATGTTAAGGTGGAGTAAAATCTAATAATCATGGGTATTAGAATTCAATAGTGGAAGAAGGAAAAGAGTGGACTACTGTAGGATCTTTTGGTCTAGGAGAAAGAAATGAGCGAGTAAGCAGGTTGTTAGAATTTTGTGAAAGATATGTAGTGACTGATTTGTCGGATGGCTGTGTGTATAGTCTGTACTCAGTCACTATAGCTAAGACTTGCGACGTACTCTTCTTCCGCTACGCTGTTAGTCTTCTTTGCTTGTCTGACACCTAAAAATATTAACTGTGGGCTTGCATTCGTTGAATGAAATACTGAAGTCATTAACCGATGTTTATTGCAACACTGGATACTTGGTTACAAGGAAAATACATCTAAAACTTCACGCGAACGTAATGCCAGCAAACTAGGTATGTTGTAGGAAATATCCTACGACATGTGTAAACGAGAATCTTGGCGGGAATCGCGTCCGATCGGTATCGCCCGAGGCCGAGCTGTCACTCCTAGAGATCAGACATGAATGTGGAAAACTTACAAGTCGGCTCTGCAAGGTGACCTTCGCCACGCGTGCTATTTTGCACGCGCCTAAGATTTCCTGCTGTGCAATGTCAGAACTTCCACTCGGCTTCTGCGGCACATACGACTCGCTCCGACTCGACAACTAAAACACAAGATTTTTAATATAATAAAAATGCGTCCCTTACAGATATAAGCTAGTAGTGGCAAACACACTGTTTCAGAACCATGCAAGAAGAATATACACCTGGAAATGTCCTGGGGATACAGGCAGATATCAGCTACATTATATCAAGGTCAAACAGAGATTGAGGAGCCAAGTTCTAGACTGTAAAGCGTACCCAGGAGCAGTCATAGACTCTGACCATAATTTGATAATAATGAAGTGCAGGCTCAAATTTAAGCTAATAAGAAAGCAGTATAAGCTGAACAGACTGGAAGCGAATGATCTGAAACAATCTAGCACCTGAGAAAAGTTTGCAGAAAACGATAGACTTAGGACTACGAAGTAATACTGGAAGGAGCTCAACCGAGGACGAATGAAATGCATTAAAGACTGGAAGCTGGTAAAGAAACATTAGGCTTTATGGTACAAGCCACCCGAAAACCTTGGATCACAGAGGAAATTTTGGAGCTGATGAATCAGAGGAGAAGGCTCAAAAAGCCCAGAATGAAGCAGGAAGAGAGGAATACTGACAATTTAGAAATCAAATAAATAGAAAATGTAAACAACAAAAAAATGGCTACAAGAAAAGTGTGAAGAAGTAGAAAAGGAAATGGTCATAGATAAAGTAAATGTTGCATACAGGAGAATCAAACAGAATTTTGGAGAAATGAAGAAAAGAGGTGTAAAAATTAAAGCTGCCGATGGGAAACCTCTTTTAAGGTCAGACGATAGAGCTAACCGATGGAAGGCATACATTGAGAAACTTTATGATGGAGACGGCTTGAACAATAATGGAAAAGGAAGGTCATGTCAACATTGATGATTTAGGAGATCAGGTCTTGAGGACAGAATTTAATAGAGCTTTGAATAACTTGAAAGCAAATAAGGCAGTTGGAATTGATGAGACCCCTACAGAACTTCTTAAATCCCCAGGAGAAGAAGGAATCGGAAGATTATTCAAGATGATATCAAACAGTTATGAAACAGGGAAATTCAAACTGATTTTAATAAAATATCTTCATCACACTTCCGGAGAAAGCAAAAGCCAACAAATGTGACAATTATAGCACCTTTAGTCTAACATCACATGCTTCAAAATTACTGACCAGAATAATATGCAGAAGAATGGAAAGGGTAGTAGAAAAGATGATAGGTGAAGGAAGATCAGTTTGGGTTTAGGAAAAATCGTGGAATGAGGGAGGCAATTCTGGCGTTGTAAACTACGCCCATCTAAGCTTCTGACTTTTGATGTATGGCTAGAATCCACTGATGTTGTTAGCACTAACAGTACAATATCTTCTGAGTAAGCTCAGTGGCTATGAGGTCTTTTGAACTCCAATTTGGAGACAGCATATCTTTTGAACTAAGCGTGATATAGAAAATATATATTCTTCACTTTCGAGTTATCTCGTCCTGTTACATAAGAATCTATCATCAAATTTTTCTTCTTTAGCAAATTTTTCTTCTGAATTTCAACCCGAAACTCCTCTCTCTTGAGACAGTATATCTCAAGAACTAAGCACAATATTTTAAAAAAATTATTCTTCATTTTTTATCTATCTCGTCGAGGTACACAATAATCCATCATCAAATTGCGATGCCACGGTTGTCTTATGATTCTCTTGAGGTTTTGTGCCTTTCCCCCGTGTATCTTTGGCCAAGCAATATGGCGGCCTCCACACCCCACTTCTCTTTACCCGGTTTTACTCTAGTGCGTGTTGAAGGTCCCTTGCGTCGTCTCCATATATTCCTTCCTCCAGGCGCGGAATAAGCGGTTTTTCGTCTCCATATGTTTCTTTCCTCCATGATCCATTCGTTTAGCATAGTAAAAATAAAAACTTTGGCTTACTATTAGTTATAGGAATGAACGACTTCATTCTTTAAATACATTGTGTAGAAAAGACACAGATACTTCAGTTTGTTACAAAAAATAAAACAAAGGACAGCTATAATGTGATATCAGAAGGAAAAGAAATCAATGAAAGCAGTTTTACAAAATTCCTGGGTGTATATATAGATAACAAATTGAACTGGAAACAGTATATTCAACAACTTCTTAAAAAACTGAATTCTGCAACATTTTCGCTGAGGGTAATATCTAGAATAGCTAATATAGAAACCAGAAAGTTAGTATTTTTTGCATATTTTCATTCCCTGCTCACTTATGGCATCTCATTCTGGGGAAACTCGTCACAAGCACAGAGGGTACTTAAATTGCAAAAGCGTGCTATAAGAACTATTTGTGGAGCAAGCCCACATACGTCGTGCAGAAATCTATTTAAAAACCTGGGTGTACTAATAATGCCAGCACAGTATGTATACTCTGTACTATCATTTGTAGTGGCAAATCCTGAACACTTCAATCTTAATGCTGATATACATAGCCATAATAGTAGTAGTAAATATAATACTCACAAGGATTACAAATCACTGTCAATTGTACAGAAAGGGTTAACATTTACTGGATCTTCCTTATTCAATGTATTACCAACAGAAATTAAATGTTATCTACAAAAACCCAACTACTTTAAGTCCAAACTGAAAGAGTTTCTGCTTCAGAACCCATTTTACTCTGTGAAAGAATTTTCTTCTTGGAATTTGGTAACTAAGAATGACTGATAAAATAGTATATATGGTGTATGGAAGGGGAAGGTGACAAAATTATCCACAATTACTAAAATGAAATATGGTTTTTCTTTCTGTTGAAACTTTTGACAAATGAAGTAATTACACTGTTTACAAAATTTCACTTATATATAGTAACTAACATGGGATAGCATGCACTCAAAAACTGCTGTGAAAAATTATCATACTAACAGGTTTTTTAGTAATTGACTGCTTATGAGTTGTTGGTAATATAATTGATATTGCTAATAGGTGTGTGTACTGTTCCACATAAATAGCAACTAACATAATGTAATATGTAGTCACAAATTACTGTGTAACGTATCGTGGTAACTGGTTGGAAAGAAAATAACTTGTTATTATCATGGTTATTATTTGCTGGTAACAAGTGTATACACTGTTCCACATAATAAGTATTAATTAACTCGGGACTGTATTTGTAGATTACAGGATATATTAGTTATACTAATGAGTTGTTGCTAACTTGTTGTCAATATATAATAATATTATCAATTATATAGTAATATTAACATTACTAATAAGTGTATGTACTGTTCCACATCCCCGAGATTATTCTCACATGGGATCAAAGTGAACATATCTATCTATGTATTGTCTCTGGATTTCAATTGGCGCCAAATATTTTGAGCTGGACTTTGTGGTGTTGTATAGGTTTCATTAAATTAGATGACCTAGTTGATGTAAAGTCATTTATATTATTTTAGAGTGACTGGAGCCTTCGTCTACAATGAGGTGAGAGTCCAATTTGTGAAAGACACATTTCCTAGGCAGTGTTATTTTTGGCATTTTCTCTACGGGGCTGTTTACCATTCATGCACAATTTTGCTTCAAAAGCAGTTACAGTCAGATGTGTATTGTTCATCTCAATTCCGTGACTCCTCACTACAAATGAAAATTAACCTTATGCCTCAAATCAAGTGCTAATGTATTGTTCTATTTCTCTCTTACCTTCAGCTTGCTGTTCTTAGCTCTCCCGTCAGTGTTTTCACTATTCTTGTAGCAAGGTTGTCTATACCTTACATACACCTATGTTTCCTTGTGTATCTTTTATCCAGGTCAATATAGATGGTGATACCACCAACAACTATGCCAATGGTAAAATAAAAACGCGGAAAGAAGTTGTGCATTTGTTTGAAATTTGTCACACACGTTACTGAGAACATGTTTTACGAGAAAAAATGGGTTTAATTCTAGATGGGGATACCGCTGCCTCGCGACTGTTAACGTGACGTCACGTTCACGTACAGTCATCTGCGTAAAATACGTGTTATTACTTGTCGAAGTTAACAGCAGATAATTTATTATTGAAATGCGAGCTTCACCTGAAACATTGAACATCCGGTTGTGTTATCGGACATCTGCGGCCGCTTACCAGCGGCCGCCTGCCTCTGATCTACCTTCGGGATATCAGTTTATGTTGATATTGTATAGCTTTAAATTATTGTGACCGAGCGTAGCGAGGGCACAATACAATAATAAATGATGACTGTACGTGAACGTGACGTCACGTTAACAGTCGCGAGGCAGCGGTATCCCCATCTAGAATTAAACCAAAAAATGTATATGAAAGCAAAATTAAAATGTACTTAAGCTGTGATATCACACGAAATTTAAGATATGGTGCATTGTCAACAGTACACGAGAGCCATTTCCAACCACATTTTTCACGCTAAATATAGTATTAACTTAAGCTCGCTCGATTTTCGGATGGCAGTCCAATAATGTGGTTGTTAGGTTGTAAATCAACCTGGTCCAGAATAAAAAAAATCTATAACAGTGTAAGACACAAGGAATTTTAATTTTCGTCTCACTCGTAATAATGCCATAGCAATTTATTCAGATTGTATCATGAATAGTTGCCAGCGATTTTTGATTTGTTGCTGTATAGTGAGAATACTATCTGTGGCATGAAAAATGTGATTGGAAATGGCAGTTGTGTACTGTAGATGCATTGTATTGGCAGTTCTATCATTACCGTGGCTCCACACTCTGATGATGAATTCTTGTAGATCTCAACGAAACAAATCGAAAGTAAAGAATAAAAGTTTTTTATATCTCGCTTGTTTTTTGAGATGTAACATGTTAAAAATCAGTTATAGTTCCTTGTGCTTTTGGTGACATTTATTCTGGTCCAGGCTGTATTCTAATGTACCAACAACCATAAGGAAAAAAATGAAACACCTACAGTGCATTTCCACCATGTAGATATAGTAGTTTTGCTGCTGGAAATTATTACAGAATGCAATCAGTAACAGATATGATAAAAAAGAGCTGGAATGGGATTCATTGCAAGACAGTAGGAGGGTGAAGAGGGACATGGGAGCATGCAAAGTGGTACTGGCGATGAGGCATGGAAAGATATTGGTGGAGGTATGAAAAGTAGTGCTTGGAAGGGAAAAGATGACCATGACCACAAGCTGGCACTTGATTTCAGGCACAAGGGCTTCAGTAAGATTCTCTATTTTAGGTAAGGGTGTCAGGGACTGGAATAAGTTATCAAGGGAAATGAATAATTTACCAAAAATGTTGACAGAATTTAAACTTAATATTTGTAGAGGGCAAATGTATGTGGGCGCAAGAAAGGGGGAAGATGGGTGTGTAGGGAAATTGCCACCAGAGCGTGTGCTCCATTGAAATATAATTAAATTTATTATTTATATTAAAAAAAAAAAATCTCAGATCCCACCTTAACCTCCTTACTTTTGCAATACAATATCTCGATAACTAATAGAGATATCAAACAAATATTCATTATTTTCAGTTTGTCCCGTCGAGTTACAGACAAATTTGTTATCAAATTTGGCAATGGCAAAATTTTCCTTCTGGTTTAAGCCGCATTTCAACATAACCACGTCAATTTTGAGATAGGATATCTCGAGAACTAAGCGAGGTATCAAAAAATAATATTCTTTACTTTCAATTTGTATAATCGAGTTACATAGGAATCCATCATCAAATTGTGGGGCCTTGGTTATCGTAGAATCCCCAAAAATTTCGTATGGCATCACATCTAAGGTACGTTTCATTTTGCTTTAATGTACATGTTTTCTTGAAAGGTATGACCTGAGGAACATGTATAACAGATTTCAAATGAATCACATAATTCCTTCTTACAGCATTCTTGTTTTACCATCACTGCAACTTTCATCCTCAGTAACCTATGATGACATACTATGCCTTGTAGGCTGTAACATATATCTCTCTCAACAGCTGAAAATTGTCTCAGTTCTGTGGTATATCCCCTCATCAGCGTCTTCAATAAATCAAGAGTTTTCAAAGCTCTTTGACCAATGTTTCATACTTGATTGAGTTTACTATCAAATGTTGTGCCAAGATATTTACACTTAAGGTATTTAACAACCAATTCCTTCGCCACCCCACAGTAATATAATCCTTTATTTACCTTTTTTCTTTGTACGTATACTAATAAAGTAATTTTTTTATTATTATTCTCCATTCCAACTAGATATACTGTCCTGACCACAGACCTCTTTCATTTCAATTCTGTTATATACCTGCCATTACATTATATTGAAACAACCTAATTTGACTAAATCATTAAAACCATCATTCCATTATAATAAATAACAGTGGTCTTAATACATTACACTATGGCAATCTCCATTTCAATTTCATCTGTTTTGGTACTGCATTTCCTACCCTAAGTCTTTGCTTTCTGCCTTTCAAGAATTCCTCTACCCCTCAATTTATAGTCTCATCCCAACTAATCATTTTTATCCTCATTTACAACCATATTATGGTTCACTGAGTCACATGCTTTGGTGAGATTTAGTGTTACACCATCGACTTGGTATCCTTTGTTAGTTTCATCCAAAATATCCTGCATGTAACCATCTTGCTGAGATCCACAAGCATTATGAAAATCACTTTCTTTCCTCACAGATATTTCTGACATAACTGCGTGTCTATCTTTCCATCAACTTTACTACCACTGATATCAATCTAATAGTCCCATAATTTTCAGTACTATTTGTTTCCCTTCCTGTATGGTCCAGTACTATTGTGGTCCTTTCCAGTACTCTGTAACTTCTACTCCATCCTTTTCCAGAATTGTCTAGCATAGCAGTAGAAATTTATGGATGCTTCATTCAGTATTCCTCTTTGCTGCTGTCGATTTCTTATTTAGTTGGTTAATGTTCGCTACTATCTTTCTGTCTGTTAACTCTGTCATATCTCATTAGATTTATCACCTCCCTGTTATAGTTTTTAAGTTCCATACTTTTCTGTTTTGGAATAATCATTTCTCGCCCCATTCTTCATCTCCTTAAACTGTTTTCACTTTAATTCCACTGCATTTTTGCTCTCCTTCCACATATTGAACCTCCCCCTGACAGGTCTGCCGCCGATTGCGATTCTGCTACAACAACATATTGCAGGAGTCAAAAGCAAGATGTTTTATTTTCAAGCAGTAATGAGGTAGTATTTTCAAGCGGTAACTAAATTGTAATACTCTCTGGGCCACCATGACATGACTATTTGTCTACTGCAGTATTATGAGGCCAGTTCCTTGTGGAATCATGATCTTCAGTAATCCCTCCTGACATGTCTTCATTTCTGAAATATGAACCTTTTTGTAACTACAGGCCTGCATATAATCATCTTCAATTTTGGCTACTGGTTTACTGAACCCTTGCAGCTATTAAAGTTCGAGAACTATTAGTATAAAGTTTCAGATTCAAAAATATTTCATATTCTGACTGTTGTCTTTAAATAACACAGTTTTTTCAACTAAGTGAAAGAGGATGGTCTTATAAGAATTTATTTTCAAAAATTAGTTAGCTTTAATATATTGATCCAAAAGTTCATTAATCTCCAAGAAAAGTGCAATGAACATAAAATCAGACTTTCTGAAATCCAAACAGCAGAATCTAGTTGAAGCAAACACAGTTTATGGCCACTCCCATATTTACATCTCGCATACAGTTTCTGTTGGTTATGGTTGAGCAAGACAAGATAAAAGAGTTTGTAAATATTGTGCACTAGCCTGAAAATTATATTTGCATGTTTGTAATAATATTGCAGAGCTCTTGGCACACATTAACCCCATAATCTACAACACTACTGCACACATTTATACTTGACCTACCCCATCAACGTTTTGTTAATGCCTATCCCAAATGTGGTGACTCCAACTGATTCCCTCGATGTACCTGACCATTCACAGGCCTAATTGTATATACAGAGGATATTATTGTGAACCCCTAACCTTCTAATGTTGAAAGACCAACTCTGTCAATAGAAACTGAACATCTTACTTGAGATTCTAAATGATGGAAATTAAAATCACACCCCTGACCACAATCTGAAATTATGATTACTTCAAAAATAATTCACTGGTGTTAGTCAAATTAAGTCCCTAACACTGAGTATTTAATATGAATAAAAAATTAAGTCAATTAAAGGAAGCTGCCAAGCTAAATGCGCCCCACTTAAAAATAAACTATCAGAAATTTAGGTAGGGATATACTAGGGAAGAGGGGACGAGCACCTCCAGTTATTCATGGCCACCCAACCCTGCGGTGAGCTTTGGTTTGTTCACATTTCCACTGTCAAATAGCTCTTCTCTCTTTGGATGAATAAGATTTTCAATTGAAATATTTAAAACAATGTTCATAACTGCTCTTCTGCCTTCATCTTTGGCGAGTGATTGGTCTACTTTCCCTATCTTCTACTATAATTAATTTTACATGTTTATCTCAATGGCCCACGTATCCAAGCTAATTTAAAGACTTCAAATGATTGCCAAATAATGAATAAGACTATATGGATTAGACCTTTATTTCTAAATGTGTTTAGGTAGAGACATATAAACACTGTTGAATTTTGAAGATTATTACTTCATTTCTCTTAGCTTTGCAGCACCACGGCCTAAGGGAAAATGCCAGAAAAAGCAGAATTCAAGTGGCACTTACTTGTGGTACGTATACAAAACATTTCCTGTTACCAAGGCATAGTATTTTTATAAATAAATAATAAATATTTAACTTAATTAAATCATAGACAGAAAGTATAAAAATAGTAGGGGAGACCGGGGCAAGATGACGAATGATTTATTTTAAATTCCCGCTTCTAAGTAGCAGCACTGTATTCATACTACTAGCTCTCCACACGACTAGGAACTAAAATATAGAGCACTGGTGTCGCTCGTGCCGTATTGTTCCTCGCTATTCGCTGATCGAGAATTCTCTGTGACGTGCTGTAATTTTCTACATCTCTGAATTAAGACTTCACAGACTAACAGGCAAGATATTGTTTTATACTTTGTCATACATGAGTAGCTTAAACAATGTGCTTTTATAAAGGCTGTGTATTTGTATCTCATTCTTTTTTAAACTGCCGCAATAATTGATAGTTTCTAACATTGTCGTTCGGGGCAAGTTGGCTGGGGTAAGTTGACGACCTCATCATCTGGCCCCAGGTGACTTTCGCTGTGTCTGTTTCAGTCTTTGAGTGCCTTTTTTGTGTTTCGTGTAAGAGTCTTGACTTGCATGACTCGCATAATTTCTCTTAAAATTTGGAAGGGCGCTACTTACTTATTCATGACACTTTATGGTCCAGATATGGTGAGAACTTATAAAAAGAAGTCCTCCAGAGGCGAGTGGGACCGAAATGCTTTGGCTGTTGTAATAATTGATGTCAAAGGAGTTAAAAAGTCCTGCTTGGGTGCAGCGAAGGTTTACAATATCCCTTAAGCAACACTACCTCGCCATTTGAAGAAAAGAGATGACGTAAGAATTGGATGTTTGTTTCATACGCACAGGCTCGGGATGCAAGAAATTTAAGTTTTACTAAGAAACTGACGTTTACCTATTCTGAATTAAAGAAAGAAAGAAAAAAAAAAAAAACGTGTTGCGACAACATTAAGAAATGCTTCCGAAGAAAGTTTAGTTCAGTGTTCCGGATGTGATGAGATCTATGAAGACCCTCCATCAGAACACTGAATACAGTGTTGCTTGTGCTTTAAATGGTGGCACGAAGACTGTTCAAACTGTGAAGGAGGGAAATTTGTATGTGACTTCTGTTAATGTATATACAACAATGTATAACAATAAAAATGTATTACAGTTTCATTAAATGTCATCTTGCCCCAGTCCTGGGGCAAGATGACAGATTTGCATTACTTTCTAAAATTAATAAAAAAAAGCTTTGATAATATGAAAATAAAGTTGTATATAATTATGAAAATTTCAATAAAAGACCAGACTAATAATATTTGCAATGAAAAAATATTTTCTTCAAAAAATGAATTTATTAAAAATGTTTAATCGTTAACATTGTCAACTTGCCCTGGTCTCCCCTATATCATTTTTTTCGTGGAAATGTTGACTAATGATGAAGCAAGGACACATGGTTTGAAGCAGTATAAAGCAAAAAAAAACTTTTAAAAAGCAAACACATTACTATCAGGTTTGGAGGGTAAGAGGGCTGCAATAACATAAAATCCAGATTGAAAATGTATACTCGGTCAGCTCTTGGTTATATAAGGGAGTAAATGATGAGACTTGTTGCTAGTTGCAAGCTAATGTCCACATTTATGTTGGCTTTTAAGTGATGAATTTTCCATTAAGTAGCAATTGAATTGGATTTTAAATTGCAATAGAGTGCATGCTCCTTTGGCAAATTTCCCTAGTCATATAATTATCCTCTGGCTTTTATTATTATTATTTAATTGTGATGGAGCACACGCTCCGGTGGCAATCTCCCTACACACCCATTTTTCTCCATGTTTTGTACCCACCTACTTTTGCCCTCTACAATTTCAACATTAAATTGTTTCTCTGTTTTGGTAAATTATTCATCTATTCTCTTGGTAACTTATTCCAATCCCTGATCCCGTTACCTACGAAAGAAAATCTTCCCACATCCTTGTGTCTGAAATCGAGTGCCTGCTTGTGCTCATGGTCTTCTCTTCCCTTCCATGCATTACTTTTAATTCTAATACACTAGGAAATGTAGTATCAAAAGAAGTGGAAGTAAAAATGGGAGTGCCGCTGGGTAGTGTATTGGGACCATTGCTATTAATTATTCTAATGAATAATTGTGTTGATTGTTTACTATCTGAAATTAGATTGTTTGCAGAAGACATGCTATATAAAGAATCAAAACGATAGAGGATTGTAAACAGTTGCAGAGTGATCTGGACAGGATATCTAGTTGGGTTGGTAAACATGGAATGAAGATAAATGCAAAGAAGAATCAGCTTATTAGATACACAAATAAAAAATAAAAGGTTACTTATGAATATGAGGTGGGGAAAGAATTGCTTGCTCAAGACTTAAAATGTAGATATCTTGGCATTACATTTGATAACAAGCTTAACTGGGCAGGACACATTGGACAGGTGGTAGGAAAAGGTTTCAAAGTTCTGCACTTGTTAGAGAGAGTGATGAGGGGATGTACGATAGAGGTGAGGTAGTTGGGTTACAAAACTTTGGTCAGACCATTGCTCGAATATGGTAGTGTAGTATGGGACCCTCATTTTACGTATCAAATACAGGAGTTGGAGAGGGTGCAAAGGAGGGCTGCTAGATTTGTTTCTGGAAATTATCGCAGAATGCAATCGGTGACGGATATGATAAAAGGAGCTGAAATGGGATTCATTGCAAGACAGGAGGAGGGTCATGGGAGTGTACAGGGTGTATACTGGTGATGAGGCATGGAAAGATATTGGAGTAGGTATGAAAAGTAGTGCATGGAAGGGAAAAGATGACCATGACCACAAGCTGGCACTCGATTTCAGGCACAAGGGTGTGGGAAGATTCTCTTTTTTAGGTAAGGGTGTCAGGGATTGGAATGAGTTACCAAGAGAAATGATGGATAATTTACCAAAAACGTTGAAAGAATTTAAAGATAAAAGTTGTAGAGGGTATATATAGGTGGCTGCAGGATAGGGGTAAGATGGGGGTGTAAGGAAATTGCCTCCGGAGCCTGTGCTCTATTGCAATTAAATTAAAAATAAAGTCTTTAGTGTTAAAATTCTCCATCCATCTACTTTTGCAATTTACTAATTTTAAATTCCTTCAGCAGTTTTGGTAAACTATTTCCCTTGGTAATATACTATGATTCCTACACCCTTACCCACAATAGAAAATTTTCCCATTTCCTTACGCGTGAAGTCTAATGGCAACTTGTGCCTACAGTCATTTTTCCTTTCCATGCACTACTACCAATTCTACTAATCCAAGCTCCATTACGAGCCTACACCTTGTACACTCACAGCACTCTCTTCTCCCATCTTTCAATGGCTCCCAACCCAGCTCCTTTATCATATCAGTTACTTACCGGGACCAACGGTAATTTCTACAAACCAACTTGCCCCTCTGCTTTGCCTACCTTCCAACTTCTTTATTTGATACACAAAATGTAGTTCCAAAAGTACCCCACCATATTCAAGCAATGGTCCTGACCTTAGTTTTATAACCCAATTCCCTCACTTCTCAGGTACATCCTCTCATCACCTTCTCCAGCAAATGAAAGATTTTGTAACTCTCTCCAACCACTTACCCAGTGTGTACAGCCCAGTTGAATTTATCAGATGTTAGGTCAAAATATTTATATTTCAAGCCTTCAACAAGCAATTTTATCCCCAACCCATAATCAGAAACAGTATTTTTTTTTCTTTTTTTTTTATCCATGTATCAATTAAACTGACTTTTCGCAGACTTTATCTTCATTCCCTGTTGACTTTCCTAGTTAGATTCAGGTTGCTCTGAAACTGTTCAGTGTTCTTCCATTTTGATCTTATTTATCATAAATCATTACATCATATGTAAACAATCTAAATTCTGACTGTAAACCATCAACACAATCATTCATTAGAATAATGTTTAGCAAGGATCCTAATACACTAGCCTGTGGCTCTCCCATATTTAATTCCACCTCTTTCGATACTGAATTTCATACATCAATACTTTGCCTTCTGCCTTTTAAGAGTTCCTCTACCCAGCAAGTCACTTTTCCGTCCACTCCATTAGTTTTCAACTTATTTAAAATCATTTTATGGCTGACTCTGTCAAATGCTTCAGAAAGATCTAGTGCTCCTAAATCGACTTCTCTTGTCCAATTCATCTGAAATATCTTGCATATAACCCTCATCTGGGATTCACATGAATATCCTTGCCTAGCCATGTTGTCAATTTGCTGACGAGTTTCTTTCCTCACAGACATTTCTGACGTAGTTGCATATTATTCTCTTCCATAATTTTGCCTATCACTGATGTCAAATTGGTCATCCTGTAATTTTCAACCCTATTTGTTGCCCCTCCTTTATGAACCGGTACTAATATCTCTCTTTTTCCTTTCTTCTGGTTATCAGCAAGACTCCAGACTGTAAATAATTTTTTGTGTTAAGATACAGTATCATATCCCACAATCTTTAATACATCTGTAGTAACACTATCTACACCAGCTCCTTTGTGCTATTTTTGATTTCTTAGTTCCTTCATAATTTATCAAGGATTTATTTCAAATTTTGTAGTTTTGTCATTTCTACTTACATGGATAGGCTCCTCTGATTTATTCCCTCCAGGACCATAGTCTATAATAGTATCAGTATTGGTCGCGCAATATCTCTGACATTTTTAAGTCCTTTGTAATTTCTTCTCCTTTGTTATTTACAACTGTCTGAATACCTTCCCTTCCTCTCAGTTTTCTGACACAAGCTTAGAAATTTTATAGATGCATCATTTCGTGGTCCCTCTGATCCAGTAATATTCCTCACAAACCCAACTGTAGCTTCCTTGAATGATTGTTAAGTTGTTTAAAGTATTCCTCTTGCCTTCCTGTCTCTTAACTCCATACTGTTCTCACTAATCTCTTTAACCTCCTAACCTCTCTATCCTAGTATGTAGGTTCTGTACTTTATTTTCTGTTTCGGAATAAACATTTCCATGTCCTTTTTTAATATCCCCTTGAACTTTTCCCACTTCACCTCAACTGTACTGTTTCTTTCTTCCATTTGCTGAATTTGTGCCTTTTGGAACTTTACTTATTCCCCTTCAGTTTTGTCTACTAGTTTACTGATTCCCCTAATTTCCTTTATAAATACGTTGTGATCACTTATTCCTTCAGTTACTTAAGACCCCACAAGGTTTTTATCAGGCTATATTAGGAAAATTTTCAATGCTTGGTTCCCTTGTGTTCTTCTCTACCTCTTGTGTAAAGCCTCTTTTGCATATTAATGTATTTGCAAATCTCTGTTCCCATGTGTTATTAATCTTATTTCTTTGACAGTTGACATCTGGTAAATTTAAATCTCCATCAATAATTACCATTCTACACTCACCTCTGAACTGTTATGATATATATAGTAAATAAAAAGTAAAAAATAATAATTTATGTTATTGGGCGAAATTAATTATTATATTAATTTAAATTTAAAATGATTTTATAATGAGTTACCTTGAAGGGATTTCTTTGCATTTACAATAAATCTTTGGTTTTTTTTTTAATGACAGTCTTAAGAAATAATTTTTTTTAAAAAAACCACTACATTCTTGATTGGAAATTCTAACATTTAAGACATGTAAAATTTAATTTAAGAGGGTATCACCTCAGCTTGTAATTACAAAAATTATAAGAAGCTATATTTTACCTTAATGGCTTGAATTCATTATCCTTAATAGGAAACTACAATTTGCCGACGATTCTTGGCTTCTTCGGCTTTCTACTTCAAATACTTGTTTTCTGAGATTTACCCATCTCAATAACTTGTAAAATAGGTTCTTACCACAAACGAAAGTATAGTTTCCCTTCATTAATACCCAAGAACACTCCAAAATCTCTCACATACATATACTTAAGCCTCATTTTGGCAGACACTTTAAATACAAGTCAGGTGGACAAATTCTTTAATACATATGTTTTTAAATTTTACAACTGCATTGCTAATCGTACTGTAACCACACAGGGACAGTATTTCTTTGTGTAGTCACATAACAAGTTTTGGTGAATGAGAAGCAGTCTGGGAGTAGTGGCAGTTGTGGCCGGAGGACAAGATGGACTAGGAATTGAAGAAGTGTTTTTTTATTTGTGCGATATGTAGGGAAGTGATGATTCGGCATGGTGCGTGTCGTAAAAACAATTCAGAACAGTGACTGTGCTCTTGGTAAAGTTGACAGTGTAAACCAGAAAATAGAGACTTTTTTGTTGTAGAGCACTGTGTATGATTTCACAGATAAGTAAGTGTTCATGGTGATGTCAACAATGCAGGAGCCTGTTTTCTACAAAACGAAGTTCCTATAGAAAATTTACAGTCAAATTTGTAAAAAGGTGTTTGGTCATGTTGAACTTTAATGCAATTAAAGGTGTTACCTCGCAACTGCTTCTGAATGATCATTTCGGAAACCGAAAAGTTTTCTGAACTATTTTCCCAACATTCTGTTGGTGGCAACCAGGTCCAAGCTTGTAGCTAATTGATTGTGATTAAAACAATGACATTAATTATTACCTTACTTCTTACACCTTATTTTTGCCAATCATGGCTATATGGTTTTAACCCTCTACTGTCATTATATCAACTACTTTCCAAAATATGGAAATTCTACATCAACCTGCTACTTTAAGAAACTGTATTTGGTTATAACATCGCCTGTGATATTTGAATCAGAATCCTTGATGATTTTATCCTATAATGAAATTATTCTTTTCTTAAATATGAACTATGGTTGCTTAAAAAATAGTATTTTAACACACAGAGGTGGCATTAGAGGGTGACGAACAGGGGCCTCATGCAACAATCCGACTAGAATTTTTTTTAATATAAACTTTTTATTTTATCATTAGCTATTAGTTTTAATAATAAAATAAAGTTGCGTAAAATATAGATATATAAATATTAATAAGCTCTTAAATAAAATTTCTCATTTAGATTTATTCAATGTCACATTCATATAAAGTAAGATTAACAATATCAAAATTAATTAATTTATGAGTGAATAATATTTTTTGTAATTTTACTGTAAAACGATTGAAAAATTCATTACTATTTAAATCTCGTGCCTTGCGCATCAGAAAACTCACTTTGAAATCTCGGTTTTGTTAGTTTCATTATGTTTCCGATTTGTGCTCAGGCAATCCTGAGTTTCATTTTGTTCAACTCTTGTTACCTTATGCTTATTTTGCTAGCAGCTTTAAGTTCGGGCCACGCTTGACCAATACTGGTCCCCACCATCACTGCACTGACAGTCGGCCGAGTGACGGCTCGACCCTTTTGAGTTCACACTTGTCACTAGTTTGTCAGTTTGGTGGACGTGTTTCTACTGTCTTCAGCCTCCTTTAGAGTTTTCACGTGGCAGTTTCACCAAATCAATGTTCACACATTTTTTTAAAAGTGAGTTGAGGATCATAGCTAAGTGTGGTAACCGTAATCTTCTATAGAATTCTTTATTTGCATAGGGGACTTTATAATCTTCGAAAGTAGTAAAGTACGTTAAAATACTTTCTTTACCTGACTCACTGGTTGCTCTTTTACTTACAACAATGGTATTCAAACACAGTTGTCACAAACCATCATTAAATGTCTTCTCCACGCTATCCTGGATTGAAAGATTTTCACGTTCCTGAACGCAATCACAATGAAATTTCAAATCTCAATCACTTCACACTTTGACGTGTTTCTTCTGTTTGTGATTACTTTCAACTAATTGAATATTTTTTATTAATAAAGAATGAGATCTTTATACATTTTAATTTAAATACAGACCGTAAAGATGCTGTATGGTAATTTCACGTGGTCTCAAAAACCTATTCACAGAATTTCTTACCGGCCGCACAGTGCACTTCTCTCGTAGCCACCTAACTTTGGTAATCCTACCAGGAAAAAGTTACCAACAGATTAACCTGGAATTCCAACTACGTACGGAGTGCCCTAGCATTTGGCATTAACAAATCAATGCTTTGCCAGAGGTAAATTTAAATTTCAAGGCACATAAAAATTGCAATACAATTTTAACCGGGGATCTTCTGTTACCCAATTGCACGCCGTAGTCATCTGAGAAATTAGTACAAATTTATAAGTAATGAAAAATATATTTTCAGACATAATAAAATAAATGTACTCTTTTTCTATACAATGTACTTCGTTTCTGCTATCCCAAAACACACAAAAAACTGGGTGCTAACTTTATCACTGTATCTGATAGAATATAGACGATGAAATTAAATTTTACGAATGCTTCAAATGATGCAATGTACATTTTACAATCAACTGATGAACATGGAAGTGAGCTTGGAGAAGACAGTTTTTTAAAGGGGCATCCATTAATTATGTGAGGTGTTTTTTTCGCAAATCCAGACCACCCCTTCCCCTCCATGGTGAGATCTGGTTGGACCTCCGCCATGGTGAGGGGGACTCCATCCCACCCCACCCCCGCCAACGACCCCATGGTTTTCGAGACCCTTCTCTTTTAGCTCTTTCTTTCTTTTTTTGCTTTGCATCTCGTCAAGATCATTAGAGACGGGAAAGGATTGTGGATAAGGTATGGGAAGGAATTCAGCCATGATCTTTTGAAGGAAACATCCTGGCATTCTCCTGGAGTGATTTGTGGAAACCATGAAAAACCCAAATCTGGAAATCTGTATGCCTAGACAGGGATTCGAACCGTCGTCCTCCCAAATGCAAGGCCAGAGCTCTAATCTTCTTTAAGGAATTAAAAAGATGACGTGAGATTTCTGTCAACCCCCTCCCCACCTTTTGGCGAGATTACTCCGACCTCCCCCCCCCCCTCTCTTATTTCACTTTACACAATTAATGAACACCCCTTCAGATAATCAATAACATGAAAACATTTGGTCACAAAGGACAGAAAGTTTCCTTACTGCCTTCATGTGCCTCCCAACACCGGACTACACCGTTAAAAATTAAACCAAACTAATGATGGCGGAGTGTAGGCTCCCGACACGCTGTGTCGTTTGGACTAGCTTCAGTCGAGTGAGCGCCAATAATAAGATAAATGTCGTTGTGGTAACTGTGTGGACCAGTTTGGGTCTAGTATGGCCCAGCCTGTACAAGTATGCATTAAAAAATTGTTTGTATGGCATATATCTCCAGTAGGTAAATAGACATTAAATTATATTAAGTTTTAGTGAATCTACGTTATTAATAGTACTTATAGTAAAGAGTGATTTATTAAAAATTGTGTAAAACTACTTGTAAATTGTTTCAGAGTTTGTTTCACATGTAAAATAAGTTTTATGAAATGAGCCACGTGATTGTGATGCCGTTAGAAAATTTGAGTCTGATAGTTCAAAAAGCAAACGAGCTATCAAAAGGAAGTAGGTGCTTTAAATAAAGATTTTAGCTGAAAACATTATTTTTAAATGTTTTCGTGTATCTTTTAAGACATTTATACACCTTAGTTTACCATCGTTAATAATTTGTCTTTGTTTTGTTATATTTTATAAACTTTTTAATATAAAATTTTAAAATTCAAAATTTATTTATTTATAACTTTACATTTCTTGTCAATCATCAGAAATATACCTACTTTTGATTCACATACTTTGCACAAAGTACAAGGGCCTCACAAAGATCTGCTGCCCAGAGCCTCACAATGGTTAAGGCCGCCAATGTTAACAAATAACTCTTAAACATTTGACATCTATAATACCAGTACTCTCAACCTCTAAACTTGCTAGTTCAATATTATTCAGTGCGTGTGAGACAAGAAAACAAGTCATTATTACTTTTAAAGGACCGTGTGTTATTTTTCTCCACATCTCATACTTACCAAACACATTCTTACTAATACAAGGGCAGATCGGAAAGTAACGCACAATAATTTTTTTCCCAAAAAGTTTAATATGTACCACAACCAAACAAATCACAAATTAAGTTACATCTTTGACCTACTTTTCTACAGTCACCAATTTTCTCAACACATTTCTCCCATCGTG
Organism: Vandiemenella viatica; assembly: GCA_031002005.1. Classification (NCBI taxonomy): domain Eukaryota; kingdom Metazoa; phylum Arthropoda; class Insecta; order Orthoptera; family Morabidae; genus Vandiemenella; species Vandiemenella viatica. Next base: position 110,585,636 of record JARYHS010008074.1, read on the forward strand.
CTACCAGTTTCAATATGCCCCATTTGTTGGGAATGTGTAGCCATCTGCGGACTGCTGATTTCACTTCCGCATCTGTTGCAAAATTTTAGCCGGCCAGGAATTTCTTCATGGGACCAAACAGATGAAAGTCAGATGGTGCCAAGTCCGGACTGTGTGGTGCTGGAGCACCTCCCACCCAAAAGTGGCGAGTTTCTCACGAACAGGAGCAGCAACATGGGGACATACATTGTCATGAAGAAGTTTGACATGAAGGGCACGGTGCAACTTAACCAATGTTTTCATGCAGACTGTAGCTTTCACAGTGGTTCTGTGTTCAAAAAAGTCCACCAATAACACACCAAACATGTCCCAGAACACTGTCACAAACACTTTCTTAGCCGATTGAGTCACTTTGAATTTTATTCGTACTGGGGAACCAGCATGTTTCCACTCCATAGAGGCCTGCTTGGTTTCGGGCGTGTGGTGGTACACCCACAACTCATCGCCAGTGACGATTTCTTTCAGAAAGTCATGCCCTTCTGCGGCATAACGGGTTAAGTGATCCAAGCCTGTCGTCATTCGCTGGCCCTTGTGGTTGTCTGTCAGGTTCTTAGGCACCCAGCGAGCACTAACTTTACAGAATTTCACGTGTCATGAACAATGTCGTACACTGCACCACAGGAAATGATTAACGTCTACGATAAGGTTCGCAGGTGCACACACCGGTCCTTCAAGATTGCTGCCTCAATGACGCGGACATTATGCGGAGCTGAAACGGTTACCGGCCGCCCAGAGCGTGGCAAATCACTAAGGTTCACGTGGTCCTCTTGGTAGAATGTACACCACCTGGAGACATTGTTATGGTCCAGACTGACAGTTGTCCCCATACACGCCACGTATGTCCCTGTGAATTTCACTCGGTGCATGCCCTTTGGCCCACAAATATCAAACTACACTCCGCTGGACAACAGTAACATGCGCGCCATGTTTTGTTTCATAGTTCACGCTTCTCTTGCTAGAGCTGCACATGAAAACAAAATACCCTCCATAGCGCAAACTTCAAACTATATCGTTGTGAAATTTCAACATTCCAGCTGCAATACCAGGGGAGAAAAAAATTATTGTATGTTACTTTCCGATCTGCCTTCGTATCTGATTTGCATCTTACATGCCCAAATTCACTCACGTTGGCCACTGTCTGAATATTCTGAAAGAAACGTCATGAACGTATTTTGTCATTGACATCTGTTCGCGCATATTGGCTTGCGCAACGTTTGTGGAATCCTGCACGCTTTGTTAATTGCTTTCAAATCCAACATGTTCCCGGTAGGCAAAAATAATTTAATCCCCCCCCCCCCAGTATGTGGTCTTCACCTATGCGGCCAGCAAAGACCGAAAAACGGAATGTGACCTCACATCTGATTCCTCAACAAACTTGAGATATGACAAATCTCTGCCTTCTATACCTGGGATTACTAATTTCTGGTATGTGAAAAATGTTTCCTTACTTAAGTGAGTAATAGTCCTTAGTTTGTGGCATATTACTTCAGTTGATCTTATCAATGAGATTTTTAGATTATCATCTGTTTGGCTTACACTACAATGTGAGAAATATCCTAATCAAATTTATCATCATCAAGTCCTTTATATGGAGATTTTCCATGCAATTGTTGCACAACATCCGTTTCAAAATTTTCATAAATTTGCTGTTGGCGTTCAATTGCATTGTGAAAAAGGCATTGTATTGCTGCAAACATCTGTGCAAATGAAAAGTTCCAACCAAATTTTTGATTTTGTGTTTCATCATGTTGTGGTGAAGTGATTACAGGATGTTGGGTATAACTAACTTCTGTTGTTTCTGTTGTTTCAACAACCTCATATTGCAATAGTTCCATAGACCCGTCAGTAATTGAAACATTAGCCCCACAAATATTCCTGTCGTCCACAGACGTATTTTCACCCTCTTTGGATGTGATATTGTTTGTCTCCTTGGATACATATAGCTGATCAGGAGTTTTGATTTGTGCCCTCTTTAAACATGTTCAAATATTGTTTAAAATTTGGTTGTTGATATGCCATTAGTTTATCAAACAGTGATTCAATCACTACAATTATCTCTCCAAGTAAAATCTCCTGCTTGTGGTGTTGCAGTAACTTCATTTCCCCCCGATACATCATTTGAATCTGAACTGCATATACATTCCATTTTTAATGTTTAGCTATCTTTTACTAGGTCAGACATAGTTTGGTACAATTTCTTTACAATTCTACATGATCTCATGATCATACAAATCAATATAATCAGAAATACTAGGTAGAAGTCTAGAACCCCTATTATCATAATCATACCCAGAATAAAAAACACATAGTTCCTCCATAATACCACATTGCAAAAAATAGAAGATAACTGTGAATTGTATTCAGGTTATATACTACTGACCCATCAAAAACCAATTGAATCGTACAACATTTTTAATCTCAAATCAAAACATTGGAAATCAAACACTCCCACGACACCAGAAATACATGACCAGTAACGCATATTCAGAAGTATCTCAAATCATCAGCCATAGACAATACATTAAAACCAACAGTCCAAACACAAATATTTGGAAGCATCAAAATTTCATCAAACACTTGGAACAATATTCAAACACATTTTTATGATGATAAAATCAAGCATTGTTCAGTTCTTCTTCCAGCATCTCAGTAGTCTTTTTAGAATGATAAGACTTTTTTTCTATGCATAAATATCCTACATATAATTATGCATGACATAACAGCTTTGTCTCATCTCCCCACTGAAAACATATCTGTTAGAAATAAAGATTAGAATCCTTTTGCTTTGCCTTCAATTACGATCTCATCATTTCTCAAATATAAAATGATCAGAAAATGCCTGCCCATGTTGGGGTGCCAATAAAATAGTAAATAAAAAAGTGAAAAAATAATAATTTAGGTTACGGGGTAAAGTTAATTATTGTTAATTTAAATTTAATATTATTCACACATCCACAAGCTGTGAGATATAAAGGTTACCATCTGAGAACACTCATCGCTGACTTAGTAGACAGACTGCACTATCTGCCGCACTAAACAGCTGGCTCCCCTTCTGCCACTCTGTGGCCATGCCTCTGGCCCAAATAATTGTCCTCCCCCTCCCTTCAGCCTAGACACAGCTTTCTGTTGGTTTTCAAAGAGAGAGATCGAGAGAGAGAGATAAAACAACAACCTTAGATGTTGATTTTCATTTGTGGGGCACACGAACAAAAACTATCCGTCTCTCGACTCACTTCACAAAAGTTTTACTTGGCTAAATTATGCCAACCAATGTTCGCATTCAATAGCTGCGCCTCGGCGTATGCAGAAGGATGCCCCTGGCCGGGTAAAATATCCTGCTGGCTGGCACGGGAACAATGACCTGATCCCGGCCTCTTGTTTCCAGCTATAAAAATAGTACTTGTAAGCACCTTAGAATTTGTTAAATTATACTTTTCTCGGCTATGGGGCATAGGGGATGGTGTAAGTACATCAGAATTGTAAAATCTTTAACCTCGTCACTACAGGATATGGGAGACGGGATTCATACAGAAGCCAATACTGCAGCTTATCTCAGAACATACGGCGATTTAAAATCAAGAAAGTAATTCAATATATAATACAAGCTCTAAATAGGCCGTTAATAAAAGTAAATAACTTTTAAATTCGCCTAAATCAATGAAATCCTCAGTTATTCAACTTGTAAACAATCAATTTTGGTTACGTGACCATATTGCTATTTCTCAACACTTTTCGATGCTGTGAAGTATATTTATAGTAATAACGAACCGGAAGAAAATAAAATTCACTATAAATCAATAGTTTCCGGGCCGAATAAATAAAGTAAATACAATTTTAAAACTTCGTCAAACACACTCACATTTTCAACATCACTAAGTAATATGTTTTCAGTAATTTTCGGGGCGAATAAATGATTTTTATATAATAAGAAAGCACACTGCATGACATATAAAAGTTTTGAAGTATTCCACACAGTTAAACAACCATTAAATCAGCTTTTAAAGTAATTACACCGTACAGGAAAACGTGGGAGCTTTCAAATTTGAATTGTGAACAACTAAGACCATTTCAGTAAGCATGATAACTTTTCAAATGTGTAATAAAATTAAAGTAAAATTCTGATGAAAACACTTTTTCGAAATAAGCAGCCCTTTAATAATAATTAACAAAATATTCGTTTTTTCCAACATGTCCGCGGCATGTCTATCACCTCAATTTTTATAATACACCACCGATAATAAAAAAAAGTGACTGCATTTAAAACGAGCAATCATAGAACAAAATGACAGCGGTTTATGCACGATAACTTATACTTCAGCAGAAATTTCTGGAAATGTGGAGTCAAAGAACCAGCGAGGGGAAGAACCTTCGGATCAGTATTATTCCGCACACACACACGAATTTTTTACAATAAACTGAGTAAGTTTAAAGAAAAAGTCATCATAAACTCAACAAATCAACACATCGCGTACTATACACAGTAAAATTTGGAACACTGGGGGGCACAAGATTTTTCCAGACTATTTTTAGTAGCGAGATGCTACAGGTGTCATACGTCGAAAGGTAATAAAATGGCCGCTGGCTCAGACCCACCATTAATACAGGTGTGTTGGTAGGTTTCGGGAGTAGCCTCTCGTATCCGATGTCTTGAGCAACATGTGTGTTAGTCAGTTTCGGGAAAACCGCCCAGTGGCAGTGGTGTAGTCCGTGAAAGTAGTTTCCGGAAGTAGTACCCATCATGCTGTATCGTCAGCCACGATAACTTTTTCTGAAATTGCGAATAGCAAACAGTGACTATGTAACTTTGATAATTTATTAACGAGGTTCAGTCTGGTGTTTATTCCTCTTCATAACTTGCAATATTTGGAGATGATTCATCCGATTAGCCAACTTCAACTGTAATTGTGACTTTGAAAATATATTAAAATTTTTTTACTTGAACAATACGTATTTCTTATAGTGAATCATAACCTTTTCTTTCCTAAGGAATAATGAGGGAAGTGGCGGCCGTAATTTATTACAGTTGATTTATCCAGGCTCACACACGGTTTGACAACTTTAGTAGTGAATATTTTGACAGAACTGAAAGCTAGTTGTAGGTTAGTTAAGGTGATTAAACCGATACTCTACCCTGGTATGTGGTTTACTCCCTTACATTTCTTTCTTTTAAATATAATGTTAATGAAATTATTTTAATGTAATCACTTCAGCGAATATGAATTTAGTTTTTCTTACGAGTCTTAACTTCATCATTTATTGTTTCATTACAGTAAGGTACCAATATCCTGATTTCTTTTTTTTCCTTTATCACTCCAGAAATCTATCCCTGGCAACTCATGGTCATGATCTATGAACACCAGAGAACTGTAGAAATCTTTTCTCCTTTGTCTTTGTAGTATACTCCGTAAATATTGGAGAAAACCTTGTCATATATCTATAACCTTGCCAAAACTGTTTAGTAGGGGCTTATCACATACAATTTGTGTAGTCGGCAGAATAGCTCACGTAGGCACTGTCCGCTTGCTTCAAGCAACTTACAACGTTCACTGAATAAAATACCAATACTCCCAATTTAATCCCTAATTCACAGGCTGCCCTTTACAATAGTACAACATTTTAGCAGTAACTTGAGATATAAAGGGAGAAAAATGGAATTTTAGTATTGAAGCTCAAAGACATCGCCATGTGTGACTTTTAAAAATCTCTTAAACACACACAAAGTTATGAGAAAATTTGTCATGACCTAAAAGGCTAAAAGGTTCTAAGTAATCTGACTATAAAATATAAAAGTTTTGTGGAAATCCGATGAAAAATATTGTGCCATGAGAAAATGGAATTTTTGTAATTTACAAGAGAATAGTATTTCCCTGCTAGGATACACCAATGTTCTGGAACAATCCAGCTGAAGGTTAGCCAAGACAATAAATAGAGAGCCCACTTTTCCTTGTGGCTGACAGTCTTTATCTTCTATTACACATGTCATGCCTCCGAGTCAGTATCATTCTTTCAGTCTTAACAGTACGTGTCGTGATGGGTAGTTCCAAAATGTAATTACTAAAAGTTTAATTTTCTCACCTCAAAATAAGTTTGGTGACTTGAAGAAACTTTATTTTAAATTCAGTGGTAGAAACTTTTCTTACAATGTGTTAATAAGTCAACTATAGCAGTGTATTAAGGATTCAAAGCTAACTCTATGTTTGTGAGAGTGAATGCTTTTAATCAGTATTGTGACTTGAAGAATAACCTGCATCTTCATAGATGATTTTGAATGTCCTATTCAGCCTTCAACAATATTTCTAAAGTGTGATGTGATACCAGTAGTAACTTCATCAAACTTTCAAGAATGTAACAAATTAGTAACAGCAGTGACTTTTTTATTTTTATGGGTTACCTGTCCACCGTTATCTCTTGTGGTATTAATAGTAAACAGATTCGCGACTGATACATAGTATACGAATCTAACAGCATCTTCAGGAACAGATATCACAATCAACTTAATGTGCGAATGTTGCTGTGCCACAAGTAATGTTTGGTCATTACAATGTCTAGTACTCCTCCTTTAACTGAGACTCCGCCTCTGTAATTACTTGTGGTTTGTGTATCTCTATTAAGTTTTTGAATTCTATTACTTTGTTCATCCTACTCGTACGGTTCACCAGTAAACACTCTTCTTATTGGCTTTGTGATATTTCCAGCATTAGCCTTGGTCTTCACAATTTTACCCCCTTCTGTAATTATTTCAATAGCTTAATCTATTGTTTTCTGTTTTTTTTAAGCATTAGAGATTTGTTATGCATTTTCCATGTTCTGTATTAACAGTGAAAAATTCTTCCAGGAATAAATAGATATAGAATCAGATATTTAATACACTTAAAAAAAGAATGTTAACTAGTTTTTACAATTGGCCACAATATACCAATCCTTCTTCAAATTTTAAATAGCATATATGTTTAACAGTTAACTGTCTGACTTTAATACGTCTTTTTTTCCACACAAAACAACTATAAAAGAAAAGCATAGTTCAGGATATTACCAACATCATTGTGATTTAAGATTCATAGCTTAACAGCTAAAGTCATTGCTAGTCTACATCATTTACTTTTTCAATAACTTATGGGTTTGGCCATATGTGTTAAAGCACCATGTCGGACACATTGAAATACAACTGATATAGTTTCAAATTTCAGGCCTGAAATACTAGCTGAGTTTTTTGTAACCATCTAGATGAAAGCTAATACAATCCTCAAGTCTGCCTCAATTCACGGACATAAATAATACTTATCATGCAGAATCTAACCAACGCAGCTCAGATAAATGATATTTGCTTCCCTGCTTAGCAACCAGTGGCAGACTCTTGTAGCAAACCAGATGGCACATACTAATAACATGTCTCAAAGAATAACATTTGCATAGGAAACTGAAAGTCCTAACTAAACAGATGTAAATGCTGTTTTAACTTTGCTGTTTATTAATTACTATCTTGCATTCAAAATTTTCACTAAGAATGTCTATATAGTCCAAAATTATTTGTGATTGATTTAGCCATAATCAGTCTGCCGTGCCACAAAAGCTAGATAATACAAAGCAAAATGTATTATCGTCAACATTGAACTCGTCCAACTCATCAGTAGGGTCCAATCCCATTGATATGAGCTGTGACATCAGCGCTGTGGAAAAGACTACTGTGCCAGAATTACCACAACCAATACCTACAGAAAATCCAGAGAAAAGGAAAAACAAGTCAAAGGTAAGAAAGACTGATAAAATTTGTGTTTTAGAATACACACACACACATATATATATATATATAGCTAACAATGAAAGGAAAGAAATGCCGCGAGGCAATATTTACATGGAAAAGAAAGGGAAAATACACCCAACACTCACCAAAGTTGAAGGGAGGAGGGCGGCAGCAACACAGAACAACACACAAACAAAGAAAAAACAATATTTCGGGTGAAAATCCCCTTTTTCAAGTTAACAGAGAGGTGGCTGGTCTTGCGCAAGACTTGCGTTGGACGCAGTTGGGTGTATTTTCCCTTTCTTTTCCATATATATATATATATATATATATATATATATACATACATACATACACAAAGGCGCTGAAAGTGGATATATTAAACATTTTGATAGGAGAAAAATACCGCTTACCACTGAAGAGGATTCCTGCAGCGTCGAGACAAGGAAAAACACGCACACACAGAGAGTAAAATTTTTGAGCCTATAGCACTTCTTAGTTAGTAGTGAGATGGCTGCAGGTTGGAGGCTGGCAGCCAAATGAGTAAATTTCAATCTACGTGTCTCGACGCCGCGAGAATCCTCTTCTATGCTAAGCGGTGGTTTTTATCCTATCCAAATGTTTAATATATATATATATAGGCATATATATAATAATAATGAGCAGGAAAATGCTTAAAGGCAATAAAATTAAGGAATGATAGGGAAATATGACCCAACACTTACCACAGATGAAGGCGGCTGGGAACGACGAAAACAAAAAAGACGAAAGAAGAACGTTCTTTTTTGTGTTTGTCATTCCCAGATGCCTTCATCTGTGGTGTTTTCATATTTCTCTATCCTTCCTTATATATAATTTTACTATGGGCAGTTTATTAAGAGTTATCAGTATTTTAAAAGCATTTGTGCCCACAGTTATTAATTGAAAATAAGATAGGATAGAGAAAATAACCCTTCACTTGCCACGGTTGAAGGCAGGAGGGGCAGACGAACATGTAAAAAACTTAAAATGCAAATATAGTTCACCATACTTTGGTTAATAACTGTAGTCATGTAGGCAGTGAGACAAATGGAGGGGGAAAAGATGTGAGCACATCCATACCCACCACTTGAATGAACCAAAGATGAAATACGTGGGAGGGTGGGGATTAAACCAGTGGTGGAGGGAGAAAGTTGGCCAAAGATAATTGTGAAATAGAAAACAGTAGAACATTGATAATTTGAATGTCAATAGATCAGGATGGCCGGGGTGCTTTATCAAAATCTACTCCTGTCGGATTTTAAGTTTACTTTCCCGGTAAATCCTTTCTATTCCATTCCCTAATCGCCCGTAGAATAAATGAGTACAGAAATAAATTGGTTCTGGCCCTGATTTCTCTTATCTTATTTTTGCGGTCATTCCTATATATGAATGTTGATGGTAGCAATATTTGTTTGCTGTCATTCCAAAGTGCATCAGTCGTGAATTTTTCAATTAGCTTCAGTCGATAGCAACGCCTTCAGTGTTATAGGTCTTCCCAACGTAATGCCTTCAACATCACCCTCCAACTATATATTCCTGTCACAAATCACGTGGCTCTTCTTACGCTTTCCCTCCAACCATATATTCCTGTCACAAATCACGCGGCTCTTCTGTGGACCTTCTCTAATCCATCCATTAACCCCTTTTGATAGGATCCCCATACAGAACAACAATATTCTAAGTGAGAACGCACTAATGACTTGTAAGAAATCGATTTAACTTCCGGAGTGCATTGTTTTAAATTACGACATAGAAATCAGAGCATATAATTTGCTTTCCCAATTACCGTGTCGATATGCTCATTCCACGACAAATTATTACGAATTGTTACCCCTAGGTATTTAGCGGAATCTACTGCTCTAAGGACAGTAGCATTAAATGTATTTTCAGAGCTAAATTGTGTCACCTTTTTACTTACAAGCATGACTGGGCACTTTTTATCATTTTTAACTGCCAGTCTTTAGACCACACAATTGTTTTCAAAATATCACCTTGTAAAACACTGGTTTTGATTTCACAATAAATAATAGCATCATCAGCAAATAATTTTTTGATCCCCCATATTATGTAGTACAAATCATTAATTTATATGAGAAACAACAGAGGCCCTATCACGCTTCCCTGGGGAAAACCCGGACTTCACTTCGGTAAGTGATAAACACTCACCGTCAAAAACTAGACACTGTGTTCTGCCCTTCAGAAAGTATGCAACCCACTCGCATATTTGTCGAGATATGCTGTAACCACGAAGTTTCCTAAGTAACCTAGTGAGATACAGTCTAACAGGACTAAATAAACCTGGGATTATTCATCGATAATACGGCACAAGTCTTGAATTAAGAGTGCCAGTTGTGTTTCGCACCATCAGCCTTTTCTGATTCCATGTTAATTTGGGTTTAAAAGCTCACCTTCATCTAAAAACTGCATGACATTTGAAGAGATGATGTGTTCTAAAATCCTGCAAAATATTGAGGTTAACGAGATCGGTCTATAATTTTTAGGATCATTAACATTCCCATTTTTAAACACTGGATTTACGATGCCGGTCTTCCACTCAGCTGGTATTTTTCCTTAGTCCAAGGAGGCTGTATATAATTTCACAGCGCAATTTCCTTTGCGTACCAAGAGTAGAATCCTGTAGGAATACTGTCTGGAGCCTAATTGGTTTTTACATTCATAAGCAGTTTATTATTCCTTCAACATCAAGAACAAGATCATTCATAATTTTGTTGGTACAATTGTTAAATATCAGAATCCCCTTCGAGTTTTCTGTCATGAAAGCTTTTTTAAATACATTATTCAAAATTTCTGCTTTCTCTACACTAGATTCTGATAATTCCCCATTTTCCTTAATCACTGACGGCATAACATTACAAGAGCCTCTTATTACTTTGACATATGACCAGAACTTTTTTGGATTAGTAATCAAATCTTCAGATAAATTCATGGCTTGGAATTCTTTGAATGCAGCACACATTGCCTTACACACTTCCGCTCGCAACTGGACTAATTTAGCGCGATTAGATGAGTTCCCCGATTTCTTCACCGTGGCATGTAAACGCCTTTGCCTCCTGATAAAACGTTTTACTTCCCTGTTGAACCATGGGAAGTTCTTACTAACCTTAATTAACTTCTTAGGAACAAATTGATTTAAATTGGTCCATATTATTTCTTTTAAATTTAACAAAAGTTTTCAGCATTTGTAACTAGTGTGTACGTTTCAAAATTTCTCGCCAAGTGATGACCATACATGCATCGTTTGCCTTATAAAAGCAATATACAAGTTTGTCTTTGTCATGCTTCAAATTCAGACTAGATTTTAAAGTTACCACAACTGCCTTGTGATCACTTATACCGTCTTCTATTCAAACTGTATCTACAATATCCAGATTGCTTGTAAGAAAAAGATCCAAAATGGACGAGGAATCTTTGTCGATCTGTGTTGGCTCTTCGACCATCTGTTCAAGAGAATTTTCTGTTTCGGTTATTAACCTCTCTCTTCTGCCTGACATGAACGTACATGTGTCCCAGTTAACCGAGGGTATATAAAATCACCTCCCATGATCAATGTATATCCCTGAAATTTTGAGAAATACTATTAAGTGACTGTCTAAAATACTCCACATTATCTAATCCAGAATCCAGAGGTCGGTAAAATGACCCTATTATGAACTTTAAATTTCTGCCAATTTTTACCTTCACCCATATTAACTCACAAAAATTTTCTGTTTCAGTTATTATGGAGTAATTGACTGTTTTATTAAGAGCAAATACTTCACTAGATTCTACCTCTGGAGTCAACTAGCTCTCTGTTCCTAGTATTATATCGACATCATTAGTCGCAACTACAGTGTGGAAATCGGCTACTTTCCCTCTAATACTCTGACAATTTAGTACCATTATCCTTAGCTGCTTAGTATCGGTATCTGTGGAGTCTAAATTTGCATTTTTACTATTTGCATTCCTAAGGGAAATGGGTGAATCTTTTGATCTGTAAAATTCGATTTATTCGTACCGTTACTTCCAGAACCAAGATCTAGGTTTTCGACGTGTCCTCTTCGTTGAACAGAGAGATCCTCGAGCCTCACAGTGTTCTTAAAAAATAATTCATATCAAGACGGTTCCATACTTTTGCAGCCACCTTGGTCACCATTCTCGATGTGTAGTGGGCGCCCGACCTGTCAAATACATCCCAGCTGGCAGCTATGATCAGTCGAAGGTCAACGAAGCCCCAGTTGTTTCTGCAACACAGCTCCTGCAAACTACAATTCAAATTATAAATCTTCCACCATAACGGCTTCCCCAGTGGCACGACACTACAAATGGAAAACTGCAACGATACTGAATTTTTCCACACGTAATCATACGCCTTGTGGCCCAACTTGTCCATAGATTTAACTATATCTGCAACAGAAACACGACACGAGTCATTAGTACCGACATGCACAGCTGCTCTTAACTGACGGCAGTTTGATTCTCTAATCACTTTTGGAATGGCCTCCACTACATGTGGCATGCTTGCTCCTGGAAGACAAGCAGAAAGAATGTTAGTATGAGGGTCTGCACCATTCTTCTCAGCTAGGTCTCGTAGGGGTTTCTCCTGACGTCAGACAATGGAGCTGCCAATGATAAGTAAACCTTTTCCTGTCATCGCTCGGAGTCTGTGAACAAATCTTCCCTGCTGTGCTTCTTGACCATTCACACTAAAATCTTCAACCTCCTGCAAAACTGAAAACGTATTACTTAGTGGCAAAATATCATTTTCCCGTCTGTTATTTTGGAATTTTGATGCCTTTCTCTGATCCACATAGTGCCAGATATTCCCTGCAACAAGTACCTGACAATCCTCACTTGCTGGTTCTACATCACTATTCTCCGGCAATTCTTCGACACAATGCCGCTCCTCATCTAGGATGCTCTAAGGGTATGTAAAATATTACAAGCAGCTAATGTAATATTGAAGGCAAAATAATCAAACTCTCAAAATTAGTCCATAGTATATATTTTACCCAGTCAAATCGAAAATCCGAACCACCCTCCATCCCGGTTAGTTTAGATTATTGACGCTCTACTGTAATCTCTGTGTCTAGGTAATATGATTTTTTTTTTAAATGTATAATTTGGATCTGTTATAAGAGGGAATAAGTAAATAATTTATATATAAAAATTGACAGTTAAATTGTGAAATATTAAGTGACAGGTTTAGCATAGGTTGAGGCCAGGTGTATGTCTGGTGTCTTGAATGTATTGATAGTAAGTTCCTCATGTATGTAGTTCCAAAGTGGTTGTGGTGTCCTGAAAAACTCTGAAAACTCTAACCGTGAAACGGGTGTTAAGGTTGTGAGCTGGCATGGATTGCCACTGAATGGTCTGGATTGGCAGTATAAACGTTTTGCCTGTGGCCATTCATGCTGTAGGAGAGTTGTTGAGTGGTGAGACCGATGTAGATAGCAGTGCAGTGAAGACAGGTAAATTGGTTGGTTATGTGAGCAGTAGCACAGGTGGTGTGTCCGATAATAAAAGCAAGTGCATGGGGCAGTGGGTGGGGTTTTGGGAAGGAACGTAGAAAATCGTGTCCACGGGAAGGATCTGGTAAATGGCTTCCAGGCCAGGTAAGAACTGGGTGATGAATATTGGTGCAGAACAGTAGTTTGGGTCATAACATGGGAAATTTGCTTTTCCACATGATCACAGGGGTAGCAGTGGGAAATGGGCTTGGGATACTTTTGGCGAATACATGAAAGTGATTCATGATCAGGACAGCTGTCTGCCATGAATTGCAAGGCTGTGCGGAAGGGAATGTTTGGTGTGGAAGGCAACTGTCAAAGTGTAGGTACTGTTGTAAACTAGTTTGCTTGTTGTATTATCTTGGTTCTCTGGGTGGAGCCAAGATAATAAACTCAGTGACCGTGGGAGCTTTCGTAATCATTAGTTTGCTTGAGCACCTTGTCGTAGGATGATGCCCACTTTAAGGAAGGGGACACAAGTGTGGGAATATGACCAATTGAAATTGTTGGGGTGACTGTTGCTGTGTTGAAGAATTCTAGGATGTGGACAGTTCTTCAGAAAATCTTCCTCCAGATGGCCCAGGAAGAGTTTGGCATAAGATGGGACCCTGCAGGTATCCATGGACCCATGGTGATAAACTTTGGAATTAAAGGAAAAGTACTTTTTAGAGTGGAAGAAGTTGGCTAGGGATGTGAGAAAGGATGTGCTGGGAAGACTGTGTAGGGGGGTGCATATCCATGAAGTGCTGAAGGGAACTTAAACCAAGACAATGTGGAGTGTTAGTATACAAGGAAGTTACGTCAGTGGTGACAGGGAAGGAGCCCCTGGAGTGGAGGGAAGTGGGGACTTTGGACACACTCTCCAAGAAATGTGGCGTGTCTTTGATATAGGAAAGAAGGTTCTGCGAAAGAGGCTGGAGGTGTTGATCCACAAAGGCTGAAATCCATTCAGTGGGAGAACCATATGCTGCAATTATAGATTGCCCCGGATAGCCAGATAAGGTAAAAAGTAGGTGTGCGAGGATTTTGAGGCATGAAGTGGGATAAGGATTTTGAGGAGAGGCCTTGTAAGGGGCCCAGGAAGTCAAGGAAGAAGTGAACTTCAAAGCAGATGGAACAGGTGGGATTTGTGGAGTTTGGATGACAGGTACTGGTGTAGGAAAGCAGTCTAATGGCCTCAGCATCGTAGTCTCTGCCTACGTTTTCGTGGAGCTGAGGTTATTGGTGTTGGAGACAGGGTGGATGCAAGGAACTCTGGAGAAAGGGGGGGATAGTTTTGAGAAAGGGTAGGAGGTCTAGTTTTTTTTTTAATTCCTTTTACCTTTACTGATTGTTATAGAGATTATCCTGTTTCACAATGATCTTTGGTCAACTTTCTCGCTCCACACCAGTTCAGTCCTGACCCTCTTGCATGTTTCACCTTTGGTTCATTCACTTGGCGTGTCTGTATGTGTTCACATCTTTTCCCCTGCCACATATCTCACCTCTTACATGACAAGGTTATTAACCAAAATATATGAATTTGTGTTTTATGTATTCATTTGGCCCTCCTGCATTCATCTGTGGTGACAGGTTATTTTCCCTATCCTGTCTTATTTTCAATGCTTAACAGTTGTTTCATTATCTCTCTTATCCACATTGTTATTAATTGTCTACATTATTTTTTATTCTGCACCACCTCCGCCTTTTTTCCAATTATCAACTTTTACTCAGTCTTGTGGTAAGACTGTGACATTCTCGCCAAGTTTCTAGTCGTTTGCACAAATAAGATTTTTTACTAGAAGATCTTATTTGCTTCCGTTGGGTTCGTCATTGCTCTTCTGCCTTCATCTATGTATAGTGACAAGTCTTCTTCCCTTCTTTGTTTTTGAAAGCATTTTCCTTTTCATTACGGTAATGTGTATATTATTTCTTATTTTACCCAGGCTTATTGGTCATAGTCTTAGTTCTGAGGTTTTGGTATAAATATAAAACAGTTTTGTAGCTTTCAAGGGTTAGATTGGATTTTTCATTTTCCTTCATTTCTGCTAAGTTTTCTCAGCTAATGCACTGACAGTTTCAGTTAACACTACTAATGACATATCCCATTTGATGTTATTGTCTAATTGTCTATATCTCGCTAAGAAACAAAAGTTATGAGCTTGCATGGCATATACTGTGGTGGGATTTCTGGGTAAAAACTATTAAATAAACTGGGATTCTGCTATCCCCCCCCCCAAAAAAAATAAGTTCTAAACATTTTTTACATCATTTGGGTAGGGGACCATCGTCCCAGAAAGACCTTGATTTAAGTTATAATTGAAGTGATCATATGCCAAGTGGCAATTTTTCTATACTCTTTACTTTCCCATTTCATTATTTTAACTTCCAAATGTGTTCAGTGCAATTTATAACTGGGCTATGTTCTATTCATTCCAACCTTACCAGGCAAGCCATGTTATAAACTACCGATGATTCCTTTTATTTGATTCGGCAGTTGTTGCATATTAATGTAATGCATTTATGTTAACATAATATTTGCTAAACCAAGAAAAACCACACATATATGGAACACCAATAACATGAGACATTTATTCAAAATCATATATCCAAAATAACCAAACCGCTCGCAAGCTTAACACAGTCCATGCTCTCTTTTGTCTCACAGCGATTACCTCTCTCATACTAATTATATTATTCTTTGGCAGCGCCCGCTGACCAAAGATAATTGTCACTTAATGTCAACACTTAGAATCTAGTCTTAGCGTATATGCTACACCTGCCCCCACTTCGAGGCAGATTAATGAATTTATCACAATTTTTAATTTGCCGAGAAGTTATTGAAATACACAATGGATGACACCATTTTCTCCTTGAATACAATAAGCAAGCAAATAGGCGCTTGCGTTTGGCTTATCAACAATCTTAAAAGGTCCGTGATAGATTTTAAAGAATTTTTTAATCTCTGCATTTATTTCGCACGAATTTTGTATAGTTTTCACCAAAAACATATCTTCCAAACCAAATTGATAATGGAAATACTTGCCCCCGATAAGCTTCTTGCATACACATAGTTCTACCGTAGTTTTTTCTTCCACCTCTTCCAATTCCTTTCTGCCGCTTTTTCATATTCTTCCAATCCTTCATGTAATTTCTTTCTTGTTTTCCAGTTTTCCTTTCCATGAGACCATTCAACTACTTCTCTTGTACTTATATCAGGTGGGTCCTCTTTTCTCAAATAATTTGAAGCAATTCGGTGTCGGCCGTCATCGATTGTGTCCTGAAACAATACTTCCATCGATCCCTTTTCATCTTTCCCGTCAAAAGAAACATATGTAGCGGCTTCTGTATTACCGCGCCGGAAAAATACATTCGTTCTTTTATAGCTACCTGGACCTGGTACAATATTCTTTTCTTCGGTTTCCATCTGCGATACATTTTCATCATCTTCTTCGTCATAACTCCTTGTGAAAAACATTCTTATTCCACTTTCATCATTTTCTTTATATTCATTCTCACTACTTCTGCATTCGTACTCTTCCCCATCGCTGCTAGGAACATTTTCACTTGCTTCACATTCGCTAATACTTATAGGTATCTTGCTGTCATTATCTGCTAATTCTTCTTCCTGGAATGTATATTTTAACGATTCTTTTCGTGCTTCTGCTATACTCATTTTTTCTTCAATAGCTTCTACATAACTTCGTACTTGGCCTTGCAAAAATTTTTCCATTTTATTTTCCACATTTTTCGGACTTCTATTTTTTTATTTAATGACATTTCTACAGTTTCAACAATAGTTTTCTCCGTTTCATCCATATAGTGATCCATTAAAACAACGACATCTTGCTCCATAACTTGCTTGATTTCAATGGCATCTTCCCCAGTTGTTTTCAGTTCTTTTTCTGACTCCTTCTCCACCTTCAAATTTCTTTCAGACACACTTACTATCATTCCTTCTGTCCTTTTAATACTCTGATCAATACGTTCAGTAATCCTTTTCTCAAATTCTTGATTCCTTTGTACAACTTGCGTTATTTTTTCATTAATTATCCCGAGGTCTTGTCTGGTTTTTTCTTGGCTCTGTACAAATCCTTGTCTGGTTTTTTCTAGGCTCTGTTCAAATCCTTGTCTGGTTTTTTCTAGGCTCTGTTCAAATCTTTGTCCGGTTTACGTTATGGCATTTAATATCAATTCAAGATCCGTACTCTTTAAGTCTGTACTCTTTTCGGCACTCATTCCAGCAAGTTTTATACAATTATTATATATAATTCATATATTACAAGCAACAACAAAAGTTTTACTACTCAGGATAGCCAATCCCCACAGCAAAAATCACTGCTTCATATTTAACTTCTGTACTATACACTACTCACTCCTTATCAAAATAATAAATGATTTACTAATAAAGAAAGACATTCTCAATAACAATTACTGCTTCAGTTTCAAGTTCTTTACTGTACGTCATTCACTCAGTGTTCAAATTTTAATTACTTTTCTTTTCTTTTTTTCTTTATATGACTGATGATTACTGCCACCTCAGAACTTATAAATGGAATGTTCTCTACTTGCCGCGCTGCGTAGAATGAAAATCTGGAACTCGCCGCTGCCACTGCGTCATCAGAAGATTCCAGTCATTAGGGTGCTATGCTCATTAGTAGTAATTAACACCCATACATTCTGGTCCAGTGTCGCCAAATATAACAGGACTATATTATTCTTTTCTAACCTTACCAGGCAAGCCATGTTATAAACTACCGATGATTCCTTTTATTTGATTCAGCAGTTTTGCATATTAATGTAATGCATTTACGTTAACATAATATTTGCTAAACCAAAAAACCACACATATATGGAACACCAATAACATGAGACATTTATTCAAAATCATATATCCAAAATAACCAAACCGCTCGCAAGCTTAACACAGTCCATGCTCTCTTTTGTCTCACAGCGATTACCTCTCTCATACTAATTATATTATTCTTTGGTCAGCGCCCGCTGCCAAAGATAATTGTCACTTAATGTCAACACTTAGAATCTAGTCTTAGCGTATATGCTACACCTGCCCCCAACTTCGAGGCAGATTAATGAATTTCACAATTTTTAATTTGCCGAGAAGTTATTGAAATACACAATGGATGACACCATTTTCTCCTTGAATACAATAAGCAAGCAAATAGGCGCTTGCGTTTGGCTTATCAACAATCTTAAAAGGTCCGTGATAGATTTTAAAGAATTTTTTAATCTCTGCATTTATTTCGCACGAATTTTGTATAGTTTTCACCAAAAACATATCTTCCAAACCAAATTGATAATGGAAATACTTGCCCCTGATAAGCTTCTTGCATACACATAGTTCTACCGTAGTTTTTTCTTCCACCTCTTCCAATTCCTTTCTGCCGCTTTTTCATATTCTTCCAATCCTTCATGTAATTTCTTTCTTGTTTTCCAGTTTTCCTTTCCATGAGACCATTCAACTACTTCTCTTGTACTTATATCAGGTGGGTCCTCTTTTCTCAAATAATTTGAAGCAATTCGGTGTCGGCCGTCATCGATTGTGTCCTGAAACAATACTTCCATCGATCCCTTTTCATCTTTCCCGTCAAAAGAAACATATGTAGCGGCTTCTGTATTACCGCGCCGGAAAAATACATTCGTTCTTTTATAGCTACCTGGACCTGGTACAATATTCTTTTCTTCGGTTTCCATCTGCGATACATTTTCATCATCTTCTTCGTCATAACTCCTTGTGAAAAACATTCTTATTCCACTTTCATCATTTTCTTTATATTCATTCTCACTACTTCTGCATTCGTACTCTTCCCCATCGCTGCTAGGAACATTTTCACTTGCTTCACATTCGCTAATACTTATAGGTATCTTGCTGTCATTATCTGCTAATTCTTCTTCCTGGAATGTATATTTTAACGATTCTTTTCGTGCTTCTGCTATACTCATTTTTTCTTCAATAGCTTCTACATAACTTCGTACTTGGCCTTGCAAAAATTTTTCCATTTTATTTTCCACATTTTTCGGACTTCTATTTTTTTTATTTAATGACATTTCTACAGTTTCAACAATAGTTTTCTCCGTTTCATCCATATAGTGATCCATTAAAACAACGACATCTTGCTCCATAACTTGCTTGATTTCAATGGCATCTTCCCCAGTTGTTTTCAGTTCTTTTTCTGACTCCTTCTCCACCTTCAAATTTCTTTCAGACACACTTACTATCATTCCTTCTGTCCTTTTAATACTCTGATCAATACGTTCAGTAATCCTTTTCTCAAATTCTTGATTCCTTTGTACAACTTGCGTTATTTTTTCATTAATTATCCCGAGGTCTTGTCTGGTTTTTTCTTGGCTCTGTACAAATCCTTGTCTGGTTTTTTCTAGGCTCTGTTCAAATCCTTGTCTGGTTTTAGGCTCTGTTCAAATCTTTGTCCGGTTTGCGTTATGGCATTTAATATCAATTCAAGATCCGTACTCTTTAAGTCTGTACTCTTTTCGGCACTCATTCCAGCAAGTTTTATACAATTATTATATATAATTCATATATTACAAGCAACAACAAAAGTTTTACTACTCAGGATAGCCAATCCCCACAGCAAAAATCACTGCTTCATATTTAACTTCTGTACTATACACTACTCACTCCTTATCAAAATAATAAATGATTTACTAATAAAGAAAGACATTCTCAATAACAATTACTGCTTCAGTTTCAAGTTCTTTACTGTACGTCATTCACTCAGTGTTCAAATTTTAATTACTTTTCTTTTCTTTTTTTCTTTATATGACTGATGATTACTGCCACCTCAGAACTTATAAATGGAATGTTCTCTACTTGCCGCGCTGCGTAGAATGAAAATCTGGAACTCGCCGCTGCCACTGCGTCATCAGAAGATTCCAGTCATTAGGGTGCTATGCTCATTAGTAGTAATTAACACCCATACATTCTGGTCCAGTGTCGCCAAATATAACAGGACTATATTATTCTTTTCTAACCTTACCAGGCAAGCCATGTTATAAACTACCGATGATTCCTTTTATTTGATTCAGCAGTTTTGCATATTAATGTAATGCATTTACGTTAACATAATATTTGCTAAACCAAGAAAAACCACACATATATGGAACACCAATAACATGAGACATTTATTCAAAATCATATATCCAAAAATAACCAAACCGCTCGCAAGCTTAACACAGTCCATGCTCTCTTTTGTCTCACAGCGATTACCTCTCTCATACTAATTATATTATTCTTTGGCAGCGCCCGCTGACCAAAGATAATTGTCACTTAATGTCAACACTTAGAATCTAGTCTTAGCGTATATGCTACACCTGCCCCCACTTCGAGGCAGATTAATGAATTTATCACAATTTTTAATTTGCCGAGAAGTTATTGAAATACACAATGGATGACACCATTTTCTCCTTGAATACAATAAGCAAGCAAATAGGCGCTTGCGTTTGGCTTATCAACAATCTTAAAAGGTCCGTGATAGATTTTAAAGAATTTTTTAATCTCTGCATTTATTTCGCACGAATTTTGTATAGTTTTCACCAAAAACATATCTTCCAAACCAAATTGATAATGGAAATACTTGCCCCTGATAAGCTTCTTGCATACACATAGTTCTACCGTAGTTTTTTCTTCCACCTCTTCCAATTCCTTTCTGCCGCTTTTTCATATTCTTCCAATCCTTCATGTAATTTCTTTCTTGTTTTCCAGTTTTCCTTTCCATGAGACCATTCAACTACTTCTCTTGTACTTATATCAGGTGGGTCCTCTTTTCTCAAATAATTTGAAGCAATTCGGTGTCGGCCGTCATCGATTGTGTCCTGAAACAATACTTCCATCGATCCCTTTTCATCTTTCCCGTCAAAAGAAACATATGTAGCGGCTTCTGTATTACCGCGCCGGAAAAATACATTCGTTCTTTTATAGCTACCTGGACCTGGTACAATATTCTTTTCTTCGGTTTCCATCTGCGATACATTTTCATCATCTTCTTCGTCATAACTCCTTGTGAAAAACATTCTTATTCCACTTTCATCATTTTCTTTATATTCATTCTCACTACTTCTGCATTCGTACTCTTCCCCATCGCTGCTAGGAACATTTTCACTTGCTTCACATTCGCTAATACTTATAGGTATCTTGCTGTCATTATCTGCTAATTCTTCTTCCTGGAATGTATATTTTAACGATTCTTTTCGTGCTTCTGCTATACTCATTTTTTCTTCAATAGCTTCTACATAACTTCGTACTTGGCCTTGCAAAAATTTTTCCATTTTATTTTCCACATTTTTCGGACTTCTATTTTTTTATTTAATGACATTTCTACAGTTTCAACAATAGTTTTCTCCGTTTCATCCATATAGTGATCCATTAAAACAACGACATCTTGCTCCATAACTTGCTTGATTTCAATGGCATCTTCCCCAGTTGTTTTCAGTTCTTTTTCTGACTCCTTCTCCACCTTCAAATTTCTTTCAGACACACTTACTATCATTCCTTCTGTCCTTTTAATACTCTGATCAATACGTTCAGTAATCCTTTTCTCAAATTCTTGATTCCTTTGTACAACTTGCGTTATTTTTCATTAATTATCCCGAGGTCTTGTCTGGTTTTTTCTTGGCTCTGTACAAATCCTTGTCTGGTTTTTTCTAGGCTCTGTTCAAATCCTTGTCTGGTTTTTTCTAGGCTCTGTTCAAATCTTTGTCCGGTTTGCGTTATGGCATTTAATATCAATTCAAGATCCGTACTCTTTAAGTCTGTACTCTTTTCGGCACTCATTCCAGCAAGTTTTATACAATTATTATATATAATTCATATATTACAAGCAACAACAAAAGTTTTACTACTCAGGATAGCCAATCCCCACAGCAAAAATCACTGCTTCATATTTAACTTCTGTACTATACACTACTCACTCCTTATCAAAATAATAAATGATTTACTAATAAAGAAAGACATTCTCAATAACAATTACTGCTTCAGTTTCAAGTTCTTTACTGTACGTCATTCACTCAGTGTTCAAATTTTAATTACTTTTCTTTTCTTTTTCTTTATATGACTGATGATTACTGCCACCTCAGAACTTATAAATGGAATGTTCTCTACTTGCCGCGCTGCGTAGAATGAAAATCTGGAACTCGCCGCTGCCACTGCGTCATCAGAAGATTCCAGTCATTAGGGTGCTATGCTCATTAGTAGTAATTAACACCCATACATTCTGGTCCAGTGTCGCCAAATATAACAGGACTATATTATTCTTTTCTAACCTTACCAGGCAAGCCATGTTATAAACTACCGATGATTCCTTTTATTTGATTCAGCAGTTTTGCATATTAATGTAATGCATTTACGTTAACATAATATTTGCTAAACCAAGAAAAACCACACATATATGGAACACCAATAACATGAGACATTTATTCAAAATCATATATCCAAAATAACCAAACCGCTCGCAAGCTTAACACAGTCCATGCTCTCTTTTGTCTCACAGCGATTACCTCTCTCATACTAATTATATTATTCTTTGGCAGCGCCCGCTGACCAAAGATAATTGTCACTTAATGTCAACACTTGGAATCTAGTCTTAGCGTATATGCTACAAATTTCACCAGCCACCAACTGTTGCCTCTGCTTTTCAATGTTATGGGTAAATTGTCTTGCATTTCTAGTGTTGTGGCTTAAAAAAAACATGAAAAAATAACATGTTTTTTTTTTTTCAGGGACACGTTTTATTTCATAACTACTAAATCTCAAATTTGTAAGGCATTTATCGTTTAATATGACTGTTTTAGAGTTTATACTAAGTACTCATCTTAATTTTTAAATCTACTATATTTTTCTGGTTCAGTTAAAAAGAAAATTATGAAAATATTGGCAACATTGACTGAAGTTTTCTTTTACGAACGGGGACTTCCCGAAGAGGCTAGGTTTCACGAGAAGAAATTCCCGTTCCCTGTTGTTTGGTTTGATACTCGCTATTTGAACTAGTGCTGCCAGCCCTACGAATTTATCTGTAGACGTATGGATCTTTTCAAAAAAATTAGGAATTTAAAATTTATCTACGGTTTTTTGCCTCTTTTTATTACTTATTGTGCTTATCTTACATTCATATACTTGTTAAACTCTCAGCGTATAGTGATACTGAGTCATTAAATTGTCAGTAATTATGAGTCGTTTCCTTGCAACCGTTGGCGTAAGCCAATGATTGAAAAAGAAATAAATCTCATATTTTCTATGATAATAGATTTAAATTCAAACTTAAAAGACCGTAATACAAAATTATCGGCCCTTTTTATACACAGTGTGTACTTTACTCACAATTTAAAATTGCAATCTCAAAATCTTTTGCGTGCAATACAAGAACAACCAGTAAAAGAAAATGTTACTACTTCTGAAGTTATGGATATAGAGGAGACAGAAGAAGAAACAGAAAATTCCGACACCGACTGAACTAGTGTTGGTTGTGCTGAAACTAATGAATGTGGTACTGACAGAGGATGAATAAAATTATGTTACCTATAGAGATACATTTATGAATCATTATGTAAAACATTATATGATTCAGTAAGATTTAAAACATACTTGTAAAAAATGTAAGTTCCGTAAATGAAACTATAATTTATCAAATTTATTGTTTTCTGAAGAAGAAAAAACACAAATTTGGAAAAAAAACAAGGGTGCTAGGTTTTTTTTTCACAAAGCTGAAAAAAAAACTTTTTTTTTCAATTTGCAACACTATGCATTTCCCTTGGAAATTTATTCCAGTCTCTGTCTATCTTGCCTACAATCCATTTCCTTATGCCTGTAATTTTTGATTTCTGTAATCTCTTCCTTTCCACGTGCTACTACTACTACTACTACTACCACTTCAACCAATATCCATCCATCCATTGTCGTTAATATACAACTTGTACTCTCCATCAGAGATGTGCAAGATGCCTCATAAAAAGTATCTGGAATACAAGATACTCTTAAGTAATGGATCTGAGATATCAGATACAAGATACTTTTGGAAATGGTATTTGAAATACAAGTTACAAATTTCGTATTTTCAAAATACTTTTTTTACATACGGCGTTTTTATTTTTGTTTTGAAACCTGTTTCTTTGTCTACAATGTACAAGATGTTCCTTAAAATTTTAAAACAGACTTATAAATAATAAAGGAAAGGAAAATTAACCCACCACATACCAAAGTGGATGCCTGATCAGATAAAACCATCTTTAAACATCCGATCACTCATTTTTATTGTATAATTCTACTAAGACTAATACCAACAGCTATTTATGAATTATTATTATTATTACTGCTAAGTTGGCAAGTAGTTATTTTAATGTTTCAGAACTAATTAAATAAGAAACTGTTATATTCTAAACAGAACAGCTCCTACTATAGACGGTAGTGCAGTAACCTCAACGATCAGAGTTAAAAACTATACATTTAATTTTATTCCGTATATAAGAAATTAAATTTGTTAGATACCTTGTACCAAAATGTATATAGTAATATTCTTAATAATTACCAAGCTTTCGGCTACCTGTAAATCAATAAAACTTGCGATAAACATATCATCTTACAACAATTACACAAATTTGAAATTTATTTTTATATTTTAATACAAATAATTCTTCTCGCTAACAACAATCCTAACAATTTAGTTGGTAATTTGATAAGTTTTAGAGAAATTTAGTCTAAAAAATTTAGCTAGTGGGATAGTAAATAGGAGTTTCGTGTGCATCCTTCACCCAAGCTATCAACTACCAAGCAGTCCCTGCCAAGTGAAATCTAATTTGTATGTAAACTTATTTAAATAAAAATTAACATAATTCATTTATTTATTTACTTTCATTACAATACCGTCATCCTTGATTATGATTGAATAATAATAATTCAATTTTGTAACACCAAACATAATTTTACACGCTAAAAATGGGCAAGGAGTAAAAACAAAGAGACAATAGGCAGGTGGGTGGGTGTTTGTTTATGGTTTTCATAGTTTCTTCACAATAAAGGCATACAAAGGTAACTAAACCATACAACCTTATCCTTTGATATAGATTAATAAATGTTACGAATGAGTTCCACTGTTGTCTATGTCTTTTTGATAACATAAAGTAAAAAAAAAAAGTGCATAAATAGTATTTCCAAAATACAAAGATAACGAAAAAAGTATCTAAATACAAGATACAAAATAACGATAAAGAAAAGTATTTCAGATACAAGATAGAAAATAAGTATTTTCTATCTTGTATCTGTAGTCCAAATACTTGTATCTCAAATAAGTCACATCTCTGCTCTCCATGCACTACACGCCCCCTGCCCTGTTCTGATATCCTTCCCATATCAGTTACTGATTGTGTTCTGCTGTAATTTCCACAAAGCTATCCTCCTTTGCACCACCTACAATTCCTGAGTTTAATATCCAAACTGTGTCCCCCATACTCTAAACTACTATATTCATGTTCTTAACAAGATATTATGTAACCCAATTCCATGAGATTTTTAAAATAAAAGATTTTGGTAATATTGAAAAGTTTTCTGTAAAGATAAATATCATTTCTAGAACAACTTGACATTGGTTGCAAAGGAAGATATATTATACAACAGATATATTGGATTGATACTTGGGTTGAACATTATACAAGAAGCAGTGCCAAAAAGGAAAAAACAGTGGGAGGTAATTACTGCTTAGTGTTGTTAATTTTTATAATTGTTGTTGGATTTAGGTAAATTAATTATTTGATCAATGTGTTTTAGGATAAGGTTAATGAATTGAAAGCAAAAATTGAAAAAATTGATCTTGATCTTCATGCTATACTGAAGCGCCAAGAGGAAGTCAGTTCAATGGTCAGTAAAGTTAAAAGGATTGAAAAATTTGAAAAAATGTTTTCTGAAGTTTCAGGTGAGTTGACAGGAAGTAAGAAAATGATTATTTAATTGCCCCTCTTTCTCTCTATCATTTAAAAACGCGTCTTCCTTTCGGTAATATGATTCATGTGGGGGAGATCTTTACCTCTGCCATATATGCCTGTTCCAAAAGTATCCAACCTTCCTTCATATTTCTCTGCTTGTGTTATTCTGCGTCTTCGGGCTAGTGGCATCCTTTGAAGTAGTCCCCATTTGACAGAAGACTATGCTTTAGGAAGCAGTCCTGGAACTTGTTTTTTTGGTATCACTTTTAGAGCGTTCATCATATTAGTTACAAGTGTTTCTTTGTCCTTGAATCGGTTGCATTTGAGAACAGCCAGAAGTCGCAAGGAGCTAGGTCAGGACTGTATGGATGCTGACTGGACTTTGTGCTTTGTCAAATATTGCTGCACGATGCATGTGCTGGGCATATGGCGCTAAAATTGTTGGGAGCGAAGATATGAAGGAAGGTCAAATACTTTTGGGAAAGACCTCGTACATGAGTAAGGTTATTAACTGATATATTGTAAAGCGTGTTCTTTTGTATTTGTCTGGCCCTCCTGTCTATAACTGTGGTAAGTGAAAGGTTATTTATCCTATCCTATCTTATTGTCAGTAGTATAGTACACACAGTTTCTATTTCTGTGCTTTGTGCGAAGCTTAGATAATTTAATGTGTTAGGCGAGTTCAAAATTAAAGCATACATGATGTGTGCTTTGTTTTTTTATTTGTGTTGAATTCTTCATTAACAAAAGCTTTTCAACTTCAGGTGATGTTGTGCAGCTGAAAGATACCCTTAGAACATTGAATGATATTACCAACATTGTTACATGTCCAGTGTCTTTAAATCATTTGCAGCATTTTATTAGAGGTGAGTAAAATTCATATTTTTGCACCATTTTGTAAATACTATATCATTTTCCTGGTTTTCTTACTTAAAAACTCAGATTTTTTTGAATGTAATTAATAAACATGCCAGTATCTCTGTGAAGGTTGTAAGTTGGCAGCTGAAAGCACAGATTGTGAAATAAATAACACACCATACCCTTAAAATCTATTAATCATGCCAAAATTGCTACCAAAGTTTTGTGAAATAAATGGGTATGTTCTTTTATCTCATAGATGAATTTCAATCGAAAGTTCAGAAAGTATCTGATAAAACGAAAGAAATAGCTGAAACTGTAGATGCACACAAGGAAACTTACCCACATGTAGCTCAGCATTTAAAAAATATAACTTCTTTGCTGGAACAGTTGCAGGCAGTTACTGAAGAGTGAGTTTTTTTTTAATAATAAAAAATATAACTTCTAGTACTTGTGTCATTTATTTTTAGAATGGTGTACTTATATGATTTTCTAAATCTTTCAGGTGCTCAACAAAATTTCCAGCTTTCGTGAATGATGTTTTTGTTGCTAAATCCATGGATTTGTGCTTAAAATACAGAAATAGGAATAATGATTGACAGCGTTTTGTTTAGTGCTGTGTGAATTATTTAAAAATGAATTAAATATTAATTGTACTGTTTTAGCAATTATTTAGTGTTTATTTATATCTGTTTGAATGCAAACACTTCGAGTGGACATTTAATGTAAATAATTGTAAATATAAGCATAATTAGTATATGAAGCTAGTAAAATAAGAATAATTCATCATTTCAGTCAAATAATGTGATAGAATTATGTTGTTCACTGTACATTGCCAGAGAACTTAGAACCAAACTGAAATTTTCATTTGTTAATTGTTATTAAAACTATCAGTGACTTAAGTTACTTCAGAGTTAAGCATACATTTTTTTCCAGATTGCTACTAGGTTATCTGAGCAAATTAATAGCAGATGTTTCTTTGTGTAACTTTTGCGGATTTTAGAAACGTACAATATTTCATTCAGTAAGTTACAAGATAATCCTGAAAACCTTATTGGAGTATGTCATTGACACAACCTATATCGGAGACCTACTAAGTCTTCTTCAGCATCAATGAATCAACTAAGGATGTCCGCAAGGTGATAGCATCCCCATACCTGCCAGCTTTCCCATTTTTTGTAAAATTTATTAGAAATCCTGTATTTTACAGTTGTATGGATGTACTGTATTATTTTACAAGTTTCCGAACAAAAATTTGATAGCATAAATGATTACAGGTGAGATCTTTATATATGACATGGTTATTGCATTTTTTAAGGACAGTTGTTGTAACTTTCCGACTGTAAGTGCTGCTGTTAATCTCTCTTTTATGTGTGTTGAAGCTTCTATCATTAGACTTTAGGCTTACATCATATTTTCCTGTATTCAGTGCTTGATTGGTCTGTCTTTGCAGTGTTATATGGATACTATTTCTGAAATTAGAATCAGCAATCGTTTGAACGTCCTTTTCTAACACATTCGCGTCATTCAGTGTGTGATATGTTGGAGGTTGGTCTTTGTGTTGATCATCTTGATTTTTGTCTTGTATATTTCATAATGCTTTTGTATTCCTGAATTATTCCAATAAACAGTATTGCGAGACATTTACGGAAGCATATTCTGTAGAATTTCTGAGCACATTAAAATCAAGAAAAGAATTGTGTTTTGGACAATGTGAGATTAACACAGCAAATGGCGAAAGAAATGATCTGTCCAATCTTATGGTGTCTGGAATCAAAGGAAGAGAACTGAAAAATAAACACTTTTTTCCCCAAGTCTGAAAATTCTGATTCAGGGTGTTTGTTCACCACCTTTTTGGTGGCACATAATATTCCACTAACTGCAGCTGATCATGCAGGTTCCTTAATATGTCAACAATGAGGGATGTTGCATAGCAAAGAGGTAGGAAGGGGACCCCTAAGTTTTGGTGAAATCATATTTGAAGTGCTAATTTAAGTGTGATATTGCTAGGGCCCGCTCTAGGGGGGGGGGGGGGGCAAACCGGGCATTTGCCCGGGCACCTTTTCGGCTGTAAGTGTGAGAAAAATATTAATAATATTAATGTGTTAAATACCCTATTAATAAAAAAAATCCACAGAACGATTTTTTCGTTCGTTAAAAACTTAGAGTTCTTAGCTATTTGGGTGCGCCCCTAGAGACTTCGAAAAGACGTGGACCTCAAAGGGGCGCGCCGTTGCCCAGCCACCTCTGTGTGAATTGCGCCATTGGAGCAACTTAGAAATGCGCACTGAGCGTGGCGGTATAACGGTTAGCGTTCTCGCCTCGCATTCGGGAGGACGGCGGTTCGAAACCCCGTCCGGGCATCCAGATTTGGGTTTTCCATGGTTTCCCAAATCACTCCAGGCCGGGATGCTTCCTTCAAAAGGCCATGGCCGAATTCCTCCCCATTCTTGCCCCCCCCCCCCATCCTTTCCCATCTCTAAAGAACCCGCTGTTGAGAGACGTAAAGTAGTTAAAAAAATAGAAATGCGCCGCGTCCACGCCATGGCTCAGCTCGAAGTCCGCACTCTTCTCTTCTGTGTGAATTGGGCCTTAGCACGCGAGTAAAACGCTGTTTCGACTTTTGCTGTCTCAACTTGCTTATTATTGCTAATTATAAAAGTGGTTTCATTACACAACAGCATTAGTCTTACTATTACGTTATTGGTGATAAGTGGAAGTTCATAAAATTTACTTAAGAATTTCATAATTCCTAAAGGTAAGTACATCTATGATTAAACTGTTATTTAGTTGGATATACGACATAAGCGCACAACGACAAAAGCACACAACAGAAGCGCGGTAGGTGGGGGCTGTTACACCTGACCTCGGCTACCTACACTGATTCCGACGTTATACTGTCCACAAGTTACTAGACGCGGTGAAAAGGAGTGTTTTTCGCAATTGCAGCTAGGCTCTAATACATGGAATCGATAGTGCTTGGCAGGAGATGCTGAGTATTTATTTTATTGAATTGATGAACCAAATCAATATGGATCTTAGTTATTGGAAATCGAAGTGGAATAATTTGCATAATAATTTCTTCTTGTAATCCTAGCCTCACAGATTTGTTGTACAAATTAGATACAGGCATTGTAAGTGTTATGGATGGGCTAAATTACATATGCTAGCTTTGATCACTTGTGAAAACACTGTAGTTTATTGGGTGTGGGACAGTACTTACAACCATTAATAAATAACTAATATTACCAGCTGCTGATTACCGATTAGTTACTTCACATACCATTAGTATATTCAATTTCGAATGTTAACTGCTAATATATAACAACCCATGATGCTTATAATATATCGGAATGCGGTTTACAGATACTCTAATTGTTGCATTTGTACATTGTCTCAACAAAAAGAAATTCATTAACTACTTTAGTGAATGTGAATAACTTTGTCAGTTGGTTTAATAAGTGCATTGCGCGACAATCACTCCACAACATCTTTTTTTTTTTTTTTTTTTTTTTTTTTTTTTTTTTTTTTTTTTTTTTTTTTTTTTTGTCTGTGAACTTGGAACGTATTCCGTTTAAGCCTATAGAAATTGCCATTCTGTATACATGGTTTCTGTATTTGCAGCAAATTTGCGGATCGTATCCTCCGTGAATAAGCTTTGACTGTGTAGTAACACTAGACTTTCTTTATGTTCACAGGATATGGATAATATTTTGTGTTG
Source organism: Vandiemenella viatica (assembly GCA_031002005.1). Classification (NCBI taxonomy): domain Eukaryota; kingdom Metazoa; phylum Arthropoda; class Insecta; order Orthoptera; family Morabidae; genus Vandiemenella; species Vandiemenella viatica. Next base: position 110,616,447 of record JARYHS010008074.1, read on the forward strand.
TGCATAAATATTTTTTTATATCGACTGAGAATAATTTATCTTAGTTATGGTTTTAGCTTATTTAGAACAAGGATAAATATTTACTTTTTATATTATTTTATAGTGTACATTGTTTGAGTTACGTGCGCGCCTCTTCCAAAATCTCTGACGGTCAAAGAAAACTATCTGGTTACCAGTACAAAAAGGTTGGGAAAGGAAGCAGAATCAATCTGACGCGTTAAAAAAATATACTGTATTCAGGGTTTACCAAAACAAATCTTAGAATCTAATATCAGGTCGGGATACAAAAGAAGTACAGAATCGACAGAGAATAATAGCAAACAAATGTACGAAGTTTCTAAACCAACTGGAACTGACACCAAGGAGAGACTCACAGAAGGCGTTGTAAAACTTTGTGGCCAAGAATTTTACGAGATGCCATAAAAAGCTTTTTAGTAAGGCAAGGTCCACCTAAACTATTGCATAGTTACAAATTTCCTTCCAATGACACAGATCGACATTTTAGCGAAAAATATTACTCACAAATTTTAAGCAACGGAGAGCAAATATTGCGAGATTAGCTACTATCTTTCACAAAACTGCATTTACTGCTTCTGTTTAAAAAAATTCGGCTGTTAAGTTAGTTCTCTCTCAAAGGAGGGTTTCAAAAATTGGAAGCACCACGACGAAACTTTAAAAGAGCATGAAATTTCGAAAAATCATATTCAGGCAAAAAAGATTAAATTGTTGTAAAACTGTAGATGGTGCCACTCAAAGAGTTATTAATGCAGAAATAAATCTTTGGAATAAAGTGCTTCTCAGAATTGTTGCAATTGCCAAAATACTTGGTAAAAGTTGACTGGTTTTTCAAGGTACACATGACAAGTTGTTTGAGCATAATAACGGTAATTTCTTAAAAATAGTTGAGTTACTGTCTGAATGGAAGAGCACGTCTGTTGAGTGCTCTAAAAAGTAGAGACTAAAGCTCAATATCTTGGGAAAAAATATACAACCTGGGATAGTAGATCTGCGGCATCAAAGTGTAAAGTCTCATGTTATTCATTAAATTAAAAAATTCAAATATTTTTCCATAATTTTAAACTGTACTCCTGACTTTAGTAAGGAATTACTCTTGTAATCAGATATGTTTCAACCAATAAATTTAATCCTGATGTTGAAATTAAAATTAATGAAAGCTTTTAAGGCTTCTTAACAGTTGCAACATCCACAGGAAAACAAATGTCTGACATTATAGTTGGAGAACTTAATGACTTGTGTTTAAATTTGCAGGATATCAGAGGACAGGGACTGACAATGGGTCCAATATGAGGGGCAATAAAGCAGGAGTGCAATTTAGAATTAAACAATATAATTTGTGAGCATTCAATGTTCCATGTAGTAGCCATTCTCTCAATCTTGTTATTAATGGTAAAAGCATCCTTGGAAGCCGCTAATTTCTTCAACATGGTCCAAAAAATATATTTATTCTTTTTGGCATCTACTTTTAAAGCATTTTAAGGGTTCAACTTTGAAAACATGGAGTGACACTAGATTGGAGAGTAGGATAGAGAGAATAGAGCATTAAACCCTTTAAAATTTAATTTGGGAGATGTATACGACGCCTTGCTAAGCATTTATAAAACCAAGAAATTGATAATTTAATGATTTAGCCATTTTGGCAATTGAGTATGAAATTGCTGATGAAGTAAATATTAAAAAGTAATAAAAAAATTCGCAATCTGAAAGTAAGAAAAAAAGTTTTTTGTGGTTTTGGCATATTTGATGTAATCTTGTTTTATTTTCAAAATAATTGCATTTAGATTGTTTTTGTGATAATATCCATCTGTAATAGCATTTAAAAATGAAAAAAAAAAAGGTTAATTTGTGGCTATGTACAGATATTTCATAATTAATTTCTCTATTTTGTTCCCCTAGGTCAAAATTCAATAAGTTTATTTATGAATATATGATTTTATTAAAATTTAAAAATAAAATTAAATATTTTATTCGATTAAAAATTATTATTTTAAAAAATATATAATTCTACATAATCTTAAGGGGCGGCAATTTGTCTATTTGTCCGGGGCGGCAAAACCGCTAGAGCGGGCCCTGCTGGTCCCTTATCATTTACTTATAAGTTCCATGGTCAGATACATCCTTGCATTTTCAAGGCATTAGTCAACTCTTATAATTTATTAATCAAGTTCCCATAGCTGATGGTTTCAAAACCTTGACCCATCTAAATAATAATCATAACAAATTACTACTGGATGAAAAAGTCTAAAACAAAAGAATGTCGTCTTGCACTGTGTGATACCTATAATTTATGATATCGAGCATTATGGGTGAGCTGTAACACTATGGCCTAGCATTCGGAAGGACACAGGTTTGAATTCCTGTCTGGCCATCCAGATTTGGATTTTCCATGGTTTCCCCAAATTATTCCAGGTGAATGATGGAATGGGTCCTTCAAAAAGGCCATGGTTGAATTCCTTTCCATTCCTTGCTCTCAGTCCTTTCCCACCTATAATGCCTTCAACATTGATGAGACGTAAATCCATAAGCACATATATTATCCAGGAAATAATAGATGCTAAGCAACGAAAAGGAATAACAAAGCACAAGCACCTCTTACCTTATGTGATTAGTTTTATATATATAACAGCTTTACTTTTGTGGTTGAATCAATCCACTTAATTGTAAAGAAATTCAAAAATATGAATTTAGAAACCTTACTCTTACAACATTCAAATCTCATTCTTATCGAGAATTTATCATCATACCATCCATAATTAACATTAAATCTAGAGCTTCATAATTACTGACAATTTTGACTTCATCTCCCAGATGAACTAAAATATGTGTATAACGTATCAGGAATGACATAACAGTATGCATATCGAGTGTTTGCATGCATAACTTCATATAGTTCAAACACACTGACCCACAGATGTAGGTACAAAACTGTTACACTTTTAGGCCGCATCCTATGTACGCTACAAAAGCGAATGACAGTGCACGACAGCTTCAGGCGACAAAACACAAACGCAGGTTCTGTCCTAAATGAGCTTCATTTGTAGTGCTGCCTGCCTGACGCTACAACAGGTGACGTTTGAATTTCAGATCTGTTTGTATCTTATCACTGTAGCACGTGCGACAGGCATTAGCTAGATGCATCTATTACTATGAGGTTAGGTTAGATGTGAGAAATATTCCTTCATTGGTTGTGGCATATGTAAACATATTTGCAGCTGTTGTTTTTCCAACTCTAAATGAAAATAATGCTCCTGTAGCAAAATACCTGAAGAAGAAAAAAATACATTTTATGAGAAAATTTAGGAATTTGCAAGAACGACAAGTTTTAATTTAGAAAACGTAATCTATATTAACCACTTTTAGTTCCATGGCAACCAGTTCTGCTATTTATGGAGGCCAAAAATAGAAGTTTGCGACAGTAAGTACATTAGCTATTCGCTTTATGAGTTTAATTAGCGCCTAACCTATATTTACAACCAATCACCTGTGGAAAATTGTTAATTTATACTGACACAACTGGATACTACTCTATCATTAATATGAAACAACAAATTATAAAGGGGCCACGGAAAATAATTATAATGTTGGCCAGGTTGCAAATTTAAAAATTTAAATGCACACACACCATATAAAAGATGTAAGTTATCGTAATGCAATAATCAGCTTTTCTTCAAGGCTTATTAGCTGTTGAAAGTTTGTAGCTGCATACGAAACATTTCTCTGCAATCCATTTATCAGCTGTAAATATAAACAGAAGACCCGTGCGAAAATTTTGCAAATAAAATACAATGAATAATGAGGTTGAATGCTTGTAATATAATAAAAAGTCGAACTGCACTTTTGTAGCAAATATTTATTTGTTTAGTGTAATAGGAACACATCAAAACACAACATATTACAAAACAGTTGGGAAAATTTAAAACACACTGTATGTATGACAATCAGTCACCGACCTTAACAGCATACAACCAACCAGGACAAAATGGACACAGCATATCAACATCTGTGATGTGTGTTGCTGTGTGAATAAAATGTTTACATTGAAATTGTATAACAAAACAAAAATGGTTCCGTAACAGAAAATAATATCCGAAAAGCTACTTATTATATATAAAAAAACAGTTTATTTGTATCTCTGGGATATCTGCTGCTGTAATCTAGGGATTTGGCTCTGAACTGCCTCATACGTGCGACTTCTTTAAGCATCAAATTCCAAACAATTCTTTCTTAATTTATGATTTTTCCTAATTGGTCATTTATCGATTTTGGTTAGGTATCAAAGGGGATAGATGGCTCGTAATAAAAAAAAAAAGACGTTATAGAAATAATATTGATACTTTGGTCCTGTAAGGGTCGAATTCAAAAAAAAATCCTTTTATAAAATATGTTGTGAATAAAGCGGTCACCTTGGTCTTTAAAATGATACCTCATTTATCGGAGGCGCTAATGACCTCGCTGTCGACGCACCCTAAAACAACAAAAAAAATAATCATTTATCGATTTCGGTTAGGCGTCAAGCGAGGTAAAAAAAAAAAAGTTTTAGAAATGATGTTTTTGGACCTTAATGGTTGAATTTGGAGAAAGCTCATAAAAAATATGGAACCAAAGAGGATAATTTAATCTTTAGACATACCTCATTTATCTATTTTGGTTAGATATAAATGGAGATAAATTGCTCTTGACAAAAATATGTTGAAGAACCATTGATACTTTTTCTCTTTAAGGGTTGAATTCCAAAAAATTTCTTTCTTAATATTTGATGCCACAAAAGCGGCATAGTCCTACTTCATTTATCAATTTCAGTTAGATATCCAGGGAGAAAAGAGGCTCGAGACACAAAAAACGCATTTTAGAAATACCTATATTTTTGCCCTTTAAGGGTTAAATTCAGAAAAATCCCTTTCTTAAAATATGATGTGACCACAGCGAAGACTTTAATCTTTAGAATGATACCTCATTTATCTATTTTGGTTAGATATTAATGGAGATAAATGGCTTGTGACACAAAAAATGCATTGTAGAACAATTGATACTTTTTCCCTTTAAATACTGAATTCCTAAAAAAGAAAAAAAAAAAACACAACTTAACTTTCTTATTAAATGATGTCACCAAAGCTGAACATTGCTCTTCATAGTCCTCCTTTATTTATCGATTTAATGACTCAAGACACAAAAAACGCATTTTAATCATATTATTTTGCTATTTAAGGGTCGAATTACGAAAAATTCCTTTCTTAAAATATAATGTGACCATGGTGGAGACGTTAATCTTTAATGTGATACCTTATTTATCTATATCGGTTAGATATCGAGGGAGATAAATAGCTTGTGACACAAAAAACACCTTATAGAAATAATATATATATGATTGGTGGAATTCTATAGAATTATGTCTCTCTCGATATATTTGATTTACAGCACTCCTCTTTTGCCTAATTTTCCTAATTAAGGCTAGTTTAGTTAATGCATTGTCCAGCAACAACATTTTACGGCTTCTCCGCGACAATTTTATTCAGCTGACCAGCTCAACTTGTAACGCGAATCTGTCTCTTGCACGCAGGACATCAAACATTCCGACTGCTGTCGCTGCTTGTAGTTGAAAGTAGCACAGCCAGAGATCGCTCGCTGTCGCTCACTTTTGTAGCGTATGTAGGACGTGACCTTACTGATTGTGATTACTCATGTAATGAATGGGACTGTCAATAAACACCAGCAGACCAAATCATTCCACAGTGCTGTTTTTAGCTGCTAATGTAGCACGTTCACTGAGCCACTGGTGACTTTTGTAGTTCTATGCAATATTTTAGAAAACTTTGAGAGGGGGAGAGAGATAGAGATTTAGTAAAATTGATGTGGACTATTTTTCTCTTTGTTTTAATGTGTGTGTTCCATAGAAATCATATAACAACCGTGAGTATCCATAAAGATTATTGGAAATTAAGAAGAGAGGGTGTAAAGGGGAAGAGGGGTTGAGCTTTAGCAAACCAAATGTAGACAATATTTTTCTGTGTAAAACTAATACAGACAGTATTTTTCTCTTTCTTTTTAAAAAAAATTGTATCTAAACCATTCTTGAATTAACTTAATTACATACACAAAATTTTGTAAAAATCAGTCCAGCCATTTAGAAGTAATTAAGTCACATTCACACAGACAGAAGATATATATATTGAACATTAGGATAGGATAAAAAAAACACCGCTTACCAAAGAAGGGGATTCCTGCGGCATTGGTACACGAACACACAAAGAATAGAATTTTCGAGCATGGCTCTTCCTCAGTAGAAGTGAGATGGCTGCACACAAGCGGCCGGCGGCCAACTGTGTGAGCCACAATGTCGGTGGCTCATGGTGGGGGGAAAAACAACATGGCAAGAAGTGAGGGTGGGGGTAGAAGAGCACAGGCTGGAAAACGATGATGAATAGCAAGTATAAAGCAATACTGTACACAAGGACCCGTCGCGGAAGGGCAGTATACCTCAGTTAATGGTCCCAAAAGCCCGTATATATAAAAATAGACAATATAAGATTTATAAATTCTATGTTGATAACTAATAAGTGGAAGGTCTTTATAGAGGTTGAGGCCGGTAGGCTGTCCAGTATCATGGATTAGTAAGCTAGTTCCCATCTGTAGAGATCAGAAGAGGTGGTGGTTTCAGGAAGACTGATAGCCTCCACTGTAATTGACATAAATTATAGCATTCAAAACAAAATACCAAGTGAGATGACCTCTTATAAGTACATCAATACTGTAATGAATCAAGATGAAGTCAACTTTGAATTCACTTGATTTGCCAGGCATGCCGCCGCACATGTTGATATTAAAAATTGGCATTCCTCTATTCTTATCTGAAATACCAATCCACCAGTGTTTCAATGGTGCCAGACTTTTAGTTTAAAAGATGATGAATATCATCGAAGCTACAATTCTAAAAAGAAAATTTAAAGGAGAAGATGTAGGAGCACTGTTGCCACCCATTCCAGTGATTCCGACAGATATGCCATTTGAGTTCAAATGCTTACACTTTCTGGTGCAATTCACATTTGCAATGACCATCAACAAGGCACAGGGACAATCACTATAAGTGTGTGGACTAAATTTGGAAAATCCATGTTTCTCACATGGACAACTGAGTGTGGCTTGCTCACACGTCAGGACTTATTCGTGTGCGCACCAGATGGAAAAACCAAAAATACTGTGTACCCAGAAGCACTTCAATAGACAGATTACAAAACCAAACAATTTTTCTATATACATGGCTTTGCAACGCATGCTGGGTACAGCTAGTGTAACTATAATCTTACCTAGACCATCTGGTGGCAGCCCCTGTCTGTTCTTACAACTCTTAACAACCTCAGCAACTGTTTAGAATTTTTCCTAATACTACAATCCCATCAGAACTCCATAGCTGGGAACTAACCAATCAACATATCCTTAATAGCAGGCTTCTCCCTGTCTATAAGCTCCAATAAGACCCCACAAATAAACCTATATCTGTAAACACAACCATATTTTACAATATTTCGGTGTTAAGTCACATGGTGAATCTGTGTGTACACATCTGATCCCTTACCCACGTGTCTTCCTCTGATCATGATAAAGATTTATACTGAAATATTATCAAGTGTGTTCAGGATTGTTTGCTACCACACTTTGGCTTATTTTCAATGTTTAGAAATTGTTTACTATGTTCAAAGTAATGTAAGAATTCTTTGAATTGTTTATAGTTTCCTTTAAAATCGTGTCCATTTGGTTTTCATAATAATCTTTTTCTTGGCATTCTGGAATAGGTAGCAGCACCTCTGTAAATTTCTAGAACTTCTAATGTTGGTAAATAAACTGTTGATTGGCAAGTTCCTAGTTGATTAGATTGGAATATTGTTACATGAAATATGTACCAGTTTGTTTGATATGCCCTGGGCAATGCAGAGAAGAGTCCAATGTATGTTTCTGAACTAATTTTTGCAATAGATTTAAAGTGCACCTAAGTTCTCTCATTTAAAATCTAGCAACTCTAACTTCTCTAGCGGGAGTACAACCACTTGACCAATTAACCTGCCTCTTGAAATGGATCAGCATTTAGTGTGTGCTACATAATATTGCTCATTTTAATTATGATTAAACCTCATAGTAATATTATGATCTCATTGTCAGCATATCCTAAAGCATTACTACTACAAGTTAATTAATAGGTACCAAGAATCTTCCCAAAAACTGCAACAATATCTTGTGGCAATGAAAGTGGAAAGGGAGCTCCTATTCTAGATTATAATTAACTCTGGCATGAATATGAATATAGTGTGTAGACATTCAACAGGTCTATAAATCATTCAGATTATTTAATGACATTTTATTGTGTAAAATCACACATTTTAATAACATTCAAGACACTGCCTCATATTCTGGTATCACATTTAGTCTCAAACAAGAATGTAGAAAGACAAAATATATCCTTACATATAAATCAGCTAGTTACATATTTACAGGTAATTCATGAGAATGCAGACAATGACCACAACTTTGACACATCATCCAGAGCAGCCTCGACAACCACAATGGATGCATTCCACGATTCGGCCCTGAAAGAATGGAAAATTTAATTAACTTTGTTGCTCTAGTATAGAATACTGTAAAAAAATTGCCACATTAATGAAAGCCAAGGAAAAAATACTTTTAGGAAGTAAAAATGAGTTATCCCTTAACCTATGCAATACGAAGGGGGAGGGTTTACAAAGCAAACAATCGATAATTTTGGGAAATTGTGGGGGCAATTTTTTTTGGAATGACAGAACTATCTGTGTGCTGAGATGTGTTTGTCGGAATATACTAAAACCGTCAATTTCTCTGTCGTAACTGAAACAGAAATTAAAAATTAGCAGAAATTTAAAGTCCATAATAGGGTAATTTTATCGACAAAAGGATTGACTAACACAGAAAATTTTGGAGAATTCTCAAAAATTTCAGGGACATTTATATTGATCGTGGGTGGCGATTATAACTTGCCGTCAGTTAAGTGGGACACATGTAGGTTCAGGTCAGGCAGAAGAGAGAGGTTACTAACCGAAACATTCCTAGAATCATTCACAGAAAATTCTCTTGAAAGAGCCAAAAAGGTGCGACAAATATATCTTGTCCATTCTGGATCTTTTTCTTATAAGCAATCCGGATATTGTAGATACAGTTTATATAGAAAATGGTATAAGTGAGCACAAGGTGGTTGAGGTAACTTTAAAATCTAGTCTAACGTTGAAATATGAAAAAGATAAACTCATATATTGCTTCGATAAGGCAAATGATGTGCATACGGTGAAAATAATACTAATGTTGTGAAAGTTTGGTATAATTTGAAAGCAATAGTATGGACCAGTGTAAATCAATTTGTTCCTAAGAAATTTATTAAGGTTAGTAAAAAAATTCCGTGGGTTGGTCAGGAAGCGATGGCCTTTACATGCCACGGTAAAGAAATCGGAGGACTCGTGTTTAATTAGTCCAGTTGCGAGTGGAAATACGTACAGCAATGTATGAAGCTTTTAAGGAATTCTAAGTCACAAATTTATCTTAAGATATGATTACTAATCCAAAAAAGTTCTGGTCATTTATCAAAAAAGTAAAAGGAGGCTCTTGTTAGGTTATGCCATCACTTGTTAAGTAAAATGGGGAATTATCGGAAACTAGCACAGAGAAACCAGAAATTTTGAATAATATCTTTAACAAAGCTTACACAACAGAAAACGTAGAGGAGTTTGCAATATTTAACAAACATACCAACAACATTATGAAAGATCTCGTTCTTGACATTGAGGGACTAATAGACCTGCTAAGGCTTCCATATCAAACTGTATTACTACTATAGGTACGCAAAGGAAATTGTGCTATATTGGTGAAATTATATACCGCCTCCTTGGATCAAGGAAACATGCCAGTTGAGTGGAAGACAGCCATCGTAAGTCTAGTATTTAAAAGTGGGAACGTTAATGTTCCTCAAAATTATAGACTGATCTCGTTAACATCAATATTTTACAGAGTTTTAGAACATATCATCTATTCAAATGACACAGTTTTTGGATGAAGGGGAGCTTTTAAACCCAAATCAACAATGCTGCAAGACACAGCTTGCACTTTTAATTCACAACTTGTGTCGTATTATAGATAAGCAATCGCAGGTTGATTTAGTTCAATCAGATTGTAAAAAAGGCTTCGACACTGCCTCACGGAAACTTCGTAGTTATGGCATGTGTAGAAAAGTGTATGAATGGTTTACAGACTTTCTGAAGGGTAGAACACGATGTGTGTACATACATCACTGACCGAAGTAAGGTTTGGAGTTTTGCAGGGGAGTATGATAGGACCCCTGTTGACACGAAATCTTCACAGGTTTTCCGCCGGATTATATTTTCAAAAGACAAGCTGTCGGCGGCTTGCTCTGCCGCCATCATCAGGTCCATTGTACTTAAGAGAACAACTAGAACTGCACTGGATCGCGGAACCGCAGTGCGCCAGGATCGTATCGTCTTCTGATTGGCCGACTACAATGCCCGTTTCCATTCTGTGTCTATAATTGGTCGGCTCTGGAACCAGCTGTAGATGGGGTCCGACGGATCTGCCAGCGCCGTCAGCTAAAGCCGTGGGTGTTATAGAATGGAAAGCAAGATGGTTTTCATGCGTCAATGTTCACATAAAGTCTCTGTTCACATTGCGTCACTGTTCACATTATTCTCAAACAGACATATCCCAATAGCTTCTTTAATGAAGGACTCCCAAAAAACACACAGCTACAACTTTCATGTTATAGAACAGTCATCATCAACACGCAAAATTTTACTATCCATTGCTAAAGTGGGCAATGTATAGTGAAGTATTGTCTTTCAACATTTACTACCATTAATTATGATGTTTTATCTCGAGAATTTGTAGGGAGCCATGCGGTCTTCTGATTTGCGTGTTGATGATGACTGTTCTATAATGTGAAAGTTGTAGCTGTGTGTTTTTTGGCAGCGATTGGGATATGTCTGTTTGAGAATAATGGGAACAGTGACGCAATGTGAACAGTGACGTTATGTGAACATTGACGCGTGAAAACCATCTTGCTTTCCATTCTATAACACCCACGGTTTTAGCTGACGGCACTGGCAGATCCGTCTGACCCCATCTACAGCTGGTTCCAGAACCGACCAATTACAGACACAGAACGGAAACGGGCATTGTAGTCAGCCAATCAGAAGACGATACGATCCTGTCCCGCTGCGATTCCGCGATCCAGTGCAGTTCTAGTTGTTCTCTTACAATGGACCTGATGATGGCGGCAGAGCAAGCCGCCGAAAGCTTTTCTTTTGAAAATATGATCTGGCGGATAATCTGTGAAGATTTCATGTCTCATACACATTAATGATTTGTGCAACGTAATAAGGGGGACAGGGTATACTATTTGCCGATGATGCTATTTTTTGTTATGAAAATAATCACATGTTGCTAAGACCGGCATTAAAAAAAAAAAATACCAGTTCATGCATGGAAGTAAATAGGTGACACCTTTTAGCTCTGAATATAAAATTAATGGCACTGTCTTTAGAACGGTAGTTTCTGCTCAATACCTAGGGGTAATAATTTGTTGTGGAATGAACATACTGAGAAGGTAATTGGGAAAGCAAAGTATGCTCTGATTTTTAGGTCATAATTTAAAACAGTGTACACAGGAAGTTAAATCGATTTCATACAAATCACTGGTACGTCCTCACTTAAAATGTTATTCTGTATGAGGCCCCAATCAAAATGACTTAATGGAGGCATTGGAGAAGGTCAAAAGAAGATCCACCCAATTCGTGACAGGTATAATATATAGCTGGCGGAAAGTGTAAGTGCGATGTTGAAAGAGTTAGGTTGGGAAGACGTAGAACGCCAAAGGCATTCCCCAATTTAAGATGCCATGGCAGTATGCAAAATTTATAGCAAGCACAATGGTTTTAAAAGCACTTCTCATCACTTAGACTGAGCTCCTTTGTCATCCATTCACAATCAAAATGACTATTTCTTGTTAAGCAAACCTAAACTTAACTAAATTCCATGAAACCTCAGATATATAAACGTAGCTTCTACCCCTCCCCCCCCCCCTCCTTCCACACACACACACACACACACACACACACAACAACATCAAGCGTTTACATGTCATAATAAGTAGAAGATGGTGTGCAGTAAAAATTCCAAGTAACTCTTCTATTTTCGGTTTATCTTCAGAAACAGCCTAGTTTATAGTTCCTGCACTTAGTAGAAGAGTACATTCAAAACTTTGGGTTACTTCTACTCAAAAAATTCTGCTTGTTTTATATTTGATAGTCATGTTTGGTAATTGATGGTAAGAGCAAATACCCTCACAAAATGCAGCTATATTAATGTTTAGTACGGCACTTTTTTATGTAACAGATATGAAATGTTGATTAAATTGGTGTATGAAATTTTTGTAATCTAAAGAATTACTGCAAAATAGACCTTAATTAAAAGACATCAAATATCTCCACTAAAACAATATGAATCCACAAATCAAATTTAAAAAATTCAAAAGAAATAAATACCTCTTCAAGCTTTCCTTTTGGCACTCGGCATATGCAATTGGTACCAAAATTTGTATCTCTCGTCTGAATGCATCGCAAGCAGCACAAGTTTTCATAGCCTTGTTTCTTCCACTTTGCAATGAGGTTTTTATCAGCTATGTTTTCAGTGAGGCAATACTCATACAGTTCTGAAAAATTAATACCATATAGAATTTATTTTGTATGTTTCACCTCCTACATAATCTACATGGGTGTTCAGCCAGATCAATTACATATTTTTAGCAGCTTCCTTTACTGTTTTCACTAGGTGAAGTAATATTCCATGGTAAATTATGGCAACAACACTCAACTCGTGCTTATATAAGAGGCCTACTGCCAAAGCTGGTCACCTGTTGGCCAGTTTTGTCGGCTAGGTTTCATACGAAATCAGATATGTTATGCATAGCAGAACTGATTCGGCTGAACACGTGGAAGTAAGTCAGGAAAGACTAAATTCTCATAAGTTTCACATTGTAAATTACATAGAAATACGTACCCCTACTTATAGCTTTCCTGCGATAGAACAGGTCGTATATGTACCTAGACTTCTGATGATGTATCTTGAATATTGGCCATAAGGCTTCCACCTTTCTCTTGCCCTCATGAGGCTCAGTTTCAGCTATAAAATATTGGAAATTAAGTACATATTAGCTTAACTTAAAACAAATTGATCAAATGATAAACGCAGACACTAGAACTCTCATAGTGAGCATTTAGGTAACAAGATCACTGGAGCTGAGAACTGACTGTGGGGAATGAAATCACCCATAGTTGTTATAGAGGAATAGCCTGGCTTTCAGAAATCAGAATTTGGACTGGCAACTGAACCTTTGTCTTTCCTAAATGCCAGAATCAAACATTACACCACACCCACCAGGTTTGCTATACCTCGTAAACTTTACATACCAAGTCTACCTCAGTAATCAAGTAATTTGGAAGATTATTAGAAGTTTCCAGGGGTTTGCAAGATCAAAGAGGTGTTCACACTGAATAACAAGGTTCCATCCTTCACTGACTAACAGGAAATAAAGCCCTCCCACCAAGATTACAGACACTGAATAACTTGAAATACTGAATAACTTGTTGTATTGAGAGTTTGCCACTGATTTGAAGTAAATAGAACATTCCAGTTTATTTCATGTTTTTAAAGACAATTAAATTATGCCACTGTAAAATAACTATGCAACAGAAAGAAGACTGAAAAGTAAGCAATATCCATAGTCATAGATTATCATAAAAGCAATACACCAAGCAAATTATACATGTCTAATCCACATCTTTCATGATTGGACTAACAATTTAGATGGAATGCAAACAACAATGCACCCATGCACATAAAAATTCCTGGCTCCACTGGAATTCAAACGGGGGCCCAGAAGTTTTAAGACAGAAGCAATTCGGGTTATAAAATTAATGCTGTAAGATAGATAAAAACAAGGATATTTGTATGGCATTTGTGGACACACAAAAAGCATTTGATAATGTCAGATGGAACAAGGAGCTCACAAATTTCAAAGTAGTCTAAAATATCAAGATAACAGAATAATCTATTTAAGAGTTAAGCTGAGGAAATTACTGAATGGCAAGAAACAACTGAGAGAAGAATTTGGACTAAATACAGATCAAAGCAATATAAAAGAAAAGATAGCTATAATAGAGGTAAGTGAATTCTGTTATTTAGGAAGTAAAATTACAACTGAAGGCAGAAATAGAATATCCCTCCGTGTAAAGAAAATCTTTTAGTTTCAAACACTGTTCAAAGAAGTTCCTCAACTATACTATGTAGTACATTAATTTTATGGTGGTGAAGCATGGGCTCAGGAATGTCAGAAAGAACGATAATGCGGGCATTTGAAGTGTGATGCTACAGAAGGCTGTTGACAGATAAAATAGAAAACGAACATGCTTTGGAAATGATGGATGACAAAAAAAAGTTTGTGAAAGAATGCTAGTAACAGGAAAAATTGTCTTTGGGGTTGGACAAGTTCTATTGTTAGCACTCATTGGTTGTGCATGTATTGTCACCAACTTCTTAGGTAAAATTTTGCTTAAATATTTCACTGCAAGAAGCAACAGCTAATGTAATCTGTTGTTAAATGAAGCAGTATGTCAAAAATCACTTTCACTGAATTTATTCTTCACAAATTTGAAGCTAAGCTGGTATCCGGTAGCAATACATTATGTCGCATGCTTGCTTTTCGGGGATTCAGGGATAGCAAAAAAAACCTTAGTTCATTTCGTTTGTAGCAGTCAAGACCAGCCCAGAGCTGTTTCACAGTTTGTAACATAAGGACCGGATGTTCTGCCGGGTCTTATCAACCACAGTCCTCGTGGTATCCGACACTTGCATCTTACCACTGCATGGTTATGCGAGGGAGCCGAACCGGTAGTCAAGGACATGGGAAGTTAGCATCAGCTACCAACTTGCTGTGTTAAGTCTTTCCCCCTACCCTTAGAACCACAATGACACCATTAGTAGCCAGTAAGAACACTTGCTTATACTAAAATCCTAACTAGCCAATCGGGAGCTAGCTTACCCCCTCCATTAGCGCCGACTGCTAGCCATCATGGCGAAGACACGCGCTCGCTAGTCACGTCCACCTTCGACTCACAACAACATCGCTACACTGAGGTAATCTGTTGCTATATATATATTTATTCCATGTTGAGCTAATATTTCATGATTGCATTGAATCAGGAACTACCTCATGTCACTCCATCCTCCAACTTATTTAGAGATCGATTCCATACTAACCCTATCACCGTCATTATACAACCATATCGTAAATAGTACTAACCGTGCCATCATAACTATATAGCAATCAGTGTGTTTACGAAATAATGTCTTTATTTGAAGTGTTTGTAATAGTGTTCTTTCCTTCGCAACGTATTGTTAATAAATAGCCAATTGCCTTATACGCTGTGTGTTTCCTTTCAAACAACCTGATCACTGAAGTAAGATATAAGATAATTCCAGATAAATTATTATAAGTGTTCATTCAGATGTATGCCAAAATGCTTACAGGAGATAGTATAGATATTTACAGAGCTTGTTGACTAACTGCTAGCATCAAATAAGTACGTATTTAACCTAATATTCAGGCATTAACATTGCAGACAAAAATCGTACCGATTACTGACAATGGTCGGGACGGATCCAGAATCCATCTGTCGTAGTTATAAGTCTCCACTCGGCTATCTCACACGCAACAATTAAACTGAAAATTATATAACACTTGTTGAAGATGGAAGTTACCACAAGAAAACTTCACATTCACAAACTTTCTTTCAAATAAATTTACAAAGTTTGTAAACTGATATACAGTTATTTTGCAAGTGAGAATATTTTAGTTTACCTACATTAAGTATTCAACAGCTCGACTGCCAAACTTTTCAAAGTCTATCACCCCCTCTTGAAATGTTCAGGGTCCAAACATATCCTACATTTTTCTATCACCAAAGTTATATGTTTATAAAAATTCAAGTATGAAAGTTTCCTCATCGCGAAACAAAGTGGTGTGGACTGCTTCCCTAACCAACCGCTGCTGTGTGGCAAACCCAGGTTCTTTTATACTGTCACCCGTGAGAACGCTTGAGCAAATATTGCCGTCTGGTGGATGAAATGTCACTTGCTTCTCATGATGCATTATTTTTGGTCTATCTTTCTGAAACTTAGCCGTTTTACAGAATGAATTATTCTATCCATATTTGTCTATGACACATTATTTCTATTCGTTTAGCTGCTATTAATTTTTAAAGTGGGAGGGATGGACAGGACCAGTGTCCCGGGTAAGGCCTCCTCCCCCCCCCCCCCCCAACAAACAATTTTACTTTACACTTTGGTTTTATAGATAAAGCCAGAAAATTTTAATGCAAAAGTGTTCAAAATCATTGGTGCAGATTTTAAAACTTGTTTTCGATTTCTGTTTAGCTAGGCACCCCATGCCCGGGGTACTTTCAGCATCTGTCAATACCACCATACTTCAAATGCTTCAATTTTCCTTCTTTCTGGTATTCCTAAAGTTGGTAAAATCAGGCCTCCCACAATATTATCCACAGTAAAGAGAACAGATCGACGATTAACCACAAATTGGAGAGACTCAGCGGAGGAGTTATTAAAAGTTTTGTTACCGGATGACAACCTGGAAGAAGAAACAGAAAAACAAGGTACATTACAAAGAAACATGTGGCAACTCAGCTGCTGTGAAGGGGAAGAAATAATATCGCACTGAAGAAGTAATAACCAAAATGAAAAAAGGAAAGGCTTCCAGTCCGGATGGAATTCCAGCCAAGGTCCTCCAGGAGTTAGTCATAAAATTAACTCCTGTCCTATGCAGACTCCTAAATGAATGCCCACATGGGGGTAGAGTTCCAGGAATATGGAAAAGCAGTGAGGTGTTATTTCTAAAGAAAGTAGATGATAAGGATCCTCTTCTACCCAAATCTTACTGACCGATTTGTTTATTGAATGTCCTTGGCAAAGTTCAAGAGAAGATTCTATGCAATAAATTACAAAACCACCGTGGACTTCAGAGAATGGATCCCAGTCAATATGGATTTAAAACAGGGAAGTCAACAGAGGATGGCATAAATTGGTTGATGGAAATGATTAGTAGCAGTACAAAAAAGTACATAATGGGCATCTCAGGAGCATTTGACAATCTATGGTGGCCTGCCCTGTTTGAATGGCTGACCGAAATTGGTTGTCCAAGAAGATTATTCTACACCTTCAGCGATTATTGCAGATTTAAAACTGCTTTCTTGAGATGCCAGAACTCTTTCCTCATGAAGACCCTTACTAAAGAATGCCTACAAGATTCAGTTTGCGGTCCTTTATTATGGATTATAGGGATGGAGCCACTGATTGAACTGTTACAAAGAATACCTGAATTCTAGGTCTAATTGCTTTTGCTGACGATCTTTTGTTATTCACGGAAGGAGCTACAAGGGCAGAAATTGAGTATAACAGTAATGTAGTACTATTACCTCAGTCAATGGTGCAGTAAAGTCAGGCTGAGTATAGTAGCACATAAAACAACATTTGTGTATCTCAAGTGCAAGCTGACTCAAAAAGCTACTATAAGGATCGATGGTAAATTAATTCATAGAAACCCAGTGTGCAGGTATATAGGCTTTCAATTGGATCAACATTTAAAATTCGAAGCTCACTTAGAGAAGACAACAGCACAAGCAGTGGCTGTCACGAATAAAATCATCAATATCGGCCAACGAAAATTCACTGTTCCAGTCCAAGCAATAAGTCTGTACCATGACACAATTTCATCCTCTTTAGCGCACTACTCAGCAAATGTGTAGGCAAAGCATCTAAGAAAAATAAAATCATAACGGCGAGTTAGATATGGACTGGAGCATACCAAACTGTAGCAACAAATTCATTAGCCATTGCCATTGGTATCTGGACCTTGACGTAAGGAAAGGGGTGCCGTTTACTGGTTCAGAAAAGGGAAACAAGATAAGGTAGCAGAAATCATAGGCAGTAAAGCAACATCTGAGATACACACTTGGAAGCTTCTATTGGCATAATGGAACAACAGTGAAACAGGCAGAAGAACATATGTTTCCATTCGTAGAGGAGAGGTTAAAGATGAAGTACCTTAAACCCTCTCCTGGACTGATACACTACATTACAGGTCATGGGCCAAACAATAGCTTCCTTCGAAATTGAAGTATTGTGGATTCAAGCAGATGCGAATGTGGTGAAGAAACTATGCCAGGAATGTGGAATAACAGCCAGTTTTGAGAGAACCCCAACAAGCTCCACTGCAAGGGAGGAGAATATTTGCGCAACGAAAGTTTGTGGCATTTGTTGGACGAAGCAGCTGATCTAGCCTCAAAATTTTGGAAGGAGAAATTTATAAAGGAAAATGTCAAGCAAAATCAAAGGCCACAGATAGCAGAAGAAGAGAACATAATTACAACTTGTGGAAGAATGGACGCTAATTCCGGGACCAACTGCAGAGAAAAAAATAATGCTGGAAGTCTGACTTTCACAACACCAAATTGACGGAAGATATCCTACGACAATGAGCTACATCAATCATTGGAGGAACTTGTGTGCTTCAGAGAAGTCAGCTTCTGAGTGACAGCTGAAGCTGTCTTGGTATTCCAGGAGGTCAACTCATGATGATTTGAGCAGCTGATTTTGTTGCCGGTTCTAGAAGACTACCTCTGGAGAGTAATCAACAAATGAATCAGTAGTGGACTGAAGTGTGACTGTGACAACTGGTGGTGGTAACAGTCGTATTAGTAGTAATAGTAGTAGTAGCAGTAGCTGTAGTAGTGGTGGTGGTGGTACCCACTCTTTTTAATAAAAGCAGAAGTAGTAGAGACATTGGAACTTCAATCAAATTTCTTGCATTCATTGTCTATAAAGTTAATACATTAAATAAATAAAATATAAATATATATGCATGTAAAAATAATGGAAATAAGGGCCCAGATTAGATTCTAGGTGCTTCGCTACTATGAAATGCTGTACTTCACACATAGTTTCAGAAAGTTCTTTCTTCACCCTAACTGAATATGTGAAACAAAAAAATTCTCTTTTTGCTAGTGCTATTCTACTTTTAACATCATTCCTGCTTTGGCCATCAGTTGTAATTTTACTTCCTAAATAACAGAATCCACTTCTATAGCATCTGAACCTATTTTTGTATTTAATCTACTATTATTGCTATCATTTCTACTACATTTTATCACTGTTGTCTTGCTTTGGTTTATATTTAGTTCAAAATCTTCTTCAGTATTTTGTTTACGCCATTCTCTAACTTTTCGAAAAACTCAGTCTGTTTTGCTTAACAAGTCAATGTCATCAGCAAATCGTAGCATATTTAAGTTTTCTCCTTGGGCACCTATGGTACATTCGATTTTTCTTTTACTTCCTTTATTGTTTATTGTATATATAACTTGAATGTTAACGGAAAGAGACTACAACTTTGTCTTAGCTAATGCATGTCTTTCATGATTCTCTACTTTTATTATAAGCACTTGATTCTTATAAACATTATCCATGTGTAATGTTCTGCTAAGTGACAGAGATTGTGTCAGTTCAGATGCTGTACCCCTCATAAATAGTTTGGTTCTGTACAACATCCACAACCAGAGAAAGAAAGGGCTGACTGGCTGCCAGTGGGTGTACATGTTCAATCGTTGTTGCAGCAGTTGAACAAAAGTACGATGCACTCTCAGAAGTTTTGCGAAGGGCAGTGTCCAGGCCTCATTGAGTCATAGCTCGCTGACTCTCACTGAAGGTATCAGCTAGATGAATTTCAATTGGTTCCTTGACTATCATCATTCTAGCTAGTATATTTAGATTATTAAAATCCATTCTGTGGTATTGATCGTAAATGTGCTTGGCAATCACCATCCTAGGTGAAGGAGTTTGGCTTTGTTGCCATTCACCCGAAACAGTCTGGGGGAAATTGGCAGAATCATCACAGCGTGACATAAAAATTATCTACCAACCATCAGCCAAAATATGGGAGTGCCTCCATTCAGTCAAGGATGATTTAGTCCTACGAGTACCCAGCATTTATAGCATCCTGTGTGAGTTTAGAAAAACTTACACTGGCCAAACTATCTGCACTGTAGAACCAGTGTGAAGAACATAAACGCCACCTCTTTCTAGGACAGTACAACAAATCAGCAAACACCTAGCACATTTACAACCACTGCCACAAGATGGATTTTAATAATGTAAGGATACTGGGAATTTTTAGGATCCAATAGTCGAGGAAGAAATCAAATTTTGTCTAGCTGATGTTTTCAATAAGGAAGGTGGTTTATGTCTTAGGCCAGAAACTGGCATTGGCAAAACGTAGGAGAAAGCTCTCTCCAGCTGTTGACCTAAGATCATAGGAGACAAACTCAATTTTTGCAGAGGGCCGTATATTAAATTTAGAATGTGTAGGCGGGCCAGATTCAAATAAAAAAATGTACTGAATTATTATAACATTTTATTTATTTAATCGTATAGTATATAATATACGGTTGTTAAAAATCATTGCGATCGCGGGCCGTATTGATAGGGCCCGGGGGCCGGATGTGGCCCTTATCTTTGACATCACTGCCTAAGATGGTTCCATATTAGGAATCCATGGTCTGCAACGAAGACCAAACACGTATACCCTCTGGCAGTTAGCATTTCCATCTGTTGGTATGTACACTGGACAGAATGACATGTTATAAGAAAGGGGTATGGCACCTGAGCTGCCACAATAGCTATTGGCCAGAAAATTGTAGAGCTAGATGTCAAAATATCACATTTCTACAACACAATCTGGTAGTACACCCATGAAGATTGCATTAAATCATAGGCCAGAAAAGTCTCCGTTTTTACAAATTAAAACACATATCATACCAAGCCTCTATCATTTATTTACTTCAAACAAAATATGGAAAATTCTAAAAATAAAAAATTAACATTTTGCAATACATAAAGCATAAATAGCTATCTACTCATGTTTTACTTTGACCCATTGCCATTTAAAACTTATAACTACACTGCCATACATTAGATATGCAAAATAGAGGAAAATGTTTAGTCACACATTACAATTTTTCTAGCTAACTGTGTTAACCGCAAAAAGTTGTAGAAAACAGAAACACATAATACAACTCAATGCAAAAGAAAAATTTTCAGGCAAGATACTTCACTATGGTGAATGTAATTTATGATAGCAAGGTGAAAAGTTCACAGCCTGGTATGACATTTTCAACAGCAAAGAATTTGGTGGCTGAATTAAAATGTGGTTGCACATACACTGGCAGAAATTAACAGTGCAACACCCAGAAAAAACTGTGATAAATGAATTAAATTTGACCCTAAGAATTCCCATATGAAGAGTACTAAATGATTAAAAATTGAAAGTTTTACATGTAGTATGAGAATTATATCTGGCTACTTGTTACTTTTTTATGCTTTTAGCATATAAGTGATGAACAGTGTAGTGTAACATGACACTTTTTTCTCCACAAGTTCTTGTTGACCAAGTATGCCAAGGTTAAATATGGAAAAAGAGTGATATGAAGGTAAACTATGTTAAGAGTAAAAATTGGCTTTTTGTGTTAGACTCATACATATTTCCAAGGACCATGGATCAATTGAAAAAAAAGGTTGGAACACATGAGAAATTGTTAAAGTGTATGAAAGATGACCAAAGATATTAAAATGTCCTATGCCACACAGATTAGAATGATTGTAGCTCTAGCAGTGGTTAAATAACTACTTTTTTTTTTTTTACTTATGGCTTTACGCCTCATTGACATCGCGGTCATTAGAGGCGGGATGGGACTGCGGACAAGGAACGGGAAGGAATTCAGCCATGGCCTGGAGTGATTTGGGGAAACCATTGAAAACCCAAATCTGGTATTCAAACCAGCGTCCTCAATATGAGGCCACCACATTCGGTGGGTAAAATAAGATTGGAGGAATGTGTATTACACATTAAGGCTTAGAAAGTAAACCACAATATAACAGAGCCAGGAAATGAAAATACCAAGAAAAATCTAGATATTAACATAAATTTTCAGTATGAATCTTTAAATTATGGAGTGTTACAGTTTTAAAATTCCGTAAAAATGAAGATCTAAAATGACAAGAAACACTTTATGCTCAGTATCTTTTATGTGAGTGATGCTACACAACTGTTTTAACAAAAAAAAAAATTATAAACATTGTTTAAAAATATAAGTACATTTCCAAGACAAACTAATGCCATTTATGTGAATGATATACTACTGAATAACAACAAAACACTGAAGTAAGTAAAATCTATTTAAGATTTCAGAAATGACATACTCTCAATTGCAGTTTAGCTGTCACAATCAACAGACTTCTTAAGAAATTTGAAAATAGAAGTGTTGCTACTGAACTTTATTAACATAATACTATATATTTAATTAAAATTGCAATGGAAAACATGCTCCAGAGGCAATTTCCCTACACACCCATCCTCCCCCTTTCCTGCACCAACCAATATTTACCCTCTACAAATTTTAACTTTAAATTCTTTCAACATTTTTGGTAAATTAGTCATCATTTCTCTTGGTAACTCATTCCAATCCCTGACACCCTTACCTAAAAAAGAGAATCTTCTACACCCTTGTGCCTGAAATCGAGTGCCAGCTTGTGGTCATGGTCAACTTTTCCCTTCCATGCATTACTTTTCAATCTTACCCCAAAATCCTTCCATACCTCATCACCAATATACGCCTTGTACTCTCGCATGACCCTCTTCACCCTTCCCATTGCAGCTCTTTTATCATTTCTGTTTCTTATCGTTTCCTGCAATCATTTCCAGAAACAAATCTAGCAGCCCTTTTTTGCACCCTATCCAACTCCTGTATTTGATACTCAAAATGTGGGTCCCATACTACACTACCACATTCAAGCAATGGTATGACCAAAGTTTTGTAACCCAATTCCTTTACTTCTCTCGTACATCCCCTCATCACTCTCTCCAACAAGTGCAGAATTTTGAAACCTTTTCTTACTACCTGTCCAATGTGTCCTGCCCAGTTAAGCTTGTTATGAAATGTAATGACAAGATATTTACACTTCAAGTCTTCAACAAGCAATTCTTTCCCCCACCTTATAATCAACCTTTAGTTGTTGGTTTTTTTTTTTTTTTAATTGTGTATCGAATAAGCTGACCCTTCTTTGCATCTATCTTCATCCCATGTTTACTAACCCAACTAGATATCCTTTCCAGATCACCCTGCAGCTGTTTAGTCCTCCACCGTTTTGATCTTTTTATATAGCATAATGTCGTCTGCAAACAACCTAATTTCTGATGGTAAACAATCAACACAATTATTCATTAGAATAATGAATTACAATGGTCACAATATGCTACCCTGAGACACTCCAATTTTTACTTCCACTTCTTTTGAAACTGTATTTCCTACCCTAACTTTCTACCTTTTAAAAATTCTTCTACCCAGCAAATCACTTTCTCATCCAACAGTTTTTACATTATTTACTACCTTTTTATGGTTCACTCTGTCAAAAGCCTTTGAAAGATCTAGTGCGATGCAATCAATTTGGCCTCCCTTGTCCATTTCATCTGAAATATCTTGCATATATCCCACCAACTGAGAGTCACATAAATATACTTGCCTAAAGCCATGTTGCCTAATTGAAAACCACTTACACTACTCGTACATATTTCTGATACGGTTGCATATCAATCTCTCCACTAATTTACCTAGCACTTATATCGAACTGATTGGCCTTTAATTATCAACTCTATTTCTCACCCCTCCTTTATGTACCAACACTACTATCGCACTTTAGATGTAATCTTAGTAAAACTATGAAAAAGTGGCATTCAGTATGGCTAAAGAACAAACAAGTTGCAGAATGTAAAAAAAAAGGTTATATTAAAAAAACAGCACACAAACATTTTTATTTCTTCCTACTATTTGCGGAATTATGAATGCTTTATTTTGATAAACATAAATCTACAATCCCAGAGACAAGTGACCAATAAATTTCAATTATATATGTCAGAGATCTAGAATTGTGGTTTTTTTATTTATTATTATTATCGGTCCCTTGGCATTAGAAATAGTACAGATGATATGGGATAGCTAAAAAAAAGGCTGTACGCAGACACATACACACACATTTTATCCAGTCTGTAACAACACACAAGATAACTGAACCAGTGTGATAAAAACAGTAACACCTTATTTACACCCTCTTTAAATACGTACATTTTAGATAAACACCGTGATTTAAGATTTGGTTTGCAAATATTGATCAATACTGTAGAAGCAGTAGTCAAGCCAGTACTCCTTTAGTTCTGAAATGAATTTAGCATTTTCTCTTACAAATTGATCCTTTGATGTGGATTATTAAACAATCTGATTAGTGGTCCTTTCTGGCACAGGGTACTATTTGTTTGTAATATATGTAAATCCAATGTCTGTCTAGTATTATATGTGTACACATCATTCTTTGTTTGCAGTGTATATCTAGAAGTGTCTGTAATTTTTTTATGAATATTATAGTTTTATTACACACACACAGGACTGTATTAGAATTTGCATCTCACTGAATAAAAGTATAAACGAGGTTCTACTTTGTACCCTTTCATAATTCTAATCACTTTTTTTCCCCCTGCATCTTGAAGCATTTGATACTTGGTGGGCGAGTTTACCCGGAATATAACACCATAACGTAATCATGAGTGCACATATGCAAAATAAATATTCCTAATTGTATTTGGATGTTGTGGATAATTTTACTCAATTGCTGATAATATTAATAAATAAATTATGCCAAAGCAATTGACTTTTTTGTATTTATTGATCTACCAGTACGCGTTTCACTTCTTTAGCAGAAGCATCTTCAGCGGGTTTTTTACTTTGTGGTCTATTGCATTTCTTTTAGCTCCATTCTTAGCATCAGGGCTTTTGCATTTTTGGTAGGAAGTGTCTTCATTATTCAGATTCACAACACTGTACCTAATTGCACTGCACTATGTGTTTTTCTTGCGAATGGTTTTTTTTAAACAGAACGAACATTTGGAGAGGATAATGAGGGGTAGTACCAGGGCAATATGAGAGACAGTTTACAAAGGGGAAGATGGGTGTGTAGGGAAATTGTCATCAGAGTGTGCACATCATTGCAATTAAATTTATTAAACTCTGGTCACACTCTTGCTGGGATGATATTCGACGCATAATATAGGTGTGAAGGAAGACACCTAGATTTATCTGTGAAATTTACCAAATGATAGGCTCAGTAACTGTAATGATAAAACATTTTAGTTAGGGGTCATTGCAGAATAGAAGGCAGGTTAAAAAAATGTGAGAATGTACAAGGAAACATTGGTGACAAGGCTGGAATAAACATTGGTGGAAGATTTAGAAGCAGCATGTGTAAGGGAAGACAGGACCATGATAATAAATTAGCAATTGATTTCAGGCATTAGTGAATAGGAAAGATTTCATTTGTAGGTATGTGATTGAGGGACTAGAACAAATTACCTAAGGATGTAACAAGCACTATACTTAAGACTGAAGATTTTAAGGTGAAAATATGTACGAATTGTAAGTAGATGCTTGAGGAAACTGCCCCCGGGACAAGAGCTCCATCGCACATAACAGTAATAATAATACTTTTAAATTGAGTAATCATCAAAAAAGTGAAACTTCTGACATTCCAGGAAATTTATTCACTCTCTAAACAAAGATCATTGATATTTGACATTTAGAGTTTGTTAAGTGCAAATTAATGTTTTAATTAAGATTCTGGGTTAAATTGGGTTTCAGCCATAAAACCAAAACAAATTTAAGCTCATAACCTACAACATTACCCTCTCTCATTTTCTGCTCAAGTTCTTCTAAAGTTGGCTCAATAAGTTCCCATCCTTCTGGAGGTGACTTTTTGCTTCGACGAACTTTTGGCATTATTACAATCAGAGACAATATAAGATTACAAGGATACAAGCACACAAAACGCAAACAAAAACTTCCCCTGTAAACAAACACCTGCGTCAGAGATAATAATAAATACAAGACACAGCAATCCATGCAGTAAACATAACAAAGATGACGCTTAAGCTAAAATTAAAATATGGAACTCCAGAGCAAACTTTTTTTTTTTATCTTCCAAAGAATGTCCGTGGTTAACAATAGTTATACAACCAAATCAATGTAACAAGTAAGATACGGTAATCTACTAGTTGTGGTTCATTATCCGAAAACAAAATTCAATATTAAGTAACAGTTTCCTTTTTAAAAAAATAAAAACAATTTAAAGTTCTCAGCTAGTCACATCTCACTAATTTTTTTTGTTAATGTATCTCACAGTACACTGTATAAACCCCGTTTTTGTTTTCCACATTGTCTGAATTATAGTGAAAAACTATGTAATCAGTCTCAGGAGTGTCTGTGGGTACACTCGATGCCGTGCACAAATCTCTCTATTACCCCGGCATGCGGAAGTGACGCATTGACGATACGTGTATTCGCATCGAGTGGTTCAGTGAAAGAAGCGATTCCGAGTGATTATCGTGAGGAAAAGTAAGCTAAGTGGAACGCTTGTTCTCTTTCTCGTTAGTGCATTGAAAGAAGATGGCATTAGTTACTAGAAAGAACATCCTGTAATTTGCCTTCAATCGAGCATTTGTATGACCAACTCAGGGCCGCATTTAGAAATAGGCTATAGCCTAGGGGCCCACACCACAAAGGGGTCCGCACCACATCAAAAAATAAAAATCATAAAAATATATTAATCACTGTCTTCCTGTTGACAATAATGTGTTAATAATGAATATTGTGTTTTTAATCTTTATTTATTGTGTGCTTTGGTGATCTTAATCACCTTTATCGTTTATTTTATTTTAATACGAGTATGTAAGCCTACTGTTTCATATTGTTATTAAAACTTTAGAGTTTGTAATTCTGCAGGCTTTTGGTGAGGGTGTTTGGTTGCAACAACACAATATTCATCACTTTATCTATCAATCATCAGGCCAAAAATTGAACGTGCGCATATCACTCGCTAATCTTGCTCACTTCAGTCTCAGAAACGATGTAGAAAGCACTTGCGAACTTTCGATTTCTTCAATAAGTTATCCTCGTATATTTTTACTATCATTACATCACTAAATATTTTGCACTAAAAGGTTTATTAATTTAATAATAACTAATTTATATCGCGATGCGTTATTACCACCAAAATGCGAAATAGTAGGTATAATATGTGCGTAATTTAACATTTGTTTCTCTGGAAGCAAGTTTTGTACGTGATTAGATTGAAATGCATCCCGGACCAGGATAGGAACGAAAACATTTTGTTATAGGGCAAAGCAGTATGGATTCCACTGAACTATATTTTATAACAATCATATTTAATTAAGTAATTCCTAAGAAATGTAATGCTAGAACGACATATTAATTATGAGTTGCCTTTTTTTTTTTTTTTACTGAAATCATTAGGCTACTTGGTGTGAATAAAAGAAGTTCTAAATTGTTTGCGATCTGTGCGACCTGAACCACAATTAAAACTAATATTACGTGGCATAACGTAGGTTTTTAAGATTTGTTTTGAGCATCCTTCGCTTTCACTGGAGTCATTATTTCAGCCGGATTTAAGTTGTGTCAGGCGTTAAAACATCGACCTATGGATCAAGTTTGTATCGCATGATGCATGATCGGTATCGACGCATGATGACATTGACATGCGATACAAGGAATGTATTAATTCGGGTGTGGTTTAAGTTTTGATTTTCAACTGGCTATATTGTCAAAGATTGTAGTTAGGCTTAAAAGCAACCTGGACCAGAAAAAACAAATTACCAAAACCGCTATATGTACACGGTGGAAATACACTATATGTGGTTTATTTTCTTCCTGGTGGTTGTTGTTAGGTTGAAATACGTCCTGGACCAGAGGAAACTTCACCAAAATCACAGTTATAATTGATTTTCAACATGCTATATCTCGAAAACCAAGAAAGATATCAAAAAATTTAACTTTATTTTCGATTTGTTTCGTCGAGTTCTACAAGAATTCATCATCAGATTGTGGCGCCACGGTTATACCTCAAGGGGCCCCTAAGCGCAGTTTTTTAGATGGCCCACGAGCCTTCACAGCAAACTGGCGACCTTTTTTTTTTTTTTTTTTTTAGCTCTACCTAAGGGGCCACTAAGATCACAGGAACCCTCACTAAGGGCCCTCGCTGTTCTGAGGGTGGGCCCAACCACAGCTCAGGGTCCCATAAAGAACAATTCAAGGGCCCCCATCCTCAGTTCAGGGGGCCCCTACCAGCACACAAAGCAAAGATAACGTCGCCCGTCTGGCCTGAGGGCCCAAAATAAACTTTTCGCACCGGGGCCCTTATTGACCTAACTACGCCACGTTAACACATCGATCTTCATCGCATTATTAGCGAAGATTGTGGTTAGACTGAAATGCGACCTGCATCAAGTAGACAACTGAAACGTTTCACTACATCACAATAGACGAGAAATTACAGCACATTGAGCTTTATTTCAAAACAATTCTGATTAGGTATGCAAGTAAACAGAAATTAATTGCCAGAATACTCCAAACCCGTCATTTTTGACGGGCTTTGTGGCTAGTATATATATAAATATATAAGGGCCCGCACCACAGTTATAGCCTAGGGACCAACAGATCCTAAAGGGCCCGCACCACAGATATAGCCTAGGGGCCTAAAGCGGCCCTGGACCATCTGCGTTTAAAATACATGAATGGCTCTATCATAAAATAAAACTCAGTGGTGAACAGATTTTAGGAATACAGTTAGACTTCTTTCAAAATAGCGTATTTGTAAAAATGATAAACGGGAAATGTTGTGAAAAAGTAATTGCGGAAAATGTTGGGAATCTCAAAGTTCAACATTCTTATGGAAATGTTAGTAAGTTATACTCACAAACGCGGACATGGTCACAAAATACGTAAGAGAATTAAACCTTCCTTTTCAGATATCAAACGAGTCAGTACTGCACACTGTTAAACCATTTGGGACGGTGATAGAGTTAACAGATGATAAGTGGGGCAGAAAAATTCGTTTTAAAAAAGCAAATGGAGTACGCATAGTGAAGATCGAAATCGCAAGACCCATTCCACCATACATTAATGTATATGGGTTACGTGCCTTGGCAATTTACGAAGAACAATCTCGAACTTGCTCGTTGTGCCACTCCACGGAACTAATTGCCCTCGCAAACAGCCAGTAGTACTGCCACTAACGTATGCGAGCCCTGGCGTAGATACACCAGAAAGAAGACCAACCTGAACTTCTGCAGCACGTTTCTCCACTACCGAAAGGGGAATGTACGTCAGATGACAGAAGCGATGCAGCAGGAAACCGCTAACACACAGCAGAATGCAACACCTCATTCCCACCAGCGTAGTGAAACACAAAGCAATAAGATGAACAAGTCTCATATTCTGGACCAAGACTATGCAGCAACCCCACTAATCACAAATTTTTGGAGTCCACAAGATATTGTGAATGAAGAAATACTAGTTAATCTAACTACAAATATGGATTGTGAGGAATCTGAAAATGGAAAAGGCGAACCGATGTTCACGACGGACATACAGTCTACAGCAGATGAGATGGAGCCACAGCGCCTGGCATTAGTCAAGATCCACAGAAAACGTCAAGGGAGGAAGCGGTACGAGGCAAATGTAAAACAAACAAGAGACAGTTCAACCGAGACGGAAATATTAGAAAAAGTGAGAATCAGGGGCAAGAAATTGAAGAAGAAAGCAAGTGATAAGGGCTCTCTTGCGCTAATATCACTTCCTGATCAACATAAATAAACGGATGGAGATACAGGAAAGCAAGAAATAACTTCTAATGGGCAGAAGACCAACTGCAAGGAACCCAGACGGAGGACACGCATATAAAATGAAACAGCTGGTTAATGCTAGATAATTGTAATGTGTAAAACGTTGTTTGATAAAACTACCACCAAAGAAACAAGAAGATGTGCACCGATAGCACGATAAAAACGTATACAGTGGCAACACTAAATATAAACTCGATTATCAGCCCCCTTAAGGTGAAAAAGTTTGTAAGAATATGTTAGAGCCGCAAAACTTGACATTCTACTCCTATAAGAAGTTACAAACGCAAACCTAAACAGTATCTCTGGCTACAATTTTATAAGTAACGTAGGTGGCGATATCCGCCTGGGACCAGCGATCTTAACCAAATTCGGTATTGAAACCTCAGAAATAACAAGATCCGAAGACGGAAGAACTATAGCTTGCACGATAGACAGTACTAGAATAATAAACGTATACGCTCCCTCAGGTAGTAATCAACGAGCCAAGAGGGCAGAATATTTCAAAAACTGCTTAACTTTACACATGGCAACGAATACCCGACAAACTATTTTAGGAGGAGACTTCAACTGCGCTTTACATCAGAAAGATCAGACGCCCAACTTCCACAAGAGCATCGAATTGAAATATATCATCAACAATTTCAAATTACTAGACAGATGGGAACTAATAAAAGAAGATACTACAGGGTTCACATACACGACTGGGAAATTTGCATTACGATTAGAATGTATATACGAGCTAAATAGTGAACTACAAACAACAGAACTGTGGCCGGTCAAATCCTCAGACCACGTTGCCTACCAGTGCAAAATAAACCTAGCTAAACATAATACACGGGGAGAGGATACTGGTAATTAAATGTATCTATTCTCGAGCATCAACAGCTACAACAGAACTTCACAGATACTTGGAAACAATGCTGCAGTCAAACACGGTGATTTCAGTCAGCTATAGTGTGTTGGAAAATATTAGCGAAACCCAAGATCCAACGGATGTTGAAGACCTATAGCACCGAATTGAAAAAAGTGGCAACAGCAAAAAGAAGGATTTTACTATCTTTGTTAACTAGATTTATATGGAAACATAAAAAAAATATCTCCTCGAGATTAAGAAAATCAAGGCAAAAATAATGGCAATGAAGAGGAGACAACTCGAAAGAATCAAAATCAGAAGTTGAGTACACAACACATTATCCTCTGAAGATGCTTCAGTCTATCATCTAGCGCAAGAAAAACGCAGAGCGAGGAGGCATCTAATCACAGAACTGAGGACAGAAGAAGGAGAAGTCCACAAAACCCAAACTGCAATAAAACAACAAGCTCACAACTATTATAAGCACCTGAGGCTGTTCGAAAAAGTAGATAGTACCATAGTCCGAGACAGAATAATAGCTTCTATTGAACAACAATTGAACGATGAAGTATGATATTTGGTAGTGGCTGCAGTAAAGTTTTCGTCAGCTATATTTTAAATCATATATAAACAATTGTGGAGTGAAAGTGTACTAAAAAAAAAAAAAACTTTTTTACGAGAGAATATACAGTATTGCAATTATTGTAACACAGATTATGCAGTGGTAATAATGTAGGAACTTTTGTTGCATTAATACAGTTATTCTCAGTGAAAACATAGAGTGCTTGGGTTAATATTCAAAACTAAACAAATTGTGTTCTTTCGTCACATTCATTTTTTACACTCATAATAAAACAACAGATAGACTATAATTGATGATGAAGCAAGAGTAAATTTTCCTTAGGCGGTGAAAGTGAAATTCAAATAGACAGTAATCGGAAGTCATTAACTAAGAGACGATCTTATCCTTGAAGTGACAAGATGGGAGACGATAAATGTGGAAGATGTAAGAAGAAAATAGCGGATGGTGATGGCTGTATTGAGTGTGTTGGAGTCTGCCAAGGTTGGTTCCATCCTGAATGCGAAGGTCTATCAAATGCAGAAATGTCGTTGATAAAAAAAATAATCAACTGAAGTGGATGTGTGTAACTTGTAACTCACAATATGTCCAAATGATCGATAACGTAAGAAGACAGTAAATGAAATGAGAGTTACAATGAAGACTACAGTGGAAAAACTTACTATGGATAAAATTGGTGTGATAATAAAGAATAATGGGACAAATCAAACATCAAAAAATGGTTCATATGCAGACCGACTGAAGCAGGAGATAATTATAGTACAGCCAAAGAAACCAAATCAGGACAGTGAGGCTACAAAAAACATCTGTAAGGATAAGTTAAATCCAACTGATCTGAAAATAGGAATTGAAAATGTGAGAAAGATCAGAAATGGAGGCATCGTTATAACTTGTAGTAGCAAAAGTAGAAATTAAGAAGATTGATGAAGACGCGAAGAATACATTAGGAAGTGACTATGTTGTAAAGATACCAGAATGTAGAGATCCTAGGATTAGAATTTTAGAAGTTCAAGAAATAATGGAGGAGGAAGAACTTTTAAGGTGCATAAGGAATCAAAACCCGGAAGCAATTTTTGAAGAATCAAGAATTGAGGCCAAGGTGAATAAAAAGGTAAAAAATACTTACATGGGGGATTCTGCGATAACCGTGGAGCCACAATTTGATGATGGATTCTTATGTAACTCGACGAGACAAACTGAAAGTAAAGAATAAATTTATTTGATATCTGGCTTAGATCTCGAGATATTGTACCTCAAAACTGGCTTGTATCCACTGAGAATAAATTGGCCGCATAGCAGTATTTTATGATTAATCATGCTAAGGAGATAACAAAAAACAAAATTATTTATTATAAAAGATAAAGATTATTATTATTTTTACAAAATAAATTCGTCAAAATCGGGCATTCAATCACGCGACCGCGAAAGGCAATGAGGAAGCATTACGTCACACTTAATTTAATTTAATTTAATTGCAATGGAGCACACGCTCCGGTGGCAATTTCCCTACACACCCAACTTTTGTAACCCAATTCCTTTACTTCTCTCGTTCATCCCTTCAACACTCTCTCCAACAAGTGCAGGATTTTGAAACCTTTTCCTACCACCTGTTCAATGTGTCCTGCCCAGTTAAGCTTGTTATCAAATGTAATGCCAAGATATTTACATTTCAAGTCTTCAGAAAGCAATTCTTCCCCCACCTTATATCCATAATTAACCTTTTGTTTTTTATTTGTGTATCTAATTAGCTGACTCTTCTTTGCATTTATCTTCATCCCATGTTTACCAACCCAACTAGATATCCTGTCCAGATCACCCTGCAACTGTTTACAGACCTCTATCGTTTTGATCCTTTTATACAGCATTATGTCATTTGCAAACAATCTAATTTCAGATAGTAAACAATCAACACAATCATTCATTAGAATAATTACACTTTCCCAGACGCCAAAGTTGTTATAGACATTTTCGTGGAACAAAACAAGTTACTTGGTAAATTATTCGTTTGTAGGAACTTTTGTCACGTTAATACAGTTATTCTCAGTTATATGCTGAAAGACAAGTGTAATTTGCTATGGAACCAGGGTTTAGCAAAGCAAACAGTAGCAATTTGCATAAAATTGACGATGTAGCACTTGGCAGATTTTTCGCATCAAACGTCGACTTTTACTCATAGGAATTGCGCAATTTTAAAACTTCGATGTAAGTATACACAAGTTTCAATTGTACATTATAAGCTTAAATAGCATTATTTCAGTTTTGTAAACAAGACATACGTTTTATAAATTAATTGATACTGGTATGAGGTTACATTTGCGAAGTATAAGCAATTGTTAAATAGTTAAGAAAGAAGGAAGACCTAAGCGAAATATTCCTTAAGACATATTATTTCATAAAACGTTATATGTAAAATTATGGACCACGTACTGTAGAATTAATTCGGCACTTAATTTATTATTATAATATCTATAATAAAGGCCTTACCTTTCAGTGGCACGTATGTCAGACGTCAAAATCGGCCAGAAATTTTGTTAGAAACTTTTTTTTTTTTTTTCATTCATAACCAAATAAGATATTACCAGGAAAAACTATAAACACAAATTTGTAAAAATAATGTAAGTTATAATTCCGGAAACATCTTCAGTGGCGTTGTTATATGCCACATCCAACAATTGAACATTGTAGCGATTGTAATATACATTTTTCATCTGAGAATACAATTGCTAACGCAAACTAACAAAACAACTTATATAACTGGCTTTATTTTCGTACGAATCTAAAATATATATTCACCATTGCCATGAATGCATAATTTTACAGCTTGGTCCAGGTTTCATTTCCACGTAAACACTAACTCACTTTCTTTTGGTAAGAATCAAAAATACATATGCGCCACTGCCATGGATGTATAATTTTACTGCTTGGTCCAGAATGTATTTTCACGTGAATACGGAGTGTAGTTATAACACTCAACTTCGCCATAAGACGTTGGCCCCAATGAGGATATTAACTCATTATCTCAGTATCTGCAACACCTAACCAATGCGAATATAAACATATCTGTGCAATATGCCTGCCAAAATGAATATTTCGTATCATTACCTGTGTCGTTATTTCTTCCTTACGTTTAATAAGGATGTGGAATGCAGTTTTCTCTGCAACAATAAATCGTAAGATACATCTGCAATTATCAGAAACAGGTAATAACACATATTTATTGCCCGATAACTTGTAACGATCTACCCATATTTCAAACAACTTTATACACATTCCATACGTTTGACGGCTCCATTATGAAGTAATGTCTTTAGGAATGTGTATAGTAAATTTCAGACCGACAACACATTTCCTTCTTGGAACCTTGGCGTTGCGCCCGAGCCTTTCTTTTTGCTTTTATATACACCTTTTCTAGAAAAGTATATCCTCAAAAAAAGGTGTGACAATTTTAAAGCTATGGCACTGCCAATTTTCCGTCTGCTCTAAGCTTTGTATCAGCCTAACAACATTACCTTTCAGTTATGGTTTCTCGAGAACCATGAGAGATATTTTTAAAAAAATATTCTTTATTTTTTAATTGTTTCATCGAGCTGCATAAAAATCTATCATCAGATTGTGGCAATGATAGTGCTGCCAGAGTGTGTTTGTTATATTAAACGTAACACTAATGAAAGATTATAAATCATAAATCTAAAACAACCTCTTACATCTACATCTAGAATGGCCATAAGCTAAATAAATAAATAAATCTACATCTACATATATACTCTGCAATTCACAAAATTGTGGGTGGCAGAGTGTGTTCAGCACCAAAGCTAATCTCTTTCTAGTGCATTCCAATCCCTAATGGTACGAGGGAAAAAAGAATTAGTGTGGCACCTTATTTCTCTAATCTTATCATTCCTGTCATTCCGGCTCAAATAGATTGGTGGAAGAAGTATTTCAGTACACTCGAAAGTGAAAGTGGGAGTACACATGTTTACCAATAAGTTTAAACGAAACTTACGTCGTCTGTCTACCAGAGACTCCCAGCTGAGTCTACTAATCAGTTCTGTGACGCTTTTATAAGGACTGTAGCAAGCGGTCACGAATCTAGCGGCTCTTCTCTGTACTTTCTCTATACATTCTATCAACCCCTTACGAAACGGATCCCAAATGGCACAAAAATAGTCCAAATGTGGACGCACAAGAGATTTGTACGCTGTCTCCTTTGTTTGTTCATTATAATTTTTCAAAATTCGACCTATGAATCGCAGCCTAGAATTAGCTCTACCTAGTAAAGAATTAATGTGTATGTACAATTTCATATTCCTTTGTACTGTTACTCGCAAATATTTCATAGAATCAACCATATCAATAACTGAATTGTAGCTCGTATTTCTGAACAATTGGATTCTTTTTGTTAGTTATGCTCATTCTCTTGCACTTTTTACAATTTAGTGTAAGTTACCAATCAGCGCACCAAGCCAAAATAACATCCATATCACGCTGAATTTCTAAGCAATCGGCCAAATTCCTTACTTCCCTATAAATAACCGCATCATCAGCAAACAATCTAAAAATGCTTTTCACTTTGTCTCCGAGATCGTTTATAAAAATTAAGAAAAGAAGTGGTCCTATTACACTTCCTTGAGGTACACCCGAAGTAACATCTAGATCAGAAGAACTTTCTCCTTCAACGACGACATATTGATCCAATCACAAAGCTGATCCGATATACCGTATGCTCGAAGCTTCGCTAAAAGGCGGTTGTGTGGCACAGAGTCAAAGGCTTTCTGAAAATCTAAAAAAATTACATCTACTTGTGAACCTGCATCAATAACTTTCATTACGTCGTGTGTAAATAGGGCCAGCTGTGTTTCACATGATCCGAAATCCGTGTTGATTTGTTGTAAGCAAATTATTTTCATCTAGAAAATTCATGATGTTCGAGCATATAATATGCTCTATAACTCTACTACAAACAGATGTTATAGATATGGGACGATAGTTTCCAGGATCACTTCGATCACCTTTCTTGAAAATCGGAGTTACTTGCGGGATTTTCCAGTCTGAAGGTACTTTTCGCTCTTCTAATGATTTACTCAATATATCAGACAGAAATGACCCGATTTCCGCCGCATACTCTGAAAAATACTCTTACTGGAATTCCATCCGGGCCCGGTGCTTTCCCCCACTTAAGAAGCTCTAATTGCTTAATGATACCTCCAGTATCTATTCGTCATGATTCCATCACCAACTCGACACGGCGTGGGAAGACGGGAATACTATCCTTATTTCCATCAGTAAATGAAATACAG
Organism: Vandiemenella viatica; assembly: GCA_031002005.1. Classification (NCBI taxonomy): domain Eukaryota; kingdom Metazoa; phylum Arthropoda; class Insecta; order Orthoptera; family Morabidae; genus Vandiemenella; species Vandiemenella viatica. The sequence goes on from JARYHS010008074.1 coordinate 110,653,139, forward strand.
TATTTAGTACGACAGCTTTATCGCGCCTTTCATTAACCTCAGAACCTTCACGAATTAGTGCTGGAATATTGCTGTTGGTACAATTGACTTTTCGTACATACGACCAAAATTTCTTTGGGTTTTCTGTGAGACTCTTAGAGAGAGAGAGAGTTGTAATTAAAATCGTTGAAGGCCTCGCGCATCACATTTTTAATACGTCCTCTTAACTCAGCTAAGGTTTCTAAATCGCTGAGACACCCCTTCCTTCATGAGCGTGCGTGTATCCTCCTTTGTTTTTTGAGTAATCTATTGACTTCGCATGTGTACCACGGTGGATCGTTCTCCCCCTTTATTTTCCGTTTTGGTATATGTATTTCCATCCCTTCCCTGAGTATATGTATAAATCGATGCCACATCTTTTCAACTGTGTCCTTTGTTGACTTGAAGTTATGGATATTATTCCTCAGGTAGGTTCTAAAACACTCCTTTGAGGCCTTACTGAATCTGTATACAATCCGCCCTTTTCTCCTTTTTCGCTTGGTCATTAATTTGATAGTCGCAATTACCGCTTTGTGATTGCTCATTCTTGTGGTCGTTGAAATGTCGGTGAATAATTCTGGCCTGTACCAGCAAATCTAAAATGTTTTCGCTACCGTTATGACACCGCGTAGGTTCATTAACTAGCTGCTCGAGATGATTATCTGAGAACAAATCGAGATTTACTTCAGAAGCGGCCTTATCCCTGCTACCTGTAATGTGAACGTAATTACGCCATCGATATAAGGCAGATTGAAGTCGCCTCCTAGAATCATAGCATGATCCTGAGAAAGGCTATCTATACTATTTACATTATTTCTTAACTCCTCGGCAATAGCTATGTCGGATTCGGGTGGACGGTAGAAGGCGCCTATGACGAGTTTTGACCCAGCAACATTGAGTATAATCCATACGATTTCACAGATCATATCGATGTCTATTTCATTACTCGGAAGATATTTACTCACAGCTATAAATACCCCCCCCCCCCCTCTCCATGAGAATATAATCCGTCTTTACGAAAAACGTTCACGCTATCTTTAAAAGTTTCGGCGGAACTTATTACCAGGTTTCAGCCAACTTTCTGTACCTATAACCATATCCGCGTCCGTGCTACAAATAACGCTTTCAAGTTCCGGTTGTTTGTTACAAACGCTTCTACAGTTAATTACGAGAACTTTTAACTGTCGAGATTCTTTTACGTTCCTTCTACATTCGGGTGTTGTATCTGATAGGGTTGCCCGTAACTGTATTTCGTGTTTCGGGTCTTCCTCCCTCAATCTAAAAAAAAAAAAAAAAACAGTGCATTCCACACGGCCCCTGCCACCCGTGTAGCCGATTCACGTGTATAGTGCACACCTGACCTATTAAGGGGAACCCTACATGACTCGACCCTATGGCGGCCGCTTTTGCCTCTCTTACCTTATTATATTGTCAGCACTTGAAAAGTAGTGGTTCTGCAAAATTCATCAGTTCTGCTTTAGATTTAGAAATATATTGTGCACAAACACTTTCATTAAAATGATCTTCATAAAAATAGATTCTTGAATCTTCAGATAAACTATAAGCATCCTCCTTCCTTGCAAGTTTTAACCACTTTTCCCGTATTTGTTCATTGTTTGGAACATATATAAATAACTTGTTTGGCGTTTTTATTGTTGTGCTTTTACACTGGGGCACTACACAGTACTTATAAAACGAGGACCTCATTTTTAAGTAAAGAACACTTGACACCTGGCATATACATGCACGACTGCTTTGTTTACGTTGGCGAGGTGTGATGTCATTCAAGACGCCATGACAGCATTAAGCGTTTTCGCGGTAAATTTAAATTGGTTTTTTTTAAATACAAAATACATAATGTAAATGTACGAATTTTAAAAAAAGTACGCTTTTTGAGAAATAGAGATAATAAGGTAAAGTATTAACTTATTTTTCAAATTTAGTCAACTCGCTAATTGACGTGATTAGCTTGAAATGCGGCCTGGAGCAGAAGAAAAATTTCTCCATGACAAAATTTAATGATGAATTCGTATTTAACTCGACAAGACTAATCGAAAGTAAAGATTTTTTTTTTTTTTTGATATCTCGTTCATTTCTCGAGATATTGTATCTCAAAAGTCAGGAGGTTAGGGTGAGATCCGGCCTGGACCACAATTTTTTTTTTCAATGTAACCACATATATATAACACTGGGTGCACAAACATTTAGCAATTAAAGTTAAAAATATCAGAGGTGTTTAGTTGTAGAATATTTAGGATTATTCAAATGTTTTAAATGTTATTCATATGACCACAAAAATGACAATTGTAGTAATGGTACCAAATATGTGAATGTGTAGAGGTTCATTTAGCAAAAGATTGTGAAAAAAATGAAATAAAATCTAGTAACTGTATCAGGGCAAATAACAAGCTAAACTAAGCAGGGAGTGTTCAGTATACTAAAGAAGAATAAATTTAAAAAGGAGATCATCACATATGAGTGTTTATAGCAATCAAAAAATGTGGAAAGTCTCAAAAATGCGGAGATTATAGTAATAATTGTAAGTGGATTAATTACGAAAAGAGACATGATTGCCACATATGCACATGAGACCACACCAAGTGTGATGATTGTAGTGGAATCACATGTGTCTGAGTTAGATATAGAAACATTAATTGAAATCAACTGATACTGTCATGGTGTGACTGAGTCAAGATGTGACTCAGAAAGTAAACACATTGGTGAAATAGTCATATATGTTTCTGAAAACCTGTCATATGAGGTGGTAAGGACTGATGTAAAACAAGGTGAATCGTGGATGGTAGCTATCAAGTTGTACATGGATTCACATTTATGGGGAACAATTGTAGGTGTTTATAGAGCACCTAGTAGTAGCAAAGAGATATTTATAGACAGGTTCTCAATAGTAATGGAGGAAATACTAGAAATCAGACAAAACGATTGAATTATTGGTGGGGATTTTAACAAAGATTAGTCACAGAAACATGAAATTTATACAAGTAACAGGTCAAAGATGACTACGTTTACTCCCAATAATGAAACATTAATTGATCTCGTAATTACTCACAATTTAAATATGAAATATACGGCAGTGTACACACCTAGAATATCAAACCATAATCTAATAATTATCACAGGGATGTTTAATAATAATATTAAAGGGAGACGCAATATACTAGTAAAGGGTAGGATTGATTACAACAAACTAATAAAAATAATGAGAGATAAAATAGGTGACAGCAAAAGTTGTGTAGGGGAAAAATATATTGAATTAAGTGAGAATATAATCCAGAGTATACAGGAAGCTAGAAAGTGAGACATTGGTGAGGAATTTACTACACAGACGGAAAAAAAAATCCCAACACCAAGAAAAAATTATTGTAGAGTAATGAAATTTGGACAATGCATTTGTCAAGTTAACATGTTTAATTGATTAAATTTTCAAGATCACAGGTTAATTTAAGCTCAAGAAAATGCATTTCAAATGTGAAATACTGTTAAATTAATAGCCGGTGTAACCTCCAGAATTTTGAATGCAAGCCTGCAAACGTGAATGCATTGTGTCATACAGGTTTCGAATGTCACTTTGTGGTATGGAGTTCCATGCTTGTTGTACTTGTGCTGTCAATACTGGGACGGTCAGTGCTGGCTGTGGATGATGCTGGAGTTGTCGTCCAATGATATCCCATACGTGTTCAATTGGAGACAGATCTGGTGATCTCGCAGGCCAAGGTAACATGTCGACACTCTGTAGAGCACGTTGCGAGACAACAGCGGTATGAGGGCGAGCGTTATCCTGTTGAAAAACTCCCCCTTGAATGCTGTTCATGAATGGCAGCACTACAGAAATTCGAGCTGCAGTTGGTACCACAGTGACACAACGAACTGTTAGAAATCGGTTACTTCAAGGACAGCTCCGAGCCAGGCGCCCTGTAGCGTGCATTCCACTGACTACAAGCCATCGCCGTTTGCGACTCCAGTGGTGTCAAGCCAGAGCTCATTGGAGGACGGAGTGGAGATCTGTTGTGTTTTCTGATGAAAGCAGGTTCTGCCTTGGTGCCAGTGATGGCCGAGTGTTGGTCAGAAGGAGGCCAGGGGAACGCCTGCAACCAAACTGTCTGCGGCCTAGACACACTGGACCTACACCTGGAGTCATGGTCTGGGGAGCAATTTCCTATGACAGCAGGAGCACTCTTGTGGTTATACCAAACACACTGACTGCAAATTTGTACGTCAGTCTGGTAATTCAACCTGTAGTGCTGCCATTCATGAACAGCATTCAAGGGGGAGTTTTTCAACAGGATAACGCTCGCCCTCATACCACTGTTGTCTCGCAACGTGCTCTACAGAGTGTCGACATGTTACCTTGGCCTGCGAGATCACCAGATCTGTCTCCAATTGAACACGTATGGGATATCATTGGACGACAACTCCAGCATCATCCACAGCCAGCACTGACCGTCCCAGTATTGACAGCACAAGTACAACAAGCATGGAACTCCATACCACAAAGTGACATTCGAAACCTGTATGACACAATGCATTCACGTTTGCAGGCTTGCATTCAAAATTCTGGAGGTTACACCGGCTATTAATTTAACAGTATTTCACATTTGAAATGCATTTTCTTGAGCTTAAATTAACCTGTGATCTTGAAAATTTAATCAATTAAACATGTTAACTTGACAAATGCATTGTCCAAATTTCATTACTCTACAATAATTTTTTCTTGGTGTTGGGATTTTTTTTTCCGTCTGTGTATGTCCCTGGTTTTCAAAGAAAATCAAAGAAGTCAGATTCAAAGGGATATAGTTTATAAAAAGTTTCTCTTACTAAAAGAAATTGAAGAAGCAATGGTAGATACAGATGAGGCATGGAATGAGTATAAACAATATAGGAATAAATTTGTAAAGTTATGGAAGGAAAGTAAACAATGGTTTTATGAGGTAGAATTTACAAGATATAAGAATGAACCAATAAAATTATGGAAACGCTTAAAACATTGTATAAAACGAAGGAAATCACATTAACATATGTAATATTTGGCAAGGATTATGCATTTAATTCGAAAGAAACAGCAAATAGATTAAATGACTTCTATATTGAAAGTATTGAGGAATTAATAGAAAATATCCCCGAAACAGACGAATATGTAATGACACCCAAGATTGATAATCGCCTTAGCAAATTTCATGAAGTGACGGAGGGAAAGATAGGTGTTATAGTTTGGAAATTAAGAAATATCACGGGTTCCGATGGAGTATGCAGTGAGGTATTAAGAAGAGTATGGCCTTTGGTAACAAGTATAATTAATGAATCATTGAAACAAAGAATGTTGTCAAAGGAATTAAAAACATCTATTGTTGTACAGGATAGTTCAAAGTGTGTAGGTCTTAGGACAATAAATAATTTGCCATTGATAGAAAAACTTATCGAAACTATAGCTTAAAAGACTTTACTGAGTATTACAAAGGAAAATGATCTCATAACTGCAGTGGCGGCGAAGTGTTTTGTACAGGTAGTGACAACAATGAATTTTTTCGACTGTTTATTGATCATTATTGAACTGAAATGTGGCTGGAAAAACAGGAATCTCGCAACATAGAAACTTTCAACGTGTGAAAGGCTCATTACCTGCAGTTACTACCGGATTAAAGAAATGATTTTGAAATTAAACAATGATAAATCCTATTATATAAAACTCTAACGTGACGTCTGCATGCGTCGTCTATAGCTGCTACACGTATTGGCTACAGAACGGTCACGTGACAGCCGTCACTCGCCAATCAACAGCCACCATATTGCATTCCTTCCTTCATGTTGCATTTTGTATATTTACTACTGTTAGATACAGAAACTCGTGTAAGGAGAATGGTGTTCGATGTTTATGTTATATTATTTGTATCAGTTATCCGCCAAAATTCATGTAAGGAGAAGGGATTCAATATTTACGCTATTTTATCTGTGTCAGTTATAAGGCGTAGGTTAAACCATAACCTAAGATTTTTTCGGCAGATGGTAAGAAACAGTGAAGTGTATTTAAAACTCGGAGAAACGTAATGATGTATTGGTCAAATAAATAACAGTTATCCGTTTTCGAAATTATAGTCTACGTGATCTTAAGTAAAATGCATTTATTTATGCAAAATCCTAACCAAATACTCTGATAATCTGACCAGAGTAACGTATTCACATAACAAAAGATATCATTAAAAATGACTAATTCGTTTCTCCTTATAAGCTTTTCCAGATTAAATTCTTACTACCATTATATATGATACCATTAGTTTTTGATACATGTGTTAACTATTAAATGAGATTTAATATAAACTTTTGATTAGATTTAAACAGTCAAGGATATGACTATTTACAGTATAAGCGATATGACACTCGGAATACAACAACGATATTATTGCCGCAAAATAGCAGTGAGCAGAGATATTAGAAATACGGAGAGCAGGGAAAAAAATTAATGCGAGGCAATTATGTGTCACAAAGTTACAATTAGTACGTTCGTTTAAATTTACATATTGCTTTTCATTTATCTACGACAACCAGATGCAAAAATTCATGTAAGAAGAAGGATATTGTATGTGTACGTTATATTACCTGTATCAATAATGAGTACTAGGTTAAAACACAACGTACAATTTACTTTTTTTTTGGTCGGAGATAACGATGAATTTTATTAAAAACTCAGAGGAAGTTTACACGAAATGTACGAATCATGAAATATATCATTCAGATAAATTGCAGTTATCCGTTTTTTATATTATACTTCCCGTCATTTAAAGTAAAATAATGTAAATAAATCGGTATTACTGGAGATCGCGATTCTGCCATGAATTGCTGTGGTAAAATGCAAGAATCCTCTAGAAATATTTTCCGTAGTACATTTAACTGTATTATGCCCGTCCAGGATGTATTACAACCTAATTTCTGCTTGAAAATAATGGTAGTCTACAGGCTGTATTACAACGGAATTACTGCTTAAAAACAATATGTCTTGTGATTGACTACAGCATTTGAGAGTAGTAGAAGTTATGATTTTCGAAAGCAATATTAATGGAGGGTTGTGGTTAAGTTGACCAGAAAGCCCAGCGACACATTTGATTACAGCGTAATTCGCTCTGCAATGAGTTTTACAAACCAATTAAACTGCTTTCATATGCGCCAAGTTACTGAAGGGTGAACGTAGTTCGTACCTATCGTGCTGAAGTGTGCCTGTAATAGGAATAAAACTGATATTACATGGATAGCAAGAGTTTCTGGATTCCTAATTTATTTTTCATTTTATTGGTTCTATACATCCGCCCTCATTAATTCAGTAGAAGTTACTACTGTATTGCTGTGTAGAACATTATCAAATCAAGGCCACTAGCATTATCTAATAACAATCCCGTATAATTAACCAACTGCAAAATAATAATAATAATAAAATGAACTGCCAGAATATGGCATTCAAACCGTCATTTTTCAAGGGCTAGAAGCTAGTACTATAATAGGAAGCTAGTGCGCGCGCGTAATCGTCTGAGGTGACGTCACCACGTCCAGTGTAGGCGATAGGATGGGATAGTTCGTCTTGGATTTTCCTGAGCAGGTATGACGAAATATGGTAAAATTGTAAACCACTGTCGACATTCATGTTGTTCGGCCATTTTTATATTTCTAATGCTTATCTTACACGCCTAGGAAACCATATGCTCTCAATGGCTATAACGCTGGTCTTATCAAATAGAACTGAATGGCCACTATCGGCTGAACGTAGAACTACAGCGGACTTGCTTCGTCGTTATTTTTCAAATGTCTTATGTGTTCAATGAGCCTCTCCTTAACGGTGACTCCTGTTTCCCCAATGTATACCTTGCCGCATCTACAAGGAATTTCATATACCCCTGGCGTTTGCAAATGTTCTCTCTTGTCTTTAACGGTGGTCAGGATGCTGGACAATTTCCTAGGGGCCTTGTATACGGGACAGATGTTCTTCTTCTTACAGTAAACAGCCGACCAATCTTATCCGTCACTCCTTGGATGTATGACAGGACGGCCAATGCCTTGTCAGGTGATTTGTTGTTCTCCGTCGATGATGCTGCAGTGAGACAAAGTGGAGCGGTCAAGGCATGCCAAGGCTTTATTACAAGCAGCTACGCTATAGCTATTGGCTAGAAATGTCTCCTTTAAATTTCTTTTTTCAGCGGCCATACTCGCTACGTCACATATCACAGATGCACGGAGAGCTAATGTTATTTAAAATTCCACTTTTGATAGCTGGATGATGGTGAGAGTCAGCGTGGAGGTACCGATTAGTATGCGTTGGTTTTCGTTATACTCGGTGGACCAAGGAGCCATCATCATTTCTCGTGATTAGTACATCCAGGAACGAGAGCTAATTGTCGATTTCAATCTCCATACTAAACTTCATAGTAAAGCTGTCACATCGCGAAGATCGAATTACTGAACTTTATTTGGTGTTTGAGGCGAAACAAAAATTCTGAATATTTTACAGCATGTCGTGAGGCAGATAGTGTTATTGTGGGAGACAGTTTAGAGAAACAAATTAACAGTATTTTAATCTGTGGCTCGACTGCGTTGGTCGTCCAGGCATATCTCTGGCGCTACAGTATCAGTTGGTAGGCTACATCATGCAGTAAACGCTTTACAGTTAGTATAATATCGGCGTATCATCTGTATGCTTCAGTTTTGTTGAAACATTTTTCTAGCATTAATTGTAGGTAAGTATTAACATGATTTTTTATGTATTATTGTTATTTATTATTTTTTTATCTTTTTGTTTTTCTTGCTTTGGCTGGCACCGACTCCAAAAATAACTAATTAATGTAAACATTTCAATAACAGTAATGAAAAATATTGTCAATTTAGATTTAATTTCTTCTATGCAAGGTATAAAGTTATTTTAAAATTTTTAGTGTGCTTTTTTTGAAGGTGGTTTTTATGTTTTTTTAAACAATTATTTTATTTTTAAATTTTTAGTGGTATTATAGTTTGATTTGTATTTTAAATATGTCACATTGGCTCTCATTTTGTGAATTTCCTGGTAGCTCAGTGGTTAAAGCGCTTGCTTTTAAAAAAAAAAAATCTGTATTTATATACCCCAACAACTTCCAGAACGGGGTGAATTGGATGCTATGTTTATTTATTTATTATATCGTTTAGCCCACTAAGGAGCGCGTGGAACCATTAATTTGCATTGTTCTTCTTATTCTTCTTGCTGTTCTTCTTATTTTCCCAAAACTTCCTCATCCTTTCGCTGTGGGCTTGACGTCTCTCTTGTGTCCATGCATTTCTGAGTTTCAGATTTTTTGATGTAGGGCTCTTAGGGGCAAATTTATGTGAGGTGATCAATTGTCTATATTTACTGCGTGTGGATGTCAATAGGTCAAGGCTGGCTTCTGCGAGGTCCTTCTGGGTTTCTACAAACCAGCGTGCTTTGTTTTGTCGCGGACCAGTTGACGATGTGGAAAATTTTCTTGGTAAGTCGTGAGTCATCCATTCGTGCTATATGTCCATAAAATTTCATGCGTCTTTTCCGTGCAAGTGAGGTGAATCTTTCGGTCAGTGAAGTACAGTTCTTCTGAGCTTTTGCGCATCCAAATGCCATCTTGGATTTTGGGACCGAATATTTTTCTCAGTATCTGTCTTTCTATTTTTTCTATTCCTTTGACATTTACCGTTAATGATGATGTCTCCGTCGCATACAGTGCTCCCTGGAAGAACGACGGTGTGGTAGTGATGGAGTTTGGCTTTGGTGGAAAGCGATTTCTTATTGTACGTATTCCAAGTAATAGCATATGCTTTTTGCAGTTTTTCAGCGCGGTTCTTGTGTGCTTCTTTCTCAGTTCCTAGTAGTTACCAATTAATTTCTCCTAAGTACTTAAACTGTTTAACTTGTTTGATAGTGCCATATTTGGTCACGAGTGGCTTCAGGTTGGTGCTTTTGGAGTCCATATATTGCGTTTTCTCATAAGAGATTTGGAGGCCGGTTTTGATAGCTATCTCATGAAGCTTCTCTACAGCATGTTTGGCTTCCTCGACAGTTCGTGTAATTACTGTTAGATCATCCGCAAAAGCAAGTCATTTTATGTTGATTCGTTTATCCTTTGTTCCCATATATATTCCAGATATTTTTTTTTTCCATATGCTAATGATCTTGTCTAGTACCAAGTTGAACAGGGGCGGTGATAACCCATCCCCTTGTCTTACACCAGTTTTAATTTCAAAATATTCAGAGATTTCACTCATAAATTTCACTTTTGAAGTTGTATTTGTCAAAGTTTGTTGAATTAAAATAGTTGTTTTATTATCTACTCCATATTCACGTAGTATATTGAACAGCGTAGTGCGGTCAATCGAATCATATGCTTTCTTAAAGTCTACAAAAGTTACCACTGTGCGGGTTGACTGACGATGTTGGAGTAGTCATTTTTAGGTTCCAGATCTGTTCTGTGCATGATCGGTGTGGTCGGAATCCTGCTTGGTATTCACCAATCTTGTGTTCTGTCTGCTTCTCCAACCTTGACCGGAGGGCACAAGAAAGTACTTTATAAGCGACTGGCAGGAAGTGAAATCCCTCGAAAATTGTTTGGATCGGTCCTGTCTCCTTTTTTATGTAGTGGGTGAATTAATGCAATTTTCCAATCTGCAGGTATGACTTCGGTCTCCCATATATTTGAAATAATAGCGTGCAGCCGTTCAGTCAGTAGTTCGCCCCCGATCTTGAGCATCTCGCCTATTACTCCGTCTTCCCCTGGTGCTTTGTTATTTTTCAACTGAAGTATGATATTTCGGATCTCACCCAGTGTTGGTGGAGCTGAGTCATGGTTTGGGGAGGGTATCTGGAAATGGAGTTTCTCCTGTAGGTGGTTCACAGTTGTACAGCTTCTCGAAGAACTGCTTCAGAATGTCACAATTGGCCTTTGTGTTGGTTTCAAGCATACCATCAGGTCGACGGAAGCAAAGACTTGGAGGTTTAAATGTAGACAGTTCTTCCCGGAAAGTTTTGAAAAAATTTCTTGTGTTGTTTCTTTTGAAGTCATTGTCGATTTCCTCTAATCTTTTAATGTGGTACATACGTTTGAATCGTCTGATTATTTTGGATGTTCTTTTCTGTGTTTCTAAAAAAATCTGCCAATTATCTGGTGTTCGGTGGCTATTCCAATTCTTCCAGGCTTTGATACGTGAATCCAGGGCTTTATCGCTACTCTAATGTCCACCATCTGTGTTTCCGTCTCCGTGGAGGTTGACCAAGTTTCCTTGCTGATTCTTGAATGGTATCAAGAAGTTCGTCCCATGTCTGAGTGTTTGTCTGTAGCGATTGTGTGAATTCCTGTGCATGTTCTTGCAAGTATTCTGGATCAATGCGTGGGTTTTTAGGTTTTTGATATAGTTTCCGATTGGGTCTGAAACGAACTTTGATTTGTAAAAGATAATGGTCGGACTCTATATAACCCTTCCGTACTCTCACATTCATAATTTCTGGAGAGAAGTTTCTGGTAATCGCTACATGATCTATCTGGTATTCACCTATGTGGTTGTTTGGTGATTTCCACGTGGTCATCTTCTGAGGAGGCTTCTTAAAGTGCGTGGACATTAACTGAAGATTGGCCATTTCACAGGTGTTTATTAGGCGCTGTCCGTTCGCGTTTGTCTTTCTGTGCGCTGAAAAATTCCCGATTATGCGTCTGTATTCCTTTTCTCTGCCGATTTGTGCGTTAAAGTCTCCGAGGAGGATCTTGACATGGTGTTGAGGGATTTTGACAAGTACTCTTTCCAATTGTGACCAGAACTTCTCGATTTTGTCTTTGTCGCGCTCATTGTTGACTGGAGCATGTGCATTCACGAGTGTGTAGGCCTTGTTAGCACATTTTACTGTGAGCAGAGAGAGACGTTCCGAGGGTGATGAGAAATCTACAACCGAGTTCAGGATACTCTTGTGCACTAGGAAAGCAGTTCCAAATACTCTTAAGTTACTATTAAGCAATTTAGTTGCGGGATTTTCCCTTATAGATGCGATATCCACCTGAGTCAAAATGACTGGAATCGCAGAACCTTGTTTCTTGTATTGCAAGTACAAGGATTCTAAACCTGTCACAGGTATCTGTCAGTACCTTAAGTTTCCCTGTTTTTGTTAATGTCTGTACATTAAGTGTACCAATAAACTGTACTTTTTTTGGTTTGAGGAGGTTTGGGAATCTCCGACCCTTCCCTGCATGATGCCCTGGTCCCCCAGAATCCGAATGACCAGGTTCGCCGTCGCTGTCTTCAGCTCGGGCCTGAGGTAGTAGCTCTTTTGCTTGTGTTTCCATCATGCTAAATTATGGTTGATTTTTGCTGGTGGGTGTGAAATCACCCAGGGCGAATGAATCGTTTTATCGATTCACTCTCATCGTACGGATTGTTAGTTCGTACGGGCAGCTGGTGTTTTGCTGTGTTGTGTTTGGTCCGCGAGAGCTATTTTATTTCGCTCAAGTCCGCCGGTAAACCGGTGAGGAGCCCCCTATCCGCCACCTGGGACGCGCCACGTGGGAGTATCACCTCTCCCCCTGCTACGACTATGTTAAGGAATGTCAGTTTTCATTTTGGTCCAGGCTGTGTTTCGACCTAATCATAACATCTGTTAAAGCTGCTGCTCGATAATCGAAACATGTAATATCTGGGCATTAATACATACCATATATACAAATCTGTATATGGAATATATCTGTTTGTTCCAGCATCACACAGAAAATATAGATTTTTAATTGGTTTTCAAAACGTGAAAGCTTGTGGTCCAAGATCAAATATGAAGTACATGTTGAGGCATTAGTACACATTTATTTTATGAATATTCTGCCATGACTCAAAAATAGCTTAATTGATTTTGACAGGATTTAAAACTGTGGATTTTTGTAAAAAATATTGGAAATTAAAAGGGGTGGCGGTAAAGGGGAAGAGGGATTGGGCTTTTGTATACCAAATGTAGATGGTCTTTTCTGATTGATTTAAAATGTACGTGTGTAAATTTCTATTGATATCAGATAAAAACTGTAGGTATGTATAAAAATCAAATAAGGGATGTAGAGGCGAAGAGTAGTTTGGTTTTTGTAAGGCTAGTGTGGACAGTATTTTTCTCTTTTTTAATGTATATATGTGCAAAGGTTCATCGAAACCAAATAAAAACTGTAGCTTTGTGTAAAGAACATTTGCAAAAATTAAATGGGGTAAGGAACGAGTGGTTGGGTTTTGTAAATAGAATGTATACGCTATGTTTCCCTTTGTTTTTAAGTATACATGTGCAGTGTTCCATCGAAATCTGATAAATACTGTGGGTATCTATAAAGAACATTCGAAATTAGGAGGGGTGACGGTTGAAGTAAAGAGGGTCTGGGCTTTTACAACCCAATTTAGACACAATTGTTCTGTATGTTTTAAAGTATACGTGTACAAATTTCCTTCAGAATCAGATAGAAACTGTAGCTTTGTGTAGATTAAGGGGATGGAAATGGGGAGAAGGGGTTTGGCTTCTCTAAACAAATTGCAGAGAGTTGTTTTTGTTTGTTTTGAAGTATACATGTGCATACTTCCTTCAAAATCAGATAGAAACTGCAGTTTTATATAAAGAACATTGACAGTAATTAAAGGGGTAAAAAGGGGGATAAGGAGTTTTTTTTTAAGTAATGTGGACAGCATTTTTCTCTTTGTTTTGAAGTACATGCATGCGAAGTTCCACCGAAATCGGATTAAAATGTGGGTGTGTACAAAAATTAAGGGATGTAAAAGGGGAGCTAGGGAAGTTTTCGGATTTTTTGGTCAAAAATCTTCTTCATAAATAAAATACACATATGTGCCAACTTTCATAAAGATCGGTCAAATAGTGTCGACTGTAGCTTTTTAAAAACAAAATTGACAAAAATCAAGGGGGTAGAAACGGTGAGAGGAGTTCAGGTTTTGCAAGCCAAAAGTTGACATTATTTTTCTCTTTGTTTATTAGTATAAGTGTGCTAAGTTCTAGCTAAACTGGATAAAATCTGTGAGTTTGTATAAAAATTAAGTGGTTTAAGGGGGAGAGGGGGTGGTTTTTGGTTTTTTTCGGCCAGAAACCTTCTTCGTGAAAACATACATATAAGCGCCAAATTTCATGATAATCGGTCGAATGGTGGAGACTGTAGCTTTTATAAAGAACATTTACAAAAATTGAGGGGTGGAAGCAGGGAGAGGGGTTGAGTTTTTGGCAGACGAAATGTTGACAGGATTTTTCTCTTTATTTTAAAGTATACATAGGCAAAGTTCAATCAAAATCAGATAAGAAGTGCAGGTTTGTATAAAATAAGGGGCGTAAAGAGGGATAGATGTGTTTTTTTTTAGTCAAAAACTTTCTCCATGAAAAACGACATGTATATGCCAACTTTGATTATGATCGGTCAAACGGTGTCAACAGTAGCTTTTAATAAAGAACATTGACAAAATTAAGGGACTGAAAGGAGGAGAGGGGTTGAACCTTGGCAGACCAAATGTTGACAGTATTTTTCTATTTATTTTAAAGTATACATGTGCAATGTTCAATCAAAATCAGATAAGAAATGTAGGTTTCTATAAAATTTAGGGGTGTAAAGGGGTAGATGGGGTGGTTTTTTATTATTTTTTTGGTCAGAAACCTTCTGCATGAAAAATTACAAGTATATGCTAACTTTAATGGAGATCAGTAGAATTATATAAAGAACCTTAACAAAAATTAATGGGGCGGACAGGGGGAGAGGTGTTCAGTTTTTTCAAACCAAAGGTTGACAGTATTTTTCTACATGTCCAAAGTTCCATCGAAATCTGATAAAAATGTGGGTTTGTATAAAAATTAAGGAATGGAAAGTGATGGAAGGGTGGTTTCTCAATGAAATTCGTATGGGACCACTTTGGTGGTATACCCTATCCACTAAAAAAATTTCATTTAATCGGTTGAAAAATGGCGAAGATATCGCTGAACATACATCCAAAAAAATACAGACTAATTGAGAACCTCCTCCTATTTTTGAAGTCGGTTAAAAATGGGTGTGTAGGGGAATTGCCGCCGGAGCGTGCGCTCCACCGCAATTAAATTAATTAATTTATTTATCTTCTCTCTTCCATGCATTACTTTTAATAATAGTGGTATCACTTAGTGATATAACCAACACCACTGTCTGTTTGGAACATATTGCTGTCAGAATGCTTCTGATAGATTTTTCTATCAAAAGCAGTTTAACATAATATTAAATTATTTTCTGAAGGTACAAACCGCATTTGTACCTGCTTAAATACAGAGAAATACCATGGATTAGATGTATGAACACGATTTAATTTAATTACCATGAAGCAAATGCTCCTGTGACAAGTTTCCAACATGCTCGCTTTGCCTTTTCGCAAATCAATTTCAAATGCTTTCACCGATTCTAGTAAATATTTCAGCATTGGTCTTGTTAATTTATTTCAATTTCATGACCTACAAAATCAAATATTTAAAGTCCCTTACACCCAAAATCTAGTACTATCTTATGGTCATGGTCATCTCAATATCCATCAATGCCTTATCATCAGCTTTATACACTTGCAGATCTCTCTTCACCCATCACCATGTATCCAGTGACTACCACCACAGTTCCTTTGCTATATTTTTATCTGATTGTATAATGCAGTAATTCACACATTCAAATCTAGCTTCCCTCCTTAACACGCTTTGAAACTCTTCTTTTTGATGTAAAAAATGTGCATCATAAACAACATCATATTCGAACAAGGTTTTGTAACACATTTCTCTTCTACATACCCTAGTTTACTCTCGTCCGATAAAAGAAGGATTTTGAAATCACAATCTTACAATATAGGAACTGTGTCAAGCTCAGTTGAGTTAACCATAAACTATTATGACAAGATATTTACTCTTAGGTCTTCAACAAGTAATTCTTCGCCCATACTGTAATAATAAAGAACCTTTTTTTATATGTATACCTAATGAGCAGACCCTTATTGTCATTCATCTTCTTTCCATGTTGATCTACCCAGCTACCAGCTAGATTTTTTTCGCTTATAACTTTACACCTCGTCGACGTCAAGTTCATTAGAGGCGGGAAATGACCTTGGGGTATGAAACGGGAAGGAATTCTGCAATGGCGTTTTGAAGAAATCATTCTGTTATTCGCCTAGAGTGACTTCAAGAAATCACGGAAAACCCAAATCTGGATGGCTGGACAGGAAGTTGAACCCGCCCACTCCCGAATGTGAGGCCAGAGCGCTACCGTTTGTTGATACCTCTTAACAACAGCAACTATGCAAGTCACTATTTCATCCACTCGAGTGATTTTACCTTATTTATCACAATTGAATAGCCCACTCAGTAAAATATCTAGGGAAGATCTAGACATTTGTAGTTGGTATAACAGTTAAGGGCTTGCTCTGCAAAAACGTGTACAGCCCTGAATGGGCAAAGAATTGCAGTTCCTTTGTGACGCTCAGTCAGAGCGAGGACACATGTGGTCAAAATGTTTCGAGTACTGGGGCTCGAATCCTATGGTAGTGTCGCACAGATGAATATGGATTGTGTTCGAATATTTTCCTATCTAGAGTTAAATTGATACAACCAATATAAGGCTTCTATAACTGTGTTGGTACCAGAAAATGGCAGTATTAGCGAACTTGAAACAAAGTAACTTATTTCTGAAGCAGCATGATCTTTTCTCTAAAACTTTTGACGGTCTCTAAATCAAAAATACTTTTGGGATTTAGTTAGTTACACCACAACATCGTTTTTTAAAGTGTTATTGAAAATAAAAGTTTGCGCAGTTTCAAGCATCACTTTGCTTAAGGGGCTAGATACAGTAATCAGGTTTCAAAAATATTATTTTTTTCTTTTGATTCACAAAAATATTTTTTTACTTTTGACTTCATCTTGTTGAAAAAATTATTTAAATATCTTTGATAGTGCGGGAGTTATGCGTGATTAAGCGAAGTCCTGCACGATTGACAGCCACTTAAATCTTACTGCACTTGAAGCTAAACCAAATCTTTAACCTTAAATATCTCAAAACAGAAATTCATCAAATGGTTTTAAAGATAACTTTTTTCCACATGCATAGATCTTTTTCAAACTATTCTACATACTAATTACTACAGTCCTAACCATTATTGTTTGTGCAGCTTTTCCCCATTGAAAACAATGCCTTTATGTTTAAGCAAAAAAAAAAAAGCAAAAATTTTAATTTCTCGAATTTTTTTTATTAATAACAAATCTATAGTTCAGCTAATTGCCTTGATATTAGTTTACAATATTAAAAAAACATTTCTGAAAAACTTCAAATACTATGCCTTCTGTCATTAGCACCCTTCACGACAACATATTTTTACTGTCTGTTTGGATGGTACATTAACCTATTGTTAAACAATATTTTTATTTTAAAAATCAATTTTTATATCTACACTCCTGGAAATTGAAATAAGAACACATTGGCGCCGGTGTGTAAGACCCACATACTTGCTCCGGACACTACGAGAGCGCTGTACAAGCAATGATCAAACGCACGGCACAGCGGACACACCAGGAACAGCAGTGTTGGCCGTCGAAGGGCGCTAGCTGCGCAGCGGTTGGGCACCGCCGCAGTCAGTGTCAGCCAGTTTGCCGTGGCATACGGAGTTCCATCTCAGTCTTTAACACTGGTAGCATGCCGCGACAGCGTGTACGTGAACCGTATGGGCAGTTGACGGACTTTGAGCGAGGGCGTATAGTGGGCATGCGGGAGGCCGGGTGGACGTACCGCCGAATTGCTCAACATGTGGGGCGCGAGGTCTCCACAGTACATCGATGTTGTCGCCAGTGGTCGGCGGAAGGTGGCACGTGCCCGTCGATCTGGGTCCGGACAGCAGCGACGCACGGACGCACGCCAAGACCGTCGCATCCTACGCAGTGCCGTAGGGGAACGCACCGCCACTTCCCGGCAAATTAGGGAAACTGTTGTTCCTGGGGTATCAGAGAGGACCATTCGCAACCGTCTCTATGAAGCTGGGCTACGGTCCCGCGCACCGTTAGGTCGTCTTCCGCTCACGCCCCAACATCGTGCAGCCCGCCTCCAGTGGTGTCGCGACAGGCGTGTATGGAGGGACGAATGGAGATGTGTCGTCTTCAGTGATGAGAGTCGCTTCTGCCTTGGTGCCAATGATAATAGTATGCGTGTTTGGCGCCGTGCAGGTGAGCGCCACAATCAGGACTGCATACGACCGAGGCACACAGGGCCAACACCCGGCATCATGGTGTGGGGAGCGATCTCCTACACTGGCCGTACACCTCTGGTGATCGTCGAGGGGACATTGAACAGTGCACGGTACATTCAAACCGTCATCGAACCCATCGTTCTACCATTCCTAGACCGGCAAGGGAACATGCTGTTCCAACAGGACAATGCACGTCCACATGTATCCCGTGCCACCCAACGTGCTCTAGAAGGTGTAAGTCAACTACCCTGGCCAGCGAGATCTCCGGATCTGTCCCCCATTGAGCATGTTTGGGACTGGATGAAACGTCGTCTCACGCGGTCTGCACGTCCAGCACGAACGCTGGTCCAGCTGAGGCGCGAGGTGGAAATGTCTTGGCATGCCGTTCCACAGGACTACATCCAGCACCTCTACGATCGTCTCCATGGGAGAATTGCAGCCTGCATTGCTGCGAAAGGAGGATATACACCATATATGGGCAACCCCCGGCCCCCGGGCCGGATCCGGCCCTCCACCAGCTTCAATCCGGCCCGCGAGAGATTCAGAAATTTCAAATAAGCTTCAAACTCAAGTCTCTCATTCATTTTCATTTGATTTTTCTATCTGTTTTTGTTAATTTGCTTTTTGTATGTTTGATTATGCTATTTTAATTCTAATAAATATAAAAATGTGTGAATTTTTATCGCCTTTTTATTTACTACCACATACTTATTTCTTACCTACGGCCCGCGGCCTCATTAAGTCCCGAAATTACGCCCTTAGCTAAGCAAAGGTTGCCCATACCTGATATACACGGTACTAATGCCGACATTGTGCATGCTCTGTTGCCTGTGTCTATGTGCCTATGGTTCTGTCTGTGTGATCATGTGTTGTATCTGACCCCAGGAATGTGTATATAAAGTTTCCCATTCCTGGGACAATGAATTCACGGTGTTCTTATTTCAATTTCCAGTAGTGTAGCTATAACAGTTCTATGGAGCTTTGAAATTTGAACCCTCAAAGTTAAATGGATTTGGAGAAAATGACATTTCAATTTTTTCAAATATTTGTATTTATTAGGTGTACCTACCACCTTAATACGATGTTTTTGTTTTAAAAATGAACTCCGTTCCAGCAGTACAGTAGGCTTTCTACTCAGTAGCGAATAAGAGCTTTCTTCGACGTCGAGACTGGGTGTTTGGAAGATCGACGCAGGAAGTGTAGTGATTTTGTGTGGGAGGAATCGTGATTGAGTGTTTAGAATCAGCGAAAAAGAGTTGATTAAAGGAAGAAAAGGGCTATGACGAGAAATAAAAAGTATTTAAATGGTACCAAATTGAAGCCGAACAGTAAGTACTGAATATGAAGATACTTGTTTTTGAATGTTCGTATGTGGTAACTTGGTGAAATTTCACTTCTCCTTAAGTTTGTTGTCAAATTGATTTCATTATTAATTGAAAATGGCTGATAGTCAGAATTTACAAGCATTTCTGGAATCCTTTGTAATCAATTTTAACTCAATTTTGACAACAATTCTTTGAAATTAATGTTAAATTTGACAACAAATTTTCTGAAATTAATTCTCTGAAAGCAATGGTAAATTTGACAACAAATTTTCTGAATTTAGAAATGAAATTTTGAAAACAATTCTCTGTAATCAGTGGTAAATTTCAGAGCAAATTTTCTGAAATTAATGATAAGTTTTTCTGACTAAAATAAACCAATGATATAAAATTCTCTAAATTAACTAACTGTTTTGATGTTAAAATTACTGAACAATTTCAGGGTTTTAGTTCTCTGATCAAGGAGGATATTAATAATTTAAATGCTAAATTGAGGAAGTAGTCAGGAAAAATTTGAAAAGGTAACACAAATAAAGATGCATGTGTTTATTTAATTAAAGAGATGGACTGTACATATAATAAGGAGATTAGAGAAATAAAAGAATTGTGGTAAGATGGGGGAGGAGTATGTCAGTTTATTCAAAGCCAGTAATAATAAAGGGTCTCAAAGAGTCGAAGAGTTGAGACAGGGGAAGGGACATTGGTGCAGCATCAGGAACAGCTTACCCATGGATTGAAGGCAACACAATGTAATGTAAATCAGTTGGAGAAAAAGGTTGCTTAACAGGTAAACAGTGGTCAGTGCTGACTTTAAAGAAGATTTTGAATTCTATATGATAGTGTAAAGTTATACCCTGTAGAATTTATAGATAATTTTGAGTGATCTAACTATTTTAATGTGTTAGCGGACAGTATGAAAATTGCACTTGTGTGTAAACATCTAAAATCTTATGCTAGGACACGGGGCGAAAGGCAAGTTAGGGAATTGAATGATAATAAGCTGTTCAAAGAAAACTTTCTGAAACGTTTTTGGTCACAAGTAGGCAGATTCAAGAGAAGGGAATTGATCACCCAAGATCAATATATGTGCCTGAAATTTTTATTAATGTAATTTTATTTATCGTATCTTGCTATCGAAAATCTGCAAGATCTATGGGAAACTGCCGGACTTAATTTTTTTTCTTATATTCTTAAGCACCACTTCCTTGGGAAGCTTTGCTTGTTGGAGTAAGGTTATAAGTTTGGGGGCACTCTCTATTTTATAAGTTTTGGAGAAAAACCTGTGACCACATCTCTTATGGTCTTGCGGAAAAACCCATGTAATGGTCTTTTACCCCTGGTTTAAGATACTTAAAGGTACCTTGTACCTGTACCGTGTTTTGGGATCACACGTACCAACTCGTCGTAGTCGAGATTCGGTAGTTTTCTCTTTATTTATTTCACTATATAATTTTTCTGCCTATGTTCTAATTTCAAGTTTAATGTAGTTTATTCGTGTTTGGTCATGGAGTTTATTAAGGTTCTTCGGTGGTTTAATTACTGATTAATTAATTAAAAAAGTCCACCAAAAAAAATGTTATGTTGATGTTCTTTTATTTTGATCAAATCAACAAGTCAGCGATATTCACAAGCATAGATACAATACAGAGATCATTGAGGGAAGGAATATATGGAGACGAGATAACGCGAAATCCGTGAAACCTCGTGAAAAAACTGTGCCTGCGCGGCGGACATCGTAGGAGTACCAAAACATTGGGCTGTTTGCACTGTGTCAGCTGCTGAGAATATTTCATTTTCTAATATTCTAAAGTTTTCTATAATGCCAAGTTGTGATGCATATGGTTGCACAAACAGACGAGATAGGAAAAAACCTGGAATAGCGTTTCATAAGTAAGTCACATTGTAATTATCGTTCTTGAAGTATCTGACAGGCAACCGCAACATTAGTGCCATTCGCTATAAATTTATTCATTGCTCTCAATAGGATCATATTATTCTCAAATTTTTGTTGGTGTAGTGTAGACAATTAGCATATGTTACTATTTTGCACCTGAAAAGCTAGCCTTATTGTAGACAAATGTTGGAAATTTAATTTAAACGGGTCATGTTTACATCGCGACACAGTGAATATGGTATTCTGCATGCATTACTCACGTTTAAGTTTACACTGAAATTGCACGATGAAATTAATCGTGATAATTTGTGCTGTGCGAACTACTAAACGTGATGAAATAAACTTTGTTGACGGAAATGTAGTTCGCGATGCATTTCTTGTGTTTAGATGTGTCTACATAGTTTGGTTTTGTAGCGGCAATATTAATGGAAATGTTGGCAGGTTGAAATGCGGTGTATACCTGAAGAGAACAAACAATTTATTTATTATTAGCTGTTAGCTTCTGATTTTTGAATGTACTGATTTTTCTAGCAAAATTATATAGGCCACTACCAGTACAATATCTTCTAAGTAAGCTCAGAAACTATGAGGTTTTATGAAGTATTAATTTTTTTTAAAGCTCTAAACATTGACTTATGCTTTTTTTTAAATTTCAGATATGACTTGTTTCTGTTTGTAAATATGTCTACAAGTATATTTCTAGATTTTGAAATCTTCCTTGTCAATTACTGAAATAGAATGTGAAAATATAACCTATTTGAACATCAACTAAAATTTAAGGACTGTAGAAATAAACAGTTTGTTATTCAAGTTAAAAAGAATTACCTGCTCATTAAGTTACGTCCGAATTCATCATCAAATATGGATATGGCGATAGTTTTTTTCTGGTCCAGGCCGCATTTCAACCTAACCACGTCAATTTTAAGGTACAATATCTCGAGAACTAAGCGAGATATCAAAAAATTTTATTCTTTACTTTCAGTTTCCCTCATCGAGTTACATAAGAATTCGTCATCAAATTGCGGCGCCACGGTTATCGTTGAATCCCCTCATAACCTAACAACCTCACTTTTGAGACAGTATATCTCGCGAACTAAGCGAGATATCGAAAAATTTTATTCTTTATTTTCGATTTGTATCGTCGTGTTACATAAGAATCTATCACCAAATTTGACTTTGGGGACACGTTTCTTCTGAATTTCAACCAGAAACTCCACTCTTTTGAGACAGTATATCTCGAGAACTAAGCACGATATCAAAAAATTTTATTCTTCATTTTTGATGTGTCTCGTCGAGTTACATAATAATCCATCATCAAATTGCGGTGCCACGGTTGTCTTATGATTCCCTTGAGGTTTTTGTGCATATTTCCGTGTTTCTCTGGTCAAGCAATATGGCGGCCTCCCCTCCCCACTTGTCTCCACCCGGTTTCACTCCAGTATGTGGCGAAGGTCCCTTGCGTCGTCTCCATATATTCCTTCCTCCATGACAGCGATGCACTTCTGAATAGTTGCAAAGATAATCTCTGAAACTTTCTGTAACACTGAATGATATCAACCATGGAGGAAGGAATATATGGAGACGACGCAAGGGACCTTCGCCACATACTGGAGTGAAACCGGGTGGAGACAAGTGGGAGAGGAGGCCGCCATATTGCTTGACCAGAGAAACACGGAAATATGCACAAAAACCTCAAGGGAATCATAAGATAACCGTGGCATCGCAATTTGATGATGGATTATTATGTAACTCGACGAGACACATCAAAATGAAGAATAGAATTTTTTGATATCGTGCTTAGTTCACGAGATATACTGTCTCAAAAGAGTGGAGTTTCTGGTTGAAATTCAGAAGAAACGTGTCCCCAAAGACAATTTGGGTAGATTCTTATGTAACACGACGATACAAATCGAAAATAAAGAATAAAATTTTTCGATATCTCGCTTAGTTCGCGAGATATACTGTCTCAAAAGTGAGGTTGTTAGGTTATGAGGGGATTCAACGATAACCGTGGCGCCGCAATTTGATGACGAATTCTTATGTAACTCGATGAGGGAAACTGAAAGTAAAGAATAAAATTTTTTGATATCTCGCTTAGTTCTCGAGATATTGTACCTTAAAATTGACGTGGTTAGGTTGAAATGCGGCCTGGACCAGAAAAAAACTATCGCCATATCCATATTTGATGATGAATTCGGACGTAACTTAATGAGCAGGTAATTCTTTTTAACTTGAATAACAAACTGTTTATTTCTACAGTCCTTAAATTTTAGTTGATGTTCAAATAGGTTATATTTTCACATTCTATTTCAGTAATTGACAAGGAAGATTTCAAAATCTAGAAATATACTTGTAGACATATTTACAAACAGAAACAAGTCATATCTGAAATTTAAAAAAAAGCATAAGTCAATGTTTAGAGCTTTAAAAAAAATTAATACTTCATAAAACCTCATAGTTTCTGAGCTTACTTAGAAGATATTGTACTGGTAGTGGCCTATATAATTTTGCTAGAAAAATCAGTACATTCAAAAATCAGAAGCTAACAGCTAATAATAAATAAATTGTTTGTTCTCTTCAGGTATACACCGCATTTCAACCTGCCAACATTTCCATTAATATTGCCGCTACAAAACCAAACTATGTAGACACATCTAAACACAAGAAATGCATCGCGAACTACATTTCCGTCAACAAAGTTTATTTCATCACGTTTAGTAGTTCGCACAGCACAAATTATCACGATTAATTTCATCGTGCAATTTCAGTGTAAACTTAAACGTGAGTAATGCATGCAGAATACCATATTCACTGTGTCGCGATGTAAACATGACCCGTTTAAATTAAATTTCCAACATTTGTCTACAATAAGGCTAGCTTTTCAGGTGCAAAATAGTAACATATGCTAATTGTCTACACTACACCAACAAAAATTTGAGAATAATATGATCCTATTGAGAGCAATGAATAAATTTATAGCGAATGGCACTAATGTTGCGGTTGCCTGTCAGATACTTCAAGAACGATAATTACAATGTGACTTACTTATGAAACGCTATTCCAGGTTTTTTCCTATCTCGTCTGTTTGTGCAACCATATGCATCACAACTTGGCATTATAGAAAACTTTAGAATATTAGAAAATGAAATATTCTCAGCAGCTGACACAGTGCAAACAGCCCAATGTTTTGGTACTCCTACGATGTCCGCCGCGCAGGCACAGTTTTTTCACGAGGTTTCACGGATTTCGCGTTATCTCGTCTCCATATATTCCTTCCTCCATGATATCAACTAGCTAACTAACTTCCTTACTTACTTACTGAATGAATCTCTCTGTCCAGGCGATCTGTTTATATAGTCTCCATCGAAATTACGAGAATTCTTCAAAGGCATCCGCCCGATATTTCTCGATCATTAACAATCACTCAAACAATCTAACATATTAAAAACAATCGGAATTAATACAAAATTAATTAATAACATTACAAAATGATCCGAAATGGTAATTAGAGATACTTAAATACAAAATTATTTACAGAAATCCTCTCAAACTGTAGAAAATTGTCCTGTAGACATCGTAACTTACATAATACATGGAATTACAAACATTTAAGAAATTCTATTGCACCATTCGGTTCTTAAACATATTAAATGGACTTTAAATAATTTTCTTACCTAAAACAAAGTCTATATACACTGATTTACAAGAAATTACAAAACAAACATACCAAATCACTTTCAAGCAAACTTTAGCTCACTACAAATACTTCATACAGTACAATACTATTCAAAATTCGGGTATAAGGGCTGTTACAACCCCTCCCCAGGATTCACTTAATTTTACGCAGTTAAAATTGATTGAATCCGTCACGAATCTAAGCAGGTTGAATGTACACATAATACCAACACAAACAGATTACCATCGATCAACCATAATGACTTTTACAATGAAAAAATACAATTCTTCATTACATGCAACATCTGCACATAGACCATGGCACTGATTTTGGTTACAATAATTGTCTTTTCTCAGATCCAATCATTTTATCAGTTACTGTTTTTACACAACAAACGTTCAATGCCATCACCTTAAGTTACAATTATTTTCACTCCAAATTACACACTTGATATCTGCTTGTTAATGACAACAGTCTGTTTACATTTTACAGCTGATAATTTGTCACCACAATATAGAAAGTCACATCATCATGAAAACATCAAAAGTTTCTACACAAAACTGTCACACAAACTGTTTACATGCATCAATTGACAAACTTATTTACAAAATTAGATATTTACAGGTTGTTGACCCCTCCCCAAACCATGCATTCCAATTGATTCCATAAGTGGGTTCCAAGATTTCTCTGGAAACCCAACACCATGTAAGTTATTTTTTTCTAACTTTCCAATTCTCTTTTACCTTTGAATACACATCTAATACTTCACCTCTATTTAAACAGAGCTGCACTATATTCAGACAGATACACAAACTCTGCATCATCTCAAACAACAAACTTTGGTATAACCAAACAACAGCTGAGATATAAAATGGTTCTGTTTTAGCAAATTGGTTGTCACTTAAAAGCAATGTTGCTGACTCAACTGGTAATACAAATTTATTATTCTCACTACTGAAGTTTAGTCCATCCTTAGTCCCAACCCCACTCTTCATCATCTGATTACTACTTAAACTTACCAATTTATCTGAATCAGTACCTAAAACTGTTTTAACGTCTGGCTTACTGACTTCCTCCACAAAATAATTATTTTTCTCAGCAATTACTACTTCACTATTAGCTTCCACATCAAAGAGGGTACAAAACATAGTGTCATCTAAGTCACATTCTGTACATTTTTCCAAATTAGAAACTGGTTCAAATAAATCCTTACTCCCACCCATTTCTTCAATGTCATCATCTACACCAAATAAAGAGCTAAATAACGTATCAGTTAGGTCAAAATTAGGACATTTTTGCAACTTAGGGATTGGTACATAAGGCTTTTCAACCTCTCTCTCTTCAGCAGACAAGCATTCTAACTCACAATCCTCCTCTTCATCTAGGTCTTCTTCTATCGACACCACCACATCACCCTCGTCCTCAAGATATCTGAGAAACTCCTCGATTTCAGCACTCTTGCAAATGTTCTAACCACCTATACAAGCCCACATAGTCCCAACTAGGCCATGCTGGATTTTACAAGTTTCAGATAGCCATACCATACTATGTATTACAAATCCTGCATTATTTTTTGTAATTAACCTATAACCATCCCGTAAATCTTCTACATGAAAATTATTTACTTTCCCACACTGATGCTAGTGATAAGATACTATGGTGGTCCCCTTCCCGCTTTATCTTATTATCAACCTTTACATCATCAACATCATTAATTACATCTATCATAAACTTATACTGAAATTCACTTGCTGCTACCTCCACCTCTTCCAACAAATCTTCTCGGGGATTATTCATAAAAATGGTATTAACTTTATAGCAGTTGGTACCTGGACCCACATTCTTGTCCACCACTGCGGGGCCCATCACAGGGGTGGTCTTTAGTTTGTCTGCCCCCCATGCTGCCTTTCCCTTTCAGATTGAGGGTTCTGTTCTCTCACTCCCCCATTATCATCCCTCCTTGCGTAATTATCACGACCCTATTCCCTAGATCTACCATCCCTTGACCCATTACCCCTTCTAGGGGGACTCCTGCTGCCCCTCCTATGGTGTTGATGGTGGTAATGTTGTTCATTTGAATGACTCCTGGGCATCCAAGCGTCTCAACAATTCAGAAACTCTATCCACATTTACTACATCCAAAGTGGCAATTAAATTTCTTGTTTGCTGAGGTAGCCTAGCTCCTATCAAATCAATGAATTCTTCCTCTCCATAAGGATGGTCTAAATACTTACAACGGATCAACATTTATGAAAAAAAATCATGCTGAGTTTCCCTACCAGGTTTATAGGGCCTACCAGTCATCAACTCTCTCTTTTCTTGAATCTGCCTGCTTGTCGACCAAAAATGTTTCAAAAAGTTTTCTTTAAACAGCTTGTAGTCAGTCACTTCCCTAGCTTGTCTATCACCCCATGCCCTAGCATAAGATTTTAGATGTTTACCCACAAGTGCAATTTTCTTACTATCAGGTAACAAATTAAAATAGTCTCATCTTTCAAAATTATCTATAAACTCAATAGGGTGAAAGTCTTCCACTGTCATCATAGAATTCAAATTCCTTCCTTAATGTCAGCACTAACAATTGTGTTACCTAGTGTGGGAGCTTGACTTAACTGTATCTGCAACCCAGTAACCCTTTTTTTCTAACTGATTAACGTTACATTGGGTTGTCTGCAATCCCTGGGTAAGTTGTTCCTGATGATTTTACCAATGCATTAACATTTTTCCCTATACCAACCACTTCCTGTCTCAACTCATTGACCCTTTGAGCAGCTTTACTATCACTGGCTTGGAATAAAGTGACATATTCCTCCCTCATCTTATCACAATTTTCACTGACTTCCTTCACCTCTTTATAAATCAAATTTTCACATTCAGCCTTATTCTGTTCACAAAATTTTGTAACCTTTTCAAATTTCTCCTTCCATTCTGTTACTACCTTCCCCAATTTAGAATCTAAATTGTTAATATCTTCCTTGAATTGAGAGCTAAAACCCTGAAATTGCTTCTGCGATTTTAACATCAAAACATTTAGTCAAATCAGGGAATGTTTTATCATTGTTTTGTTGCAGTTGAGAAAACTGATCATTGATTACAGCAAACTGAGAATTAATTTCAGAAAATTTGCTATCAAATTTGGAAAATTTATTATCAAATTTGCCATCAATTTCGGAAAACTGAGACTTAATTTCAGAAAATTTGTTGTCAAGATTTAACTCAGTTTTAAATTCTGAAAATTTGTTATCCAATTTGGAAAACTTGCTATCAAATTCGGAAAATTTTGCATTAAAATTGGCTACAAAAGACTCTAGAAATGCTTGTAGATTCTGACTATCAGCCATATTCAATTAGTTATGAAATCAATTTTAAAAGAAAACTTGATCGAAATTTTGCTTATCTGCCACAAAATAACATACAAAAACAAATACTTGAATAATCACTACTTACTGTTCACCCGTCAGTTTGGCACCACTTATATACTTTTCGTTACACTAAATTTCAGCTAGCAGCACTTTTCACCACTGAACAGCACTTTTTTCACTGGTTAACACTGAATCACACACAAAACACTTCGTTGCTGGAAGACGACGATTTTATAGGCCGAAGAAAACCCGCTCGCTGACGGAAAATTACTTCTGATTCCCGACGCCGATGGAAAATCTCCGATGATTGCTGCGTTTAGTCACTGGTTTTACTCTGCTCCAAGTTATCGCCGATAATTCAATCGTCGAAATCCTCCAACTCGGGCAGCTTTTGTAACCTCTACTTGATGTAGACTGCCGATAATTCGTCGTAATTTGTTGCCGGTTCTTTTAGAAGATTAACATCTCCCCGATGTTAATAACTTCTCGTCACTGTCAACGGTCGCCATATTAAGGTTCTTCGGTGGTTTAATTACTGATTAATTAATTTAAAAAGTCCACCAAAAAAAATGTTATGTTAATGTTCGTTTATTTTGATCAAATCAACAAGTCAGCGATATTCACAAGCATAGATACAATACAGAGATGCACTTCTGAATAGTTGCAAAGATAATCTCTGAAACTTTCTGTAACACTGAATGATATCAACTAGCTAACTAACTTCCTTACTTACTTACTGAATGAATCTCTCTGTCCAGGCGATCTGTTTATATAGTCTCCATCGAAATTACGAGAATTCTTCAAAGGCATCCGCCCGATATTTCTCGATCATTAACAATCACTCAAACAATCTAACATATTAAAAACAATCGGAATTAATACAAAATTAATTAATAACATTACAAAATGATCCGAAATGGTAATTAGAGATACTTAAATACAAACTTATTTACAGAAATCCTCTCAAACTGTAGAAAATTGTCCTGTAGACATCGTAACTTACATTAATACATGGAATTACAAACATTTAAGAAATTCTATTGCACCATTCGGTTCTTAAACATATTAAATGGACTTTAAATAATTTTCTTACCTAAAACAAAGTCTATATACACTGATTTACAAGAAATTACAAAACAAACATACCAAATCACTTTCAAGCAAACTTTAGCTCACTACAAATACTTCATACAGTACAATACTATTCAAAATTCAGGTATAAGGGCTGTTACAAGTTGTCTAACAGGCGTGTACATTCTAGAATTAAGGATTATTCTCAAACAGCGATTTTGTAGTCTTTTTACAAGTTCGATATTCGATTTCATCGAGATTCCCCAAACTGGGCAGTTGTACAACAAAAATGACCGTATTATTGTCTTGCATATATCGCTCTTAGTCCGAAGTGTCAGTTCTTTACTGCTTAGTATCGGGCATATATTGATGATAACAGCCATCCCTTTTCGAATTCTTTGCCTGGCGTGTTCTCTGAACAGCTTCTTGGACTTCTAGTTATCGACGTGACTTTTCCCATGGTATCGTCTGTCTGTCTATTTTTAACTGATGGAGTTTGTCAAAGTCCGTTTTTTTCTTAGGGAAGTATATTGCAGCACACTTCGAGGTGTTGATCGTTACTGTTTTGGCTCTACGTCATTTGGCGAGTTTGTCAATTCCGTTCTGCAGTCTTCTGATGTTAGTGTCATGTCTTATCGTCCGTGAATTGGGCAAACTGGACGTCAGGTAATACAGGAATATCGTTCGCATAGATGTTGTTGGCAGTGCAACAGGGTCGAGATCCCTTCCAGAAGCGGTTTGCTAGGGCGCCCAATCGGAGTGTGCGCAACAGGTAGGAGGAAGGCCAAGGTACGCGCGCAAAGACGAAGGAAAAAAAAGAGAGAAATTCACTCTCTCTCAGCACAGATTTATCGTGCACCGTCGAGACAGTCATTGTAATGCCATATACCAGCAGACGGTCGAATTGCGTAATAGCTCTATACGCGGTCTGCTCCCTTGAGCTCCTATTTTAAGATTGTAAGCATTCGATGCATCACTCAGAAAGAAACCTGTATCTCTGTTAAACGTGTTGTCATTGAGCTACCAGGTGAAGTAAGAGCAAAGTGTGTATATTATAAAGATGTCCACCCTACCTTATGGAGGGGCTGTCCTACCTTTCAAGCTGCAATGAAGACAGAAGCAGCCAGCCTACGGAGAAACCTAACAAATGTAATAGAATCCTTTCAGGTTTTGAGCTACTATAGCTGTGGACAGATTAATTGGCGGGTCAGTGTGAACGCGCTGTTGCCGTACTTGGGGACAAACTCGCGATGCGCTCTCTTTCTATCACCTGAAAATTGCAACGCTGTGCGGCCTGTGTTGCCTAGTCCAAGCGTCAACAGCTCTCTAACCACCTCCACCTCCCTTTCACTATAGCTCTGGCCAGATTAATTGGCGGGTGGCGTCAAATGCGCCGTTGCCAAGCCGTGCGCGTAACAGTTGTATTCACCTCTTTACTTGTAGTAATGGTTTGTAACGTGTTTTAAGTAATTTATGATCACTATTCTGTCATAAATTATTGATGCATGTCATTTCGTTAAGAAAGTTATGCATTGCAGATGCGTTTAATATAATTGGAGGTTTCAAAGACCTGTTATTTATTATTCTATTATCTGCGCAGAAAAATAAAATTCTCGACAGACTAAGGAAACTTATGGAAATACACTTCTTTTATTTGTGGCTAAAAGTCCACGTGTTACATTTTATTTTCAGTTTGTATATTTATAACTAAAATCAAAATTTTATTTTGTCATCCTCTGCACTGAAAAACTTGCTTAATTAACGACAAAATTATCTGTTTATATATTACCACTCATCACTATCGTAAAATTCGTGTACTGTCCTCCTGACAAAGGACTGTCAAAGTCGCTAAGCTTTGTTAGAGTGCTGTACTGTTTCATATTTTTCTTTCGAGAAACAAACGTAGGTTATTTTCCCTCACGACACACGCGCTGGACAGTTCTCAAACCGACAACCACAAGCTGCAGCGCAAATAGCCTGTCCATTCCCTAATTTTTTTCGCAATATGGTTGTTTTTTGCGGTAACAAATCACTGCAGTTTTTTATTTCGTCAATATCAAGTACGTCCATATCTTTCAAGTCTTTTCCTACTAGCGTACATGTAGAAGACAAAATTACTCGATCATTGTCCACAAGAAATTTGAAATATTTATAAACATTGTGAATGATAGATTTATTGTGTTGTCTGCTTCAGCAGCGGTGGTTCTGCTGTCGATGACTTGCGTCTTGTTGGGAGTCGTTAGTTCGGAAACACCTGGAATAGGAGAATAAGTCTCTTCCTAAGTATCCATTTTTAGTAGCAAGATTCTCTTGCTAAATTTCCCTAATTATAAGTTACTGCACTTTTTGTTCGGTAAAATTATTACACTAAATTACTTCAATTAATAAATAACCAAAAGGAATTATTTAAATCGCACGTAAAAATCGTAAATCGCTAAAAATCAAAATATCCTCTCTCGAGCAAGTTCACACTCACACTGACACTTTCTAATTCCGATTCTCAGGTTCACACATTTTTATAGCTGTGGACAGATTAATTGGCGGGTCAGTGTGAACGCGCTGTTGCCGTACTTGGGGACAAACTCGCGATGCGCTCTCTTTCTATCACCTGAAAATTGCAACGCTGTGCGGCCTGTGTTGCCTAGTCCAAGCGTCAACAGCTCTCTAACCACCTCCACCTCCCTTTCACTAAAAATGTGTGAACCTGAGAATCGGAATTAGAAAGTGTCAGTGTGAGTGTGAACTTGCTCGAGAGAGGATATTTTGATTTTTAGCGATTTACGATTTTTACGTGCGATTTAAATAATTCCTTTTGGTTATTTATTAATTGAAGTAATTTAGTGTAATAATTTTACCGAACAAAAAGTGCAGTAACTTATAATTAGGGAAATTTAGCAAGAGAATCTTGCTACTAAAAATGGATACTTAGGAAGAGACTTATTCTCCTATTCCAGGTGTTTCCGAACTAACGACTCCCAACAAGACGCAAGTCATCGACTGCAGAACCACCGCTGCTGAAGCAGACAACACAGTAAATCTATCATTCACAATGTTTATAAATATTTCAAATTTCTTGTGGACAATGATCGAGAAATTTTGTCTTCTACATGTACGCTAGTAGGAAAAGACTTGAAAGATATGGACGTACTTGATATTGACGAAATAAAAAACTGCAGTGATTTGTTACCGCAAAAAACAACCATATTGCGAAAAAAATTAGGGAATGGACAGGCTATTTGCGCTGCAGCTTGTGGTTGTCGGTTTGAGAACTGTCCAGCGCGTGTGTCGTGAGGGAAAATAACCTACGTTTGTTTCTCGAAAGAAAAATATGAAACAATACAGCACTCTAACAAAGCTTAGCGACTTTGACAGTCCTTTGTCAGGAGGACAGTACACGAATTTTACGATAGTGATGAGTGGTAATATATAAACAGATAATTTTGTCGTTAATTAAGCAAGTTTTTCAGTGCAGAGGATGACAAAATAAAATTTTGATTTTAGTTATAAATATACAAACTGAAAATAAAATGTAACACGTGGACTTTTAGCCACAAATAAAAGAAGAGTATTTCCATAAGTTTCCTTAGTCTGTCGAGGATTTTATTTTTCTGCGCAGATAATAGAATAATAAATAACAGGTCTTTGAAACCTCCAATTATATTAAACGCATCTGCAATGCATAACTTTCTTAACGAAATGACATGCATCAATATTTTATGACAGAATAGTGATCATAAATTACTTAAAACACGTTACAAACCATTACTACAAGTAAAGAGGTGAATACAACTGTTACGCGCACGGCTTGGCAACGGCGCATTTGACGCCACCCGCCAATTAATCTGGCCAGAGCTATAGTTGTGTCAGGATGGCTAGGCTTGGTGGTTGATTTTGGGCAGTATCAGTATCCACTTACTTGATGATGTTTTCTTCAGTTACAGACAGTGTTGCCCCACACTGGAGCGGACTCTTGAAGCTAAGACTACTAGTATCCAGCGTCAGTTAATTAATGAATGTTTGGGATGTCTTGTAAATGAAAGAATCCGTTTGCATGACTGAAATAATTACTCTACGGGGCAGGGCACATGTAGCGCTACAGACTACTTCCTAGCAAGATTCCAAGCACTTAGCGTCGTCAAAGTTAAAGTCGCTTACGAATGTTTGGCAGAAGTTCGGCGAGAACTTGGCTGGTCTTTCGGCGATTCCTCAATACTCTGTGCGACATAGATTCGTTATGCAACCTCGTGCGTCCGAGAGCGAGCCCGCTAAACACTCGTTTCTTTATATCAGTCCGTCGCACGTTATTCCATGTGATTGGTACAGTAATATTCATTAATCTGTGTCATCTGCATATTCGATGGTGTTTCCAGAAACTTTTGCGCGTGACCACTGGCCGTCAATCGGCGCTTCAGGTCCGAAGCAACGTGACAACATGAGTTGGGTGACCCGCATTTCACTGCTTGCAGCATCGACTGCTTCTAGTTTTAATCACTATCTCATGCTGTTTACAAATTACCTAAAATGGTATATTACACAAATAACTGAAACTAAAAACTAAGAAACAATTAAAAACACTGGAACTAAGGAGTACGCAGTCGAAGGAAGAGAAAACAACCATAAGAAAAATATAAGAAAAAAATGATGTCCGGTAATTTCGCATTGATCTTGTAGATACGATTACCTGATGAAGACAACAGAGGACGTTGTCGAAACGTTCATGAAAATATCCGGCTTCAAACCCGTGAATACTACGATGCAAGGGAATTAAATGTTAAATTTCTTAATAATATGTATATACTTTTCATAAATGCAAAACTAAAAACTATTCAGGACGAGGTAACCGATATTTAAGTCTTCATTCAATTGAATCACACAGCAGTTTCTCAAGCCGAATTCGAAATGCCTTGACTGGAAGTCTTCGTCTCACCAGTAAAATGATATCCGTTTATCCCACTAGCATTTATACAGGAAATCGCCACCCGTTCGTAAGTTCTTATATGACCGGAAGTAATCATATGAGCGGATGCTGTTGTCAGACCGGAAAACTGGGCGACAACGCAGGTTACTATTACTACTATTACTATTACTCCGCGATTCACTAAAAGTGTTTGGCGGAGGGTGCATTGCACCTATCAGGAAAGGTAATGGTTTGGAAGGGATATACAGGATATGGCAGGTGGCGCCCATGGGCTATTGTGAGGAACCATCCCAGCATTCGCCTGGAGCGATCTAGGGAAACCATGGAAAACCCAGATTAGGATGGCCGGAGTGCTTTATCGGAAGCTACTCCTGTCCGATTTTGTGTTTACTCGCCCGGTAAATCCATTCTATTCCATTCCCTAATCGCTCGTGGAAAAAATGAGTAGAGAAATGAATCGGTTCTGGCCCTGATTTCTCTTATCTTATTTTCGCGGTCATTACGAGATATGAATGTTGCTGGTAGCAATATTTGTTTGCTGTCATTCCGAAATACGTCAGTCGAGAATTTTTCAATTAGCTTCCGTCGAGAGCAACGCCTTCGGTGCTCCAGGTCTTCTCAACCTAACTCCTTCAACATGGCACTTACGCTTTCCCTCCAACTATATATACCTGTCACGAATCGGGCGGCTCTTCTTTGGACCATCTCTAATGCCTCCATTAATCCCTTTTGATGGGGACCCCATACAGAGCAACAATATTCCAAGTGAGGCCTCACTAGTGACATGTACGCAATCGATTTAACTTCCGGAGTGCATTGTTTTAAATTACGACCTAGAAATCGAAGCATACGATTTGCTTTCCCAATTACATTCTCGATATGCTCATTCCACGACAAATTATTACGAATTGTTACCCCTAGGTATTTAGCGGAATCTGCCGTTCTAAGGACAGTGCCATTAATTGTATATTCAAAGCTAAATGGTTTCACCTTTTTACTTACACGCATGACTTGGCACTTTTTAGCGTTTAACTCCAACTGCCAATCTTTACACCACGCAATTATTTTCATAATATCGTCTTGTAACAAAGCGCAGTCGTCCTGGGTTGTGATTTCACGATAAATAATAGCATCATCGGCAAATAATCTTTTCATTCCCCTTATTAAATCGCACAAATCATTAATGTATATGAGAAACAACAGAGGCCCTATCACGCTTCCTTGGGGAACCCCGGACCTCACTTCGGCAAGTGATGAACGCTCACCGTCGAGAACTACACACTGTGTTCTGTCCTTCAAAAAGTCTGCAACCCAATCACATATTTGTCTAGATATACCGTAACCGCGAAGTTTCCTAAGTAACCTACTGTGTGGCACAGTGTCGAAAGCTTTTTTGAAGTCTAATAAAACTAAATCAACCTGGGATTGCTCATCTATAATACGGCTCAAGTCGTGAATTAAGAGGGCAAGTTGTGTTTCGCAGCATCGGTTTTTTCTGAATCCATGTTGATTTGGGTTTAAAAGCTCATCTTCATCCAAAAACCGCATGACATTTGAATAGATGATGTGTTCTAAAATCCTGCAAAATATTGAGGTTAACGAGATCGGCCTATAATTTTGAGGATCATTAACATTTCCACTTTTGAACACTGGACTTACGATGGCGGTCTTCCATTCGGCTGGTATTTTTCCTTGATCCAAGGAGGCGGTATATAATTTCATCAAATACGGCGCAATTTCCTTTGCGTACCTAGAGTAGAATCTTGTAGGAATACCGTCTGGTCCTGGAGCCTTATTGGGATTAACATTCATAAGCAGTTTAGTTATTCCCTCGACATCGAGAACGAGATCATTCATAATTTTGTTGGTTCGATTGTTAAATATCGGAATCTCCTCCGAGTTTTCTGTTGTGAAAGCTTTTTTAAATACATTATTCAAAATTTCTGCTTTCTCGACGCTAGTTTCTGATAATTCCCCATTTTCATTAATCAACGACGGCATGACCTTACGAGAGCCTCTTATTAATTTAACATATGACCAGAACTTTTTTGGATTAGTAATTAGATCTTCGGATAAATTTCTGGTTTGGAATTCTTTAAACGCATCACGCATTGCCTTACGCACGTCCGCTCGCAAGTGGACTAATTTAGCGCGATCAGAAGAGTTCCCCGATTTCTTTACTGTCGCATGTAAACGCCTTTGCTTCCTGAGCAAACGTTTCACTTCCCTGTTGAACCACGGGAAGTTCTTACTAACCTTAATAAACTTCTTGGGAACAAATTGATTTAAGCCGGTCCATATTATTTCTTTTAAATTAAACCAAAGTTCCTCAACATTTGTATTAAGCGTGTACGTTTCAAAATTTGTCGCCAAATGATCGACCATAAACGCATCATTTGCCTTATCGAAACAATATACGAGTTTGTCCTTATCATGCTTCAAATTCAGCCTAGATTTGAAAGTTACCACAATCGCCTTGTGATCACTTATACCGTCTTCTATACAAACTTTATCTACAATATCCGGATTGTTAGTAAGAAAAAGATCCAAAATGGACGAGGAATCTTTGACGCTCCGCGTTGGCTCTTCGACCATCTGTTCAAGAGAATTTTCCGTGAATGATTCCAGGAACGTTTCGGTTATTAACCTATCTCTTCCGCCTGACCTGAACGTAAATGTGTCCCAGTTAACAGAGGGTATATTAAAATCCCCTCCCATGATCAATGTATGTCCCTGAAACTTCTGAGAAATACTACTAAGTGACTGTCTAAAATATTCCGCGTTATCTAATCCAGAGTCCGGAGGTCGGTAGAATGATCCTATTATGAACTTTAAACTTCTGCCAATTTTTACCTTCACCCATATTAACTCGCAACAATTCTCCGTTTCCATTTACTACGGAGCAATTGATGGTTTTATTAACAGCCACGAACACACCTCCGCCCATTGAGGTAGTTCTGTCTTTCCGAAAAACATTGAATTGAGGAGCAAATACTTCGCTAGATTCTACCTCTGGCGTCAACCAGCTCTCGGTTCCTAGTATTATATCAACATCGTTAGTTGCAACTGCAGCGTGGAAATCGGCTACTTTCCCTCTAATACTCCGACAATTAAGAACCATTATCCTTAGCGGTTTAATATCTGTATCTGTAGAGTCTAAATTCGCATTTTTACTATTTGTACTCCGAAAGGAAACGGGTGAAGTATTTGGAGCTGTAAATTTCGATTTATTCACGCCGTCACTTCCAGAACCAAGATCTAGATTAACGACGCGTCTTCTTCGTTGAACTGAGGGATCCTCGGGCCTCACGGTGTTCCTAAAAAATAATTCACATCAAGACGGTTCCATATTTTAGCAGCCACCTTGATCGCCATTCTCGGTGTGTAGTGGACGCCCGACCTGTCAAAAGCGTCCCAGCTGGCAGCTATCATCGGTCGAAGATCGACGAATCCCCAGTTGTTTCTGCGACACAGCTCCTGTAGACTACAATTCAAATTATAAATCTTCCACCATACGGCTTCCCCACAATCGATGCGCGGCACGACACTACAGATGGAAAACTGCAACTTTACAGAATTCTCACGCGCTGATTCATACGCCTTGTGGCCCAACTTGTCCATAGATTTTACTATATCTGCAACAGAAACACGACACGAGTCATTAGTTCCGACGTGCGCCGCTACCCTCAACTGGCGGCAGTTCGATTCTCTAATCGCTTTTGGTATAGCCTCCATGCAACTACTGGCAGGTATAACTGCATGCTCTATTATATTACCACAGTAACAGAGTTAATGGTATCTCAGTTGGTGTATTTAAGTGTCAGTGAAAATTATTTGTCGGATCACCATCCTGTACCTGAGCGCTAATCCTGTCATAAATAACGACATTAATTGGCGTAGCGGGGTTGTAAACATGTAACACAATGGGTAATTGTGTCATAATTAGCGAAAAATGTTGCCTAAATAGGGAATTTATTTAATTAACTGGCGAAAACAGCGTTGAATGTGAAATCGGTGGGATCGCCGCTGTCTGATCCGTAATTTTGAAGTTAAGAGAACTGAAGGTCAGGTTAGTGACTTTTTCTACGCGAGGCTACGCCGTCATCTTCAAAATCATAAAGTGTGGGGTGCTAAATATCAGCAATCTCAATTTTTTTATCGCTAGCTGTTCATAAAAGTAGAATCATTATGTACAAGTAGAGAGCACCCCACGCTTTTTTTTACATCAAAGTTAACTTTTTGATCAATGACTTTATTCATACAATCCTGGAAATTGAAATAAGAACACATTGACTTCGGTGTGTAAGACCCGCCATACTTGCTCCGGACACTACGAGAGGGCTGTACAAGCAATGATCAAACGCACGGCACAGCGGACACACCAGGAACAGCAGTGTTGGCCGTCGAAGGGCGCTAGCTGCGCAGCGGTTGGGCACCGCCGCAGTCAGTGTCAGCCAGTTTGCCGTGGCATACGGAGTTCCATCTCAGTCTTTAACACTGGTAGCATGCCGCGACAGCGTGTACGTGAACCGTATGGGCAGTTGACGGACTTTGAGCGAGGGCGTATAGTGGGCATGCGGGAGGCCGGGTGGACGTACCGCCGAATTGCTCAACATGTGGGGCGCGAGGTCTCCACAGTACATCGATGTTGTCGCCAGTGGTCGGCGGAAGGTGGCACGTGCCCGTCGATCTGGGTCCGGACAGCAGCGACGCACGGACGCACGCCAAGACCGTCGCATCCTACGCAGTGCCGTAGGGGAACGCACCGCCACTTCCCGGCAAATTAGGGAAACTGTTGTTCCTGGGGTATCAGAGAGGACCATTCGCAACCGTCTCCATGAAGCTGGGCTACGGTCCCGCGCACCGTTAGGTCGTCTTCCGCTCACGCCCCAACATCGTGCAGCCCGCCTCCAGTGGTGTCGCGACAGGCGTGTATGGAGGGACGAATGGAGATGTGTCGTCTTCAGTGATGAGAGTCGCTTCTGCCTTGGTGCCAATGATAATCGTATGCGTGTTTGGCGCCGTGCAGGTGAGCGCCACAATCAGGACTGCATACGACCGAGGCACACAGGGCCAACACCCGGCATCATGGTGTGGGGAGCGATCTCCTACACTGGCCGTACACCTCTGGTGATCGTCGAGGGGACACTGAACAGTGCACGGTACATTCAAACCGTCATCGAACCCATCGTTCTACCATTCCTAGACCGGCAAGGGAACATGCTGTTCCAACAGGACAATGCACGTCCACATGTATCCCGTGCCACCCAACGTGCTCTAGAGGGTGTAAGTCAACTACCCTGGCCAGCGAGATCTCCGGATCTGTCCCCCATTGAGCATGTTTGGGACTGGATGAAACGTCGTCTCACGCGGTCTGCACGTCCAGCACGAACGCTGGTCCAGCTGAGGCGCGAGGTGGAAATGTCTTGGCATGCCGTTCCACAGGACTACATCCAGCACCTCTACGATCGTCTCCATGGGAGAATTGCAGCCTGCATTGCTGCGAAAGGAGGATATACACGGTACTAGTGCCGACATTGTGCATGCTCTGTTGCCTGTGTCTATGTGCCTATGGTTCTGTCTGTGTGATCATGTGTTGTATCTGACCCCAGGAATGTGTATATAAAGTTTCCCATTCCTGGGACAATGAATTCACGGTGTTCTTATTTCAATTTCCAGGAGTGTATTTTAACCTTATTAAAAAAAGTTGTACTGAACTGTGGGACATCCTAGCACTGTTGAACAAAATTTATGTTTAAAGATTATTTTTAACCTTTTAGTTCACATTGCTACAAAATCGTGTATTTTAGTTTTTTAAACTATAATTTTATTTTTAACTTTTTAGTTCACAATGGGGATTTCAGCATATAGGCCTATATATGAAATTATTGTATTGTCACTGATCTTAACACGTGTAAAAATTGCAAACCATTCGCACATCAGTAGGTGGGTTAATATTGAAATGAAATATTTAATTCCATTCAACCGGTTTTCTATTATTACTGTCTAAGAAATGAGAATACCAGGACATAGTTACGAAATAATTGTATTGTCTGTCACCCTTTCTCAATACATGTGAAAAAATTTCAAACAATTTGGACATCTTGAGTTGGGCTAAAACCAATTACAAAATTTCATTACAGTCAGCAACTTTTCTATAGGTACTGCCAAAGTAATTAAAACAGCAAGACACAGCTATGAAATTATTGTATTTTCACCGTTTCTTAATATGAGTGCAAAGGTTCAAACAATTCGGAAATGTGGAAGTGGGTTAAAATTGAATTGAAAAATTCCGTTACATACATACATACATACATACATACATACGCACATACATACTCCGCGGGCACTGAATTATAAATTCGGGCATATCCCGCTATTCTGCTAGGGAATTACGGAAAACCGCTTAAAACCAATAACTAATGAGAGTTCTGTACAATATTGTTCAAACTCTGTTCGTTTCATGTTATCACGTTGAATGAATATTATTATTACTATTAACTAGCCTCAAAGCCTGTCAAAATTGACGGGTTTAACAGAGTGTTCTGACAATTCATTTCTTTGCAGTTACTTATCTGAACAGAATTTTTATAAAATAAAGCTCAATGTAATTTCTCGTCCCTTATGCTGTAGCAAAAAGTTTCAGTTGTCAACTTGGTCTAGGTTGCATGTCAGCCTAACCACAACCCCCGCTAATATTGCCGCTAGAAAATTAGAGTTTCAATCATACGTGAATTAATACATTCCCTGTATCGCATGTCATTGCGTATACAGTTGACTCAAACTCTTCACAGGTTCTTACATTTAATTTATTTATTTATTTTGTTATCTGTGATGCAGATCGATATTTTAATGGCTAAGACATCTTACATGCGGCTGAAATAATGACCCCAGTGAAAATGAAGGATGGTAAAAATAAATCTGAACGACTTACGTTATGCCACGTAATATTCGTTTTTAATGACAGACGAAAGAAATGTTCTGACAATTAATTTCTTTGCGGTTGCCTAAATCAATAGAATTGTTGTTATGTACCGTAATGCTCATAATCTTGTTTTGTAATTCGTACATTTTTGGTTGTAGTTTACACAGTGATACAGATGGAACATCTGCTGAACGAATGTCAGAATTAGAGAACTAAGTAAATTAAAAATAAATTAGAATTCTTATGCTATAGTGCGTGATATTGGTTTTATTGCTGGTCCAGGTCTCATGCAGCACCATAAATATGGAACTACTTCCATCTGTATAAAAATACCGTAACTTCAGTAATTCGGAGCTAATGAAAGCAGGTTAACTTATTTAGAAAACTAAATTCATTGTAAATTATTCTGTAAAAAAAGTGTGTCGGTTATGATTCTGGTCCTGTCTGTATTTCGACGTATCCACAACTTCTACTAATATTGCTGTTCAAAATTCATAGTTTCTATTACCCGCGTACGAATACATTCATTGTATTGCGATCTAAATTTAACCTACTGTAAATATTTACATGTGTCTGATACAGTGACATCAGTAATAAAAGCAACTAATAATTAATATATACCTTATGTCAGTGTTTTGTTAAATCATTTCTTCCATTATATTATAATACTGACTTAAAATATCTACCTTGAGTATAAATAACTCGTAAGCCAGTAAAAAATGACGCGTTGAATGCAGTATTTTAGCAATTGTTTCTTCGCTGACTAAGTACAATTTTCATCAAATAACGTTATTATCTTGAAAATGATGTAATGTAGATATTTGTTAGCTTAAGTAACAAAGGTATCGCTGTCCAGAGTGTATAAAAAAATCTACATAGAACGGATTTTAATTAAGAAAAAGCATTTAATAATTAATATGTCGATTTCAAGGGATTACGTACTTTTCTTTCAGTGATCTGACAGATAATTTATTCGCAGATGCATAGCTAAACAGAACTGTTATTAAATAACGCACATAATCTGGAACATCTCCATTCATTGTTTGTTGAGCAGCGGACGCGAAAAGCGTGACGTCATAGTGTGACGTTATGGCGTGACATAGCTACATCGTTTTATAGGCTTAGATTGCGTTGGAACTATTTCCTTACATATCGTACCTTATTACAGTTTTTTTATACATATTTTCACCTTAAAATCCTTCACACTCTGCGGTAAATTCATTAACTTCTTAGCTAATTTGTTCCAGTCGCTACTCCTCAAAAAATGAAAACTTTCCTATTTCCTTATGTCTAATATCTATTGATGTTTTATGGTCGTGGTTCTCTTCCACATGCTGTTTGTAAATCTTCCAGCAATATTTATCGAAGCTTCATCGCTTTGCACATGACAAAAAATTTTCTTCCGTCGCGTTCTATTCTGTAATGACTCCCAACTCCACATACTTTTATCATTTCAGTTACTGAGTGCATCCTGTGGTAATTTCCTAACAAACCTAGCTGCCCTCCTTTACACCTCCTCCAGATGCAGTGTTTGATACTCATAATGTGAATTCCATATCATCCCACAATATTCTAACAACGGCCTTACTTCCTTGCTACATCCTCTCACTATATTCTCCAATAGATGCTGTACTCTGAACCCTTAACCTACAACTTCCCAGTTTAGCTTACTGTTAACTGATATTCACAGGTATTTACATATTATTCCTTCAACAAGCAATCCCGCTTCCAACGTTACCGTAAAATGAATTAAAGTATTTGCTGCCAGTAAAATAAGTAACCATTACATGAAAAAATATTTCATTTTTGACGACAGTAGTGTCTAATTTCAACTAAAATTTTGTGTAGATCTTGTTCAGTATCAGTCCAGTATATGTGCAATAATTTGATCTATTTTAATTACAAAAGGGGACTAGGCTGGAGACAGAGCTTTATGTTTCTACGGGGAAATGATTTTCTGCTGTGAAACGGAACACACTACTGCGTGAGCGTTTCAACTTACTTGTTAGGTTTGCTTTGTGCTGGGGGCTTCGTAACGTTTTATGAAAGCTCGTATGATTTAAAGATAACTGACCTTTATCAAGAATCAAAGAAGAAAAATCTATAGTTTCTGTCCTGTTTTATTGGGTAGCAACTTGATTACCGATTCCGTTGTATTTACATACAGGATACACGACGTATCTGATTACATGTCTTAAGCACATGTAAGCAGGTCGAATGGTAACCGCCTCTATTGTGGAGCACAGAATCCGAAAACACGTGCGTTGTTATGGAACCTGCATTAAGCAAGAGTTTCGACTGAGGAGCACCTATATAGAAGTTAAATTATGAAAAAGGTCAATAGTTTATATAATAACAATACAGGCCTGTTAATACGAAACAATTCTCAGTTTTTGTTCCAATTGCGTTATAAAAATTGGAAAGAAGGGAGAATGGCTGTTATCAGGTGGTTCCTTACAGATAAATATATAACGGAACACATTACTGACGAATAAGACACGTAACTCCGATATTTAACTTACATTTGACCTTAATGTGAAAACAATTTCCACTAATCGTACTTGGATTAAATTTTTTACTAAAATGTTCACTCACTACGTTAGTTAATACATAAAATTATTGAAAACTATCTGGTGCCGACGACTCAGTTCGTGTTTTAAATAATTTTGATTGACAGTACCGACATATAACAACCATAGTGCACGATGGGAGACTCCCTGCTAATATTACACATAAACATCAGTGATCTGTGCAGAGTATTTATGGCTGCAAAGTGAAATATAAAGTCACACATGTCTTTGGTCGAAATATGAAAACGCCCTCCGTCGAACAATTTCAACCAACATATTTCCCACAACCCCATAGCTACCGACATGACACCACCATGGTGCACTTTGGGAGACTTAGTATAAATCCACACACAATCATCAGTGGACTGCGCAAGGTAATTTTGGCTGTGGAGTGGTATATAGGGACACACATGCCTATTTTTATATCAGGTCCACCACTTCCAACCACCACATCTACCATATCCCTACTGCTACCGATTTGCAATCACCATAGTGCACGCTGAAAGACTCCAAGTTACTACCACAACAAACGCCTGTGGTCTGCACTTGGTATTTTGAGGAATTGTAATGCTCAAACAAAGGAGATAGCGTATAAAACACTAGTGCGTCCGCATCTGGATTACTGTTGTGCGGTTTGGGATCCGTATCGCAAGGTTCTGATTGATTCAGTTGAGAGGGTGCAGAGGAGAGCCGCTAGATTCGTGACTTGTTGTTACAGCCCTTCTGAAAGCGTCACAGAATTGATATATAGATTGGGCTGGGATAGTTTGGAAGACAGA
Organism: Vandiemenella viatica; assembly: GCA_031002005.1. Classification (NCBI taxonomy): domain Eukaryota; kingdom Metazoa; phylum Arthropoda; class Insecta; order Orthoptera; family Morabidae; genus Vandiemenella; species Vandiemenella viatica. The sequence continues at coordinate 110,697,902 of JARYHS010008074.1, forward strand.
CGACGTAGCTTGCGTTCGAATTTATTGGAGAATATGCGAAAAAATTTAAATATCGAGTGCAATGAAATACTTCTTCCGCCAACCTATTTAGGTCGCAATGACCGGAGGGATAAGATTAGAGAAATAAGATGCCGTACTGATACTTATATGTATTCCTTCTTTCCTCGCACTATTCGGGATTGGAATGGGCGGGTTTAGGATTGGTGCTTAGCACCCTCTGCCACCCACAATGTTTGTGATTTGCAGAGTATGAATGTAGATGTAGATGTAGTTGAGGCAGCAGTGTGAAATATACGGAAACATAAGTCTTTGGTCGAAATACGAAAATGTCCACTTTCATCCACCATATTATTCCCCCCCCCCCCCCGGCCAATTACCAAAATTCGGCCAACGTTATGCATGATCGGTGAATGTATGCTACTACCACATACAAACACCAGTGATCTGCGCTAGATAGTTTGAAAGATAGGGACACACACGTCTTTGGTCGAAATGTGAAAGTGCCCCAGGCCGACCACTTTCAACCAGAATATCTCCAACTCCCCCATAGTTACCGACTTGCAACCACCATAGTGCACAATGGGAGACTCGATGCTACCAACCCACATACACCAATAGTATGCGCAATGTAGTTGTGACAGGAAAGAGAAGTATAGGGACACACAAGACTATGGACGAAATATGAAAATGCCCTACATTGACCACCATATCTCCCCCCCCCCCCCCCCCCCCAGCTATCGGCATTCGGCCAACGCTGTGCACTATAGGAAATTCCATGTTACTATCATATACAAACACCAGTGATCTGCGCTAGGTAGTGCTGGCTGAAAATTGAAATAAAGGGACATAAACCAATAGTTTTACCAAGAGAACAAGAATTTCATGACAATCTGAGATAGTCTGATGTTCACAATAGGTTAAAGCTCATCTCCAATAAACGCAGATATAAATTATAGCTTTGAGCATACAATTAAACTTCATAATTATCAACCTGTTAAACTTCGTTGCTGTAAACTCAATTTGTAAGTTATCGAAAAAAATTATTTTACAGAGTGGGCTGATTTAAGGATTCTACAATTGAACTAATAGTAAGTTGCAATCGATGTAACAAGGAAAGGTTTAATTAAATTTCATGGGAATCAGCTTATTATTTAGTATCCAAGTAACTGTGTCCATGTTTAAGAGAATAGTTTTTTGTTTATTGGTGAAAACAAGAGACAAATCATTTTGACAGTCATTGATTTATTTATTTATTTATTTATTTTCAAATAGCCTACGGCTAATATATATACATACAATTACAATTCATACATCATATTAAACATAAAACAGAAAAAAAAAAAATATAAACAGACTGTTATTTTCAATGAACTCCTTCATGAGAAAATATCACAATCTCTTTCCTCTAACCATTTACCCAGCTTTTCTCTAAAACTTGCAACAGTTTTGGTCCTTTTTATTTCATCAGGTAATTTGTTAAATATTTTTAAACCTTTGTGCAACACTGTTTTCTGTGCTTTACTACTTTTATTATAGGTCGAATGGAAATGATTTGCCTGCCTTGTCTTATAATTATGTACATCATTATTCTTTTGTACTAATCTAGTCACATATCTTGGTAATAAACTACTTTCCAATCTATATACAAAAGTCAGTACATCTCTAATAATTTCCTTTTCAATATTCTTGTCAAATAAACCTGGTGTGCAGTTGGAACGTCTTTTCTCCAGACATATATATATTAACTTCGGCATTCTGTTGTTTTTTTTCCAAAATTGGATCAGAATAATTTACATTAAAATAGAAGTAATCTTTGTCAATTGTCTTTGGAAACAACAGAAAGGGAACTTTAAGTACGGATGAAGACAACAACGCACCTCCACAACCAGTGGCGGATCCAGGGGGGGGGGGGGGGGGGGGCTAGGGGGCTGAAGCCTGACGACATGGTTTTTGGGGACCTTCTTTTTTCTTTTTGCTGTACAGTTTTAATAAGGGCAATCTGGAATAATGAGATTTCTGTAGCTGAACCCCTCCTCCCCCGAGTCAAGCCCCCCCCCCCCCCAACCAAATCCTAGCCCCCCCCAAAAAAGGAAATCCTGGATCCGCCACTGTACCACAACCTCAAACTTTCTGTCGTTCGTTCGGTTGGGATCAGTACTACAATCCAGCCAGAAACGATATTCGTAGGTGAATTTCTCGCTGCGGAACGCTTTTTTCTTGACGTACTGTACCAATACTAGTCCCATTCACACTAGCGGTCAGGTCAGCTCAGGTCAGCTCAGCTCATAATCCAGGATAGCATTCACACTAGCGGTCAGCTCAGCTCAGGTCAGGTCAGATCAAGTAGTAGACGAGGCCATTTCATTTCAGTTGATCATAGTGAACAATGCCGTTTTCTACCCCAACGTCAATTAATCGCAATGAGCGGACCGCGTAGTGTGAATGCTCCCATTGGATTACGTGTATAGCGATTTTTGAACTGAACTGAGCTGAGCTGAGCTTACCGCTAGTGTGAATGGGTCTTAGGTCAGGGCAAGGCAGGTCAAATTGAAGATCGCGCCACCGCCGATCAACAACGGTCAAGACCTGAGCTGAGCTGAGCTGACCGCTAGTGTGAACGTGCAACGGTCAGGTCAGGTCAGATCAAATGGGCGACGAACGTCTGAAAACTATGCTCGTAAGCAATAAGAAAAGAGTAATAAATAAAAAAATTTAATTTAGCGGTTATTTCTGTTTATTATAAGGTTGGCAAACTTTACCATAAATTTACATATTATTACACATTTTAGTACGGCGAAGGTACAGATCCTGTTTCAGAATTAAAAAATTTATTTCTTGAATCAAAGGCTTCTGTACGAGCATTAGCCACACAAACAAAGAATATTTGTAAAATAGGATTTCTCTCGTTCATCCTGAAATTCACTTTTTGCATGACATGAAATTTTATCCTTCTGTAAATAATTGTGCAAAATAGATGTCGGTTAAATTATGTTATCAATTAATCCTGGAGCAGAATTACTTTTTCCAAAATAAATTCGAAATCTTTGAGCCCTAAACTATCAATAGCATTTTCCACCACTCGTCTCGCACGGCATAGCCGGAAGTTGCATTATTTTTTCGCTTGATCTGTTTGCGCTTGAAACTCTGGATGCACCAAGAACCATCATCTTTTTGATCTTGACGTATTTTTAGTCTCTTGATCCGAAATCATTGCGATTAATTGACGTTGGGGTAGAAAACGGCATTGTTCACTATAATCAACTGAAATGAAATGACCTCGTCTACTATTTGATCTGACCTGACCTGAGCTGAGCTGACCGCTAGTGTGAATGCTATCCTGGATTGTCAGCTGAGCTGTCCTGAGCTGAGCTGAGCTGACCTGACCGCTAGTGTTAAATGGCCTTTAAATGACCACATGTGAAGTACATAAAAACCTAAGGTATAGAACATATTTGGAATTGGGAAAGTCACAAACTTTTCCATGCACAATCGGATGGGGTTCTAAAAAAGCCTTTTAGCAATGCAGGAGCGTTTTAAGGAAACCATGAAAATCCTTAACATACCTTCTTTTAAGTACGATGAAATACATTATTTATGTGAATATGTTAACTGTTCAAAGCCATAGCAGAAGCTATTACAAGTCTGCAAGAGGATAAAGACACCTAATTCTGTTGTATAATACCGAAACTAATGAGAATCCAGCATATGGATAAATGTCTTGAAATCGAAAATATAAAATATTGCAGCACTTTGTCAGATCTCAACTAAGAAAATCTAAACAAACGTCTCAAATCGTTTTCTGCAGTTTGTGCCTAAAGCAAAAGATACAATATTAACCTCAGAGTCCCATCTGGTTTTTTTTATGAAATGTGTATCTAAAGTATTTTAAAAACAGGTAAAATAGCGTATCCTGGTTGAAACACGGAAAATTAATCGATCTGAAACAAACAGAGGCTTTAAAGTGCAATGGAGGGACATAAAACAAAAGACGAATCTTATTATATGTTTTTAGAGGACTCTGATTCCTTTATTTCTAACGCCACTAGTGGCGACAAATCTACTGACAGCATCTCTGACTTAAAAATACTTCAATACTTCAGTAATAAGGATAACCTCCTAAAAATTATCCAACAATTAAAAATCGTTTAAAGAAACTATAGCCCCTTGTAAGTCGAGTTCCGCCCCTGTGCAGCGAATGATAATGATACCCCATTGAAGAAAAAAGGTTCACCAGAAGTTTGAGGAACTGGTTTTTACTTACATAAGTCTCATTTAAAATTTTAAAGAACATCTTGTACATTGTAGACGATCAAACATGTTTCAAAATAAAAAATACGTTATATAAAAAGTATTTTATTTTGAAAAAAGTATTTAGAAAATACGTATTTTGTATCTTGTATTTGAAATATTACATTCCATGAATTTTTTATAAGTTTTCTTGTACATCTCTGCTTAGGTATCACCTGCGGGACTTAGACCCCGCACTACACACACAAGGGGGCCAATTACAGGGGAGTAGTAATGAACCAAAACTATCTGACCTTGAGTGAACTATTTTCACGACGAAGGCCACAGTGCAACGGCGGCAACTCTTGGGCCGAGAAATGTTCGGACCTTATCTCGTCTAGGTGCTGATGTTGCTAACAGATGATCTTTGATTAAAAAAAAAAAAAAAAACGCGGATAATACGACCAACAACCAATACATTTCTTTGTTTGTGCCTAGAGCGTAAAGGCCCATTTAAACGATCCGTACCCTATCACCCTGTCCCGTTCCCGTTCGCGATCTCACTTTGCTCCCGTCGACAGTGTTGCATTTAGGAGATCCTGTTTTGAGGACAGAATTTAATAAAGCTCTGAATGACTTGAAAGCAAATAAAGCGGTTGGAATTGATGAGATCCCTGCAGAACTTCTTAAATCCCTAGGAGAGGAAGGAATCGAAAGATTATTCAAGCTGATATCAAAAAGTTATGAAACAGGAGAAATTCCAACTGATTTTAATAAAAATATCATCTTCACACTACCAACGAAAGCACAAGTCGACAAATGTGAGAATTATCACACCATTAGTCTAATATCACATGCTTCAAAATTACTGACTAGAATAATATACAGAAGGATGGAAAGGGTAGTAGAAGAGATAGTAGGTGAAGATCAGTTTGGGTTTAGGAAATATCGCGGTACAAGGGAAGCAATTCTGTCTTTAAGATTAATACTTGAAGGGCGGATCAAGAAAAACAAAGATACTTTTATGGCATTTGTTGATTTAGAAAAAGCTTTTGATAATGTTAGGTGGGACAAGATGTTCAAAATTTTAAAGAAGTCAGATCTAAAGTATCGAGGTAGAAGAATACTGTATAAACTATATAAGAATCAGGTGGCTATAATAAAAGTAGAGAATCACGAGAGACATGCATCAGTTAAAAAGGGTGTGAGACAAGGTTGTAGTCTATCCCCGTTAATATTCAACTTGTATGTAGAAGAAACAATGAAGAAAGTCATAGAAAAATTTCCATGTGGCATGAGTTTCCAGGGAGAAAAAATCAGTATGCTACGGTTTGCTGATGACATTGTCTTATTAGCAGAGAGGGCTGAGGATATTGAGAACTTACTGAATGGCATGAACAAAATACTGAAGGAAGATTTTGGACTGAATATAAATCAAAACAAGACAAAAGTGATGAAATGTAGCAGAAAGGATACCAATACTAGTAGATTAAATATAAAAATAGGATCGGATGCAATAGGAGAAGTAAGTGAATTCTGTTACTTGGGAAGTAAAATTACAACCGATGGCCGAAGCAGGAATGATGTTAAAAGCAGAATAGCACTAGCAAAAAGAGCCTTCATGAAAAAGAGAAACCTTTTAGTTTCAAATATTGATCTAGGAATTAGATAGAACTTTTTAAAACTCTACGTGTGGAGCACAGCACTTTATGGTAACGAAATATGGACTTTAGGATTACCAGAAGGAAATAAAATTGAAGCATTTGAAATGTTGTGCTACAGAAGAATGTTGAAAATTAAATGGACAGACAAAGAAAGAAATGAACGAGTTTTGGAAATGATGGGTGGGAAAAGAAGTTTGTGGAAGAAGCTTACAGAAAGAAGAGACAGGTTGTTAGGTCATATTTTGAGACATGCTGGATTGGTTAATTTGCTGGTGGAGGGAACAGTCGAAGGTAAGAACTGTAGAGGAAGATAGAGATTAGAATATATGAAGCAGATAATTGAGGACGTGGGCTGTAAGGGGTATGTAGAAATTAAGAGGTTAGCACAGGATAGGAAGGGATGGAGAATTGCATCAAACCATTCGAAAGACTGACGACCAAAAAAAAAAAAATATGTTAACCAAAACTACAAAATAACTCTTTATGTTGTCAAAATTACTTACCTCGTTAAAAATATCAATACTTAACAGTAAATAATATTAATTATATGAAACTTACGTATGTAAAATAGTTCGTACTTACACATTTTTCTTTGTAACGAAACGAAATATGCGACGCACGATGTTTAAATGTTAATTCTCTCTTTCAGTTTCATTTAGTCGTTGAGCGATTCGTTCCTGTTTCCCCATGATGCGTCGTATTTGTTCGTTTATTGGATCAAATTGACATCTATACGACAAATACGCATAACGAAATGAATTTGTGAGTAACATTTCGGTACTTCGAGTCAGGCGATGTATTCGTTACTCAGCTACAGCTCTAGAAGTAAACCATCCACCTTATCTGCCCGAATTTGCAGCATGTGAATTTTATTTGTTTCCCAAGATCAAATCTGCAATAAAAGGAACAAGATTTCAGTTAGGGACTGCAATCCAGCAAAGCGGGATCCCGTGGGATCCCGAATCATTAGACAGTCTGGCGGATCCCGCACAAAATTAAGGGGATCCCCAATCCGCAAAATCCGGCGGAAACGTGTGTCATTCGCTGCCCCACTCGGTCTCTATCGGATGTTTTGTACTGTTTTGCCTGTACCAGAGCAGTTGGCATTTGACATTTGACGCGTGTGAACAAACGTTTGTTTTTGTCAACCTTCGTCATTCGTAAGTAAATTGATACACTTTTACGTATTCATTTTCGAGTACACATTTCTGTAATTTGAGTCATTTTGCGTATTTAGTAAGGTTTTCTAACTATATAATTATTTTTTTATGTGTCGCAAACGTTATCTGAACTATACAGTTACAGCTTTTTATTCACGGTTTCATTATTCCAATTTTCTGTATTTGCAGATAAAGTTATTGTGACAATTTCCTTATTTGCGGCTGAAAATTTGATTATTCGTTGATAGGAAACTAATGTTATCGTAATTTTAAAGATCGCATACCTATTTATTTAGCAGCTATCAAAAGACAATTGTATATCCTTTGACTTAATGTTGTTTTGGCCGCTGCCTCAATGCGTTTCTTTGACGAAAGCCCCTGCTTAAATGTGCCGCTCAGGCTATCGATTAATACCTCTTCTCCTTGTTATTATTTCGACTAAAGGCAAAAAAGTTATGATGAAGTATTCATGGGTGTATCGACGAATTGTGTTGTAGGAACACCATACTTCGACAGCTGCCTCCGCCGTCTCCCTCACGTGTGAAATCTCGTGTTTTTACAATGAAATCCGGAGATACAACCTATGAAAACTTCACTGCAATCATTCGCCGAGAAAGTCTCCTTTCTTACTAAAAAATAATAATTTCCTCTCTAATAACGTCGTTACGCCACGTAAGTAAAACTGAAATACTTGACAGTTTAAGTGTTGGTGAGAAGTTTCTTTTAATAACATTGAATCAACTGTAAGATCAATCAAGGAATCAGAAGATATAATAGGGAATCCCACAAAAACAATTTTTGTAAAAAAAAAGGCCAAGTCTCGTGCTTTTGCAGTGACAAAAAGTTATGAGATCTTGTTCTGAGCCAAGTCTACACTTTACAGAGTATATTCACTTTACTTTGTGAAATGGAATGCTTTCTCTCGTTTTAATGGAACGTTTATTTAGAATTAAAAAAAAAAAAAACTCTGGTAACTTGGCCATTAAGCAAACCATGTTTTTTAAACTTATGTGATGTATTGTAAGGCGCATAATGACCTAAAACTGAATATTTTTTATTATTTATTTAAAAATTAACTTAGATTAAAAAACAAAAATGTAAAACCTCGAAATGTACCTAAGACATGCTAAAAAGTTTTAATGTCATTTTGCCAATTAAAATATTGTTAACTGCTAATTTTTATCATTTAACATTAAATTTTATTTATTAATTTAATTTTTATTTAATTTATTAACGTGTTAAGTAACTTTGTTTTAAACGTATGCGTTAAAAAACTGTTTGCGCCAATCCCGCACGGATTGAAAACACTGCGGGATTGCAATCCTTAATTTCAGTCCTCTGGAGCTGTGAGCCTGTGGTAGAAAAAACGGCGCGTGTCATGGAGTTCACAGAAGACTTCCAGCATTGTTTCGAACAATGGAAAATTCACATGGAAGGTTGTAGGGGTAGAGGAAGGTTGTATATTTAAAGTTATAACAACTAGGTACGTATTAACTCTAAACAAATTTTCTACAGCAATAGTATCGTTATTTTATAGCCACACCTCGTAAATGTAAAATACGCTCTGGCAAATTAAAAAAAAAAAAAAAAAAACTATTTATAAAAATAAACAATTCAAAACAAAATAAAATAGTCAAATTCTGTATTAATGTGTCATTCAAATGTGCAACTTTATTGGGTTATAATATAGTTTGAATAAAATATTTTCAGTATTCACCGACATTTTTCCGGGGTTTGTTAACTTTTTGAAAGCATTTTTGTATATTTTGATATTATATGACAGCGTCTGCACTCTGCAGAGAGCTAGTTTGGGAAATGTTGAAAGTGAACTGCGTTTGGAAAGAACGTCACGGTTCAGATTAGACAGCAGGCTCAGATAGGGAAGTGCTATCTTCCCATTTCTGTTACTGTCGTTATGGATAAAATACTAAGAAAGATGGCCAGAAATATCAGGAAGGAAAGGGAATAGCCATAGTGTATGCCCATAATAGTTGGGAAAACTATGTTTCAAAAATACAAGATGTGTGGCAGAAAATAGTGATATCTTACAAAATTCAATTCTTTGCAAAAAATAAAAAAAAAAAATTATTAATTACAACGTGAAAGAAGGATAGGGCTAATCGGATTGTCATATGGGGAGGTAAGAAACTGAAGGTTATAGGAGAGTTCAAGTATTTGGAAAGAGCGGTAGAACATAAGAGGAGAAACACGAATGAAATAATGGATAAGAATTTCGCGTGATGTCAGAGGCCTGATTTGGGGACTGGGAGGTGCCAAAAACTGAAAAAGGATTAATAATGGGACCCAGATTGTACCAATATTACCATATGGTTCATGTTTGATGAAAGGAAGAAAGTTTAGTAGAATTCAGCCTAAAAAAGTTGAAGTTTCAGAGAAGTTGCATTAGTGTAACTGGACTGGACAAGTTGCAGAATGGGTATGTGAAGCAGGCCGCTATTGAGGAACTTGTACAGGACGAAATTTAAAGATCAGTGATGGATAATGAAACTACGTGATGAAAGGATGCCAGAGAGAATGTATACTTTGAAATTGGAAGGGAAAAGTTTTCGAGGGACACCACGGGATGGATAGATTAAAGGTGTGTGGCACACTGAGAAACAAACTGGAATGTAGTGGAAGATGAAATGGTGGAAGGACATGAGATATTGGAGAGGTTCAGGCCTGAAGCTGGAAACTGTTAACGATGATGATGATGACGGAAGACATTACCTATATTCAAATATTTCCATTCATGAACGATAGGGTGAAAATTTTAAATACAGTTTATCATAAAGTCTCACGTACTAGATGAAATTCCTAGTTTTGAATAATCATCATTCAACTATTATAAACTGCAGAATGATGTAATGGATAGCATATAATAATAATTTCGTGTGGTCGTAATGACCTGGTGACGTGTTTCTATTGGCTGCGTATTCCGCCCCTGTCGTAGCCGTCATTACCTAACCCGGCAATCCTACCGGGTACAGGGGACCTAGAGTTTAACGTGGAATACGAACCACGGAAGCGTTCTGGCGTATTTCTCATTACACAGCAAGGTATGCCACAGATGAAGCACGGGTTAAGGGCCTATGAAAATCCCCGCTGAGACAGGGATTTGAAACCGGACCTTTCGATTCCCAGTCAGACGCCTTAACCATTGAGCCACCAGACCGCTCAATGGGTAGTGACGCAATACGCTTCTGCTTCCGCAACTGCGGAAGTTCTGCACGTTTTTTACATCCGTTTCTGTTTCGGCAACTTTTATAATGGAAATTTAATCGGAAGTTAACAACGAGACGGCGCAAAAAACTATGATTTTGAAACGTGAGTTCATGGATGAACGTCGTACGGGTACCGTAATATCAACAAAGCGAAAAAGCAAAAAAGGGCGGATTGTATACAGATTCAGTAAGGCCTCAAAGGAGTGTTTTAGAACCTACCTGAGGAATAAATACCATAACTTCAAGTCAACAAAGGACATCGTTGAAGAGATGTGGCATCGTTTTATACATATAGTCAGGGAAGGCATGGAAATACATATACCAAAGCGGACAATAAAGGGAGAGGATGATCCACCGTGGTACACATGCGAAGTCAAAATATTACTCAAAAAACAAAGGAAAATACACGCTCGCTCAAGAAGGAAGGGGTGTCGCAGCGATTTAGAAATCTTAGCTGATTTAAGAGGACGTATTAAGAATGTAATGCGCGAGGCCTTTAACGATTTTCACTCCAACTCTCTCTCTAAGAGTCTCACAGAAAACCCAAAGAAATTTTGGTCGTATGTACGAAAAGTTAATTGTACCAACAGCAATATTCCAGCACTAATTCGTGAAGGTTCCGAGGTTAATGAAAGCCGCGATAAAGCTAACGTACTAAATACTGTATTCAAAAATTCATTTACAAATGAACATAAGGATAGTATTCCCGTTTTCCCACGCCGTGGCGAGTCGGTGATGGAATCATTACGAATAGATACTGCAGGTATCGTTAAGCAATTAGAGCTCCTGAAGTGGGGGAAAGCACCGGGCCCGGATGGAATTCCAGTAAGAGTATTTTCAGAGTATGCTGCAGAAATCGGGCCATTTCTGTCTGATATATTCAGTAAATCATTAGAAGAGCGAAAAGTACCTTCAGACTGGAAAATCGCGCAAGTAACTCCGATTTTCAAAAAAGGTGATCGAAGTGATCCTGGGAACTATCGTCCCATATCTATAACATCTGTTTGTAGTAGAGTTATGGAGCATATTATATGCTCGAACATTATGAATTTTCTAGATTATAATAATTTGCTTACAACAAATCAACATGGATTTCGGAAGAAAAGATCATGTGAAACTCAGCTGGCCCTATTTACACACGACGTAATGAAAGTTATTGATGCAGGTTCACAAGTAGATGCAATTTTTTTAGATTTCCAGGAAGCCTTTGACTCTGTGCCATACAACCGCCTTTTAGCGAAGCTTCGAGCGTACGGTATATCGGATCAGCTTTGTGAATGGATAAAGGATTTTCTAACTGGTCGGTCGCAGTATGTTGTCGTTGAAGGAGAAAGTTCTTCTAATCTAGATGTTACATCGGGTGTACCTCAAGGAAGTGTAATAGGACCACTTCTTTCTTAATTTTTATAAACGATCTCGGAGACAAAGTGAAAAGCCTTTTTAGATTGTTTGCTGATGATGCGGTTATTTATAGGGAAGTAAGAACTTTGGCCGATTGCTTAGAAATTCAGCGCGATCTGGATGTTATTTTGGCTTGGTGCGCTGAGTGGCAATTTACTCTAAACTGTAAAAAGTGCAAGACAATGAGCATAACTAACAAAAAGAATCCGATTGTTCAGAAATACGAGTTAAACAATACAGTTATTGATATGGTCGATTCTATTAAATATTTGGGAGTAACAGTACAAAGGAACATGGAATGGGACATACACATTAATTCTTTAGTAGGTAGAGCAAATTCTAGGCTGCGATTCATAGGTAGAATCTTGAAAAATTGTAATGAACAAACAAAGGAGATAGCGTACAAATCTCTTGTGCGTCCACATTTGGATTATTGTTGTGCCATTTGGGACCCGTTTCGTAAGGGATTGATCGAAAGTATAGAGAAAGTACAGAGAAGAGCCGCTCGATTCGTGACCATTTGCTACAGTCCTTATGAAAGCGTCACAGAACTGATTAGTAGATTAGGTTGGGAGTCTCTGGTAGATAGACGACACACGTTTCGTCTAAACTTATTGGAAAACATGCGTACTCCAACTTTCACTCATGAGTGTAGTGAAATACTTCTTCCACCAACCTATTTGAGTCGGAAGGACAGGAAAGATAAAATTAGAGAAATAAGGTGCCGGAATGATTCTTATATGAATTCTTTTTTCCCTCGTACCATTAGGGATTGGAATGCACAGCAAAGAGATTAGCTTTGGTGCTGAGCACCCTCTGCCACCCACAATTTTGTGAATTGCAGAGTATATATGTAGATGTAGATGAAAGTTTGAAACTATTCTTGAAGAATGAGTCATACATCACCAAACAGTGCATTGCATGGTTCGTGATAGTGAATCTAACATGGTTAGAGCAATGCAGTTGTGAGGGTTTGAGTTGTCAATTGGGCAAAACACAAGATCCAACTTTGCATTCGAGCTGGTGTTGAATCTCAAGAGTTGCTCCTATAACTTACTGCTAAACTGAAAAAAAAAAAAAATTGTCACCTGTTTCAACCAGGCCCTGGTCGCAAAAGAAGAGCTAACAAATATTGTAAAGGAACGCCTTAATCTCCCCGCTATATCTGTCTTTCAGGATTGCCTCACAGGTTAATGTTAATAACCAATCAGTATCTAATGTCTATCTTGTCATTGAGTATAATAATTTCTTCTCTATTAAGTACGTAGTCGATGGTCTAAGTACAGTAATAATTAATATTATAAACTACAAAGGTAAACTTTGTTTGTAATTTCGCTTGTTTGTAGGGGATAATCTCTAGAATTACTGGACCGATTCTAAAAATTCCTTCACAAATAGAAAGCTAGATAATCAATCATTATTAATTAAATTAGTTTTATTTTTAGATGGAACAGCATATTCTACATAGTGGAAAGGTTTTTGGAATTCAAGAATTCGCTTGTTTTGTACGTAAGCGCGTATCCAATCACAATAATCTCCCCTGGAGAATGTTCAAAAATTTGTGCAGTTAATGAAACCATTTGAAAAATAAGTATTTTTCAAGTGAGTATTTCATAAGTCATACCCTTGACTCGAGTTCTTCCAATCACATTACAAGAAGAGACAACACAGTTCCAAAATTTGACAGGAAGTCTGCGCGATGAATTGAAAGTGCAAGTTTTGGAGAACTGACCAAAGACGACAAATACACAACTCCGTCGTATTTAGATCCGCAATATAAATCTCATTTTCTCACCAGCATTACTACGGAGCAGGTTGAGTCTAAATTACGAAAAATGACGATCAGTAGAACCAGAGATGCCAGGGATACAACAAACGCCACTCAAGATAATAATGGCATACCTTCTACCAAATGGTGCAAACCTCATATTGAGAAAGAAGTCCAGCTTACGTCATGATTAGAATCCATGTTAAATATGAGACCACCTCTACATGAGAATCCAATTTTGTGGTGGAAATCAAATGAACACAAATACCATCACCTTTTGCTAGTAGTGCGCTCGGCGTAACCACTGAACAATAATAGTGAAGCTGTTCTAATATATGAAGAGTACCGGAACAGATTGCATGGTGTAAAAGCGACCAAACTAATTTTTGTAAAATATAGCTTATAGCTGACTAATTTTGAATATTTATTTAATTAAAAGCAATGCTTGTTAAAAATTGTACTTTTTCTTCATAGGATTTACTTTTGACATCTGCTTCTATTATGACAATTCCTTTGCATCACTAATAATGCAGGATTGTTTTGACCATTTTTTATTTCCCTTTCCGTCTGTTATGCTGCACGAGTTGGCTTCAGTAAACAATCAGTCGTTCTGGACATGCTCTTGACAAGGTTGAATGCTGCACAGCAGTACCGGATTAGCCACGTAGCAGGAGTTAGCAAATGGTACGCTACGCGCCTTCTGGGGGCCTCGCGCCTTCTGGGGGGCCTCGCGCCTCCTAGGGGGTCCCGCGTCTAGGAATATCTGATGAGCCTCCCCGCCAGGATAGATAGGCGACCTCTTTATTAGCTCTACAATTCCCCCGGACGGCGAAAACCAAGGACCCCTTCTTCACATTTGCTCGGGCTCCGCGTTGTCTTACTCCGGCCCTGCTGCACAGACACATGCTACAGTACAAGAAACATCTGGTCAGGTTAATCTGTAATGCCACCGGTGGTTGAATGAATTTCAATTACAGGCACAGTGACTTTGGCGCATGTTATAACCAACACTACTGCGTCAGGGAAGACAGCAATAGGGTAAGGGAATTTTCACACACACCGGCAAAACCGGAGCCACCGCCGACCTTTTCGCACCGAGTGCAGAAAGTTTTTAGCTTTGGCGGAAGAAAGATGCGTATGTCATTCAACAAACGTTACTTTCATAGATTATCATATCTTAGAAGGAAATACAGAAAATATTTAACTAACATAAGGCGCTGGTTACTTGTTCTAGTGACTTAAATATAAAAAGAAGATTAGAAAAATATTGAAATAAATTAAGTACGCAAATATTCTGCTATATTTTTATTTCATTGAATAATTTTACTCAATTACTAAATCAACAGGTTTTTTTTTTAACATTATGCAATAGGTATGATGACTGCGGCTGTAACCTATAAATAGAACACAAAAAACTTTCAATTTATTATATGTTTTCTTTTGATATTTAAGTATCAGGAGCAACCTTTATTGACTTAGATGACACCTACAGATTGAGAATAAGCACAAGTAAAGGAAACTGTAGGCGTGGAAAGAGATGTATATATTTCTGAAAGAAGATATCAAAGTGAAAGGAAAAAATAATAACTGAAAGTTGATAAGTTCTCTATTTATCATTATTAAAAACAATACAGAATAGTTTACACAATTTATTTTGTTAATTTGCCACGGCAACGCGCCCGCGTTTATCACAAAATATCTTTGGGCTGATATAAAAAATAATAGCACAACTTCATTTTACTTATGCTTTACTTAAAATTGTAAATATGGCTATGCTTGACGTTTACATAGCTGTTACTATGTTTTTCTTCTTGAGTCAGTATGTATTCTGCTTCAGTTATGGTGTCTTCCATGACTTTATTCTGCAAAATACCATTGACTTTGTAGAAAAGAACACAGCACATCACATTGAAATACTAAAGAGCATACATAAGAGAAAATTGAGCATACTTATGAACACACAACATATTACAAGTACACATAACAAACAATATAACAACCACACACCAATACATACATTCCACCCACGTGTAGTCAATTTAACAACCACAAATCTAACAGAAAAACAACAAAAATTACTAGAAAAAGGTCTCAAACACAATCTAAATAACTCAGACAAGAATAAAGTCATGGAAGACACCATAACTGAAGCAGAATGGCTATGCTATTTATTGTGGTATCATCTCAAAGATACTTTGTCAGTATTGAAGGGGCGTTTGTTACTTCCTGCTGCTGCTGTGCCTACTCTCTCTCTTTCTCTTTTTTTTTAATGGAAGTATTAAAAACTGCGTCCCCTTTGATTCTCGGATATTGGTTAGGCCTTCTCGGAAGACACTGCATTGTAAGCCGTGCCAACGAGCATGTCACCGTGCATAAAAAGTGCGTCGATAGTTTTGTTTTACTAAGATCTATAAAATCTATAATCAAACAAAAGATGAGTCTTATTTCAATCGTTGATTCACACGAGCTATTGCAAGGAAACGATTGACAATTCTGTAATGCAGCGGTTCCTAACCTATGGGTCGCGACCCACTGGTGGGTCGCGGCGTGTGTTTTAGTGGGTCGCGGAAAAATCGAGGTTTTTGCCACCAAAATATATCTTAATGTTTTTAAGAAACAAAATACAGAAATAAACTTTGTGTAGAAAGTGACTTAAGGTTAAAATTAACCAGTGTTAGCATTGATATCTATGCCCTCATCAGTAAACACCAGTGCCAGAAATCTCACTGATTGTGAAGTTGTATTTTTATAATAATTAGACGTATTATTCATTATCTTTGTAAAAAAAAGCGGGAGGCGTCTGGAAAAAGCATCGCCTCATCGAGTTGACGGCTGAAATTCCAGGATTAGTTAAAACTCGATTTGCAAATTAAAATGACCCTGATGTGCCAAGTCATATCTTGGTGGAAAAACCTACAAAACCCATTTTAGCGGGTGACTGGTAATTTTACCATTCTGTTTTCCTACTCCCAGTCTTCCATATTTTAATAAATTTGGGTGAAGTAAAACACAATGATAAAGCTACCAATCAACCACTAAAATCAGGTCTGCACGTAGTTTCCACCAAAAAGCGATTGGTACATCAGTTGTATTTTAATATCCTGATCGCGTTACTTTTAATCGTGGAATTTTCAACAGTCGATGAGATGATGGTCTGTGCAGCCGCCTCCCGGTCTATAATATGTACTATCAATCCTTGTTTTTGTTGATTGTATATCCTTGTTTGAAAATTTGCCTTTTCGTAGAATAAGATAGTCGATAGCGTATCGACGTCATACAACAGCTCCTTTTTGTTTTTTATCTGCTTAACGTCTCTCTAACAGCGAGGTCTTTAGAGACGGGAAGGGATGGGGGGCAAGGAATGGGAAGGAATTCGGCCATGGCCTTTTGAAAGAAGCATCCCGGCATTTGCCTGGAGTGATTTGGGAAACCATGGAAAACCCAAATCTGGATGCCCGGACGGGGATTCGAACCGCCGTCCTCCCGAAGGCGAGGCCAGAACGCTAGCCGTTACACCACCACGCTCGGTCACAACAGTTCCCATTCAGATAATAGATAAGACTTTCATATTAGGTGGGTCGCGAAAGTTTTTTTACTTAAAAGTGGGTCGTGTACCAATAAAGGTTGGGAACCGCTGCTGTAATGCATTAACTCTATACGCTCAAAGTTTAACAAAATACCAATGTAAGGAAAAATGAACAAGTAATAAAAAGTATCAAAAATCCGTAAATATTTTAACAAAATCCGAAAATCCTAACTTTTTATAAAAATCCATAGATCTACGGATAAATACGTGGAATTGGCAGCACTGACCGCCGGCGCCGGACGCCGGACAGGCGAATCTGCCGGACCTGACTACGTGTGAAAGCTCTAATTTGATTACATTGCATCCGGCGCCGGTTTTGCCTGTGTGTGTTAAAACGGCCTAATAGTGTACTGAACGTCATTGCAGGATCTAGGCCGGTAGTTTCAGGGAGGCGACAAATGGTAAAGTCACGTGGCGGCGACCTTTATTTAGCTCTGCTGCCCAGAGCGACAGACTCATATTTGACGTGGTGGTAATCTCAAAGTTTTTGTCCCGACTTGGAATACTCGTATATCCGTCACTGTCAAACCTCATGGTGTCACGTTACCTTTCTGGATGAGTCTGGATGAGTCTGTGGAGACGGCAGTATCGTATTTTGACGCTCTGCGATTGGATGTGAACGCAAGTGCATGCTGATTAATTCGATCCATAGAGAGACTGCGGGATATTTATGCAACAGTATACGACTAGCTGCAACGTTCGTCGAAGCTAAACTGATCTCATTGTCAGTTAAAAAAGTTTATTCTCTAGAAGAAAAAAAATTGGGATGGTTGGGAAATTTAAATTGCGGTGGTTTTCCATTGCCACTCCAGTGTTGGAAATGTAATTACGTGTTTATTGTGTTGTGTGGATGACTGTGTATGCGTGTATTCAGTGTAATGTGTTGTGAATGAATGAAAGAAGGGAGATGGTGGAACCTAGTGCCAGCTCATTCGGTGCTACTCTTCCGAAGGACACCACGAGAGACGCCAGACTTAACGCCCCCATCCGACGCATGAATCACCATCAGGGGGCGTCCATTAATTACGTGAGGTGAAATGGGGAGGCAGCAAAATCTCATCAGATCTCACCAAGGAGGACAGGGGCGGATCCAGAGGGGAGCTAGGGGGATCAAGCCCCCCCCCTAAAAAAGTACCTAAGTCCATCCGCGACATCGTAATTTTGGAGACATTTTTTTTCTTTTTTAGCTCTACTGATCTTTTAAGGGGGCAGTAATCTTAGGAAACTATTTAAAGACTACCCTTGCCCGGCTCAAGCACCCTCCCCCAAACGAAAAGTCCCTTCTAGCCCCCCCCCCCAAACCAAAGTCTTCCACTCAAGCCCCCCCCCCCTGCCAAACCAAAATTCGCACAAGTCCCTTCCAAACCAAAATCCTGGATCCGCCCCAGAAGGAGGAGGGGGAAGAGTCGACGGAAATCTCACGTCATCTTTGAAATTCTTGATCGACAGTAGAGCTAAAAAAAGTCCTCAAACGACGTGGATATCGACTTTAGGGGGGTATAAGGTCTAAAAACGACGTGGATACCGACCTTAGCGGTGGAGGATGTAACAGCCCTCGGAAGCAAGAGAGCTAAAAAAAAGTCGGATAAACTAGGAGGTCGGTCAGCAGGGGGAGGGGGTTCCCGACTAAATCTCACGTCATCTTGAGGGGGAGGGGGGAGAGACCGACCAGATCTCATCAAATCTCACCACGGGGGGGAGGGGACACCTTACGTAATCAATGGAGAACCCCTAACGTCGAGTCAGGTGCCGCGCAGCATCACACGGTCTTATATCACAGAGTTAATAATTGGCATCTCTAAATAAGATTTTTTTTTTTTTGTAACTGCTTTACGTCTCTTTTTAACATCGAGGTCTTTAGAGACGGGAAAGGATGGGGGGCAAGGAGGGGGGCAAGGAATGGGAAGGAATTCGGCCATGGCCTTTTGAAGGAAGCATCCCGGCATTTGCCTGGAGTGATTTGGGGAAACCATGGAAAACCCAAATCTGGATGCCCGGACGGGGATTCGAACCGCCGTCCTCCCGAATGCGAGGCGAGAACGCTAACCGTTACACC
Source organism: Vandiemenella viatica (assembly GCA_031002005.1). Taxonomy (NCBI): domain Eukaryota; kingdom Metazoa; phylum Arthropoda; class Insecta; order Orthoptera; family Morabidae; genus Vandiemenella; species Vandiemenella viatica. Next base: position 110,716,988 of record JARYHS010008074.1, read on the forward strand.
GCCTCGCTCGGTCTCTCTAAATAAGAATAACTTTTCCTTAAAACAAAAGCTAATTGCCTACTTCTTTGTTACAAGATCTGTAGCAAAATATATAGTATGTGTGATATTTTTCCTACCTCTCCGACACAAGATCTTTATTTTACAAAAATCAGAAGACCATGGCTGAATTCATTCCCGTTCCTTGCCCCCAGGTCTTTTGCGCCTCTAATGACCAAAGAACAAGCAAGCTGAAAATTATTTCTGATACTTAACTAGCGCTGGTCACAGTTTCGATAAAAAAAAAAAAAAACAGATTGAAGACGATAATAGTTTATACCATCATGTACGTGATGTTTTATAATCTGGGATGGGATCAAAACTTTCTGCCTTATCTGTAACAAACTCAGATATAGAGAAGAGACCATGCTCTACTTGACTTCAGTGTTGTCTGCGAGGTATCCAAACGCTCCAAGTTCCGTTACGAGGAGAATACCGGAATGCGCCTGAGGGCACTACACGCCGCCAACCTGTCTTTCCAAACGAGAAAGTGGCTTAACCGCAGTGGCGGCTCTAGACGTAGTGCCACTGTGACATGTCACTGCCTCTAATCATGAATAAATAAATTAAAAAATAAATGCAGTGAAAGAAAAATAAATATTTATAAATGCGGCATTCTCTACTCTACAGCTAGGGAAAGTAATGAACTCCATCTGTTGGCCACATCAGTGAACTGTTTCGCTGTCGTGGAGACAAATCTTGGTTGGCACAGATCGCGCATGCGCTCTAGCGTTTTCGTGGATATATTCAAGGTCGGGGGTTCCCTTTGTTAATGGGGAATGGAGACAACTTCGTTCTGTCACACGCTGCAGCTCGATAAAGTTAGTAATACTGCCGGCAGAGTGCAGCAGCTGCCATTTTTGTAGCATTCAACTAAATATCCACTGGAACAGTGCTTCAGCCTGTTCGCTGATTACTGGTGGTCCGCGAACGTAGTTCAGGAGTTCCTCAGGCATAATATCATAAATTCTGGTACCATATTCATACTGTATAAGGCTGTATGCCCAACATTTAAAAGCCTTGAATATTTCAATGACCCGGCAAAAATGTGGCATTTCCAGGATGAGATAGAACAGCACTGTTTCTACAACAGTCTATTCACTTCCATGTGGCGTCTAGAGATTAAGTAATAGACAGTATACTAAGGGTTTTAAATGGGTATGAGGAACCGCGGTAGTTGATAAGATTGGTAACGCGAGTGGTGAAGTAAATAAAAATAAAAGGCATAAGGTCTAGCTTTTTTTTTATTTATATATGTAGGCCGGTGGCATAGTGTAGCGCCCATCCTGTAGTAACATTATTATTTATCTTGTTTGGTCTGATTAACATGTAATTTACTTTTAATAGTTCACATCCAGTTTTATATCTGCGTTTTCATAGGATTCAAAACGTGGTTTTAGATTTAATATGTTATAATGGTACATTTTAATAACAACAAAATAAAATTAGGCCCAGGGTGGAAGACATTAAAAAAGACAGAGTAAAAATTGCGGAGGTGACGCGACGGAGGAAGGAAACTCAGAAGAGGAAAATGAAGTTCCGCAATCGTCGTCCATAGTCGGCTAAAACGAAAAAAAAAAATAAAAAAAAAAAATAAAATAGGCCTGTGTGAGTTAGTTGCATTATTTTTGAAAATTTACTAGTCCTCGGGTTGAAAAAGGTTAGGATACGCTGCCCTAGAAGCTTTGTCAATGAGAGCAGGCAATATTGTTTTTTTCTTAGATTCTCTGAAGGAGAATTACATAAGTTTATGAATGCACGTAACAGGAAACGTTTCTCAAGAGAAATGTGTTCCACTGCCGTCGTGGTCATCGAAGACAGTGCCGGATAAGAAAGTATGGGGTCCTAAGCACAAAAAAATTTTTGATTCCCTCTGTTTTTGAAATTAATTATATGTATTTTATAAGTTCAAAGAAAAGGTTTTGTAGATGACTAATAGAATTTAACATATTTTTATTCAATTAACAAACGAATTTTACAATTTATCATATTTTGAAAATTACTTTTATTTATCGTACACTACTATGAAACAAAAAAATTAATTTCCATTCTTTACATATAATTTTGATTGATTTACTCTGGACGATTTTATTTTTATTTAGTGAAAAAAGTGAACTTTCAGGGAGCCTTCAAAATCAGGGGCTCCAGGCTACTGCCTAGTCGTGCCTAGTCCTATCTTTCGGGTAATCCAACACTGCTTGTAGATCAACTTGTCGGTTTTTGGTTAATCACTAAATGTTTACCGTTTGGTCAATTTTAAAACATTTATCATTGATTAATTTCAAAATCATTTAATTAATCGGGCAGTAATTGCAGGTAATGAGACTTTCACACGTTACAAATCTTTATATAGCGAGATTCTTACTCTGAGCTGTTTTTCACCTTTCACTTCAACGATGATCAGTAAGCCGCGGAAACATTCAGTGGCGGATCCAGGGAAGGAGAGGGCTAGGGGGCTTAGGCGCCCCCCACCACCAAGGTCACCCCCGACGACATGGAATTTGGGAACTTTTTTTTATCCTGTTCTTATAAGGGCGGCATTCTGGAGTAATGAGCCCCCCAAACCAAATCCTAGCCCCCCCCCCCAATCAAACCAAAATCCTGTATCCGCCACTAGAAACATTTTGTTGTTGTCACTACCTGAGGAAATCACTTCGGCCGCCACTGCTTAACCGTATTGGATTATAAACACTAGGAATGGTGAGGATGTTAGGATGATTGGGATACGATACAGAAAGAGGGTATCTAAAATTTAGAGCGACTAGCATTTACGGTTAATCCATGATGTCTTTACTTATAACTTCTGTTCACTGCGTATTTCCAGTTTATATCTGCGTAAAACATATCTGTGCCGATCGAAGCCACACCGAGCACTGGTTTACTGTTACTGAAAATGCCCCGTAATTTTCCTGACGGTATGGAAGTTGTTGCTGAAATATTCATTTATATCACTTAAATGATTTCTTAGAATTAAAATTATTTTCAGATTAATTTTAAGTAATGGCAAATAAAAAAAGAAATAATAATATTAAATATGCCTAGTCACCAAATTGGTGGACACCGTTGATGTTAGTTGCAAGAGGCGTCATTTATTTTTCTGTTATGTCGTGAAATATTTAAAACGTGTTGATGACTGATGAACGTGTGTAAAAATATTATCTGTAAAGCTGAATAAGGGAGAAGGTGGATCCTGAAAGTTCGATTGAGGGTAAACACTGTCATACGCAATCACTCCAAATGTACTACAAATGTCGCAGGGTAAATACAGGTACACAACGTGTGAGGTTAGGAGTCGTCCATCTTCCTCTCTCCTGTATGTTTCGGCCGGTCACAATATCTTTCAACAAGGCGACTAGGACGGGACCACGCCTGCGACCGCAGACTGACCCATATTATATTACAGTCAAAATCCGTACATTAGCCTGGAGTAATGCTCGATTCCGGGTTGACATGGAGGGCGCACATTGAGGATCCCTGCAAACAGGGACAGCAAGCTTACTACGTCTACGGTACTCCGTGGGACTAGCAGAGAAGGCTCTAGCTATGCGGTCAGGTTTCCTCTTCGGCCTGGTCCGTGGCAGGCGCCGCGTCCCCGTTGCTCCCCGCGGGCACCCGGTTGGGGGGTGAAGTGTGCCTAACCTTGAATGGCGGGTAGTTCGGAGGGGCTCTTTTCTGTGGTGGTGGCGGGGGTTGGTGGTGGATATATTGGGGGAGTTCTGCGAAGGAGGGAATAAGCGAAAGCCTTGCTACTCCCCTTGACCAGACTTTGTAAACCTTAGAGCTGTATGAATGTACTCTGGTAAGGGTGATCTTGGAATACACCTGCATGGTGGGGGCCACACCGCTAGGACAAATTTAAACCGATTACAGATGATACAGAGCCGAGCTCTGAAGAGAGCGTTGCATATCCACTGCAGGTTCCATACCTTGGCTATTCATGAAGCCACAGGACCACTGACATTAAGAGAAGATTCCAGGAGCTAGCTATTAAATTTTTTAAAGCAGCACAACAGTCACGAAATCCGCTAATAAATGAGCTGGGGAACTATCCTACAGGGATAGGATTGCACAAAGGACCCCTGACTCTCATATTATAAATACCCCAAGCTATAATCAAAACGCCAAATACTTAAGACACCCCCACAGTGATGTCCCATCCCACAAAAAGGAGGAAATGTTTTACGACAAAGCCTCCGCCGTACTCTGCCTGTTAGCTGCTGCATCACAGTTAATATACGTGACAAAAACTTATTAAACAGAAATTACTTTTCGATAAAATACATCGTTGCAGTCCTAATTCCGCTGACAAAAACATTCGCCAGTAAATTCCAAAAGCAAAAACGATGAATGATAACTTCTGTTGATACAATTGAAATAAGATAGATCGGTTTAAATTCAATTTAATTTAGTTACGATGGAGCGGACGCTCCATTCGCAATTTCCCTACACACCCTTTCCTGTACCCGCCTACTTTTGCCCTCTACGAATATAAAATTTAAATTGGTAAATTATTCATCATTTCTCTTGATAACTTATACCAGTCCCTAACATCCTTACCTACGAAAGAGAATTTTCCCGCATCCTTAAGCCTGAAATCGTGTGCCAGTTTGTGGTCACGGTCTTTTCCCTTCCATCCACCTCTCTTAATTCTTCCACCATTATGTTTCAACGCTTTATCTCCTATATACGCCTTTATACTCCCATGACTCTCTTCAGCCTTTTCTTGTCTTCCAAAGAATCTCATTCCAGCTCCTTTATCATTTCAGTTTCTGATTGTGTTCTGCGTTAATTTTTAGAGACAAATCTAGCAGCCCTTCTGATGTTATTTATTACACAATGATTATTTCAAAGTTTCAGATAAATCATTGACATTTCAAAACAGCTGTGAAGAAAAATGACTGGAGCAGGAAGCATAAACAAAACACGTTTGCAAAAAATAATCAGAATGATATTTAGCATCTGGGCAATTAAACATGGAAGTTAGTATTAATCTGATCACTTAAAGTCGATTTGACGTCTTAATAAAGTGTTTAATAGATTAACACTGGTTCAAAGTTTCGTATTAAAATTTAGATAATACATAATAATTATAATAATTGATAAAATTGCTATGGAGCGCCCGCTCTGATGCCAATCTCCCTACACACACCCCTTTTTCCTTTCCTCTTCCAACCTACTTTTGCCCTCTACTAATTTTTACTTTAAATTCCTTCAGTGTTTCCGATAAATTTTTCATTACTTCTGTTTCTCACACCCTATACTACGAAAGAAAATTTTCCCACACCCTTATGTCTGAAATCAAGTGCCAGCTTGTGGTCATGGTCAACCTTACCCTCCCTTCCAAGCACCTCTCTTAATTTTCCCACCAATATCTTTCCATGCTTCATCACCAGTACAGGCTTTGTACACTCCCATGATTTTCTTCACCCTCCTTCTATTCTCCAATGAATCCCACTCTAGCTCCTTTATCATATTAGTTACCAATTGTGTTCTGCGGTAATTTCCAAAGACAAATTTGGCAGCCCTCCTCTGCACCCCCTCCAACTCCTTTATTTGATACCCAACATGTATATCCCAAACTACACCACCATATTCCAGCAGTGGTCTGACCAAAGTTTTGTACCCCAATTCCCTTGTCTCTATAGTGCATCCCCTCATCACTCGTTCCAACAAGTGAAGGGTTTTGAACCCTTGTCCCTACTACCTGTCCAATGTGTCCTGCCCAGTTAAATTTGCAATCAAATGTTATGCCAAGGTATTTACATTTCGATCATTCATTTACAAACACAAGGATGCATTGAAATATCACTATTAGATTTTTTTTTAAATTTAAAAGCACTTTTTCATTTAGATCGTATTTGGGGAGAAGAACTTGGACTGAAGATGAAAATTTACTACAATCCATAACTCGATAGAAATTTGTTGAGTATATAATTTCTTCCTACAGTATGGTGGAACATAATAGTTAGTTGTAATACAGGGAAGAAAGTTTTCATGTGTAACGTTATAGCTGCGAACGTCGTGTTATTATTCTACGGAAAATCGGGCAATTATTCCAATTTTTTTTCTTTTGGCTTTACGCTTCGACTACTTCGAGGACATAAAAGGCAGGAAAGGACTGGGCGGCAAGGTAATCATCAGGTGTGATTTGGGAAACCATGGAAAACCCAAACCTGGATGGCCGAGGCGGGTTCGAACCCGCGTCCTCCCGAACGTAAGACCACAGCGTTACCGCTCACCCAACATGTTAATGCTCTTAAATGCCAGCTGGTAAATTTCAACTTTCGCTTAGTTGATTGTCATAACATTTATGTTATCGCCGTTACTTACATGTATCACTCAAATCATAGTGGCAAATTTGACTCAAATTCTTCGCATTTCAGTAAAAAGTCTCCAGTAGTGGTTCCTATTGGAAATGTGTGCTGGCTTACGTGCTGCACTATTGCTAAATATTACGCAAGATCTTCACATCTGCAAGCGATATGTGACATCCCATGTTTATGATGTCGATTACGACTGGCGAGCTGAGTTATAAGTTTCCGATAAATCTTTTGCGAGTGATATATTCGTTTCGCCATTTCTTTCACGAGATAAAGGATTACCATTTTCTCTCCAAGTGGAGAATGATAACAAACAGGTATAAAACTAGCTTACTATTAACATATGTAGTCAGATTAACGTCCTTGTCTATATATTAATGTAAATATGTATATGCAGTGGATTTTGGTTTGGGAGGGGCTTGAGCGGATTTTGATTTCGGGGGGGGGGGTCTTGATCGCACTAGCCCCCTCCCCCCCCTTGATCCACCACTGTATATATACGTATATATAGAAAGGATCCTTGCTGCAACCCAGTAAAGTGTAAAAAATGAATCTTAAACAGTCAAAACGTTGAAATACGAGAGGTCATGAATGCGAATCCCCGTCCGGGTATCCATATTACAGTTTTCCATGGTTTCCCCAAATCACTCCAGGCGAATAGTGGGATGCTTCCTTCAAAAGGCAATGACCGATTTTTTTCCCGTTCCTAGCCCTCAGTCCTTTCCTACCTCGAATGACCTCTACGTCAACGATATATATATATATATATATATATATATATATATATATAAAAACTTTCGTCATTTCGATAGTGAAAAGTATTATGACTAGCTCTATGTAATTATCGGTAACACAATAGACTGATAATAAAACGATTAGTGATTCATGACACTATCCACATATGTTTATGTTTATGTTTTTTTTTTTTCTGTCCTCAGTCTTTAGACTGGTTTGATGCAATCCTCCATCCCTTCCTATCCTGTGCTAATCTCTTCATTTCTACATACGTTATACAATCTTTATCCGTACCACGGTTTCTATCAATGAAGTGCGTGGAACAGATTCATAATTATTGTGTACGAGGCTCGCTAGTTAAGTGTGTCAGAGCGCGGAGTCACCTGTTGGCACGTCGGCGTAGCTGGTTTACGGGTGCTGGGCGATAGAGCGCAGCACGGGTGGGTGGCGCGCTCTTGGCGGGCAGACTGCTGGGCTGGCGGCGGCTACCTTCGCAGCAGGGCAGTCTGGCAGTCATGACTGAGGCCTTGTAGGTGGGCGGCTCACGGCGCACTACAAAACGTAAGCCTCACTGCACTGCCTGCGCGCGCTCGCTCGCTACCTGACATCCGCATGCTGCCGCTTCATCGCTCTCTCCCTCCTCTCCGTCCGATTTTTGATTCCCTGTCGCCTCGCGCTTAGCTGCTGCATCAAACAGTCTCTTTGTTGTACCTGGAATCGATCTCATTGCTGCGCATTGAGTGGAAGGTGCCTTAGGTCAGGTTTTGCAGGATATCGAGCGCAGGTGTTCGAACACCTTTCTTCAAGTAGTCCGGATAATTTGCCTAGTATATTCGAATTTACCTTTAATATTTTCGCTCACTCTTACCTTTCGATTAGTGTGCTGTACAACGTTTGCAACGACGTAAGTGCTGAATGGCATTTTAATACGGTCTTGTTTTCGTCATGATAATGTTCGTCCTGAGTAGGCAGGAGGAAAAAAAAAAGATTGTTTACTGCTGTCGCCAGCTTTTAACCTGTAACTGTGACAGTAGAACAATGTGAGGTCAACCGATATTCTGGGATCAGCGCTTGGGAAACTGAAGGGACCTCTCTCGAATGTGTGTGCTGTTTTATCCATTAAAATCATGTGGTCTGTTCTAACAACAACATTATAAATTGTACCGCTAAGGAAGTGAAGTACTATAAAGACAAACCAGGATAGCAACATACACACACTACAATATCTTCTTGCTCCCATATCTCTTTCTCTTCCCAATGGTCTTATTATGCATTGTATTAGTTTGAAATGATCTCTAGTAGAAATTAACTCCGACGTTGCCTTATCGCACTGCAAACCGTGTACAGATAACAGACGACGTCATAAAAAGTATATCTTATTGTTAGAGAAGTTATGCATGTGTTATATTAGTGTGCAGATACTTGAAGGGGGTATTTTATGCGGTTAGTGAGAAAGAATTGAAAGAAATTTATCCTACCTCAGTCTGAGCGTACAGTCCTGGTATTTGACACGATTGGTCGGGTGAAACCTTGGAAATGTAGGTTACCTCACGCGGATTTTGAACTCCGAAGTGAGGAGTAGAATAACGTAGTTATTTGTATACAATAAATCATTGTCAGATATGATGTATTATTTTATACTTTTACAAACATTACTGTATCATTACTTCTGTGTTCCTCATAGTCTTCTTCCCGTCTCTCATTATTTCGTAAGATAATTCCTGAATGTAAATTGTGATAGTTTGTGTGCTTCCAGCTGCCGTATTATTTTACATGAAGAGTGTTAGTGATAAATAATCAGTCGGAATGATGGACTCGTTGCCGTGAAGGAACTTTGTGCATCCAAATTAGTGAATGGGGAGAAGTAAAATATGTTAGCGTCACACTATCGATAGCTAACCAGTAAAGAGCACAGAACCGCTGCACACGTGCTAGTTTCCATCGTGTTACTAAAGCAGCTGTCTGTGCGTCGTAATACATGATACCTGGTAAGAGCGCATTAAAACGCGTCCCCGTTATGAATGAAACGTCGGCAGTGTTGCAGCTTGTATTGCTTCTGTGCTTAGGTTTTAATCTGTTTTTATTATTTCTGACACTCGCTTCCTATATGCAGTGTCGATCATTTCTTTCATTTGCTCTAGTTGCCTTCAGTTTCTTCTACCCCCTGTCGCGCTTTCTTCTAAAGGAATCCGATTGCAGTTGTTTTCCGGTCATTGGTTTCTTGGCATTCTTCGAGAGTCACCTTACCAAAACAGTTTTTGTTTGTTTCGTATAGTTCAGCTGAAAGTTTTGGTTAATTTATTACTGTGATCATAATTAGGCCCAGGAAAGTGTGCAAAATTTCTTTTTAATAGCTATTGTTTCTTATTGCGTTGTTGTTCTTTTTAGAATTTTTTTTAACCAATGGCGAAATCGTTAGAGCAGTAAGATTCTCGAAGACAGAAAATGCGTGTCTGATTGCAAGCCGTGGTGATAGATCTAAACCTTCAACTTAGCAGTTTGAGCTTCAATAGCCCAATTCTTCTGAAGTCTGGAAGAATTATCACTAAAGTTGTATTCTATTATTTAATTGCCAGTTTCCGGATTTTAGTTTTTATTTCTATGGCAGTGTTGTAAATACGATAGTTTCCATAATAATGACATGACACCCTAAAAATTTTACACACATGTTTAAAAATTTTTAGTGATTGATCTGTTTATGGTTGTTTGTCTTCGATTTCCTGTCCTGCCAATCCAATCACAGATTTCAGTTTTCCATGGTTCTCTGAAATTACTCCAGGAGAATAATACTGGCTGGAGTGGATTCGTTGGTGTAGGCCATGACAGATTTCCTTCCCGGCCTTAATAACCTTTCTGAGACGAGTAGTATAATCCTAAAGTAAAGAATCTGTGTGAATACATTTTCACCCGTACTATTAAAGATTCTTTTTGTAACTAAGATAATTCAGGTCAAATCGCAGATCAGTTGTTTATAAATTACAATTTTGTTGTGCTTACAGTTAATTTTCAAACCACTGAAATCTTGTAACCTAAATTTTACGATATTTATAATTTTTTTCCAGCCAGATTAGGAATTTAAGTGGTTTTAGCTAATGTGTCTATTAGCAGTAAAAATATATACACTAAATTTAATGTTCGTGGAAAACAAATAATGCAAGCTCATAACTCTTAACTTTGGTGTTTGGACTTTTGGAAAAAAAAACTGCGGTAATCGCATTGTAGATTGTAAATTATTTCTATGTGCTAGACATAGGCTGCTTCCAGATACTAAAATGAATAAAGAAGCAAGGCCATTCAGCGATCAGGCGCAAATAGACCCTCTCTGAAGTTAGAATTGAGGAAAAATGTTACTATTGCAACAATGTATATGCAATTACACAGGGGCGAATCCAGGGGGGGGGGCTAGGGGGCTCAAGCCCCCCCCCCCCAAAGTATCTAGGTCCACTTCCGACATTGCAATTTTGGAGACTTTTCTTTTTTTAGCTCTACTGATTTGAGGCCCGAGAAGACTAAAAAGACTGTTGTTTGCCCGTCTGAAGCCCCCCCCCCCCAAGCCAAAATCCACTGAAGGCAAGTCCCCCAGCCAAAATCCACTCAAGCCAAGCCCCCCCCTAAACCAAACCAAAGTCCACTCAAGCCCCTCCCCCCCCCCCCCCCCAAAACAAAATCCTGGATCCGCCCCTGCAATTACGTACTGTAGACATTACAACTGATTTAAAGGGTTGCACCTTACGTATCTGACGGGCTGATACAAATGTACATTTTTCTAAAAATTACTGATGATAATATTTCAGTATTTAGCTTATCGGGACAGTGGCATATATAGAAGTACAAAGAGTCATTTTCATATGTATTTTTTGTTGCTGAAACAATTACTGAGTCGTCATAAAATCATGCTTACAATCTACATCTATGGTTGATTATATAACGTCGTTACTTTATGTTCTCCAGGATTCTAGAGACCTATCCTAAAATGTTGCCTATTCTTTTTTAAATTTTTTTTTTTAAATCATGTATACATGTCATTCCCGTGCTTAGTGAAAGTGGTTGTCATTAATTCAGCAATCAAGTGAGGTTTGAACAGGTGTCATACCAGATAAAGGAGAGAACTGCTTCTTCAAGCTGTTCTGAGATTCCGTAAGTCTGCTGCTTATGCCTTGCTTGTCTGTCTTGATCAACGCGCGGAAGAAGCACGTGTTTCACAGAACAATATCTACGGTAATATTATAAGTGCGAAAACAACTGTTACACTTTCACGATTAAACGGCTAAACCGATCTTGATTAAATTTGACAAGGAAATACGATGTATCATTAGGAAGTACATAGGATACTTTTTTCGGGATAAATAACATATTTTGATACGAAATATTGAAAACTAACCGAATGGTGACAGCTTTAAGTCTCTGTAATGTTATATCGCTCGCTTTGTTTCTTTCGCAGTTGGTTTGTATACGATCTGTTGTTTTAAACATGTTGAAATTTGTTCTCTTCAAATGACAGGCTCAATGGTACAACAGTCTAGTGATGGCTGTCCCATCGCCCTTAATTCATGAAACACCTTTACGTTCAGCTTTGTGTGTCCGATTCTAGCAATAAAAGTAAAAGTCTACGCATACAAAGGCGTGGGTAACAGTAAGTACTGTATTACACAAAAATCGTGCGAGATGTTTCTAAATGTCAACGTATTTTCAAGTTCTGAAATTATGAAGCCATTTTATCCGGTTTCGATGTTCGATAACAAACATTTGAAATTTGAGAATTAGGTGTCAGCATTTGTCTTTTTATGTTTCGATTTTTCCACCGCTTCTCTTGAAAGTTTCTTTAATAACTAAAGGAATATTGACAAGTCTGTAATATATATATATTATCAGTACTAATTACTAATTTTGCCTTTACGCTTCGTCAACGTCGAGGCCATTAGAGGCGGGAGATGGGAATTGGGACAAGGAACGGGAAGGAATTCGGCCATGGCCTTTTTAAGGTAGCATTCGCCTGGAATGATCTGGGGAAACCATGGAAAACCCAAATCTGGATGCCCGTACGGGGATTCGAACCGGCGTCCTGCCGAATGCGAGGCCAAAGTTATATTATCAGTCCCATGTGGCTAATACTCATGACAGTGGTAAGTTTCTTGGTTCTGTGGTAGGTGTTGTCTGGTATTATTGTTTAATGATGGCTGAAGATAATTGCAAAATCCATAGTTCTCACAACTTAAATAATATTTGGGTTTAATTAGTTCTGTTGTTTTCATTCTTGCATTTTGTGGCTTGCAGGCCTTTTATGGCAGATCTGACGGAAGAGAACAATTCTGGTGCTTACAGAAGTGTTTCAGAGCACAACATTCGCGATTCTGCCACATATCACTTCCTATCCTGCTTTACAGAACGGGCAAGCCTCTGACCTCCAAGATCTGTGATGTGCCGTGGGTGTCCACCACATTGTCGCCTACTCGTGGTTTCACCGTCCTTCGAACACTTTCCATAGATTCTCACTACAGTAGCACGCGAACAGCCGACCAGCCTCTCCGTTTCCGAGATGCTCGTTCCCATTAGCCTAGCCCACTAACCGCTGGCCTGTAATTTAAGGGAATTTCGTGACCTGTCTGAAGAAATCTGGTGTCAGATACCTCTGGAAGCCTAGCAAGGACTTGTAGAATCCATGCTACGCCAAATCGCTTCTGTATTGCGTTCGAAAGGTGGATCAGTATGCTAGGGAGCGTCCATAATCCACGTAGTCCATTTTGGCCTCCTGTGAACCCGCCCCCCCCCCCCCCTTCCCCACCGCGTGGCACGTAACTCTTTTCCCTAATGATTCTAGATGACATTTTGTTCCGTTTTCTTTTGTCAGAATATCGTAAATTACATACTGAGATAATTAAATGACGGACATAAATAATCACATACTATTTTGTCTTCTGAACCTTACATTAACTGTGACAAATAATATGAATGAAAGCTAAGTGGTTGGGCTAGGAACCCTCCCCCTTTTCCAGCCAACCCCTCCCTCTTATAGACCAAGCCACGTAGTTTATGGACCCTCCCCTAGTAAGTAGGTGGTCATAATGTTTACGTCTAAGGGAAGAAACTACGATATTAAATTAGCTCTTCAATTCATGACTAAGTTTTCATTTCTATATAAGTGATTCGGGAAGTGGAATTATTTACCGAATTAGCTTCTGTACGATACACCTCGATTAGTGGAAAAATTGAAATTAAAAACGCACATGGTAATATGTTCGTGCCTAATGAATTTGGCATCGGTATATAACCGATTTCGCATTTCTACGATTATTGAAGTTGATGCTGAACACAGAAATTTATGATTAATGTTGCCTGATTTTAAAATGTCCTAGTGACTGCTATCGCGTGAGCATGCGTGCAGGCGGCCGCCATGGCGGGTCAAACGCGAGCTCTGACCCGGGCAAGGCGGCTGGCCGAGAGGCTGGCTTGGCTTGGCGTGGCTGGGCCATCGCCGCTCATGAATCGAGCTGCGCCCAGCCACGCCGTCTCTTAACGGTACACACAGCTCCCGCTATACTCGCCCCATAATCGTATGTAACGAGTGTGGCAGCAACTCATAATCAGGGCCGGCGTTAGGGGAGGGAAAGCGGGTCAAAAGTACCCGGGCCCAGCCGGCTGATGGGGGGCCCGATCACCGACTATAGGGGCCCTCAGGCCATGAAGCCAAGAATACGCCCATTGTCGCCTAGCCATTTTGTAGAGCTAAAAAAAAAAAAAAAGTCGCCCATTTTACCCCGGGCCCGAAATTCCTACCGCCGGCCCTGCTCATAATGGACCGGAAAGTAAACGTACTAACCTACGCGGATGATGTAGTAAGCAAGTATTGATCTCAGAGATACGAGGGAGGTGTTATTAAGAATCTAGCCTGGTGGGGCAGTGGTTAACACTCGGGTCTGGCATTTCGAAGGAAGCGGTTTCAATTTCCGGTCCTGCTATCCTGTTTTCCATACTCCAGGCAAAAGACTGTTTGGTTCCTACATAAAGACCATTGCCGATTTCCTTTTCCACATTACTCTCTCCTCGGTTATCGGTATTACGAGCTGTGAAATGCTGGTAAAAAAAAAAAAAGTTATTGAGAAAATAAAAAATCTTCCGATCAATAGATGTCGCAGTCAAAATAATCGAGGTCCTAGAGTAGTAGGTATGTATGAAGTAACTGTTTAAAAGTTAGATGATTTTAAATAAAATGGGGCGGCTGTTACAAGATAGGATTCTCTTGGAGGAGGAGATTCTGTTAAGCCTATTGGCAGTCAATAGATCGGGTATGTCTTGCGAAAAAATTTGGAAGTCAAAACTATTTCCAAAAACATCAGACCTTAGGCCAGGGGTGGCCAACCCTCGTCCCCCGGCCCGCGAGATTCATCACACTTTTACAAAATATTTTTTATATTTCATTTTTAGTGTTATATATTTTTTTTTAAATGTGCGTTTAGTATCATTATTATTATATTATCTATGTTTACATGTAAGAATAATAATAAACACTATAATAATAACCAATTATGTTCCAATTTTTATTCAAAATCTAATATGGGGATAAATAATTTTATATGCGGCCCGTGGAGTTAGAATGCTTTTCCAAAGTGGCCCGCAAGATCATTTGGAAAGTAATTTAATGAGAACTATGTACATTTTCGCGGCAGCAGTATTGTAGAAAAATGTCTCCAGTTTGCGAATGGGATTCTTAGACATGTTATTAGGCCATTTATGGGCGGTGACGACTGGAGAAGCAAAAGCAGCGAAGTAAGAGAGCTGTACCGATTACTTTCCTACCACCTACCTGAAATCAATTGCTAATTTATTATCAAGATTCTCTCTTTACACATAGCGTGTAGAAGGTAAGAGGGTACCATGATAACTAATTAGGAACTGAGTTCATCCATAAGAAAGTATAAAAAGTTAAGTAGAGAGGTCTGTGAAGGTATTTAAAGTAAAAATATTCATGAACTGTAAGTGTGTAAGTAGGCCCTAAATGTCACCGGGTTACTAGTTACATCGTACTTAATAATAACAAAAGTCTAAGGTACATAATATGTTCCAGGCTTTCCACTATGGAAACAAGTGAAGTGAATGTGAAATTTCGAAATCGATTTCCAAATTTATTACGTTTCGTTAGATACTAGGTGGAAGAAACGACACGGTTTTGCATTTTGATCCTGGTGTACTACTCATCCTGACAACTGCTAGGCGGCTTTCGGAAATCTGCCCAGCGACTGTTAGTAATGTCCTGAATTGTCACCATTGCTCGGGAACAGCGAAATGTGTCGAGTTAACAAAAAACACTACCGTCCCCCCCCCCCCCCTCTCACACACACAGCGAAACCTTCACCACCTATCTTGTAGAGTGTAGACTGACGTTAAACAAGTAAGCTAATGACATAATTGTTTGACTTGTATTCTGGTCAGATTATATCAAGTCGAAGTTATGTGAGGAAACGGTGCACGTGAAATGTAACCCTGTGCTGGAATGCAGGCCATTTGCGGAGTGGTGACGGCCTGAGGGCAGTGCTAGTAGGGATACGAAACATATTGGCCGAACGAGTCGGATAGAAAGCGGAACGGAGCAGTGCAGGTCGACTGTTCAACAAATTACCAACTTCTAATTACTTGGCAGCGGAGCGCTCAGCGACGTGCAGTTGGCAACACTGCGTTCGTCATAATCGCACGATTAAACTGATTCTTCTTGGATTTCCTATTTCCTGGAGCAATGTTGCAATGTGAAGATTTGTGCGACACTGGGGAATAAATTCACTAAAACATTTCAACTTTTGATTTTATATGCTAGGTCGTTCTCTGTGTTACTAATGTTTTACCATATTCGAAGGTGGTCGTCAAATCAATTGAAGGTAACCCTAGACCTCAACTGATTTTGCTGAAAATTTAGGAATTTACTGCTTGCAAACCGTCACCTGAATGTAATTAATTTGCAGAGGAGATTGGGATGATCTTTTGACCAAAAAATGCAACATTTACTTCGCAGCATCAAAGCTTGTTCCTCATGCTGCTCTTTCAACATTGTCTATTCGCCATTTGTGTGCCAATAATCAGATGACCCTCCCCTCCCAACCTCCCTGCTCCCGAGACCTATCTTCTGATGAGTTTTTTCTTGTACTAAAAATTAAAATCAATTCAGAAAGTAAGCATTTTGACACTGAAACAAATTAGGGACAGGCAGTATAGGATATTTCAAATGAAACTTTCCTAAACTGCTTTGCGAAGTGGAAACATTGAATAGTATTTGTGGGGCGTACTTTGGAGAGAAGGAAGAATAATCTATTATATATATATATATATAGTAAAAATGTTATAACTAAAAAACTAGATTTAAGATGTTTATAAAAGGAGTCTGCAGCACTATTAGTAAGCAACATAGAAGGAATGTACTTTTTTAAAAAATTATTTGTGTGAGTCCGTCTACAAGTTGGCATGAACGAGACAGATATAAACCTACTGGTACCGTTTTTGATGGGGTTTCGATTAATGAATAGCCCTTGATCTCGAAGGTAATATAGGGTATGTTTCATTTTGATGTGACGTCGAAAAGCTGAGAAATTTAAGATAATTTTTCGTTTAACACGAGTAACAAAAAAAAAAAAAGTGGTCAGATTTTGATAGGGTTTCGATTAATGTAAAGCCTGAGGCCACGTGAATAATATTTATTCGTTATTTCTTAGCTATAATAACTGACATTGACTTCGCTAAATAGCTGATAAAATTATAATACAAGCACATCCTCCATAAATTTCACTATAATATTAATTATTATTAACAACAATATAGATTCCGATAAAGAAATATGTAGTAAGAAAAATGTACATCAAACCCATATCGACAGCTTAATATACCAAACATTTTATCAGTAACGCATTTACAATTAGCAACATGCTAAATACTTGTTACACAATACTATCTCGTAATATGTACACGTTTAAGACAAATAAGACTTTAAAGACATATAGAATTTAATAAAATTTAGTTAGGGTTTCTCATGGAGTCATAATTAGAAGTAGTAAAACCGTCTCTTTCATCCGGAGAATTATTAGAGAACCATACTACTTTTCTGTACTACCTGTACATCTATACTATTTTACCTGGCTAAGTAGAGACAAGGTCATGAACAAAATGCCCAAACAACACTTGGTAAAGTAGAAATGCATATACCGAATTCTGATCAAGCTAAAATCCAGTCGCTGGCAACTGGGCGTCCATTAATTACGCGAGATTTTCCAGAATTCCGGACCCCCTCCCCCCCCCCCCATACCTTTGGTGAGGTTTGATGAGATCTGTTCGGACTTTCCCCCCCCCCCCACCCTCCTAAGATGACGTGGGATTTTGGCGGAATCCCCTCCCCCCTGGGTACCGCGTCGTTTTTAGATCTTATACTCCACCTAAGGTCTATATCCGCGTCGTTTCTGAACCTTTTTTTTTTTTTTTTTTGCTCTATAGTCCATCAAGAATTTAAAAAGATGACGTGAGATTTCCATCGAATCGCCCCCTCCCCATTTTGGTGAGTTTTCGCCGGACCCTTCCCACCTGTATAACCTCACGTAATTAATGGACGCATCCTAACCACGGCTATTGGATCAAAACATTTGCTGCGCGTGTTGAATGTTCGTATAAGCGAAGAAAATATATCACAACCCACTAGAATAAACTCAGATTATAATGGATGATAAGCATATTACGGAATAAGATAATGGAGCTAGTTGATTAAATTTGATATTTAGAATACAAAATATGTTCCCGACAGAAGGACTGTGTAAAATGTAGACTGCTACCCTGTACGAAACGTTCTCGGTCATAATTGAGGATGCGGTAATGACAAATAAATTTAAAAAATTCTTGAGAAATATGTTTTTCTGTTACGAATGATGGTCGCCAAGTTTCGTGAAATTCTACTTCTCATAGTACTGTAGCTGGCAGTGGTGAAATCAGTTATCCTTTGTGGAAATAAAATATATAACGTCTAGATATACGACATCATAATACGGGGGTAGAATAAAGAGAAACGTAAAATATGGGCGCTCTCCACCATATAGTTAAATGAGTACTTGAAAACGTAAATATAGACTTAAATATTGTAAAGTTTGAGGAAAAGTATTTTTGCTGCCTGGACAATGAACAGCGCTGTTACCGAATTGCAGTTGGTTGCGTTGATAGAGCGGATGGCAAATTAGAGCACGAAGGAGAAGTTTTGTAACTAAACTCGACTGAAACAACGAATGATTTGACATGAGACTTGCAACTAAAATTATTCAACAGAAGTAAAGGGAGCGTCGGATCTCGGAGGCCACTAATAAATTAACAGATTCGTGTAATTTTAAAATGCAGTTATCATGTAGTTCTAAATGAAAAGTGTACTAAATAAATAAATGACTTGAAGACGCATAGTTCGATAATAAAATCTAAAATCCTTACTAGTGTAACTCGTTTCATCTCAAAAGTCTGGTAATTCCAGCATTGGAAACTCTACCTTTTATTTTAGCTGAATAGTTTCTAATGGAATATCACGTCTAGACCAAAGGTAAACTGTATCTGACCAAAGGAATAAGACCTAATGTTTAGGATTACGTAAACAAAGGGAAATGAAGCCCTATTGCTGTCGCTGTGCTGAAACAGGACAGCTTCTAAATGAAACAAGTTCAGACTTCAAATTTGCACACGTTATGTATTACGTTGACCTAATATCGTATTTTTTTATAAAAATAATATTCTATGGGTTCCACAGAAATATGGAAGATCGAGAAGTATTTTGTTTCCTACACTAGCTTGTGAGTTACAGATGGCTAGAACTCATATAGCGGATTAATTGCACATATTTTCTTTTTCTTCTTCTTTTTTCCCCTATTTGAAAATAAAGACACGAGTGGCCGTCAAATTTGACAATTTTAGACCATTTTTGCTATCGGGTCTATCTCATAAATGCACCTACAAACTTGATAAAGGCCCTTTCAAACTTGAAATTAGTTCGCAATATCCATTTCGCGTATTTAAGCGACAAATGCTAAATATAGCTACTTCTAATATAATTGAAAACTGCAAGCAAAAGTTTTATATTAACACTGTTTATTAAAAGTTCTCTTAATTCAGAGTTCATTGGATCCCACTGCACACATTGTAAATTTCATTAAAACTGAACTATTGTATTAGCGTCGCGAGCAGCAACATGGCGCGGCCTTGTAGAGCTGTGAGCCAGAGTCCTTTACATAAGCTGAAAATTTATCAAACAACTGCCGCCTGATCTACCATATACGAGATATAAGGTTGTTGGCTTAAGGTGAGTACACATCAGTACGAGGCAACGTACGAACGGGACCGAGGCGAGGCGAGGCGGAATGTATGTACACTTTGATTGCACGAACGCAGTTTACCGAGGCATCGAACGAGACAGGTATCCATCCATTCGTTTGTTCTGACGAGTTTGCAGTGTTGTGAGGTTAGAACGTGGATATGGATCGCGGTGACAATTTAGCAGTGGCTAGCGCTGCATTCAGAATGATTGCTAGTTTAATTAAAAAGAGAAATAAAAGACGGTGATCACTCGTCTATTCATACCGTAGCAATAATCGATACAGACACAGTCAAAGGGTATTATGTCTATTCAGCCAGAGAGTCTTTATGGTAAAACTTCCACTTGCCCTATGCTTGTATAACACATTGCCCAGTTTGACTGAGGCCGCTACCGGCATCATAATTTACGTTATTAGGAGATTTAAAAATTTTCTTTACAAAAATCCTTAGCCTTGAGAAAGGATTTTTGTTTCACGTAATATTGTTTTATAGCCCTCTCCTGCATGATGTGAGGCAATGGCTGACTTCGTTCCAATCTAGTGCGGCAGGCATCTTAGCGATACAGTTCCGTTTGACCAATTTGTACTAGATTTTCTCTTTCTTAACACGAGGATTGGTGAAATGTTAAAAATAATTTTACGGACCACCAACTCATGTGAGTCTAATTTTTTGCCTCTGTGTATATCATTAACCAAACCTACCAATCAAACAACCAATTGGCACGTAGCTCCGTTTTGGTATCCAGTGAATCTCCCCTACCGCCCACCACCACGGCAACAATCTCTTGGGTTTCATTGTCCCTAGAGTGCAGGGAAGTTTTTGCGCTTAGCGCATCTCCTTCCAAGTCATGTGAGGTTGTCATCAGTGTAGTTGTTCGACTTGCCAGGTCGTATTTGGTTGCATAGGTTCAATTTAGAGTTGCATCATTTACCAGTTTTACTGGCCATCTTGTATTTTTATTGTATTGAACGTGGGTGCCCAGCTGTTTTATTAGTGGGTTATCGTGATTGGGGCACTGCATGTATAACTTCTTTGCAGTAGTTCGGAAGCGTTCGAGCAAAGTTGGAAGTCCGCTGATTCTATGTAGTTCAGTTGTCGGGGTGTCCCTTGGCAGATTATATGCAAACCGTATGGCACGGTTTTGAACTCGTTGAAGTAGTTTTATGTTTGAGGGAGCGGCGTTGCCCCAAACTGGTGATGCGTATTCGAGGATGTGTCTGATTGTTGCAGTGTATAGGGTAACTGCGGTGTTTGGATGTATAGGTGATTTTGGATTTAACATAGGATAAAGCTGCCTCATCCTATTCATGGCTTTGGTCCGAGTGTTTTTTATGTGAGTTTTCCATGTTGGCCGTTTGTAATCGTGACGCCAAGGTAGAGAGCCGTGGGTGACCATTTGATACCTTCGCCGAAGAGTTTCACTGATTGAAGAGGAGGTACGGATCCCCTACCGCCCACGTTGCCCGACGTGGCCTTTGTCTCTACCCCCCCCCCCCAATACACACACACACACACACATACATAGCACGTAGCTTTTTTCCCCTATTGATTTCAGAAAACATTTCGTACTGTTTTCTCTTGCCAGACTATCGTAAATTACATATGGGGATAATTAAATGGCGGAAATAAATATTTGTGTGCTGTTGTGTATTCTGTATCTCATTTTAACTGTGACAAATAATATGAACGAAAAGCTACGTGGCCTTGCTTGGAACTTGGAACTCCCCCTGCCCCCACGTAGCCCAGCGTAGCTTTCCAGCCAACCCCCCCCCCCAGACCGAACCACGTAGTTTATGCACACTCCCTAAGACCTTTTCTACAATAAGGCTCTCGTAAAACCGCCACTAGCTTAATTCTCAATGCAACGCCGCTCTCTGAAAACATATTTAGTGAACAGACTATAGTCATAATGCAGTCAATTCCTCATTCAGTATTCTGGAAATACCAGTTTTTTGCTGGTTGTTGAAATATTAATGGCTAATAGAAAGCTTTTCTTATAGCCTTGTAGAGTAAGAGTACGGTGTCGGTTTTAAGTGAACAGTTTTTACTAATTTATTTTTTGTTATAATCTGTTTAATTTGGTTAGAATCGAGTTTTTAAATTCTGCCTGCGCGCCACTTGTCCTATCTACGCAGACCGTGAATCACAGGTTGAGAAACACTGATATGAACTTTCTCGCATTCATAATATATTCGGTAAAAACCGCTACTTTATGGAGGAGCTCTACAATCCTTAACATTTTACAACATGTGGGAAATTTTTTTAGAATAATTCCTCTGCCTAAAGACCTACTACTTTGCCGACATAGCGTCTCGGGCTTTTACTATTGCCGGAGTACAAAATGGTTTTGGACGGGACAGTATTTACGAATAGCCATTACAATAATAATCCGATCACAAGGTGAAGTTCATCTTTATACAATTCCGAGTAATTTGGGGAGGATGATTGTAATATTAGACCTTCACATTTTCCATGTCTGAACGTCCGGTATTTTTCGTAAAAGCCCTCGTATTTTTGAACTATATAGTGGATTTGATCTCCGATTATGGACCGACGTGCTGTCAGGTAGCGACGTGTGTAGTGGGAGTGCGATGAGGGCACACGTGTTCTATTTCTGGCACGCGACTCGACTCGGCCAGCGGAACTGTAACCCAGCTGCAGCGAGCGGAGCGGTACAAGCTCGTCAACACGCGGAGCACAGATATCAAGTTGCCATTTCGCATACTACGCTTCTCTAACGCAATAAACCAGAGTTTCAACACGAAGACCAATAAAATGTCAAAAAGTAATTCTAAGGACCACTAACTTACATGGGCCTAATTTTTACCCCTACGTTAATTATTAATATTGGGACATATTGAACTGATCATAATTTCCTAAACTCACTCACCTCCATAGCTATTGGCTGGAGAACGGTGTGACTTGTCAGCCTTCGCCCGCAAATTAACGGCCACCAGAGATATCATTAGAAGAAATTCGAGATAATATGTCCACAACATAATAGGAAAGCAACTGTTGCCAATTTAATTTCTATAATACATTCAATAAATTTGCTTTTCGTGGCATTTCATAGTAAAAAAATATCGATAAACTTAATTGCCGAAAGAAAAACGTGGAACTGCTTTTCGGTAACATCTTGCTAATGAAAACAACATAAAAAACTTTAAAAAATTAATCATGGTTTCTGCTGTAACCACGAAAGCCAGTTGTCATTCCGGCCTAGGCTAAGTTTCAATTTAATTAAAACTCGCTAATGTTGCGTGACCAAATTTTACACATACGATTTATTTACTTTTTACGTATTTTACTGACCACTTTTGTTAATGGTCTTGGTTCATGTTCGCTGTTCGTGAGTTATTAGGTTGTTTTAAATGGACATAAGATCAAATATGTTACCCAATCGAGTATTCTGGCAATTCATTTCTCAACTGTTTTTAATAATCTGTATTAAGTTCTCTGGCCGTTACAGACGCTACGACCAAAGATTACATTATGAATGTCCAGCCTCAGTAAAAAAAAAAAAAAAGTGACCTTTAAGTTTGTATTTCAGCAAGTTCGAGTCTATGACCTTCGAAACAATTATACGATAGCACGATCGTCCCTGTCCGTGTTTAATACCTACGTCTATTAATACTTTTGAGTTCTTGAAGCTCAAGAGATTTTTTCCCCCTAAAGGTGAAAAACAGATCAAGTTTGTATTTGGAAAGATCAGGTCAACCAGTCATAATATTTAGCCCTAAAAACGGACAATTCTAGACCCGTGATGATACGCAAAAAACGGTCACTGGCTTACACTAGTAACATAATAAAACTAAAAACATGTTTTGAATTCGTTAGGAATGAAATTGAAAGTGTACTATACATTGAACAGACTGTTGATATTTATTAAATAAATGAATAGTTATGCTATGCTTGCGAACCACCTATCCAATCTTCACGGACCACATGTTGAGAATCACTACCCTAAACTAACTCAGGGTACTATTGCTGGAGTTGCACACGATTCTCCCTCCCTCCATTTTAGGAAGGACTCTTTGGAAGTACAGTTCAGTTGACTTAAATCGTGTGAATTTCATCCGTAAAGAGTCATATCAGAGGAGGAGAAAGCCGTTAGCAAAATAAGTCTATATCACATTGTTTTATTTTATGGTCCGTCTTCTTCCTAACATTTTCCTCGCTGTTGCGCTGGGTGTTCTTTTACATATCATAGCGACCACTATCGCTCTCCTTGCCGCGAAAGCCGGTCGCTGTCCGCTATGTCTGTGAAACTAGTCACTTGTGCTCTCTGTGATTAACGGCAACGCCCTGTCTTCGCATTCAGGAGGACGCGGGTTCGAATCGTCTAGCCATCCGAAATCACTCCAGGCGAACACCGGGAAGGTTCTTTCAGCAGACCATAGCCGAATTTCTTCCCGTTCCCTGTCCCCAGTCCTTTACTGTTTCTAATGACTTCGACGACGACAACTATAATCAAAAATAAAAGTATCTAGCAGCGATACGGATTTTGTCTCTAGCACACTAGCCATCCTGATTTTGATTTATGCTCTAAAAAGTAAGTGAATATCGCAATAGCGATAGCAAATAAAGACGGAGGCGTTAGAAAGTTTTTACTGGAGACAAAATACTGTGGGATTTAGTCTAGGATTACGACATTCTTGTGTTAGCCAGGGTTGTAATGTTGATTGCTATATTCACCCTTGGGCGATTTCTCGTGTCAAAAGAATTACCTGAACTCTAGAGAATCCAGAAAAAGGTTAAAACGTATCAGTAATTACTGATCGATTTTTTTAAAAGAAAAATACTGTTTACGTATTATTTTTGGTTTTATATTCCAATTTTTTTATTAAAAAGCTACAATGAGACAATATTCTTGTAAAATGTGTGTTTTGTAATAAACATGTAAAAATCATTACACTTAATTGAAGTTTCAGCCACATGACTTATTGTTAATAAACCTTCGTAAGAGTTGATTTCAAAACTAAATTGGTTAATGGAGGCAACAAGTGTTTCATATGGGCTGTTCTACAAGAACTATCGCACACCATCCCAGTTTCTTATTTTTGTACTAAAAATAAATCTATGCGATCACCAACGGCGATATTGCAACTTTCAGTTCCCAGATCGCAATTCGATCGTAATGTCCCGAAACTAAACCTTGCAAATCTTTACAGTACATGTCATACTTTCCATTTCGTTAGCAGAAGTGAAACGATCGTGATCAGAATTGACAAGACGCAACGTCAGCAACATAACAACAGTAGTGCTGTGGTCTTAGGCACCTAATAACGAAACCAACCAGTGTGACTAAGTGCGCTATGGCAGCATACATTGGATCGGGGAGGTATAGCGGGGCAGAATCGGTTTTACGCGTCCTGGCCGTCCTTGATTTCAGTTTTTAGGCGTTTTTTCCGCAATCATAAAGGAGAATGCCGGGATGGTCCCCAATCTCTGCTTGATATATCT
Source organism: Vandiemenella viatica (assembly GCA_031002005.1). NCBI lineage: Eukaryota > Metazoa > Arthropoda > Insecta > Orthoptera > Morabidae > Vandiemenella > Vandiemenella viatica. The sequence goes on from JARYHS010008074.1 coordinate 110,741,854, forward strand.
ATATATTAATACGCTAAGCGAAAACTTTGGAAACATTTTTCAGAATATTGCGCGCACGGAGAAATGTGAGATTTGGCATAGTTAAAGTTTATATGGGGAAGAAGTGCATAAAGCCAAAATGTACATATAATATGTGTTAAAAATACATTAAATTAAATAAAATAAATCATTCGTTGTATACATTCAATTGTTTTTAAGAGGCAACGACACTTAGCGATGTCTGTGATCTTTGGTCAACAGTAAAAAAAAATAAAAAAATTTATAGTTAAAACATGTTACAGATACATTATTAAATGAAAAATAAATTCGGGAACGTGTGTGTGAGTGAAATCGGATCGGAGCCAACTATGTGACGTGCATTTCCAGCATTGAGATACTCTGTGGTCTTTGGTGAAACCAAAGAGTCGAGCTTAATCTCTGAATTTACATAGAAGCAACATTTCGAAACGGAGTATATTCGGAATTCATTAACTCGTGATTTAGATATACGATGTTAGAATGATGCAGTTCAAATTGATGTAGCTGTAATATGATGGTGAGCCACCATTTGAACGAAATCTGGTAGTTAAAAAAAAAGTGATTACATGAATGGCAGCAAAGTCTTTATATTCTGAGTTTAGCATTACTCGGAACCTACAAATATTGTCCTGTCGGTCTGAAATTTGGTACACACATTCCTTAGGCGATAATTTAAAGTGTATATCGTAAGCTTCGAATATGTTGAAATAAGGAAAAATGTGGGTAGATGCATACATGTTATTACGCAAGAAATACACGTTCATAGCTGTTGACATTTATTCCACATGTTTTTAGGTCTACAGTATTGAATAAAAACTGCTGCTTTCCACATGCAAATAGAAAATCATGTAACCGTTACGATTTCTCTGTGCGGGCTGACATATTGTTTTTCAGTGCTAAGATATATGGCGTCTACCGTAACTAATAGCAGTTGTGGTTAGGTTGAAATGCAGCCTGGACCAAAAATTAAGAGTAAGAAACACACAGAAATAATATCGACATGTAATAACGTGTGTTTCTTGCTTAATAATATGTGTGCATCTACTCACATTTGAAGTGATTTTTCCTCATTTTCACGCATTCGAAGCTTACGTTGGAATGTATGTACTAAACTTGATACCGATAGGACAATTTTTCAAACGCAATAGAACAAATTCAAGAAACTATTTGCAATAATTATTACTCTGTTACAAAAATAAATACTAATTAACTTAATGAATTATGGTCGAATTTCGACCACTGGGCGATCTCTAGTATATGTAAATACCCTTAACACACACAGAACATAGTTACACACATCGCAAACAAATGGCAACGCATCTGCTTCCCTATAAAATTACTACAGTCCTGGTAAGACTGTAATCTGGACCTTTAGCTTCAAGTCGTATCATTCAACTCCTCAACCCCTTTTCGTTTCTCGTTAGACGTCTCTTTCTCTTGCTGACAGTTTAGCACTTCTGTAAATGTATGTTCGATCATTTGAACAATTTGCGGTGGAAGCAAGCCTTGTTTAACTCAATGTCGCTACCAGTATGATCGATGAATTCCGTTTCAGCTGTCTTCTTTTGTTTGGACTGTTTAAACTTAATTTTAATACTGTCGTAATTAATCGCGGTATTTTGTTTACGCGATTATCTGTTTCCATCTATTCGAGGTGGGTTCCGCATATTATTAACATCTTATAGACAGGTAATGTCGTTAAGAAGGTAGCTATTATTGCTAAACAAGTTATATTTGTACCCATTTGTGTTGTGTTATTGGTGTTGTAGAGACCGTAGCAAGATTCGCTATTCTAATCGCGTAAAAAGGCAAAACCGAGGTGGCTGAAGAGATCTCGCCCAGTGGTAGAGAAAAAGAGGGGAAGGGGAGGGGGGGTTCAAGCGACTGGTGACAGATTTTTAATTGATTGCATCTTCTGCCAAGAGTGCTATCCAGCTGGAGTAAACTAAACGTGTAACCCATGATCCACGTGACAAGTGTATAGTTTGTGTGTAAAACGTGAAATCTATGAGGCGAAGATTGGATACAGTCTCACGATTTGCCAATATGATTATGAGAAACCGTCTAAATGCCATAATCAGAACGGCTGGTAGGCTGAGCCCGACATTTGGACCTGGCTCCATCGTACCTCTCAAGTTCAGTGTGTGGCGCTTTAAAGGCGGGTACACACCAGAACGAGGCAACGTACGAACTGGTCCGAGGGGAGGCGAGGCTACCTGTAACCTAGGCGCGCCAAACAACCTGGAGCCATCCGCCCAACGACAGAGTAGGTACGAACGCCATCCGCCCCGAGTCGGTACTTCAAAGAGAATTCGGGGGTGCGCCGCACATGCGAACGTATTTCCAGTCGTACGTCTGCCTTCCTCGTTCACATTGCCATATTGGCACTCTCACGTCTTTTAAACACACTATGCATTAAAATTAAATAAAACCACAATATTTTACTCAATGAGTTTTTCTTGATCATTTCGTTCAGTTCTTATTTTAATCATGAGTTGAGACGGCAAAAAGGTGCTGTCTTTTATTAAAGAGTATGAAAGACGTCACATATTGTGAAAGAAGGATGATAAACTTTATCATGATGTGATAAAAAAAAGAGGATGCTTTGTGTAAAATAAGTGCGCTTACAGGAGACGATATGAACTATCTTACACACTAAGCTCACGCAGCATACCTTCACATGTTGAATCAGTATGTCTGTTAAAGCCCTGCATACTTCTTGTATAATTCTTGAAATCAGCTGCTTCGATACGTTGAAAACATACTGCAAGCTAGAAAATGAATCACCAGTTGCCAAGTATCTCAGTATTATGGCTAACCTTTCTTCAGCGGTTACTGTTTTTCGATAATTTGTATCATTCTTCGAAATTTTCTCCCGGATCGACTCTAATAAAAATATATAGTCAGTAGACGATATTCTCGCCTACTGTTTAAAAATAATTGCCCACCAGTGAACTTTCTATTCCGATAAAGTCTATTTGCCCACCACCGTCTTTTATTCCTCTTTTTAACTAAACTAGCAGTCTCTATTTATGCAGCACTAGTCACTGCTAAATCGTCACTGCACTCCATATCCACGCTCTAACTTCACAACCAAATAGTCGGAACAAATGAATGGACGTATACCTGTCTCGTTCGGTGCCTCGATGAACTGCGTTCGTGCAACCAAATTGTACATACATTCCGCTTCGCCTCGCCTCGGCCCCGTTCGTACGTTGCCTCGTACTGATGTGAACCCGCCTTAACGCGTAACGCTGGATAATTTGTGGGTGAGAGCAGTATTTCACAGCACTATGCTACCGGAATACACCTTGCGTCAGTCTCTGAACTGTTCCATCTGAATAAGTCATCAAACTCGTCGTAGTTTGAATAGGCAGGACGATCCAGCGACAGTTTCGTATATTTTTGTTTTGTTTCCTCCCAGCCTCTCTTAATAAACCCCAACGTTTCGTCAAACGACTATCCTATGAGAAAATATTAATAATAAAATAAACCCTTAGTTCAGAACCCGAAGGAGATACTTAGCCATTGTCTCAGAGGTATGACGGCCAGTTCTTTTCCTGTGGGACCTGCAGTTTAACGTGGAATCCCAACCACTGAACGACCTGGCGTAGCTCATATGATCAGACACAAATTTCAAAAATTCCTGCACCCGTCGGGATTTGAACCCGGGACTGGAACAGCAACTTTTGAAAGCAAGCGCCTTAACCACTTTTTTTTTTTATGGCATTTGGCTACTGGGCCATACAGCCAGCTCAATGTGATTTGTTGCTATCAAGTATTGACACAAGGACACTACGACACGGACAAGACATTCACAGACACAACACTAAACACCCATGCCCTCGGCTGGATTCGAACCGGCGACCTTCGGTACGCGGAGCTAGCACTCTACCCCCTACGCTACCGAGGCCGGCTAACCACTAAGCTAACACTGCTCTAATCGTTATGAGATTTGTGTATAAAAAAATACTTCGTTTCAATGCTCGCATTTTTGTATAAAAATCTATAATGGGGCGTCCATTAATTACGTGAGGTTTTTCCGGAACTCCGGGACCCCCCCCCCCCTAAAATCGACTTTCACATTTTTTTAAAAAATATTTTTTTAATTTTTTTTAGCTTTACCGTTCTACAAGAATTTCAAAACATCCGTGAGATTTCCGTTGATCCCCCCCTCCCCCCTGGTGAGGTTTCGTGAGATTTCACCGGACTACTACTCCCCCCCCTATTTCATCTCACGTAATTAATGGACGACCCCTAAGGGGGCATAAAATATAAAATCATTTAATAGGCAGTCCATAAACCACTTCACCCGTTAACGGGAAATGGGGGGGGGGGGGGTTCCAAACCTATGACATGGGGTGAGAAGGGGGAGGATAAGGGTAATAAACTTCGTCACGTCCTCGTTGGAAGAGCTGTTTTAATCAATTTCTAAATTTAAAATTGTAAAAGTTGTGGTGTCACAACGGTGAAAGGGGGGAGGGGTCACAAAGTGTGACATGGCGTGACAAGAAATGGGAGGGGTCGAAAAGCTTTGAAATTAGTGTGACGTAATTTGTGTGGGATCCCTAAATAATGGAACAGTTCCCTTTAGTACACACCAGAATTTTTTTTTTAGTGTCGACACCATCTGTAATAACAATTCACCACTAAGCGAAGTGAGTGATTTCTTTATTCTAGAAACGAAGCTAATGTGTCAGGAAGTTAATGAGCTAGATATTTTTGTTTCTGGCGCGGGAATGCGGTAGCAACAAAGATGCAAGGCAGTTCATACCGCTGACATGGCTGTCGCGCTACTGAGCATCGCGAACTGCGCAACTAGCTGGGCCCGGGAGAGCTGGTCTGTGGGGCATCGGGAGCACGTGTCAGCCCAGTCCAGTCGGGCACTGGCACAACGCATCTGCTTTACCTTCATCCATATTACATTTCTAAGGCGAATTTTCACACTCGTTAAGGCCTCTCACGGAATGTTCTCGCGGTTTAGCACTATCCACATCTAAACTCTGCAACCTGAGAAAAATTGTGGGTAGCAAAGGGTGCTTTGCACCAAAACTAGTCTCTATTCTATGAATTCCAATCCCTAACGGCACAGGGTAACAAATAATTCGTAAAGGCTTCTGTACGGCATCTTATTTCTCTGCTCTTAACTATTCTGTGATTGTGACCCAAGTAGTTTTTTTTCCTGTGGTTTTACGCTTCATTAGAGGCGGGATGGGACTGGGGACAAGGAACGGGAAGGAATTCGGCCATGGCCATTTGAAGGCAGCATCCCGGCATTTGCCAGAAGTGATTATTTCACCACTTTGATACACCCATTTTCCCACATCCTAAATGTATTTCATACTAGACAAAACTTTAGATTACATTAGCAAAGACTTTATTTGGTACATATTAATATTTTGACGTAAATTAACAAATGGCAACTTAATTCTCACCTTACTATAGTTTGTCATGTCCAAGTGTAAGCCACTCCATTTTACCTGAAGTCAAATGTAAGATTGTAATTTTTTTTTATCTTCCGCATACTTTTCCTAATTTTTCGCCCAATTCAAACCTTATCCCCAATGTATGCTTTTCACACAACCAGCAGTCTCTTCAGTCGCCTCCTGTCTTTCAGTGACTCACAGTCCAGCTCTCTTATCAGTTAAAAATAAATCTGACTTTCCTTTGCACCCCTATCAACATCTGAGAGAACACAGTTTGGGTAGTGTAGTTATGAAACTGTTGTGCGTCAGAAGCAAAGTGATATGCCAGTTTTTAAATTAGAGCATTTAAGCAAATATGGAGTTTTCAAGTGCCGAATGATCGGATTTTTACGTCGCCTCTTTTCTTTATAGATTCTTTTCGGGCTTTCTGATTGCGCCAGATAAATTGGTAGGAAAAACGCGCTTTATTACCACGACAAATTCGGATAAGAGGTTCCAAAACTGCTTATCTTAGTATTGGTTTGTCAATAATAATAACGAAACTAGAGTCTGAACTTCCAGATTTTGTCTGTAAAAAATAAAATCACCGAAATGAGACTTGACTTTGCATTTAGTTCAAATAAAACTATTAAAGTCGAACAAAACATCGATGTAAGATGTCTTACCAGGCTGCAGTCTTTTCTCGCATAGATAGCACATTTGATTTTTTTTTTCCTTTCAATAACTACAAACACTCAGGATGCAATGACATTAAACCGGACCAATAAGTTCCCACGTCCGCAAGATGTGGGAAACTGGGAACAGTTGCACAATTTCCTGTTTTATCAAGACAGGCACCACACACCTCGTGCTAGTAAAATATTCTCAATGTGCATACAGAATGAAGCATATGATGAAGCTTTCTTATAAAGAAATCGTAACTCTGTAATGAACTTGAAATCAATTTAACAGACATTTCGACTAATATGCAGAAGCCAGGAAACATTCTCAGAATAAATTATTCCACAACCCGAAGTGGATGTTTCCGAAAGAGATTAATATGTCAGAGTTAGCAAGGCTTGTTCTGCTTCTCCGGTCTTAACAGTCTGTCAGATTCCAGAGTATATAAAGATTTCAACAGCAACAGTGAATCAGACAATGGACCTTTACTGTATTTTCTCAGTTTTGTTTTGATTCTTTCTTTTTTTGTGGGGGTGGGATGAGGGGTTTACGCCTCATCGACGTCGAAGTAATTAAAGGCAGAAAGGGGTTGGGGACAAGGAGTGGGAAGAAATTCGGTCATGACCTTTTGAAGAAACCATCTCGGTATCCACCTTTAGTGATTTCGGGATACCATGGAAAATCGAAATCAGGATGACTGGACGGAGATTTAACCCGTGTCCTCCGAATACCAGGCTCCAGCGTTTCCGGACATCTACTGTACATGTTCAATTTCATTCTGCCTCAAAAGAAAAAAAATTGATATTGATGGCGTAGAGCTAAAAATGATTATTTTAGCTGAAGGGAAATTCGAAAGGAACATAAATGTCCAGGTCTCCTTTGCGAGCTTAGATAATACACTAGCGGAAATTAAAATCGCAGCAGCCAAACGGAGTTGTAATAAATGAATGAAGTTTGGCCCCAAGTATCCGCACATGAAGATTATTAAATGATCAAAAATTGAAAGTTTTACATGTAATAGTGTGAAAATTTCGGGGCTATTTACTATGCAAAATTGCTGTTTTTTAGCGTATGAGTGGTGAACAGTGTGGTGTAAAACGACAATTTTTTGTCCACAAATTCTTGTTGACCAAGTATGCCAAGGTGAAGAGTGACGACTCTCCACACCCTAATGTCTAACTGTGAAAGAGGTCAGAGAATTGGCGTGTTTAAAATGGGGGCATCATACCGTGAAATTTCCCTAACGATTGGCTGTAGTACAGTGTTAGTTTACAGACTTGTTACACATTGAATGAAAAAAAAGCTCTAATACTCCTAGAGCAGGCCCAGATCCATACAGATGGACAACAGTACGTGAAGACCGCCAATAGGGAATATGCATGAAATTCAAATTTACGTCTAGTATTTTTATTTTGAAACTTTATTAGTGTAGAATTACCGCTATAACGTTTTTTTCCCTATTTATTCGATTTTTATTTACTTATTTTAATTAATCAAAAGTGCTAAAAATACAAGGGAAATGTAACTTCGCAAAACGAAACGCTATTGGTTGAATCGAATCGTGACGACCAAGTACACGATATTATTGTGAACAAAGGCGTAGTTGCTGGGAGTTCTAATAGCTTTGCGATTGTGTTGAAGTTTATAACATATCAGTATAACAGGTGAGAAATTGTATTCTTGCTACAATACACACACCAAATAATGACTGAAAGCGGTTTTCTGAAAGCACAGTCGGATAACCTTCCAAAAATTGATGCTTTCATGATGACAAGAAATTTTGTAACAAATCCGAATTTTACGGCCGCTCAGCTCAGAGCAGTGAAAGCTGCAAGGTAATTAAGTGGTAGATATTTCACTATTCGCATGCAAATAAACAAAAAAATTCTAGATGTCAGGTATATAGTAAATTATTACCGCTTTTGAAGATAAAAATATTTGATTCTGCGGGGATTTGAACTCTGGTCACAAAATTATGAAACCGGCACCTTAACCCACAGACTTTGATAAAGTGTGGCAATAATTTACTATATACCCGTCATCTAGAATTTTTTGTTTATTTGTATGCAAATATCTCAAAAACTAGGGAGTATTTTGAAAAACTACTATAGCACACACATATAAGCTGTGTACCCTTCAACATATATGAAGGAGATAGCAATCCGTTCTTAAAATGTCTGATGGTCTCCAAATAAGATATGATTAGAGTTTGAACAGGTAACGAATTTTTATGTTACATTTCCTAAAGTACAGATATACAGAAATTCTAAGTACTTACATAAAAATGATATTCACAATAATATAAACAACTAGTTGAAGATTTATTCTCATAGCGATACGCCACTTTTTTCTTATATTCGCATCTCGCGGGACAAGAAATACACTTTATAAAGTGTTTTTGTTTTAGTATTTTTGCACACAGGTACAATACAGTACTTATAACACGGTTTTCGACCTCCTTCCATATTGACATTAATTAGAAAACATGAAAGTTTTGAGATGAAACACTCCACGCTATACAGTACGCCAATGCGGTCGTGTACTTACACGTCACAGTGCAGCGCGCCAAAATGGCAGCGTTTAAATAGGCGGAACTGGATTTCTGTTTTAAAGTATTTATTTTGATGTTAAATCTTAATATTTACATCAATGTTATATTTTTTACGGTTATGTACGAATTTAAATAATTGATTAAAAAAATACATGCATATACCCTATTGCGGGGGTGGCTGATGCTGGTAGAGGTGACTGCAGGCCAGATCCAAGCAGTGGTTACAGAGAAAGTCACCTCCCGGAAGATTGTAAACGAAATGCTTGAAGCTTGATTACATTCTCTGATCCCCATGCAATGTGTTGCATTAACCTGATTTCATTGACAGCATCGTCTTATCTGGTGTAATGCAAAACGCAAATGGACACGTCAATGGCGTAGATTTGTGTTTAGAGACGAGTCTCGATTCTGTCTGTGGCAGAGTGATAATCGAGAACATGTTCGTAGGCGTAGTGGAGAACCGACATAGCTGCTGTGATTACAGAACTTCACACAAGTGCAGCCACTGGCGTCATGGTTTGGCGACAATCAGTTTCGACAGCAGGGTTGAGTTGGTTGTTGCTGAAAGCACAATGATAGCTCACCACTATGTGGACAGGGTGTTGCACCCTAGTGTGATACCCTTCATGTCCACCATCCAAATCGCATCTTCGATGCCCGTCTTCATACTGCGGCCATCGCCTTAGCCTTACAAGCGATTACAATCATAATTTGGATTGCACTATCCCCAGATTTGTCCCCAATAGAGCATGTGTGGATGCCAGGAGTTCATTAGATCACATGGTCACCCACCACAAACTGTGGAACAACTAACTGCTCAAGACATCTGAACACTTATTGATTCAAGGATCCACGAATTATCGGTGCTCAAGGTGGGCGCATTTCTTACTTACAATTATACCTAGGCTAAAGGTGATAAACTTAGCCTGATCCATTTCAATTTGTTATCATATCTTCTGGATATGACACTGGATATATCTACAAAGTTTCCTAAAATCCCACCATTCCTGACTGGGTGTTGAGATTTTAATTTCCGCCAGTGTATTTTAATCGTTTTATTCTCGCGCTTTTTTTTTTTTTTCTTCTTTCATACTCTGTAACCTCTCAAAATCCTGAATACTATAAATTCCGTGAAGATTACAGTGTATCGTCTTTATTAAAATTACAGTTTTCCTTGTTGTAAATTTAATGCAGACTATAAATGTATGTTAAAAATGTTTCGACAGGAAAATATTTCTACTCATGGAGGTCAGAAATTGTAATCTTATTGGCAGCTGTCATATCGTCATAACTTGTTTGTTAGCATTATTTTCATCTAGGGCGCTGGGCATGGAATACAACAAGACGAACATTGTTTCCATGAAACTTTTAGGACCTCTTTCAGCTTCTTTTCAGTATGGAAAACAAGAAAAAATCTGAAAATTAGCTTTGTGGGAGATGAAATAGACGATAAAGGCTGAGTTATATACAAAGAATAAGTGTTCTGACACTTCACGGCATATGAGAAATGATTGCGTTCTCTAGTCCCCTCACAAGTTGACTGACAGTGGCTGTCAGTGTCGGTGTCTGAGAAATAAAATCGTGGTGCAAGGAACGATGATTTCATACATCGCCTCCCTTACCACCGCAGAGTATTTTGCCTACGAATACGCCGGAAAGTTTATGCAAATTTTGGACGCCATTTGACAGAAGCACGTACACCCGTAAACTACTGACCTGAGAGGCGGAAAGCGTCAGTATTATTGTTTTAGTTCACGTTTCAACAGTCTGTGCTTGAGTCTCAGAATTAATTGAATAACAGAGAATCAGAGAATGATCAGTCACCGAAGGTTTTAATTGCATCGACACGCACGAAAGAATTCTTGTTCTTTGTAAAGGAAATGTGCAAAGAGAGATTTACTTTAGGTGCACAAATAATATTCTGAGAATGAACGTCTTGGAGAACTACTTAAATTTAGGAACTGGAACCGCAATTTCCGGATGAAGTAACCTTGGCTGAGTACGAGTGCATAACGCCAGATTCTCTGCGCAGTTTCGGCAGTGCCGTCAACGCCATCGCTCGCAACGCGCAGATTCAGTGCCTTTACTGTAAAAAATATGCTGATGCCGATACAACATTAAGTAAGGTGAGTTACCACTAGTTTGACCACAAATATGTTGGAATTTTACCTACGTCTGTGAATTGTATACCGATAGTGAACTGTCAGTACTGTTGGAATTGACTAGTCCTTGTACTAATGGCTGGGCTCTCGTTCTAGGTTACGTTTTCGTTGTGCTTTAAGTTCGACTATTTATTTTTCGTATTGTTTACAATATACAGTTATATCACCATAACTACGATGAATTTTGCGTGGGTAGGTGAACTCTTATTCTTAAATAAAATTTAATATCAAATGTTTGCTGCAATTGAATCGTACCTTTTCATCAGCTTCAACCATATTTCTGAGAATTCGGAAATTTGGACAGCTCATTCTTGTTTTATTAAATAACAGACTGATGTATTTCATTTTTACTAATATTCCTTCCCAAAACGTTTAGATTATTCCCATTATTTCTCGATTTACGTTACTCGTGTGTTCTAAGATATCCAACAAGCTGGCGAAAATTCTGAAAGACAGTTCAAGGAAAAAGCAGAACCAGAATAGAATAAACGAGCCATCAAGAAGGAAACGACGTGCAGCTGACTACAGTTTGCAGAAGCATTGTGTGGCTCCCTCTCTAACGAATTTTACATAAAGTTTGTAATATTACATGGGCATCAAAGAATACGGATCGTTTACAGCTGTCAAATTTCTATTCGATATTACGAAAGATGAAACGATTTTTTAATGCTTTACGCCTCCTCAACGTTTTTTCGTTAATGCAGGATAGGACTGGGGACATGGAACGACAAGGAATTCGGCAATGGCCTTTTAAAGGAATCATCCTAGCATTCACCCAAAGTGATTTCGGGAAACCATGAATGTCTGGACGGAGATTTCACCCTCCTCCTTCCGATTTATACAGAGAATTAACAGCACTTTTATTTATTAAAGTACGAATCAGTCTCTAATAGTTTTGATGCAAAACACGAACTTAAATGCCTAAGAACTATTTAATAACACTAAATATTTATTTTTCCAAATGTTACTTATGACCAAGATGAATTAAAGTGTCGAATAGACCTCGAAATTTAGCTTTGATTTATCCTCCATGTTTTTCATGTTTGTCGTAGACCTTTCCTTTGTAAAGGAACTGGGCAATTGGGGTTTAAACCCTGGTGAAGGCAACCCATCGAAGCCCGAAGCAGACAGTAAAGCGATATAAACATGCGAGCCCAAATAGCGATGTTGTAGGAATAAGTTCATCGTCTGCCGACCACACTATAGCCTGTGGAGTTGGGCTCAAACAGTCTTTAATTATTATTCGTATATTTTCCTATGGCTGGTATGGTTTCAAGGCATTGCTGGGCCGGAGGATCATGGAAGGAAAAGTGGCCATGTTCTTACTAAAACCTCTGTCGAGATAATCATGGTACATTGAAAATGTGTATCTGATACTTTTGAATCCTCTTTAGTACCAGAGCAACGATTCGGTCCTGTTCTGTGATATTCTGAACTGGTTAGCTACTTTATACTAGAAAATTAGATTTCTTTTCCGTATGAACAACGTATTTAACACATTCTTTGGTTGTGCTTAAACAATTTTGAGTTATATTTAGGTTGAAATAACTTTTCATCCCCAATCGCATTTACATCAGTTTCTTCTTTTCGCAATGAGCCAACACCACCTAGAGAGATAGATGACTGAGCCCGCTGGGTTAGAGGTTAAAGTTTGGTTTATTGCATTCGGAAGGACGCGGGTTCGATCTCAGTTTCGGTGAGATTTCGGTTTTCAATTGCATTTTGAAGTCAAAAAAGTTTCTTTTCACTTATATGACTTGCGTGAGCGGTTTCATATATATTTCTGTACATGTTCATCAATTTGAATGACAACGGTATTTAAGAAAGACCATGGTGGATGACTCCATCGCAAAATCACAAAATCTAGAGTAGTAATAAAATGTGATGATGATCGCTCTTTAAAATACTAGTTTCTTACGACATTCTGAATATTTACGCCAAAACATAGAATTTTTGAGTTTACCCTCTTAAGTCGGTATGTTAATACTCGAATGGTTGTAACAAAAATCTGTCGTACAAATAGATATGAAAAAAACCCAACCACACACACACACACACTGTAAATGCTTTAAGATCACCCCAGCTCATGAAACCCGTTGAAATGTCAAAATCTAAATTTTGCTTTGAAATAAATCTCATCTGTGGTGTTGTTGATTGCAAAGCAAAAAGAGGCTTATACGTTACAAACACTGTAATTATAGGAAATCGTCTGTGGCATTTCGAAGAAACCATCCCAACGTTCATGTGTATTGATTTCAGGAAACCATGGGAAACTAAAATCTGAATAGCCGGATGAGGATTCGAAACCGCGTCTTCCCAAATGCGAACCTGGGCGTTGCCGTTTGCCCACCACGTTCGGTAAATTGTTCGGAAACGGGAAACAGCTTCATATTGATCTTACTGATCCATCTATCTAGAAATACCATCGTATACAGGGAAAGAAAACCTAATATTTCTCTTGATAATGCATACTGAATACTTCAAAAATAAACTTCTGAGCACGAGGATGCCTCTGACGAAATTCGTAGGTGGTGAATCAGAGATTTTGTTCTTTTTTATTCTTTAAAAAATAATAGTAATAATAATTGTTGGGTCCATCTGTTTTGATGGGAGTCACTATGTCATCTTCCAGCTGGCAGTCACGAGCTGTCCTATCGCAGACGGTACAGTTTCATCTGGCTCCGCTGACTCGAATACAACTCCGCAAATTTATTTTTTAAATGCGTGGGCCACTGTTAGGCTGGTACGAATCTCACATCAGCTCAAAACTTTGTGGTTCTACTAACATATTTCAACACAGAGTTGGTGTCTTATTAAAACCCAGTAATGTCTAACGTTGCTTGACAATGGAAGCAGTGCAAACTTCCGAAACGTCGCCAGACGGCTCAATTTTGACGCGGCTTGAAACCCGAGAAGTTTTTATAAAGTCTAACGTTTTGTTTTTGGTGGTTCAGTGTCGGGTGTCTGAATGGTGGTAGTACGATGCCGGTTTTAATCATTGCGTTTCGGGATTTTTAATGGACGCTTAACATGTATTTCACTGCTATTCAGGCTTCTGCTTAGTCGACGTAGCGATGTGGTAGCTCGGCGGCTGTCCAACTGGGGATCGAGAAGTCTCCGGTTCGAATTTCGGTCTCAGTCAGTTTAGGTCCTTAATCATGATCTCTATAAATGAAAAACGCTTCTTTGTTTTGAATTTCGCGTTAATTTGTAGCCAACGTTTACGTGGAAGACGCAGCAACTCAAAACACAGTCAGTATATAATTAAAGCCACACAAAACAGTTATTTCTCAAATCACGCAATATTTGTATTCGGAGGTTACTGATAACTTCAGACTCTTTGCATAGTTCTCACCTTAATCTGCGTAGAATATTATAAATTTGTTAGGAAGTTGCGTCTGTCAGTGTTTGTGGAAGCAAAAAAAACTCCTACTGCATCAATCTGAATGAATTTTTCATTTTTTGACAGCATATGGTCTAGCTTAAAATTTGCGATATGCCTTACGACCCTACGTGATCAGACCTAGCAAGAAATGTGAAATGATAATTCATTCGTTCCGGCAACAGGTACGCACCACAGAGCACACAGCATCTCGGATGAACACTCCTGTACAAGACACCCACCAAAGATCACGCTACTATATAGATAAACACTACGCCCTTTGGATTCCGTTAATATTTTTTTTTACTATGTAATTTTTGTTATTTCCTTAGTTTTCTGAAATAAAGTGCGTTAGTATAAACGATAAACGTTAATGAAACCACTATACTAATGATTAACACTCCAATAAACGTAACGAAATTGTAGAATTTAATTTAAACGTTTATGCTTTGCTACAAGAAGAAAAATAAACGGTAAGCGCATTAGTAAGCACACCAAGATCGATGCGAGCGAAGTAGCGGGAAGATGCTAGTAAGACGCTCTTACCATAAATTTACAAAGTGTCGTAACGAAATGCAGTCTGTATTTTTGTTAGTTTGTTATCTGCGATGATTTTTGAGAACTTTCCGCATCACACTCATATTTGATCCACCAAACAGAATTCATGTCCAAAATTTTCATTAAAGGACAGTTACGACGTCGCGTCGTTTCCTGCGCACCCTAATGTCGAAAAAGCAGACACATCAACTTTATCCGTGAATGAGAATTTAGATAACTCTCAAACTCAGATTTCGTAGACGAGAAAGTTGTGTATGCGTGGTGTAAGATAACTCGGTGTATTCCTTCAAGGTATATAAGACTGAAATGAGCTTGTCTGACTGTCTGACTGATTACTTCACTTCGCTCTAGTTTTTGACTCCTTGTGTACAACCCTAAAATCGCGACAACACGAATCCATTATATTTCTTGTTTTAACACCAATCAGCACGGAAACCGCAAAATATTTATGATTACAGATAGGAATAAGCACAAATGAATGAAGATACTAGCATTATGTAAGGGCGCGTCCATTAATTACGTGAGGCGTTTTCCCAGAATTTCGGACCCTCCCCCTCTGGATAGATTTGGTGAGGTCTGGTCGGACCCCCCCCCTTTTTTTAGATGACATGAGATTTTGACGGGACCGTCCCCCCCCCTCCCTCCTGACCGTCGTGGTAGTTTTTTTTAGACCCTTTTTTATCTCTCATGCTTCCGAGGGCGGTCCCCCCACCCCAAAAAAAATTGGTTTCCGGTTCCCTTTTACCCACTCCCTTTGGAGAGATTTCGCCATAACCCCCCTCCCCCTATTTCACCTCACGTAATTAATGGACGCCCCTTAATCATTTGATTGACGACTAAAACTCGTTCATAAACTTTGATGTTATAACTTATTAGTTTTTTCGCTTTGTATTAATCGTCACATCTTCGTTAGACGAGAAAGAGAAAAGTATTTTGTATATATTGTAGACAAATGAAACTGCTTCAGAAGGATTATAGTCACGTTGTTTTTCTCGTCGTAATCTTTTGTATTTCAGTGTACTATGATCAAGAAAAATATCAGGTAACAAAACGAAAATTTATCCGCTTAGAACGCAAGAATACTGTTCTGAATACACCTGTGTTTCATTGCGGTGATGATTATAGTTTTTATCTTAAAAATGCTTTCAAATGGTGTCACTAAATCGCGCACCGTTTCATTTACTTAGGTATATATTTCTCTTTAATGTATTCTACATCACAGTTCCATTCTCCGTCATTCAAATGTTGCCTTGCATGCATATCCACCAGTTACTACTTACCCGCAATCAGATTTGAGACATATCGAACTCTCTTTGATAAATCCGTGTTCTTTGACATCGTCGCGAAATGATCATCTTCAGTGGCTGTGTACAACACTCTTAAGTTCTTAGTCTGGAGCAGTACAAGGTGGTGATGCATTAATTGCCTTCCGCTAAATTCTCATCATACTTTATAGTTTGAAGCGTCACTGAGACACCATCTGTTACCGTGTGTACATTAAAACGTGAAGTAGGCCTACATATTTAATTGAAGTGCTCTTAATCGTGTGAAGGTTGCAATACTCGTTATCTGCGTAGTAAACAGTAGTTCACATTATTGTTTACAGCAGGTGATGTCAAAACAGTTTTGCAGTGCATTTGGGAAAATTGCGACATCTTATTCCTCCAATCTTCTCTCCATTTCTACGCCCCAGGTAAGTCGGAAGAGACTGCATGTATTACCAGTTGCGAGACCCCAGCCTTTTTATTGCCAGACTGACAGAGTTCAACCGCTGTATTAAATCCTGAGCTCTCCTGCACTCATAGGAAACAAGCGATTCCTTCTTCGAACTTTTTCAATATTTTCTGTCATCGTGTTGTGTTGCTGATCGCAGTCACTGTTTCCAAGCTCAGAATGGTTTTGCACTCTATATCTTCGCTTCTTATCTACAAACTTCGTGCTATGCAGTGCGGATTGGCACTTTCCTTCTGTACCGAACAATCCAAATGGAGGTTTTTTTTACACCTCGTCGACGTTGAGGTCATTAGAGGCGGGATGGGACTGGGGACAAGGAACGGGAAGGAATTCGGCCATGTCCTATTGAAGGAAGCATCCCGACCCAAATCATTGTACATCAAATACAGTATTTCACAGATTTAATCATAGTAAACATTATTTCATGCCAAGTTTCGCTTCACTCGTGGCGCAAATGCTCATGAAGGTTACCTAGGAGCTAGCAATCATTGTTAATTCTAGAGCTCATAAATACCGTATGAAAAATCGTCGAAGGTAACGCTAGAAATGTGGTAACTTCTTCCTTCCTCGCCCCTTCACCCTCCCTAAATCTATACCTCCATCCCCTTCTTCTGCCTTCGCCCTGTATCTGTTTCCGCCATTTTTAATAAAATATAATATGGGTAGTTAGACAGAAAGATATAAATTGATGCATAACCTAAAATGAAGTAGAAAATTTCAGCGATATGAACTTCTGCAAACAATCCAAAAGTTATTATGAGTCATTTTAAAGCAAAATTGTCGTTTGTAAGATACTCCCAAACTATTTTGAATTAAGAAAGAAAAAAATATCCTACACAATTCCAATCAAAAGGAGACATTATTGAAGTCAGATGAAATTAGTTGCGGAGAAAGATGGCTAGAAAAAGTGGTCGAGTTTGAGAAGCTGGTTTCTTGACAGTGTTGAGTATGTGGTGCAGAAATCAGGAACGAAAAATATGGATCTGAAATTTTAAGCAAAAACAAAATGGGCAAAATTAGGATACATTAAGTAAGAAAAGAAATTTCCCAAGGCATAATAGATTTTTGTTGGTTACATGATCGTAGGGAAGGGATTGCGTCTCCTTTAAGAGAAAGGTGAAATCATTTTTTCGTAACACGACTGGGAAGGAGGATGAGGCGCGTCATGGAAGTGTACAGGGCGTATACTGGCGATGAGGCATGGAAAGATATTGGAGTAGGAATGAAAAGTAGTGCATAGAAGGGAAAAGATGACCATGACCACAAGCTGGCACTCGATTTCAGGCCCGTCTCTAAAGACCTCGCTGTTAAGAGACGTAAAGCAGTTAAAAGAAAAAAAAGGTTTCAGGCACAAGGGTGTGGTGGGAAGATTCTCTTTTTTAGATAAGGGTGTCAGGGGTTGGAATGAGTTACCAAGAGAAATGATGTATAATTTACCGAAAACGTTGAAAGAATTTAAAGATAAAATTTGTGGAGGGCAAATGTAGGTGGCTGCAGGATAGGGGGAAGATGGGGATGTAGGGAAATTGCCACCGGAGCCTGTGCTCCATTGCAATTAAATTAAATTAAAAGGACTGATACTGAAGACGACTTATACAACGTGTTGTATAGCAAATAACAGACTGTACAACTGGAGCTGCTTGAAATAACTTGGTGGTTGATAAACTTTCGCGAGATAGCGGAATTACAAGGAAGCAAAGTTCGTGTGTGTCTTGTGGCGCAATGCACTCATCTCCCTCGAGATGCATCTCCGCTGGGAAACACTGTTAAACTTTCAACAGTAAGTACTCAGAAGTTCTTCGACATTAAGAGTCGTGACTTTCCTGTTGCTGGTCGACAGCTGACGTTAGGTTTACCAAACATCGTCACTGAAGTAAGGCATTGTAATGTGAGTATATAAATTGGTTTTGGTGATTTTCCAAGTTTTAGCAATAAATTTTTTTATCTCTCCAATCGCGTAGCTAGAAGTAAGAGAATTTGAATTTTTGTGTTAATTGAAATGGCTTGATGCCAGTTCTTCGTATACAAACAGTTCACTCTAATAGCGAACGAATTTGAAGTAATATTGTACTCCATCAATCAGCACATGAAAATAATTATTTCTTGCTGTTGCTTTTGGTAGTCTTCGTAACGGAGTTCTTTAAACGAGCAAAATCGTAATTTCTTTGCTGCACTAAATTTCGGAATTCGACATGGAAAACACAATGTAATTCGTTCGTATATAAATGTTTAACCGGAACTGTAGTTGTAATTATAGTTATATTGGGGAAATTGTGCCTATTGGTTTCAGAACACAGACTGACAGAGAGCTTCAAGTAATGTTTACTCAAAGAAAGGTTTGCAGTCATGGTACGTTGCGGCACTGCTGACACGCATTATTTGGTAAACCCGTTCAGTACAAAATTATTCAGCGACTATCACAGAGGATAATGTCATTAATGAAAGGATATGTTAAGTTTCTGGTCATCTGGACAACTGTTTACTAACTCGCCATCTCTCTGTAGTGGTTCCTCTTATTTCCACGTTTTTAGATGAAGTTTTTGCACCATAGACTTAAAACCCACTCATCAGTCATATGCAGTAGGAAAGGAAATTTGCAGGACTGTATAGCAAACAAAGAATCAGGTTAGGGAACTGTACAGGATATCTAGAGGGTTTGTCACATAAAGTGGAGATGAATGACAAAAAAGTGGGTACAAGGAGAGAGAAAATAAAGGATTTGCTTAGTTATTAGATGGAAATGGAAATTCTGGTGGAAGGCATAAAGTGTAGTAAACATCTGCAGTTACCATTTGGTAATATATATTTGGATCAACCCTTCCCCTTTTGTGAAATTTGGTAAGACGTGGTGGGAACCCACCCCCTTTTTCTCACGTGAGATTTACCTAATAATGTTAATTTTTAAATAATTAAATTTATTCGATATGTTCATGTGTTTTGTTTCATGCCACTAAATAAATACCTACGGTAAGCGTTAATACTGATGTCTTCAATGTACTACATTTTTTCTGTGAAATAAGAGGAGAAAAATTATATAAAAAAGTTGACATAAGATTTTTGTTGCCCCCCCCCAATCCCTTTAAATGAGATTTTGCCAGACCCCCCTTCCCCCCTATTTGGGCGTTCCCAAAGGAGAAGTTTCGAAGTCCTGCATTGGAGAGGGTAAGGAATTGATTTACCTGGGATGTTAAGTACGTAACTGGGATACAACGTATGGATTACACACTTCCTTCAGTATGGTTGGGTAAAATGGGACCATATCGAATACAGGAGTGTGTGTTTTTTTAAACGGCATTTGGCAGCGGAGGCCATACAGCCAGCTCTATGTAATTATTATAGCATTCAGTGTGTAAGTCGTCATCCAGTATATACATTGTATTTTTCCAATGTATGGACGCCACAGGATGGACAGGACATTCACACAGACACACAACACTTAAACATCCATGTAAGATTTGGAGAAATATTAGTAAAAACATTAAGAATAACAGATGTGAAGAAATTACTATCGCCACAAGCTGGCACTTGATTTCAGGCTTATGGGAGTAGGAAAATATTCTTTTTTAGGTAAGGAAGTCAGGAACTGGATTAATCTATCGAAGGAAATGCTGGAAAATTTACCAGAAACATTGAAAGAATTTAAAATTAAATGAAATATTCGGATAGGATGAAGAGAGTGCTTGGCGAGTATAAGATCCAGTCGGTAGTGAGGCATAGATGGATTTTCGAAAGTTAATTAGGAGTAGCGTGTGGAAGAGAATATATGAGCGTAACTACAAACTAGATTTTCACTTCAATCATAAGGGAGTGTGAAGATTTTCATCTGTTGGTCACGGACAGGAATAAATTATGTATGGATGTACTGAATAATTAACTATAAACAGTGAAAGAATTGCATTATGGTGTCGTAAAATCACGAAGTTTGCAGAGCCTTCTGTCGAAACTTTGTTTTTTTACATTACAGCAATACGCTGGGAAAGTCTCCATTCACAGAGTGAAAGAATTAGGGAAAAATCTGGGTAACTCAAAAGTTGGTGTGGAGGGACATTGCAACGGGCACAAGCGCTCCATCGTCATAAATAATCCACTTGATTAATCTCTCAAATCTATTGTATTTTACTTGTTTCACATTGCTGAATCTACGTTAAGACGGACAGCGCAGGGAATTTCTGGCTGCTCTCCTGTAATTTCAGTCTTTGGAGCAATTTTAGCTTTTAAGTCTTACAAAATAGTAATTGTTCTTACAGATAATCAAGATCATTTTATTATAACTGATTACTAACAAATATCACCGGCATCGTAATGGTTTCACTGTTAAGTTGGTTTAGCGTGCTGCTCGTTTTAACGTTCTTGCTTCCCATGTTAGTGGGACCGACATGGCTGCTTGGCTGTTCAATGGATGTGGGTCAGGTACTGCAACGGTAAACAGGTTGTTGTACGTACAGGAGGGTTGGAAAGCGTATCTTATGGGCATCTTATACGGAAGACGAAATATCCAGGATTCCTTACAAAGTACAATGTAATATTCGAATACGCTGGCACCGTCACGCTGTTTTACTTATGCCCTAAATTTTTCTTTCTTTCGGCTGATAAGACTCTCATATAAAAGGAAGGTTGGGTGCGTTATAGATATTTATGAACCATCCTCATGTACTGTATGTTTTTTTTTTTCCTATTCAGGAAAAACTAATAACTACGTAACACAAGTTTAGTGGTTATATCCTTCCTTGAATTTCCAGTAGTTTCTAGTTGTGTATGATGTGAAATTTATTACTTTCAGAACAATTCGCTCCCTACACATGAATCGTAAATCTACCTTAATTATTAGATTTATGAGCAGAGTTGTTAAATAAGGTAATTCAAAAGTTAATGGTAAATAGGGCATATTAATGGGTCTAAACAGGCCTAATAATATTGAAAACAGTTGAAGACTATGGTAATTGTAAAATTGTACGGTAACCGGTTTTTCATTATCCGAGATATCTTAATCATACTATGCCACCACTTAACTGTATAAAATTGTAGCCTCAATCCACAAGCATTTTCGTCTAGTAGATATGGAAATACATAAATTAAAACTGTTTTTCAAGTTCGCCCCATTCCTTGGATTTATACCTAAATGAATTATTATCCAATATATAGTAAGTATAGACCTTATATTTTTAGTATCCACTATTATTATCATTACAACCATTACCCTATATTACTATATACGATTAATTTTCTCAGCATTTATACAGGGCGTTCGCCGGGAAACGCAACCCACTGTTAGCGCTACAAGGAAGAAACTGCTCGCGGCGAGCGAGCGGTCAGCTCCCGGCATTGTTCGACCGTCGGCCGCGGACTATTTCATAAACTTGTATGTGCTAAGCATTTAAATGTGACGTAATTCATTAGCTTACCTTATAAAAGATGCTGGAAGTGTTGACACTCTTGTGTAATGCACATTTCACATCTTCTGAACATATTTCGAGACACACGCTGCCCTAACTGACTTAATGATTTTTTGGGTGACTGTTCTAGTCGAAAAGCGATATCGTCAATTTTCTCCTCTGTGAGAATACGGTTGACCGACAGTCTCTTTTTGTTAAAAAATGAACCCGTTTCTCTTACTTTTTTAACCAGACGCAGAATTGTTGATTTAGCTGGCAGTAAAGCGCCAGGATATTCGCGCCGAAATTTACTGCGACACTTTTTAAACGACTTCTTCTTCACATATGTATCGTAGAGAAATATTCTTTGTTGCAAACTGTAACGTACCATAATTTTACTCACACTCAAACACGGTACAGATTAGTAAGAGTATGAAGCCCCAAACCAGCCAAACCGCAAAGAAACGTTTATTCACAACACTGATTAATAAGAGACTGAAGTCACAAACTAGCTACAATGCAAAGAAACCGTTCTTAACAATGTAAGGGCCACTGCACTGCACTGTTGGGGTAGCGGAGGTGTTAAACAGTGCGGTGATTCACGGTGGCGTGTGGCGGAAACTGCTGGCTCCACTGTCCGAGCAAGTTGCCGACGGCAACAGACTGGGAGGGTTGCGTTTTCCGGCGAACGCCCTGTATTTATAAATACCGAAAATAAATGAATTTTAATAAAAAGCAACCTATCAAAAACAAATAATTATATAATATATTTTGCTGTAATAAGAAATATAGGCCTAAGATTAATCCCAATAATAATATTTATAATTTAAGGACTTGTACTTCTGACGTGAGAGTTATCAAAGAAAATATCTGAAATTAAGTGTTATTAAACTAATCGAGAAAACGCAACAAAGTCACTGCCACACTGCTTAAACATGAATCTTTGTGTTAAATGTAATTGAGATTTGCGTATCATTATTGGATGTTCGTGTACTAGACATGCAGACACCAAATGTCGGAAATATCGGTTGAAATCTCGAAATCGAAATTGCTCTATCCTATTGTTAAGGGGGAAAAGCAAAAAATATTGTCTGGATTGGAAGTATTATACAACATTGGTATTTATACAAGCAGGGTCATAGCGAAGAACGTATCCTCAATTTCATCTTTGCAGGAATAAGATGGTTTAATGGTCTTCCTAACTTCCTGTAAGTTCGTTCACGTGAAGTGCTAATAACGTGAAGTTTTTTTAATAATATACGGACTGTCTCTTAAAAAAAAATTCTTCAGGAACCTCGGAAAATAATCTATTGTGTTAGAATATCTCATACGTTTAGTATTTATTATATACATTCCTATTTTTCCTCCAGCGAATAGCCGGGTGCATATGTGTTTTGAAATATGCAGCTACGGGTGCTGAAGGTCGCCGGTTCGAGTCCGGCCGAGGGCTTGGGTGTTTACGTGTTGTGTCTGTGAATGTGATGTCCGTCCTGTGGTGTGTATAATTAGCTGTAAAAAATTCATACTCAGAAACTGAGAGCACTGAGTGACATATAATTACTATCTAGCTTGCTGTATGGTCTAAGATGCCGAAAGCCATTAAAGAAAAATATGCAGCTACTTTTGACAAAACTCTTCAATTTATTGAAGTAAATACAGTTGTTCCCATGCAAATAGCATTGTCGGAGGCCTAAAAATTCATTTTCGTGTTTGCAGTAAAGCAATTCCACAAATGTACTATGTTTGCCACAAGAATTAATTTTATAGCTCGAAGCCTTTCATCGGGGACAGATTCAGACATACACTTGACAAGGTGAATCCAGAAATCGCTTCTCACTATTTAATACTCTATACAATATTGGCAAGACGTCTTTGAGATATGTGATCTTGAGTATAAGTAAAGCTGGCAACCGCGAGATGCAGCCACCCTAGCCAAGGTGTCTACTGTACTGCGAGGGGTGGCAGGAACTTCGAACAAAAAGGGAGAACACGTGCGCAGAAATCAATTCTCGCGATCGGCCTAGCGGTTCCCTCACACAAGTAGGATTAGCTTGTCAGATACACAAAAAAATACAGATGTTTTGTATAAACATGAGATGGAGAAGAAATTGGTTTTTGAAAGCACAAAATATAAATATCTTTATATTTAATAATAAACTAAACTGGGCAAAAAACATTGGGCAGGTGATTTTAAAAGTCCTATATCTCTTCGAGAAGGGTACTGAGGCAGTGGGATACAAAACCTTTGGGCAAACTCTTGCTTGAGAATGGTAGAGTAGTATGGGACACATTCTAGGTAGTGAAACGGGGCGACTGCTAGATTCGTTTGCTGAAATTACTGCAGTACGCAATCAGAGACTGATATGATAAATGAGCTTGGTTAAGAATCATTGGAGGACTGGAACTGGGTATAATTATAATAATTTCTTGTGATATCAAGCAACAGAGTTTCTTACCGGGTGCCTATCGTAGCCGCCAACCATAACCTGGTAGTCCTACCAGTTAAACTGGACCTGCAGTTTAACGTGTAATGCGAACCATAATACAGTCACATTAACAAAGCGAACCTTTGCAAATGTGAAGGTTGGTTCTTAAAGCCAGTAAAAATTCCAGCCGAGATCCTGATTCCAGCCTGGGACTTTCCGTGCACCGATCACGCACCTTAACCAATTGAGCTTCCAGATGAGGCCTTTGAGGATGTTGGGATGATAGAGCTAAAAAAAGGTCTACAAATGACGCGAATGTCTACTTTACAGGGGATATATGGTCTAGAAACGACGCGGAGACCGACCTTAGGGACGGAATAACCGCCCTGGGAAGCTTGAGAACTAAAAAAAAAGTCTCAAAAAACTACGAGGTCGATTAGGGGAGAGAGGTTTTTTTTTTTTTTTTTTTTTTATCCACACCTCACGTAATTAATGGACGTCCCTTATTTAGAGGAGTGGAATGTTTTCATTTGTAATTAAATAATCATTCCATGCGAATGCTGGAATGGTTCCTCGAAAAAGCGGTGTCTGAATGGTTTTCTATTCCCTTACCCCAGACCTTTCCCGTCTCTAATTACATCGACGTGAACGAGTCTAAAAAAAAAAAATACTGGGTTGGCGAAATCACTCAAGGCGAATGCCGGGATGATTCCTTCAAAAGGCATAACTGAATTCCTTCCCGTTCCTTGTCTCCAACCTTCGCCCGACCCTAAAGACCTCGACGTAGACGATGTGCAAAGCCATGGAAAAAAATCGAACCAATTAACACCAAATAGCATCATGGTTACTCGGAGACCTCGGCCAACGAGTCTAAAAAAAAAAAAATACTGGGTTGGCGAAATCACTCAAGGCGAATGCTTGGATGATTCCTTCAAAAGGCATAACGGAATTCCTTCCCGTTCCTTGTCTCCAACCTTCGCCCGACCCAAAAGATCTCGACGTAGACGATGTGTAAAGCCATGGAAAAAAAATCGAACCAATTAACTCCAAATAGCATCATGGTTACTCGGAGACCTCGGCCAACGAGGCTGGTTTTTCTTTCGTAAGAAATCTAATAATATTCTGTTGGCCGACGCTTGCTTGATCTTCTACACACTTCACTTTATCTGTATTAAATAAAACAGTACCTTGATTTCTGATCGCTCCCCAAACACTACATCTGCCTTTCCGATCCTCTTCTGCAAATATCTCCATTGATTTTTCCCCCCATTCTTCTCTAGGTCTTCTTTCTCCTTTCTGTCCATTTGTTCCCATTCTCATAATTTCTCGTCCATCTCTCCTGTGACATAGGTTTTACATATCTCCAAACCGGAGTTTCTGAATTTTCTCAAGAACCTTTTTTGCGTTCATTTACCTTTTGATACATGTTGCACGTAGATATCCGTGCACTTCTTGGTCTTTGTCGATTCCTTTATCTCATTTGCCAGCAGTAAAGTTCGAACTATAATATAAAATAATATTTTCTTAGCTCTTCGATATGTTTCTGCGGATCACGATAAACTATTCAGTTTCTGTGTTACCTACCTTATTTCTGCAATTTTATTTCCTTTATGCTTTTCTCTCCTCTATATGTTATCGTATTCAAATAATTTTACTCTGAACTGGTTAGTTTCAATATATTTATTTACTCGACTTACTATGATGTACAGCGTGAGTCATAATTTATCTGGGATTTCCGATACTTATTGTGCTTTGGCTATGGCAAACAGAATGAAAACGGTCATATCTATAGATACAGAATCTCCAGGTTTCAGTTTCTAACAGGAATCTAGGCGTATTGCCTAATTTTGCCACTGCAGTGCAATCAAAACAACTTACCGTTCAGTGGTGGACAAAATCATTCTGCGTCTTAACTTCGCCAGATGTGATGGTTCAACGAAAATTTTGGACAAAATATCAAACAGAACCAACAGCAGTTTAGGGGGCATCCATTAATTACGTGAGGTGTAACAAGGGGGGGGGGGGGGACGAAACCTCACCAAGGAAATCTCACGTAAGGTTTTGAAAATCTTGTCGGACTGTAAAAAAAAAAAAGTCTACAAATGACGCGATAGTCGACTTTAGAAAGAGTATTTCGCCCCTTAGCGGGCGGTATAAACGCCCTAGGAAGCATGAGGCCTAAAACAAAAAGAGGTCTCAAAAAGTGACGAGGTCGATTAGTAGGGGGGGGAGGATGTCTCCGTCAAAATCTCACGTCATTAAAGGGGGGGGGGGGGTCCGGAATTCCGGAAAAACATCTCAGGTCATTAATGGATGTCTTCATAAGCTGCAACACGAAAATGCCGGCTGTCAACTTCCATACAGGATTGATGATGTCTGTCGTGTTACCAAAGGTACACGTATCGGGCACCTGTAAAAGGCACATCAAAAACCAGGAGACATTCTGTGGTTATAGATAATATCTTTTTTGTCACTGTACAATAAATGTTCGAAAACCTGGACAGACTTATTTGTTAATTTAATTTCATAGCAATGGAGCGCTCTGTCCGGTAGTTTTCTAACATACTCAATTTTCAATTTTCTTGTAACAGCATACTTTTGCCTTCTGTGAATTTTAACTTTAAACTCTTTCAGACTTTTGTTTTGTAAATTATTGTAATTCATTCCAATCTCCGATCCCCTAACCTACGGGACAAAATGTTCCCACACTCTTATGCCTGAAATCGATTGCCAGCTTGTGCTCATGGTAATCTTTTTCCTTCCATGCACCAGTCTTAATTCTTACACCAATATCTTTCCACGCCTCGTCACCAATATACGTCTTGTACAATCCCTTTTTTTTTACTTATGACTTTACGCCTCGTCGACGTCGAGGTCATTAAAGGCGGGATGGGATTGGGGACAAAGAACGGGAAGGAATTTGGTCATGGCATTTTGAAGGAAGCATTCCGGCATTCCACTGGTGTGATTTGGGGAAACCATGGAAAACGCGAATCTGGATACCAGGATGGGGATTCGTACCCGCGTTCTCCCGAATGCGAGGCCAGAACGTTAACCGTTCACCGTTCACCCATCACGCCCGGTGTACAATGTCAGGATTCTCTTCACTCTCCTCCTATTTTCCAATCAATTCCATTCCAGCTCCTTTATCATATCAGTTACTGCTTGGATTCTGCACTAATTTCCAGAGACAAATCTAGCAGCCTTTCTTTCCACCCACACCAACACCTGGGTTTGATACCAGCAATGTGGGTCCAAAACTACACCACTATGGTCTAGCAATGATCTGACTAAAGTTTTGTAACCCAATTCCCTCACTTCTCTCGTAAATCTCCTCATTACTCTCTCCAATAAGTGAAAAATTTTGAAATCTTTTCCTAACACCTGCCAAATGTGGCCTGCCCAGTTATTTTGTTATCAAATGTTATGCGAAGGAATTTAAATTTCAAGTCTTCAAAAAGCAATTCTTGCCCATACTATAATCATAATCAACCTTTACTTTTTTGTCTGTGTACCTAATAAGCTGACTCTTCTTCGCATTTATCTTCATCCAATGTTGACCTAACCAGCTAGAGATGCTGTCCAGGTCACCCTGCACCTGTTCTCCCGTTACGATCCTCTTATGTAATATTGTGTCATCAACAAACTCCTGACTATAACTTATTAACGAAGTCATTCAATAGAATACTGAATAATATTGGTCTCAATACACTACCCTGTGATATTCTCATTTTCACTTCCACTTCTTTTGATACTGTCATAACACCTTTATTTCTGTCTTCTAAGAATTCTTCTATCAAGCAAATCACTTTTTCATTCACTCCAGTGCCTTTTACCGTATATGCCAACATTTTATTGCTCACTATGTCGAATGCCTTTGAAAGATCTAGTGCTTCACCATCAATTTGGCCTTCCTTGTCAATTTCATCCGAAATATCCTGCATGTAGCCCACTAATTGACATTGACATTAATATCATCCCCTACAGCCACGCTGTCAATTTGCAAACAATTCTCTTTCCTCACAGACATTTCTGACGTGGTTACATATCAATCTCTATTAATTTACCTATTACTTATGTCAAACTGATCGGCCTGTATTTTTCGACCCCATTTGCCACCCCTCCGATCGGTTCTACTATCGCACTTTTCCAGTCCTCTGGAAAGCATCAAGTATCCAGACTCAATCGGAATAATATTTCAAGGTAAGGTACAATATCGTATCCTGCTATCTTTAATTCACCTGTAGTAATAATATCTACACCAGCCCCATTATGATTTTTCAGCTTTCTTAGTTCCTCCATAACATCCTTTGGATGAATTTCTGATTCTTTTTTAGTCTGCTCATTTCTAAACGTGCCGACAAGCTCCTTCTCTGATTTACACGTCCCCATTCCTGAATCATAGCCCCTAAAGGTCGCATCAAACCATTTACTTAAAATCTCTGCCAGTTTGAAATCTTTCATAACTTACTATCCATCCTTATCAATAATTGTCTGGAATCCTCCACTTACCCATAGTTTTCTGACATAGCCATAGAAATTTCTAGATGTATCATTCAGCGCTCCTGAACCGACAATATTCTTCATAGACCTATCTTTAGTCTCCTTCTTTGCTTCTTTATCCTTTCAAGTGTTCCATACTGCCTTTCTGGCTCTTAAAGCTTTTGTTTTCTCTTCTTACCAACCTCTTTAAACTCCTAACTTCCCCATTATAATATGTAGGTTCCCTTCTGTTCTTTATTTTTTGTTTTGGTATAAAGATTTCTTCGCACATTCTTATTATCCACTTGAACTGTCCTCACTTTGATTCCACTGCACTTGTGTCTGCCTCCCTTACATGTTCTGAACCCCCCTGAAATATTCTTCAGTTCTCTGATTTCTGCCTTTTATAACTGTACCTATTACAGTTTTGGTCACTGATTTACAGAATCCTCTAATATCCATCAAAACTGCTTCATGATCACTTATCACTGCGAGTCCATGTTTCTTTTACTAAGCGCAAATTTAGAATCTTAATTTAACCCTCGACATATATAGAGAGAAAATTCACACACGCACTTTGAGTTGCTCTTCATGTTGTTGTTAGCGTATATTAAACGCACAAGGAATTTTCGTTTGCGCCCAAAGGACAAAATTTCTTTGCATTTGATTAACAATTTTCATGACTAGGTATAATATACATCTCGCTAACTAGGTCCTCAGTATCTTGTGCGAGGCTTCTTGGATTTCTGACTTTTCATCAAGATGACAGTGATCCTATTTGATTCACAGCGAAACGCGATAGTCCACGTTTTCTGAAGTCCCAAAGCGTAGTTTGTGGAAAAGTTCCAGCTATGTCGGGGTCGAGAGGGTGTGTGCTGTCCGGATGAGAATAGTTCGAAATAAATTCGTTTTTTTTTTCCTAACTCAGGTGAATGCATGCATTTATTTGTAACCAAAGTTCGATCAAAGTTTAGAACACACGTTGTTACTGAGTAGATTCAGAAGTTGCGGTTATATATCCTAACAATTTTCTTTGTATATATAGAGTCGATCATTAGGAAGATAATTAGATCTGCATACTCTTTGGATCGTGAGTACTTATTATATAATAGTAAATGGGCTCTATCTTTGATAGTCTCATCTTTAATCTCCGTTCACACAGTAGATTTATACTCTTATTTGGGAACTGACCCAATCACACAAAGCCTTGATTCTCATCATTGCTCGTAATTAAGAATTTGTCCAATGTTTCGTTAGAACCAGGGACTGCCAGTTCCTGGAGCAATGAGGGAAGCTTAAGTGTATAAATTTGTCTGAGATTCGTATAATTTATTTTTTCTATGATATATGTGTTTTTGTTTGTGAAATGTTGAGTTTATGAAGCGGAGATTGAGGACCGACCCAGCGTACGCCTAGAAAACGGAAAACTTCCTAAAAACAGCAGCCAGGACGGCCGGTACGTGGGGACCAGCATTCGAATTTGGTTTAGTTGTACCTTCCCGATTTAACAAGCACAGCCACACTGGCAAGTCTATATCATATATATTTACGTTTTTAATGTTTTTGTAATATTACTGTAACCGAAGTTTTCTTTTTAAAAAATGAGGTTTGTGACACCTCTGGCTAGGCCACGGCATCACCGGATGTTAAAGGCATCTGTGTGCCTCTCCGCCTTAAACGAAGGGTATTGGGAGAAGGAACGGAAAGAAGTTCGGACATGGTCTTTTAAAGAAACCACTCTGCATTCGCCGGGAGTGATTTCGGGAAACTATGGAAAACCGAAATCGGAATAGTTTGCTCCCCCGGTGGAAGGGCCATCGCCACTTAAAAGGGGCTCAAAGCGCAAGGGTCAACGCGATCCAAATAGAAGAGTCTTTCCATGAAAAAAAAAAAAAAAAATCAATCAATTGGCAGTCATTGGGAACTGCCGACAGAAGTGAAAACTGAAAACTATGAATATCATAGACGCAACACGTCATACTTATAACTACAGCTATGCTAAATAATAATAATTCCGTATGGCCGTAATGACTTGGTGACGGGGTTTCTATTTGCCGCCCCTTAGCCACCTTAACCTAAGGGGGCGTCCATAAATTACGTGAGGTGAAATAGGGGGGGGGGGGTGCGGCGAAATCTCACCAAGGGGGGCAACGGAATCTCACGTGAGGTTTTGGAAATTTTTGTTGGACCGTAGAGCTAAAAAAAAGTATCAAAAAGTTGCGAGGGCGATTTCTAGGGGGAGTGTCTCACGGACCAAATCTCACCAGATAGGGGGGGGAGGGTTGAACCAAATCTTACGTAGTCTCACCAGAGTGGGGGGGGGGGAGGGAGTCCGAAAATCCGGAAAAACACCTCACGTAATTTATGGATGTACCCTAACCCGGTAGCGCTACCAGGTACAGGGGACCAAACCACGGAAGCGTTCTGGCGTACTTCTCATTACACAGCAATCTGTGCCAGAGGTGAAAATCAGGGATTCGAATTAGGGACCTTTCGTTCCCCAGACACCTTAATAACTGAGCTACGAGACCAGTAAAAATATACTTTTAACATTAGCATGTCGGTGACCAGAACTCATAAGATTTAAGCCATCCAAAAATCGTCCAACGTGCCTAAAGAAGTTTTCACTTAAAAACTAAAAATCCAACCCGAAGGTTGGTAGAATCTTCCCGAAAGAGATGTACCAAGCTATTGTGTCAGAGGCAGGAAGGCCAATTCCTTTTTCTTAGTTGCCTACAGTTTAACGACGAATCAGAACTACGGAACGTCCCGGCGTAGCTCACATAATCAAATACAACTCCTAAAAATTCCTTCTCACCACATGATTTGAACCCGTGACCGGAAACAGAAACTTTCGGAAGTAAGCACCTTAATCGCTAAGTTAGCGGACCGCCTTGTTTTGAAGTATACGTGTGCTAAATACTATCAAAATCGGATAAAAAGTGTGGGATCATGCGAACAACGTTAGGTGAGCGGGGAAAGGAGGAGAGGATTTAGGTTTTTTAAGTCAAACGTAAACAGTATGCAAAGTTCCTTCAAAATCGGATAAAAACTGTGTGTTTTTATAAAGAACACGGCAAAAAAATAATCATTTTTTACATATTAGATACAAATACATTCTATACTTTCACTGCTGTCCATGCGCAGCACGTCATACTTATAGCTACAGGTATACTGTTAACATTAGCGTGTTGGTGACGCGCAACTCGTAAAGATATTAACCATCCGAAAAGTGTCCAACGCGCATATCATATGCGCAAAACGTCATAGCATTTCAGTGATGGGAAATCGCGAACTCAAAAAAAATTACGGTTGAGTGCTATTGTGCTGTTTGAGTTACACTACGCTGTAAGCTCTTCGATGGAGAGAAGCAACTCACGTTTCATTCACCACGATTATGTCAGCTTGTCTCTTCGTCCTGTGGTCCATGGGGTATATAGGGGAAATTTCATTTTGATGTGAGGTCGAAAAGATGACAAAATTAAAATAAAAAGTGTTCACAAATCAGTAGCCTTTTATCGATAACGTGATTCATGTAAAATCTATTGGGGGGGGGCGGGGGTCCATTAATTAAGTGAGGATAGAATTGGGGGGGGGTCCAACAAAATCTTACGAAGGGGATCGATAGAAATTTCAAGTTATTATTTTTTTTTTTAATTTCAGATTGCTGACCATCAAAAAAGATCTCCAAAATTACGAGGTCAATCTCACGTTGGAGAATTGGGGGAGGGGTCTTCTCACCAAATCTCTTCGAGGGGGAGGGCAGTCCAAGTTTCTGATAAAATACCTCACGTAATTGATGTGCGCCCCCTCTTGGATTTTTGTTCAGTTTTCGAATGATGTACAACCCCCTATTCAGGAGGTAAAATAGGATATTCATAGATATCTCGTTTATAATGAAATAACGAGTCCAAGAAGATTCAGATTCAAATTTGTTTATTTTTCTTTAAGAGATCAGACTCCAAAGATACTAGGTGTAATGGAAACAGATGCTCCAGCGTTTACAACGTTCAAAGTACTACTCACAATACTTTGAATACTGAGACTCGTCTCTGCCGATCGCTTATATAGGTTTCATCAAGTCCACATCCAGGATTTCGGTTGGGGGGGGGGGGCTTGGCTTAGATGGGTTTTGGTTGGGAGGGCTTGCCTTCAGTGGATTTTGGTTTTATGGGGGGCTTGAGTCGGCCATGGGGTAGTCTTTAAGGCCTCCTTGGGCTGTAGAGCTAAAAGAAAAAAAAAAAAAAAAGGTCTCCAGAATTACAATGTCGAGGGTGGACCTACATACTTTTGGAGGAGGGGCTTGAGCCCTCTAGCCCCCCCCCCCCTGGTTTCATAGAAAATTTCAGAATAATTCCGACCGACATTTCTGGAATTCTAACATATTAAAACAATCAGAATTAATACAAAATCATTCACAACAAGCGCAAACTGGCGACCTTTTTTTTTAGCTCTACCGTCGTCTAAGGGGGCCTCCGAGACACAGGGAGCCCCTCACTAAGGGCCCCTCTCCCTGCTCAGGGGGGCACCCAACCACTGCTCAAGGGGGCCCCAAGCACATCTCAGGGGCCCCTAGCAGCAACACAAAGCAAAAAAAAGGTCGCCCCTCTGGCCTGAAGGCCCAAAATAATTTTTTTGCACCGGGGCCCTTAGTTGACCTAGCTACCCCACTGATTAACAATCATTATGAAATGAACAGAAATTACAATTAAAGTTATTTACAAACTAAATTATCCACATAAATCAGTCCAAACTGTCGCAAATTGTCCTCTAAACATCGTAGCACAATTCAGTACTTAGAATTACAAACTTTTAATCAATGTTTCATGCAGAGTACTGTTCTTGAACATATTAAGTAGTATTTACATAGTTTCTTTCCATATAACAATGTTAATTTACACAAATTCACAATTAATTGCAAGAAAAAATATACAGAACCATATTTACTCAACTCCCAACATGCTACAAATAATTCTCAAAATACAATTTCATTAAAGTTCTGGGTCTGATATTTGATTTTGGTGTGAATTTGGAAAGCTGAGAAATATAAATTAGTATACTTTTTCGTCGAGTGCGTTTCAAGCAAAAACAACTGGTCGGATTTACTTACTTCTGACAGTCGAAATATTTATCTTTATTTTCAGTGCCCGCACCAATTCGTATTTGGTCGCCCCTATTCCCCCGCCTCCGGTCCTCGCTAGCGATGTGTTAACTGTTACTAATGTAATCGGCTAAAGAGAGAAGTCCGTTCTCTAACACACCACATGAACGAAGTTACAAGCAACAGCTAACCCAGAATAAAATAAATAAATAGGATATTGTACTGTTTGTTCGGCGGCCTAAGTGATAGAATTTCAGTTTGGCGAGAATACGCCACTGTCTTGGTCAAATAACCTTATTGCTAATTCTACCGGGTGAAGGTGGCCTATGGTTTTTCTTGGAATCCGATTTCGCATGAGTGAAATGAAACATTAGTGGCTCATTACTTAAGCTGACTCGTTGTAGATCAAGGGGACCACGTTTCGATTCCTGACTTTGTTCGGGTCCTACAGCTATCTTCATCTCCTTCAAAGCTTTCATCAGTACGCTCCGTGACTCGGATTGCACGTAAAACGTGATCCCTTTTGAGTGTCCTGAAATATTTTATCTGGATTATTCACCGAGCGTCGTGATTGAGTGGTAACATTCTGGCCTCGCATTCGGGAGGACGCTGGTTCCAGTCCCCGTCCGATCATCCAGATTTGGGTTTTCCATGGTTTTGCCATATCACTCCAGGTTAATGGGCCGTTTAAAAACGTCAAGGCTGAATTCCTTCCCGTTCCTTGCCTTAGGCCTTCACTGCCTCTGATGAGTGATGACCTCAACGTCAACGAGGGGCGTAAAGCCATATTAAAAAAAAAAAAAAAAAAAACACACACACACACAATTTAAAATGTTTTCTTACGATTTATGGGGCTTGGTTTTAGAGCTTCATGTCTCTTCGATTTCGACTTAAGAGATAAACAGTAAGAAAGAATTTTCCATGTTTTCCCAAACCACTCCAGGCAAATGCCGGGATTAGAGATGGGTCGTTCGCGAGTGAATCAGTTATTTTGAGCAATTCTTTTAAAAGAGCGAGTGACCAGTCGCTCACTAAAAAGTGAACGGTAGTTCTTCTAGGTGAGTCGGTCATAAGTCGGCTAATTCTGACGATCAAGAAGAGCTTGTTCACGTGGGCTTTGTGGAGTGTTGAGCTAAAAAAAAAAAAAATCTACTAATTGCATCAAAGTCGATTTAAGGGGGGTATTTTCTATTTTCATCAAAAAGTGGGGGTGTAACCGGATTCTGAGCGGTGAGACCTAAAAAAAGGTCTCAAATATAACTGAGCAAGTGAACCGTTCAAAAGAACTAGTTCTTTTCGTAGAGTGATCAAATGAACACCGCTCTTACCGAGCGTGGTGGTGTAACGGATAGCGTTCTGGCCTCGCATTCGGGAGGACGGCGGTTCGAATCCCCGTCCGGGCATCCAGATTTGGGTTTTCCATGGTTTCCCCAATCACTCCAGGCAAATGCCGAGATGCTTCCTTCAAAAGGCCATGGCCGAATTCCTCCCCATTCCTTGCCCCCATCCTTTCCCGTCTCTAAAGACCTCGCTGTTGAAAAGCAGTTAAAAAAAAAATAAAAAATAAAATAAAATAAACGCTCTTTTTAGTAAGTCATTTTGCCCACCTCTAGCCGGGATGCTTCTTTCAAAAGGCCATGGCCGAATTCCTTCCCATTCCTTGCCTACCATCCTTTCCCGTCTCTAAAGACCTCGTTAAGAGACGTTAAGCAGTTACCTTAACCGTTAGAAGAATAATGAAAATATCAAAATATACAGTCACGACAGCTCACAATTTAATCGTGTTAAGTTAACCATTTTATTTCATTGTTACTCATTTTGATTATCAGTATAAAAAAGAACATAACTTAGTAAATTAGGGTCTCAGAATATCATCTAGACTAGAATAACAGAACTGAAATTTTATAAGCTTAGTATTTTTTTTTTTTCGGTGGAGATAAAGATCCAGTTCGCTACTCGATTAGAAAATAAAATGGCGATCAGTATTTGCAACAGCACCTTAACGGAATCTGTCTGATAATGAGGTTACAGGACATAAGCTTCAAATATTATGAATTGAAACGTATTTCCTCTGTCCAGTAGGTAAAAAAAGAAACAAAGCAGCTAAACCAAGACAGTAGCTTTACACAAGAATGATATTAAACAATATCTCCCTTGAAACTGACAGCAAAACATAAATTCAAAGTAAACTGGATCATTACTGTTCAGGTTATCGTTTTCTTGAACATTGTCGTCTGCACAGACGAAGTAATAAGAGAGCGTCCATAAACCATGTAGCTCCATTTTGGCCTCCTGTGAACTCCTTCCCCCCCCCCCCCCACCATGTAGCCTGGCGTAGCTTTTGTCTCTACCCCCACCCCCCACGTAGCACGTAGCTTTTTCGCCTATTGATTCCGGAAGACATTTTGTACTGTTTTATCTTGCCAGACTATCGTAAATTACATACGGAGATAATTAAACGACGGAAATAAATATTTACTTGCTGTTTTGTGTTCTTTACCTCATTTTAACCGTGACAAATAATATGAATGGATAGTTTACGTGGTCTGGCTCGGAACACCCCCCCCCCTCCCCCTCACGTAGCCCAGCTTAGCTTTCCACCCAACCCCTCCTTCCCCCCCCCCCCAATAGACCGTGCCACATAGTTTACGTGCGCTCTCTAACAGGTAAGTCAGGCAACATTCAAACTGTCTTTCCTGGTGTCAAATTAATTTGGAAGATTTAAGTCTGGATAGCCTACGTAAAATTCAATAACATTAAATAAAATCATTCAAATGAAATGATGTTGTGACTATGCCAGTCTTGATTCGCCTTGCATTACGAACATAGCTACGATTATTATTAAGAGAATTATTGCTTTAAAAAAAAAAAAAAAGTAAGAGAGAGAGAGAGAGAGAGAGAGAGAGAGAGAGGTCATTTGGAAAACTATCGCATTAATTCAAAAGAGAAGGATCAGAAATGAGGAACAAAAGTCTCTTCACTTCAAACTGATCGTGGTAACGTGTTAAGATAAATAAGAACAAGTAAGCTATTTTTTGAAGCTGGTTTACGTAAACGCCCGGTTTGAAAGAAATCAATTTCAGTAAGTCGCCTCTGCGTTTGAGCTCTGTGTAAGAATTATACAATATTAATAGTTGAGTTATTCAATGTGCAAGACACTTCTTCACTTCCTGTGGCTGTTCCGGTCCTTCGGACACCTCTTACGACGTCTTACTACATATAAGTAAGTTTCATCATCAAATGAGGACTCCTAAGATTGCAAAAAAAAAAAAAACAAAAAATCATTCTGTCGAGTAGGAAAGAAATCCAAGTGATTTATTTGACAGTTGCTGCTAGCAGCATGAGTTCCTTACACAACTTGGAGAAAATAATTGTTCAGTTAGAGAGCAAGGTTTCCTAGTACTGTATCA
Organism: Vandiemenella viatica; assembly: GCA_031002005.1. NCBI lineage: Eukaryota > Metazoa > Arthropoda > Insecta > Orthoptera > Morabidae > Vandiemenella > Vandiemenella viatica. The sequence goes on from JARYHS010008074.1 coordinate 110,779,136, forward strand.
CTTGGATCACTTGTCTACTGAACAGTGCAGAGGCGTAGTCATTGTGACACACAGTGTTTGTTGTTAATTTTTATGGGAATAAGCGTTATTACGTTACATTTGTGGCAGTTAATTATTCATTGAGCCTTTCTTTTTTGCTTGTGGTTACGTTGAGGTCATTAGAAGCGGGAAAGGACTGGGGATAAGGAACGGGAAGGAATTCGGCCATTGGCGTTCTGAAGGAACCATTCCAGCATTCGCCTGGAGTGATTTGGAGAAACCTGGGAAAACCCAGATCTGGATGGCCGGACGGGAATTCGAACCCGCGTCCTCCCGAATGAAAGGCCAGAGCGTTGCTACTCACTCACAACGCTCGGTCCTATTAAGCCAATCCAAGAACTGTCAATGAGGACAGAAGGAGATGGAAAACTTCCTCCGCAACGTTTACCTCTTCAAACAGCACCCCTTGCAACAGCTAAACTAATTCCAAGACTTGATAGACATTCTAAAGTTTGTACCGCCGATTTTCCTTCCATTTTATAACTATCTTCAGCAACTCACATACATTCATGAAGCACCAACTTTGGCACATGTTGGAGAACTGGATGACTCAACTGATACATTTTTTACTCATATGAGGACTAACTAATTTCTTTGAGTTTGTTCTAATATTTGTTGTAATGAGCTTTGTTTAGGTGAAAGACCGTACAGAACACTGGTTGGAAATCAAGCCAAGGGGACTAAGTACTGTGTAAAAATTTTAAATGGATAAAAATTCGTACTTTTTTAACATTCCTTTGTGAATTTAAACTTAAATTTTTCATATAACAAAATGGGGTTTCCTTTAAAAACACAGCATTTTTTTTTTTACTGTTACTTCAATTATTTCAAAATGTCATTTTTGCTACTTAAATCCCTTGGCTTTTTTGGGGCCTCAAATATAATCAGTAACGACGAATTTCGAATAGGAAATATCAATAGTAACATGAAGCAGCAATAAGAATGCCGTCACTTCAGTGCGCAATATTTTCATACCACATATTCGTAAGTAGTAAATTGTTTGCTAAATTCAATTTAAAGTCAAATTTTTTTATGGAAATATTTTCATAATTTTTTTTTGACCTTTAGCGTTCATAGAGCAGCATATCTACCGAAGAGGTAAGCAAAACGTGCATGAAAAAAAAGGGAAATGAGCATGGCTAAATCATGATCTCTGCGACAAGACTAGCGATTTCAGCATGGAAGTGTCGTGGCTTACCTTGGGTCGGTCAGTCTGTAGACGGGTTGGAACCAAGGCCAACGCCACTTTCTTGTCTCGCGAACAAATGGTACTTTGTTCGGGAGAAACTTCTGAGAACATTATCATCACGCCAATAATTAGGTATTGTTAATTCACTTTTATTAGTTTCGAGTAGCAGAAATTTGTTTACTTGTTAGGAGAAGTGACGAGTCTATTCTGACAGTCTATAATTCACGTAACGTGTACGGCTGATGGTGGTTTTTTAATGCTTATTGTAGTATTTAATAGGATAGTGTTAGGTTTTGTGTATACTATTTCTATTTGATGTTCTACATCTACATATATACTCTGCAATTCACAAAATTGTGAGTGGCAGAGGGTGCTCAGCACCAAAGCTAATCTCTTTGTTGTGCATTCCAATCCCTTACGGTACGAGGGAAAAAAGAATTCATATAAGAATCATTGCGGCACCTTATTTCTCTAATCTTATCTTTCCTGTCATTCCGACTCAAATAGGTTGGTGGACGAAGTATTTCACTACACTCGTGAGCGAAAGTGGGAGTACACATGTTTACCAATAAGTTTAAACGAAATGTGCGTCGTCTATCTACCAGAGACTAGCTACTAATCAGTTCTGTTACGCTTTCATAAGGACTGTAGCAACCGGTCACGAATCGAGTGGCTCTTCTCTGTACTTTCTCTATACTTTCGATCAACCCCTTACGAAACGGATCCCAAATGGCACAACAATAGTCCAAATGTGAACACACAAGAGATTTTTACGCTATCTCCTTTGTTTGTTCATTGCAATTTTTCAAGATTCGACCTATGAATCGCAGCCTAGAATTAGCTCTATCTACTAACGAATTAATGTGTAAGTCCCATTTCATGTTCCTTTGTACTGTTACTCCAAAATATTTCATAGAATCAACCATATCAATAACTGAATTGTTTAACTCGTATTTTTGAACAATTGGATTCTTTTGTTAGTTATGCTCATTGTCTTGCACTTTTTACAATTTAGCGTAAGTTGCCACTCAGCGCACCATGCCAAAATAATATCCAGATCACGCTGAATTTCTAAGCAATCGGCCAAATTCAAGAGCATGTTATAGCCCTTGAGGTTTAAATGAAACATTTCTGTAGCCAATTTATTGTGGGAGCAGAAGCTAACTGGAAACTACAGCATTTTAAATCTTGAAGACAATTTCAAATAAATTTAGGCCTACAAAATTAAATTACGTTGAATTTGTCATGGGTGAAATATGCCTTAGAAGAAACAGGCAGAATCACGGACAGAGAGTGCTTAGAAATAGTTATCGGAAAGGAAAAAAGGGGGGGGGGGGGAATCCAGCACGCTTGAGTGGTGGATATCAGAAGCAGGTAGGGTGGAGACTACACGAATGTAAATGCATGAGATACTGCAGGATTTAATCAAGCGGACGAGAGAGATTTCTAGCCTGGGAAATCCAAAATGAAATGTGTGTTAGCAGTGGAGTGAAAAACGTGAGTTTCGTAATGAATTAAAACTATTAAAACTTGTGAGATTCTACATCTACATATATACTCTGCAATTCACAAAATTGTGGGTGGCAGAGGGTGATCTGCACCAAAGCTAATCTCTTTGTTGTGCATTACAATCCATAATGGTACGAGGGAAAAAAGAATTCATATAAGAATCAGTGCGGCATCTTATTTCTCTAATCTTATCTTTCCTATAATTCCGGCTCAAATAGGTTGGTGGAAGAAGTATTTCACTACACTCGTAAGTGAAAGTCGGAGTACACATGTTTGCCAATAAGTTTAAACGAAACGTGCGTCGTCTTGTCTACCAGAGACTCCCAGCCCAGTCTACTAATCAGTTATGTGACGCCAGGGCCGGATTAAGACAGCGCGGGGCCCGTAGCAAATGTGAAGAAGAGGCCCTAGATTTTTGCTGTCCGGGTGGAAATTGTAGAGCTAAAAAAAAAAAAAAAAGTCGCCCATCTAGCCTAGGTGCGGGGCTTCCCTAGGAGGCGCGAGGCCCGTAGCATTTGCTACCTCCTGCTACGTGGTTAATCCGGTACTGTGTGACGCTTTCATAAGTACTGTAGCAAGCGGTCACGAATCGAGCGGCTCTTCTCTCTGCTTTATCTATACTGTCGATCAACCCCTTACGAAACGGATCCCAAATGGCACAACAATAGTCCAAATGTGGACGCAAAAGAGATTTGTACGCTATCTCCTTTGTTTGTTCATTGCAATTTTTCAAGATTCGACCTATCAATCGCAGCATAGAATTATCTCTACCTACTAACGAATTAATGTGTAAGTCCCATTTCATTTTCCTTTGAACTGTTACTCCCAAATATTTCATAGAATCGACCATATCAATTACTGGATTGTTTAATTCATATTACTGAACAATTGGATTCTTTTTGTTAGTCATGCTCATTGTCTTACATTTTTTACCAATTAGTGTAACTTGCCACTCAGCGCACCTTTACAAAATAACATCCAGATCACGCTGAATTTCTAAGCAATCTGCCAATTTCCTTACTTCCCTATAAATAACTGCATCATCAGCAAACAATCTAAAAATGCTTTTCACTTTGTCTCCGAGATCGCTTATAAAAATTAAGAAAAGAAGTGGGAAAAGAAGTGGTCCTATTACACTTCCTTGAGGTACACCCGATGTAACATCTAGATTAGAAGAACTTTCTCCTTCAACGACGACATACCGCGACCGACCAGTTAGAAAATCCTTTATCCATTCACAAAGCTGATCCGATATTACGGGGGCCATTCCGCGCACGCAGCGGGAGGTAGAGGAGCGCTCCACCTTACCGACGACCAGAGACAATATATATAGACTGTTGAACTATGACGTAGTGATTTTCAACCAAACTTGAATTAATAATCTTTTGTATATATATTTATAATGTGTGGTGTGTGTGTGTTATGTGGCATATTTTTTACCTAAAATACAACTTTCTAAAATTAATTTGAATATTTGTTCACTCCTTAAACATACCACTAAGATACCTTTTTTAACCCCATAAATGTCTGGGAAATTATAATCCTGTATCACTAAATAACCTTTTTAACACCAGAAATGTCCCGCAAATTATAATGCTGTATCTGGCAACCCTAGCTGTAACCTAGAGGACCGCACCACATGGAAAATAATAATAATAATAAAATAATAATCAATTATGTGCAAAGAAAGTAACCTATTTCCGAAACGGTTTTAGCACCGAAAGTCTTGAAATGCTCGTGCAAACCAAAAACAATGTTCACGCAATCGCAGTTAAATCCTTTGACGTATGGGTGTATTATAACATTTTAGTGCACCTATACCGAAAAGCAACAATTTTGCGGGCTCAACGATGAGGACTTATAACCCTTGTAACATACGGTTGCAGTATGCTGTGTTCGGGGCGTATGAATGTAGATTAAAATCATTGTCGTGCACCTGCAATACGAACTAAAATTACTTAGTCTTCATGCCCGCGAGGTTAGGTAAAATAAAGTCATTTTGTATACGATGTAAACAGCAAGTAGCGGTGGGAGGTCCAAGTTTTGTTTATAACTGAATTATGTGTATTTAGAATTCAGGATTAATTTTATTTTAAATTCGTTTTTTTTAGGTCGTGTTTTATTGCTTTTAAAGCTTTATTTCAGCATTCAGGAAACTCGGTGTGGCGTGAATCGCTGTCAAAAAACAGTTATTCGCTGACATGCGTGTGTGAATAATCAATATTGTGTTTTTAATCTGTCTCTGTTGCGTGCTTTGGTGATAATAATCATCTTTTATCGACTGTTTTATCTTAATATACTACTCTTTCAAATTGTTATTAAAACTTTTGAGTTTGCAATTACGTGGGCTTTTGCTGAGGGTGTTTGGTTGCAACGACACAATTGTCAGTATCATGCTCCCAAGGAAAGGCCAATTGACAACTGAAAAAATTGTCGTGTCATTAGTCTGACTTCACATTCTATATGCAGTAAATAGAATTGAGAAAATAAGAATCTCGGTTTACGAAAAACCGGAGCATAAGGGAAACAGTTTGGTATTACAATTAATATTAAAACAAAGTTTAAGAAAAGCAGGGATACATTCACAACATTTCTAGATTTGAAAAAAAAAAAAAATGCGTTAGATAATTTTAAACAGGGCAAGACGTTTAAAAGTTTTTAAAGACATCATACCACAAACATGAGAGAAAAGAATTAACTTGCAATGTATAAAGAATTCAGTGATTATAGTACGTCAGCAGACTATGGAAAGACTTTAACTGATAACCAACCTATTAAAAAATAGTAAAAAGAAGGGCGGATCAAGAAAAACAAAAGATACTTTTGCAGCATTTGTTGATTTAGAGAAAGCTTATGATAATGTTAAGTAGGACAAGATATTCAAAATTTTAAATAAGTCAGGTGTAAAATATCGAGACAGAAGAATACTTTATAATCTATATAAGAATCAAGTAATGAAAGTAGATAATCATGAGAGACATGCATCAGTTAAAAATGATGTGAGACAAGGTTGTAGTCTATCTCCATTAACATTCAATTTGTATGTAGAGAAAGCAATAAATAAAGTAACAGAAAAAATTGAATGTGGCATAAGTTCAAGGAGAAAAAATCAGAATGCTACAATTTCCTGTTAGCAAAACAGACTGATGATATTTTGAAAATACTGAGCGTTGTTAATAAAATACTGAAAGAAGATTTTGGACTAAACAGAATTATAAACTAAAGCAAGACAAAAGTGATGAAACGTAGTAGAAATGATAGCAGTAATAGTAGATAAAACACAAAAATCGAATCGGATGCGATAGAGTAAGTAAATAAATTCTGCCACTTGATGGCCGAAGCAGGAATGATGTTATCAGCAGACTAACACTAGCAAAACGAGCCTTCACGAAAAAGATAAGTATCTTTGTTTCAAATATTGATCTAGGACTCAAAAAGAACTTTTTAAAACTCTGTGTGTGGAGCACAGCACCTTATGGTAGCGAAGCATGGACTAAAGGAGTACCACAAAGGAGGAAAATTGAAGCATATCTTATTTTAATCCGCTATCATGACTAGCTCAAAAAAAAAAAGTTCAAAGTCTTCAACTTGATCCTTTTCCTAGCTAGAGACCTATAACAGACTGACAGACGGTGAAGTGACAAAAATAGCCGTTTAACGTAGGCTACGGAACCCTAAAAGGCAATAAGTACACTAAATTGAGAAAATTTGCTTATCGAGAGGTAAAAGGAAGGACCGTACATTACAACATATGGCAGAATATGTGTTACCAAAAGTGTTTTGAGAACAGAGAAACCCGCTTTTTAAATAGGAGAAATGTATTATCAAATATTGACTAAATGCTTAACAAGTTTCTAAAATTTTATGGAACACTCTACTTTGCGAAATTCAACATTGCGGAGAAAAATAAGAAGTACCTCAAATTTCACACTATGGAGATATATTAAAAATATAGTGATATGAAATTAATACGTTCCGAAAAATGATTTTACACAAGTTCCAGAAGGGCCAAATTTGTGAGACATATAGAACTATGTTTTTGCTGTTTTTCCCCTTCTTCAATAGGGGGCAGTATTCAAGAAAAAAGGGTAGTGCAAAAGACAGATTATAGTATATGATGTTGATTGAAATGGGTATGTGGATATGAGCTACCGACAGAAAGAGATAAGGAATAGTAAATGCATGTAAAGGATGCATCAAACCAGAGGAGACTGACGTTATGAAAGAGGGGAATATTTCGTGCTATCAATCCGCATTAAGTTATCTCTTGCTGAAGAATAAACCGGTGCGATAATTTCACCTTGCGATAATCGTTATTTCCCAGTTCAATTGTGGCATATATTCGAAGTAACGCAACCATTTAACTTCGATCTCTTTAAATTAATAGGGTACAAAAAGAGTTTTTCTTTTCTGCACAGGATTAACTTACTTGACTATTTCTAATAGAGCACGCAGCCTTGGCGACAGCATAACACACAGTTTATGATCATTAGAAATTCGACTTCATCTGACGATGTGTCCGGGCAGTCTAGGCGTATCTCTATCTCTTTTCTTTAGATTTAAGCCTCGTCGACATCAAGGTCATTGGAGGCGGGAAAGGATTGGACAAAAAAAATGGGAAGGAGTTAGGCCATGGCCATTTGAAGGAACCATCCCGGCATTCGCCCCGAGTGATTTCGGCAATAATTTGGATGCCCGGACAGGGATTTGAATCAGCGTCCTACCGAATACGAGATCCGACCGTTACAACTCACTGACCGGTGTCGGTAGCGTCTTTCTCTAGTCGATGGAGCATTCGACTTAAAGTGTCTAAATCTATCAAACGACTTCCCAATAAGATATCTTTCCAGTCAGGTAATAGCTATAATCAGAATTACTCATAGATTATCAGCTGTCACTTTTAAAAAGTGTTTAGCGTACCCAAAAAGGGGATGAGAAAATTTTGGTTTCAATACATATTTCATATTAATAGTAAATTAATCTTCATCTCTGTTGATCTATGATCCGTGGTACTGAAGGTAGTGCACATTTCTGCATTGTCAACAACTTATCTTTGTTAGAAATGATGTTCACCTCTCCTTCAAATAAAAACGTAATACAGATACTGACTTAACGTATATGCCGACCTTACGCTGAATTTGACTAATAGCTGGTATTGATAACCAGGAGGTTTCTAAGGGGTGACTTAACATCCAGGAGTAGCATTATTTACTCTTTCCTTTTGTAGACTCATAACATTATTATTCATTTGGTTAATAAATGTTCAGAGTTTGTTCAATAAATAATTAAATTTTAGTAGTTCACTTCCAATTTCATGTTTCCGTAGGAATTCAAAAGATGCGTTTAGATTTATGTTATAATGGTACAATACCGTACCCAAAAATAACCGGAATAGCATTGCCATGGGCGGAGCTTGTGTAGTACGCGTTTCTGCCGCTAGGCGCTTATAGTGTAACTCATTGTCAGTTCAGTGCCGCTTGTGTTGTCAACCTGGCTTGTTCTGTTAATCTGCAATGATTGTTTTTGCTAGCGCTGTTTTGTTATTATTTCGTTTTTGATATAAGTGAACAAAGTGCAGCTGTGAAATTTTGTTTTCTACTCAGTAAAAATGCTGCTGAAACTGTTTTAATGTTGAAAACAGCTTACAAAGATGACGCTATGGTAAAAACTCATGTGTACGAGTGTTTCACTCGGTTTAGAAATGGCGACATGTTGATTGATGACAAACCTCGTTCTGGACGTCCTTCAACTGCCAGAATCGACGAAACTGTTGGAAAAATTCGAGAGCTTGTGCTCTCAGACCGTCGGCAGACAATTGATCAACTGTCAGAGATTAGTGGGTTATCTTGGAACTCGATTCAGCGAATTTTAACCGAAGACTTGGGAATGAAAAGGGTTGCTGCCAAGTTTGTTCCTCGGGCTCTGACTTACAATCAAAAAAGAACGTCGAGTTGCAGCATGTCGTGCTTTGAAACAACAGCTTGACATTGATCTAGATCAGTGTTTCCCAACCTTTTTTGGGTCATGTCCCACTTTTAACATTTTTTGCCCCCCCCCCATACATAATTTTAAATAAAAAAATTATTTGTTATTAACGAAACTCATATAGGATGATTTTTGAAAGAAAGCACTTTAATATTGTCATAAAACACAGTAAGTAAAATTAAAAACATATAATGAAATACTAAAATTCAAATTCAAAAGATTTTTAATAAAGATTTATTATGGCAATTTAGTGTGATCCTTGCGCTTGATGCTTGACAGAGATTTTATATTAGGCTCCAATTTAGTAAGGTTTAATCTCAAGTCTCCAAGTTGTGATATATCCAGTCGATTTCTTTTCTTTTTTTTATCAGTAAACCACTTACTGATAACAGGTCGAGACAGGCGGCACATTACGCGGTGAATCCCAAAAAGGTCAAGTTGACGACTCAAATCATCCAGATGATACATTTTGCTAACATCAAACGAAACTATAACTAATAATTATTTATAGCACTGTTTTAAGAATTTGATTTTTTGCTATATTTTGTACCTATATCTAGCATTGCATTTAAATAACCCGAAGAGAAAGTGGTAAAGTCGTATCAAGTCAATTTCTAAATTGCCCCCCTAAAAAAACCAAATTGCCCCCTTGTGGGGCGTGGGCCCCACGTTGGGAAACACTGATCTAGATTTTCTGAGTCATGGTGCTATGGTTACGACCCGGAAACAAAGCAACAGTCAAGCCAATGGAAGCCGTCACCACGTCCAAAAAGAATGCTCATTTGATTTTTTGATGCCAAAGGCGTAGTTCATTCCGAGTTTGTTCCCCACATCAGACCGTCAATCAGACCTTTTATTTGGAAGTTTTGAGAAAATTACGCAATAGTGTTCGTCAAAACAGGCAGACTGCAGACTGGTTCTTCCACCACGACAATGCACCTGCACACACAGTTGTCTCTGTTAGGCAGTTTATGGCATGGTTCCGCAACCCCACGCACCTTACTCGGCTGACCTCCGTATAACTTTTTCTTATTTCCATGCTTGAAAAAGGGCATGAAAGGTCACTGATTTGACTACATTGAAGAGGTCAAGAAAAAAAACGTGGGAGGAGCTGTCAGCCATTTCTAGACTACAGAAAAATGTTTCGAAGAGTAGAAGCGCCGGTGGGACAAATGTATTAGTTGTAATGGAGAGTATTTTGAAGGGGTAAGGTTATTTTGTAAAAAGAATCGAAAATATATAACTTTTAAAAAATAATTACTTTTTTTGGGGTACCCCCTCGTATGTACCAAATGTTAAGAAAATACACTAAAGGTAAACAATTAGGCCTATTTAAGTTAGTGGTCTGCAGAATTAATTTTTACTTTTCTTGGTTGGAAAAGCTTCAGAAACGCTGATCCAGTGTAAAGACCGATGTCATGGGAGCAGGATGGCAATCACTTTCGCGTGATACTGTACTTGTTGGAAATGTTATATTATTTTCAGTTTATTGCCGGTGGCGTTAAAACCAAACAGCCATTTCTTCCGTGTACAATCTACTACACACATTGTTTCCATATAAAGATGCATAAAATGAGCAAAGATGCAGAGTTAAAAAAAAATGATATGTAAAAGGATCTTTAAATTTTATATCTTAAGCTTCACAATGGTTCAGAAGAGCAATCTGATTGCTCAGTGATGATGGCGTTTGACTGGGGATCGGCTGTGATTTTCTAAAACCTTTACCGACCGTGGTGGTGTAACGGCTAGCGTTCTGGCCTCGCATTCGGGAGGACGGCGGTTCGATTCCCCGTCCGGGCATCCAGATTTGGTTTTCCATGGTTTCCCAAATCACTCCAGGCAAATGCCGGGATGCTTCCTTCAAAAGGCCATGGCCGAATTCCTTCCCATTCCTTGCCCCCCGTCCTTTCCCGTCTCTAAAGACCTCGCTGTTAGAGAGACGTTAAGCAGATAATAAAAAAAATCTAAAACCTTTAAGCAGACCTCCACCTCCGGCACAGCTTGCTGTTGGCCAGAACACGATCGTCGTTCGGATACCCCGTAAAGCTATCGGTGGGTTAGGCAGGTTAGGACAGTGGCTGATTACGCTGCCAATAAAAACCTGTCACCAGGTCATTACCTTTAGTGGTTTAGTACAACCACCATGATGTTCTTCCGTGCTAGAAGATATGACAAATTTTAAATGGGAAATATCCCACGGCCATCAGCTGTTCATTAATATCCTTATTACTATTATGGTTCTTTTTCGCACATCCGAAGACAATATGGGAAATGTCATCAACACTCGTCTCGTCACATCCACGTAAAGAGATAAATTTTAATCTGGTAAAATGTGAATGAAAGCACTCATGATGTAGTCTGAACCTAGAAATGGCTACAGTAGTTTTCTTAGAATCGTTTATTTGGTGGTTTCATTCTTGCTTTGGAAATTCGGGGTGAATACGAACATAGTGCCTCCCTGTTGAAATACCTTCCACTCCCTGCTCCAAGAATGACATGCTTGTTTTCTTACCACTGACGTTAGCTGCCTCGTATTCACAGAAAGGGTAATCGCCACCTTTTACATTTTTTTTTCTTATGTCGATATCAAGGGGCTGGTAAGGACCGGGGTCTAGGAACGGGAAGGAAATCGGCCGTAACCTTTTGAAGGAACCATACCGGCATTCGCTTGGAGTGATTTTAAGAAACTATGGAAAGCTGAAAACTGGACAGCCGGACGGGGATTCGAACCTAGCTTTCAAACAATGAAAACCCCATCCAAATTATTTCTTTAGTTTTTGCGTGATACCTGAACAAAGGAACCGAAAGACGCAGCCTACGTAGAGATTTATAATAGTGTAAATAGTTGATGGGCACTTTTAAGACGCACATACTATGCAGAATTTTTGCGGTGTTTTACTGAATTATGCTAAATAAATAAAGATTGGCGTCTTTCTTCTTCACTAGCTGCTGAGCTCTCTTGTTACGTCAGCAAGCGACTAAAGTTCGGCGTTTCGGATACTCTAGGAAAAGAGTTTGCTCCCGAAACATTATTCGTGTGCGTTCATAAACTACGAGCCTCATTTGGCCTTGTGTGAACTCTACCCCCTCCCTCCTCGGTAGCCAGACGTGACTTTTGCCACTACCCCCCACTCCTTATGCGTGGCACATAGCTTTTTTCTCTATTGATTCCAGAAGAAAGTTTGTACTGATTTTCTTGTCATACTATCGTAAATTACATTCGGATATAATTAAATTACGGAAATAAATGTTCACATGATACTGTGTGTTCTGTACCTTATTTTAACTGTGACAATAATATAAATGAAAAGCTACGTGGCTTGGCTCGGCATCCCCCCCCCCCTCCAAGTAGCCCAGAGCAGCTTTCCAGTCAACCCCTCCCCCCTAGACCTAATCACGTAGTTTATGGACGCTCCCTATCTTTGTCTAACATTGTTTGGCCTGAGAACATCTGCTCACCTGATAAAAATTGCAGGAATCGTTGGGGCTAGAGAGATACTAAACCCGGGTATCACGTAACTGACTCATTTTGTCTTTTAAGTTGGTAGCTTCAAACCAACCTTACCTACGCGCACTTTCTCTTGAGATTATCACCCAAACCAGTCGACCCTATATCAGGACATTGGTTGGGAAAGAGCAAAGTGTTGCAATAAAGTTAACATTCTTTTCCTATGTCGTCATGGCAGTTCTGAAGCAAAGCTAAAATTGAACGCGACGTTATTAATAAGCACAGTGTGAAACGAAACTGTACTTACACATATCACAATAACTTAGATTACCATGTTCTTGAAATGTCAAATATCATACATCCAAATGGCGGAGAGGAAGACCATGTTTTCAACAAAAACACTGATTGCTTCTTATTTCGTTATTTACTTAATATTTCTTTATTTTGAAATACACGAATCACTTACACCAACTGTGTCATATTTCTTCAAGGCAGAATGACTATTGGCACTTTATTTAAACTACTCAAGTTTTAAAACGAGAAATTTCTGTATCCTGACCGAAGGAACAATATTAAAAACCCTTGAACAGTGAAAGGCCTTATCGAGCCTATCAAATATAAAATTTTGACCTTAACAAAAGTGTCACAGTTTTCAATTTTTAGTAACATTTTGATTTTATTTATTTATTTTTAAAATTCACCATCTGCGTTCGGTTTATGTCATGGCATTTCTAAAAATGATGACATTAATTAATTTTTTTTTATAGAAAATTACATTAAATTGCGCCTTCCGCTCTAATAAGTGCCCTGCAACTGTTAAAAAATATCGCTTAATTTGGTGTACATGACCAACTGTATTAATTTTTTGAGCCGCTTGGAAGCGAGTTCGCAGCTCATCAGTGTTGATATTGAGCTTCTGTTAATAATGTATTTTAGACATTCCTTACCCCCAAAAAATCCAGGTGATTTAAGTAAGGTGTTCTCGGTGGTCACAGAATGGAACCTGGGCGGTCTATTCATCTTCGTGGACAAGCATGGTTCAAGTGTTGTCGCACTCGTATAGCGTAATGGTCTTGGCACCCTTCAATGTTGCAGCCACATGTACTTTGCGTCTAGCTTCCTCTAACAGCCCGGGCAATTCATGTTTTGCCCATTTAGCGTGACTGGCATTTTTTTTTACTTATGGCTTTACGCCTCGTCGACGTAGAGGTCATTAGAGACGGTATGGGACTGGGGACAAGGAACGGGAGGAAATTCGGTCATGACCTTTTGAAAGAAGCGTCCTCCCGAATGCGAGGCCAGAGCTTTAACGCTCACCCACCACGCGGTCTTCTTAATACTGCTGTTCATGGCAGGCGCGTGTTTCTCGGACCGAGCATGGTGGTGTAACGGATAGCGTTCTGGCCTCGCCTTCGGGAGGACGGCGGTTCGAATCCCCGTCCGGGCATCCAGATTTGGGTTTTCCATGGTTTCCCAAGTCACTCCAGGCAAATGCCGGGATGCTTCCTTCACAAGGCCATGGCCGAATTCCTTGCCCCCATCCTTTCCCGTCTCTAAAGACCTCGCTGTTGAGAGACGTAACAGTTACAAAAAAAAAAAAAAAATATGTGTTTCTCGGTAAGTTAAAATGGAAGAACCTAATCGACGTTCAGCCGGCAGTGACCATCGTACTCAACACATGGAGTCTTCCAGTTAAAAAATACTAGAAACAACACATTATCTGCTAAAGTGTGAACAAAAATTAATAGATGTACACAACGATTATCATAATGTGAGTGAAGTATTATACAGTCATTCTCGAACTATAAATAAAGCTTGAAATTAAAGCATATAAAAATTTGCTAGTTTATGATGGCGTTAATTACCCAGTGATGAAAACATTGTAGCAGGGATTTTTATGAAGTACGGATTGTTGATTTGCATTTATTTTACTCGCTATTGGGTGATTAAAATTATATTTTCAACAACAGCACACATGGAATTACAAAAATTTTTTTTTTTTTTTAAAATGTGTTCTTAAAAAAGTTTTTCACTTTAGTTCAGCTAGTCACGGGTGATCGCGTCTTCTCGTCTTTTTGCCTGTTTTAAGGTAGCTATTTTTTTTTTATTGTACATTGAATACAATACATATTACTGAATATGATCCCGTTAGCGTTCCAGGGTATACCATAAAAAGTTACCCAACAGTTGGATCATTATCTCTCCTTGCTGATGACGTGACAGAGAGACAATCTGTACCCATAATGTTGGGGACCGTGCACAAACTACGTGGCTCGGACCAGGAGGGGGGGGGGTTGGCTCAAAGGCTACGCTGGGCTACATGGGGGGAGGGGGGATTCCGAGCCAGGCCACGTAGCTTTCCTTTCATAACATTTTTCACAATTAATATGAGGAACAGAACTCACAACAGCATGTGAATATTTATTTCCCTCAGTTAATTATCTCCATATATAATTTAAAATAGTCTGACAAGAGAAAACAGTATAAAATGTCCTCTGGAATCAAAAGGGAAAAAAGCTACGTGCTACGTGGGGGGAGGGGGAGGGTAGAGGCAAATGCTACGTAGTGCTACGTGCGGGGTAGGGGGGGTTCACAGGAGGCCAAAATGGAGCTACGTGGTTTGTGCACGCTCCCTTGTCAGAATCCCCCATCTCTTTTAAAACAAACATGCCATCTCTTGTCTTGAATTCTTGTACATCCAAGAGGATTAGTCACATTTATGAGCGGATTGAACTGTGCAGCATATTTTTGTATCCTTGTATGCTTATTTATGCATTCAACAACACAAACTTGACTTATTAGACTATTGACGTCACAGTAGATCACTTGTCACCCACCCCCTTTGACAAAGGAAAGTAGTTTCGATAGTCGAACGAAATTATTATGAAATTTTAACTGACAATATTATTGTTTCTTGAAGGGACGTGCCGAATAAAGTAAGCGTAAAAGCCATCTGGGTAAAACTTGGCGCTGAGACCCCAGTAAATAGTTAGGTACGGTCGCTAATGACATCATTATGATTATAGAGATGTTTGGGTGGACTTCTTCGTTACTGAACAAGTACTTGTTATGAAAGAAGGAGTTAGGATTGCAAAGATATAGTTGTTAAAAATGTACAGTACCCATCGAGAAGATAATGGTGCCTAAAACAAACAATACATTTATAAAAACATCTGACAAATTATCTTTCTATGTATCTGAAGGGGTTAAAAGCTATAGAAGTGACCATGGTTGTACCAGTTGTTTCGGAGGAGGTGGCTTTTTAAATCGCATATTTGTATTTATATTTACTCACACACACACACACACACACAACTCATTTGATTCAGTCTGTGTTTCTGAATCTAACATAGAGATTACTGTGTACAAGTTTTATATAGAAAAAACAAGTTTTAATTGGAAATATGCAAGTAATACCTTATTTGAACCGTTATTTACAATCTACCTTATTAATAAACACCGTGATTTAAGTCTAACATTCCTGCTTCGGCAATCGGTTGTAATTTTGCTTCCCAAGTAACAGAATTGTTATTCGATCCTATTTTTATATTTAATATACTAGTATTGGTATCATTTCTCCTATATTTCATCACTTTTGTCTTGCTTTGATTTATATTCAGTCCAAAATCTTCCTTCAGTATTTTGTTCATGCTGTTCAGTAACTTCTCAATATCCTCAGCCCTCTCTGCTAACAACACAATGTCATCAGCAAATCGTAGCATACTGATTTTCTCTCCCTGAAAACTTATGCCACATGGAAATTTTTCGATTGACTTTCTTCATTGCTTCTTCTACATACAAGTTGAATATGAACGGGGATAGACTACAACCTTGTCTCACACCCTTTTTAACTGATGCAAGTCTCTCGTGATACTCTACTTTTATTATAGCCACTTGATTCTTATAGAGTATTCTTCTATCCCGATACTTTAGACCTGACTTCTTTAAAATTTTGAACATCTTGTCCCACCTAAAATTATCAAAAGCTTTATCTAAACCAACAAATGCCATAAAAGTATCTTTGTTTTTCTTGATCCGCCCTTCAAGTATTAATGTTAAAGACAGAATTGCTTCCCTTGTACTGCGATTTTTCCTAAACCCAAACTGATCTTCTCCTACTATCTCTTCTATTATCCTTTCCATTCCTTCTGTATATTACTCTGGTCAGTAATTTTGAAGCATGTGATGTTAGACTAATGGTGCGATAATTCTCACATTTGTCGGCATGTACTTTCTTTGGAAGTGTGAAGATGACATTTTTATTAAAATCAGTTGGAATTTCTCCTGTTTCATAACTTTTTGATATCAGTTTGAATAATCTTTCGAT
This sequence comes from Vandiemenella viatica, assembly GCA_031002005.1. NCBI lineage: Eukaryota > Metazoa > Arthropoda > Insecta > Orthoptera > Morabidae > Vandiemenella > Vandiemenella viatica. The sequence goes on from JARYHS010008074.1 coordinate 110,795,633, forward strand.
TCCTTCTTCTTCTAGGAATTTAAGAAGTTCTGCAGGGATTTCATCAATTCCAACTGCTTTATTTGCTTTCAAGTCATTCAGAGCTTTATTAAATTCTGTCCTCAAAACAGGACTCCTAAGTCATCAATGTCGACATCGCCTTCCTTTTCCATTACACTATTGTTCAAGTCGTCCCCAACATTCATTTTCCAATGTATTCCTTCCATCGGATTGGCTCTATCTTCTAAGCTTAAAACAGGTTTCCCGTCGGCAGCTCTAATGTTCATACCTCTTTTCTTGATTTCTCCAAAATTCTGTTTGATCTTTCTATATGCAACATCTACTTTACCTACTACCATTTTCTTTTCTACTTCTTCACACTTTTCTTCTAGCCATTTTATTTTTACTTTTTTTTTGCATTTCCTTTTTATTTGATTTCTAAATTGCCTGTATTGCTCTCTTCCTGCTTCATCCTGAGCATTTTTGTACCTTCTCCTCAGATCCATCACCTCCAAAATTTCTTCTGTGATCCAAGGTTTTCGGCAGCTTGTTCCCTAAAGCCTAATGTTCCTTTACCAGCTCTCATTATTTCGGTCTTTTAATGCATTCCATTCGTCCTCGGTTGAGCTCCTTTCAGAGTTACTTCCTAGACCTAAGTCTACCATTTCAGCAAATTTTTCTGTCGTGCTAGATTGTTTCAGTTTATTCACTTCCAGTCTGTTCTGCTTATGCTGCTTCCTTATTCGCTTGAAATTCAGCCTGCACTCCATTATTATCAAATTTTGGTCGGAGTCTATGTCTGCTCCTGGGTATGATTTACAGTCTAGAACTTGATTCCTGAATCGATGTTTGGACCATGATATAATCTAGCTGATATCTGCCTGTATACCCAGGACGTTTCCAGGTGTATATCTTTCTTGCATGGATCTTAAACAGTGTTTGCCACTACTAGCTTATATCTTTCACAAAATTCTAACAACCTGCTTCCTCGCTCATTTCTTTCTCCTAGACCAAAACTTCCTACATTATTTCCCTCTTTTCCTTCTCCCACTATTGCATTCCAATCACCTATGATTATTAGATTTTCATCCCCCTTCTTATATTGGATTAATTCTTCAATTTCAGCGTATATTTTCTCTATTTCTTCGTCAGCTTGCTGTGATGTCGTAATGTGGTTGGGACGGGCTTAGTTTCCAACCTCATCAAAATAATCCTGTCACTAAACTGTTCATAATAACTCACCCGTTTCCCTATTTTCTTGTTCATTACAAATCCTACAGTAGTGACTCCATTGACAGCTTGTGTGCTAATTATCCTGTGTTCCCCAGACCGTAAATCCTTTGCATCCTTCCATTTAATCTCACTAATCCCATCAGCATCTAGCTTAAGTTGTTCCATCTCCATTTTTAAGTTTTCTAACCTACCTGCCCTATTTAGACTTCTAACATTCCACGCTCCGACTCGTAGAATGTTTCTATCCATTCTGATGACTCCTCCCTGAGCAGTCCCCATCCGGAGATCCGATTGGGGGACTATTTTACGGTGTCGTGACAATCGCGCACAGTTTAAAGGTCGGGCCACACTCTCCCCTCTCCCGTGTACTTTATTATTTACGGAACGCAGTATTGACAAATCATCATCACCCTAAAGCCTTACCAGAGGTTAACGTCAATTTTAAGGCCTGTAATAATTACATACAACGGAGCCCGGGACTTGGACCGAAGACCTTCAGTACCCAAATCTTGCGCCGTAACACTGTCAGTCACCAGACCGAATATACAGGAAATGAAAAATAAACATTCAAACACAATAATACAAACGTACTCTTTTTCTCTACAATTTATTTTTGCTATCGTAAAACACAAATGTAATCTAAGATTTGTCTACTTACGGGGTACATTTCAAGAAAATCTGATGAACTTGGAAGTGAGGTTGAAGAGAAGAAAGACACTTTTGTAAGTCAATCAGTAACATCAAAATAAAATTTGGTCGTAAAGGACCAGAAATTTCTGCAATCTACCTACCGCTTCTACATTTTCACCTGCACGACACCGGCCCGCACCGTCAAAAAGTAAAAGTAAGTAAAGTGTTTAAAATCAGCGAAGAAGCTTCGTCATAATAAATATTTACAACTTATTTACATTTATTTAAAATAATGAAATTATCCAAATCAGACAGAGAGACTCGTCATAATTGATTATTATTTACAGTAGACCTACATTTATTCAAGCTTGTGCATGTAGGACAACGCCTTTAGACATGATCTGATGTCCCGCTCTTTTCATATCTGTCAACAGTTTTTACAATTGTTTCGTCCAACTTCTGGTATGTGGTTTTTCTTCTCTTTCCTTGAAGAATCAATTCAGATCTCATATACATGAGACCTGAAGACTCGGCTTCCCTCTTCAAACAAAGTAACACGTCTCTAAGCTTCGGGTTTGGTCTGCCAAGTACATTGTTAATCCTATTATTCCACCCTTCAACAGCATTAGTCGTGCGATGACGTCTTTTGTGACAATTCCACATGTGAATTGGGATTTGTTCATTTTCAAGCCACGTGTCTACGAAGTAGTCGAAAAACTCCAATAGTTTTGAGTTATTAGGAGCCTGTGATTGGATCTCCAACCAACCATCTGTCACATCTTCTGGTTTAAGAAAAGCCAAAGCTAGGCACACAGGAATATGGAGGCGAAGTTCCTCATTTTCTTTGCACTCACGCGCTAGTCCAAGCTCCTGAACCTTTCTCCATATACATTTTTTATGTGAAAAAACATCCTTTTACTTCCGTTGAGGTAAACACTTCCTTGAGGTCAGATACTGCACCACTTTCTAAATCTGCAGTCACTGTCTTAGGGGCCCATTCTGGTACATCCTTGATAATTTCACGAAACATACGTACATAAATAATCTTCTTTTTGTCAGGTAAGAGTGTAAACACCACAGGATGTATGTTTGTTTCTTCGTCAGTGCTGCCGTAATCCGAATGTATTGTGTAGATTTGGGAGAACGGTTTACTGGCACTTTTAAAAGTACCATCCATAAAGAATTGTTCGTGTAATTTTAAACTTTGGTTCTTTCACCGCTCAGAACAATTATTCTTTCATCTTCCATATCATTCGTAAGAAGGAAACTGCCTCCATCTCCCATCTTCAACAATTCATCATCGAAGATCACTTCGTCAGAATTATTTGGTTCCTTTTGGTTTCCTTGTGATATACTGCTCTGACGGTACACGTTTCTCTTGACAGTTGACTGGGCTGGCATTTCAGTTACAAATTCGTAGCTTTTATTATGGAGATCTCCTAGTTCCTCAGAGTAAATTTTTGGAATTGAACTATCTTCTGCTCGAGCTGTCTTCTTTGCCTCATGAAGTGTCTGATGTACTTCAACGCGTGCGTCGTCAGGGGGTCCACATATATGCTCTGTAACATTCAGTATGGCAGCATCCTTACTCTTCAAAATTCCACGACATTGTTTTGATCTTTCTTTGAGACAGCACCAGGTGATCTTTCCAACTTCTTTCTTTCTAAACTCTCGATAGCTGTACCCGTCATAATGCGCACACGGCTCTCCATGTGTAGTTGAAGTAACTTCCATGATTAAAACTGTGATACTCAAGGCAGCAGTGTATGCGAACAGTGGTGTGCGGTCCGGTTAGGAGGGGATGGGGGTTGGAAGTCCCAGAATCCAGCATGATGTTGTAGCGGTGACTAATTGGTAGCTAAAAGCAGGTAGCAAGAGACGACCCGGTTGTGCGCGAATGTCACTGTGCGCGATTGTAACATATTCCTATTTTACCTCCGGAATATTTTACCCAGGAAGAAGCCATCATGATATATGTAATTTGAGAGGACTACAGGTCCTCGGGATACCCTTTGGGTCTTTAATGCAGTGGTTTCCCGTTGCCTTCTGCATACCCATGCCGTTGATCATTTCTGATTCATCGGCCTTTAGGGGGCGTTTCCAACCCCAAGTGGAAGAGGGTGCCATGAACGCTCCCCGCTCTTCCCCCCTCCTTTCGGAGGCCGTTGGCAAGCAGTGGGTGACTCCTTATACCGGGAATCTTTCAGTCGTCAGAGCCTCGTCCGTGCAAACAGGGTGCACCACGTGAAGGGGTGGTTGACATTTGGTTGTAAAAGGCTAGTATAGTCTCTCCCAAACCCTTACACCCCGTGAAGGCGTTACGTTGTGCTTAATGCACAATATGGCGATTTTCCCTTATGGTGATCAGACGTGGTCGACTGGTACCTTGTCGAAGAGTATGCCTGCCCTCATGTTCTCCTGCAGCCAGCATCGGTCCACTGTCACATCCAAATGCTCCACAAATCTGGATATTGCGTGATTCGATCAGCCCGTCAAATGGAAACTCAAAATGACGCCCCTTTCAAACTCTGTGAGGTCTACCATGAATACGCGGCATCTTTGTGTGTCCTTCACAGTAGGGTTGCAACGGAGGTCATTTATACGGATGCTGATGTTCAGTGCTTGACATTCGCGGATGCAAATTTTTATGTGAAAACGGATGCGGAGGAGGAAAAATAAAAGTTATAATTATTTAAAATTTAATATTTTATCAAAAATTAATTGAAACTCAAAATAAGTATATATTTTTTAATTAGTAAGGTCTATTTCCATACAATACTGCCATATTGATTTATTTTTGCCTCTGGCCTCCCAGTTGGGAGGACGCCGGTTCAAGTTCCCATCCGAGCATCCAGATTTGGGTTTTCCATGGTTTCCCCAAATCACTCCAGGCGAATGCCGGGATGCTTCCTTCAAAAGGCCATTGCCGAAATCCTTCCCGTTCCTTGTTCCCAGTCCCATCCCGCCTCTAATGACCTCGACGTCGACTAGGCGTAAAGCGATAAGTAAAAAAATATTTTTGGCTCATCTTCCAACAACAAAAAACTTGGGATGATTTCAAAAGTGAATTAAATTATTTACATAACTACACACGCGTCTAAAAATATGTCTTTGACATATGAACTTTGTGGAGTTCGTGGCTCGACTAATTCAAGCGTCAAGCACAAGGCCACGCCACTGCACATCTCCGTGCTTGCTTTTTTTTTTTTTTTGCTTATGTCCATGTCGAGGTCATTAGATGCGTGAAAGGATCGGTGCTAGGAGCGGGAAGGAATTCGGCCATGGCCTTTTAAAGGAAGTATTCGCCTGGAGTGATTTGGAGAAACCACGAAAACCTAAATTTGGATGCCCGGATGGGTATTCGAACCAGCGCCCTCCCGAATGCGACGCCAGAGCGTTACCGCTCACCCACCACGCTCGGTTCCCTGCTCGCCACCCGTCTTCCCACCGCTCTACTGGCGTATTCACAATACTTGTAGGACCTACGATGATCAGATTTTCGATAAAGAACTCTTGATGGGCCGAGAAAGGGGTTACAGGACTACGTGTAGGAAGTGTTGGATGTTTGTGGACTCCCATGCAACCAAAAAGGGTCCTTGCTGCCCAACAAGCTAAATATGTGGTTTGGGGGCATCCATAAATTACGTCAGGTGAAATAGGGGGGGGGGTCCGGCGAAATCTCACCAAATCTCACTAGGGGGGGGGGGGTAGTCTACGGAAATCTCACGTGAGATTTGTGAAAAATTGTTGAACTGTGTAGAGCTTAAAAAAAAGTCTCAAAAAGTTACGAGGACGATTTCCAGGGGAGGAGGGGTCTCACCAGAAGGGGGTGGGGGGGTCCGGAAATCCGAAAAAACAACTCACGTAATTTATGGATGTCCCCTTTAGCGATTCCAGGCCAGGAAAAAAATGTGTGAGAGAAATAGGAATCCGGTGTGGTATAAAGTTTTTGACTTGGATATCTGTTTGTGTACAAATTATGGAGTATAATAATGGTGTAAAAGTGCTTGGGTATGTTGCTATGGTGTAGCGGAGGAAGCGTTTTGTGTGGTATGGATGGCAGCTATGAATTCAATATATCTTTCCGATATTAATATCGTCTCATTGCATTTTTTCCTGCCCCATTGTTACTAAGTTTAAATTTCAACGCAGATTCGTCGCTGATGATGTTTCGTAGAGAAGTGAAACGCGTACTGCAATAAACAATTTTTTTTTTTAAATCTTTTGCTTCCTTTTTTAACAGTTAATTAAAAATTCCTAAATTTAAGATTTTGATCCAAGTATTATAGAGAACGAAGATACTAATACAATACAATATATTAATTTTCCATAGATCCCAATATAATACTGGCTCTTTGGACTATATCAACTTGTCAGTTTACATATAGACAATTACATAACAAAACAGTTGTATACGCCAGAAGTTGCATTGTCACAGAATAATATGTATTGTACATTAATTAAATCAATTACATTTACACAAACTACAGACAATTATTTTGTAAATACATCAGATCCCTTCGATATAAAGAAGAAATTGTAATTTAAAAATTCTTTTAATTTTTTCCTGAATTTAATCTAATCCCCTGCTAGACATTTGATGGGAATTTATGGAATATCAGACCCTTTTTTTGAACAAATTTGTAATCCTTGTGAAGATCATTTTTATTTCTCATGCTATAATTATGTATTTTACTACTTGTTTCTCTAAGTCGAATTGATCCAGAATATTATTGCATATATCATTAATGAGTGAAAATAGCATAATTAACTCATGAAGAAAAGAAGTTGGTCGTCCCGCTTCTGTAACAAGTAGAGCTGTAGCAAATCGTATGTATTCGTTACTGAGTAACGATTACATTGCCTGACTCGAAGTACCGAAGCGTTACTCACAAATTCGTTTCGTTACTCGCATTTGTCCTATGGATGTCAGTTTGATTCGATAAACGAAAAATTATGACGCATTATGCGGGAACAAGAACGGTTGCCCAGCGACTAAATGAATCTGAATGAGAGAATGAACATTTCAACATCGTGCGTCGTGTTTTCCTGGGAACTTCTGTTTGAATTCTTCTTGTTACAAAGGAAAATGTGTAAGTAGACTATGTATGTTGCGCTTACATTATTTTAATGTAATTACAATTATTCACTGTTAAGTGTTGATATTTTTAACGATGTACGTACGAGTAATTTTGACAACATAAAGAGTTATTTTGTAATTTTGCTTTTGTTTAACATTAAAATTTACAGAGCATAATTTGTAAATAGAAAATGTGAGATGGTTATTGCTTTTTTATTGATCATACCTTAGTGAGTTCTTATTAATTTCAAACTTTTATGAAATGCGTTTACCCTATAATGCGATTTTCTAATTTCTATTTTAATTTACAGCGCAAATTTTACCTAAACTTACTTTACTAAATGAACAATTTATTTATACTTTACGTAGTACGGACGAGTCATCCTGCAACCCTTATTACGCGACGCTCGATTGTGTCCAAAGTAACGAGTTACAAAACGATACAATAGTAACGAAGTTGTCCCGTACGCGACGCGACTTGATTCAATGCTTCATGCTAGCACTCGATTGTATCAAAAGTAACGGGTAACTACTCGATAGTAACGAGTTCTGATTGGTTTAGTATATCATACCGGTACTTAATTTCTCGTTACCCTAGTAACAAGGAAGACTGTGTTCCTTACGGAGAACGAAATTATCTTCGGGTATAAGGAGAAGAAGAAGAGCATATTATAAGAGCTTTAGTGGAGTTGTAGAGGGGTCCAAATTTCAGAATCCTGGGTTTGAATCTCGGTGTGGCCGAGATGTATCTGGGGAGGATTGGCTTTGAGCATAATTATTAGTACGCTTGGATATTCTGTGGTTTGGATTCCACGTTAAACTGTAGATCTAGTAACAAAAGAGTAGGAATGAGCGGTAAATCGAAACAGTCAGGTCATACGAATGCACGAATTTACTTTCAACCACGGAAAAGTGGAACAGGCAGCATATCGAAACTCTTGTCACGAGTGAGACCGCACGTGTTTACTTCTAATGTAAGCGAAGCCTATAGGCATAAAATATTGCAAAGTTAGTTCCTCTTTTCAGCATTAGCTTTAATTTTGTCAGTGAAAATAAATAATGTCAGCAGTTACTGAAGTAAAACAATTCAACTTTCTGAATTGAAATATGCTTAGGAGTCACCGGCTGGTTTATTGGGCGAAGTGTAATTGTTATTACCGGTATTATCTAACCAATCATGAATTTTACGGTTTAATTTCCAGATCAAGAATTTGTTCACCATTATTTTACGTTAATAGTCAAAAGAACTCTACAATTCTCAATTATTCAGATTCCAAGTTAACTATAGATTAGCAGGTGGAATTTCCTGGTGGGATTAGAGACGATACTGCATACTGTGCAAAACTGAACTCTTGTAATCAGGCAGTTAAAGCCATGGAGGAAAGATCCATGGTTAAGGCTACCAGATATTTATTTTATTGTTCCCCTGCTTAAAAATAGATGAAACAAGTGAGTTGTTTATTACTAATACTAGCGTTGTATTTTATGTACCTAGTCGGTTTATCGACAATATTTGTTTCATACCTCATAGCTAACGGAACGATAGTTTTGTGCTGAACCATAAATGAAATGACACGTTAGGACAAGTTATTCTTTAAAGCAATGAAAAATTTTAGTTTTGATGATAAAGAACACAAATTTGATTTAACAGTCGCGGAATTCCACCGATCCATCACGGAAAAATTTTAGTTTGTTTGGTAGCTATTTAAAATCTGGTTTATTGCGAAATAATTTGTCGTGTATACCTTAACAACTACTATGGTATTAGAAAAACTACTTCGAATTAGATGGTGAACGCTACTTAATAATAATGTGTCTGTAGAAATTAATGTAAACTTGATTTATAGAATGACGGAATGAACATTTGGAGTTTATGTGGGCCTCATAAACTGAGATTAATAGCACCATCTTTCAGCAAAATTGTTTCCAAATTATTTACACTTTCTTTAGTACAATTCTGATAACATTACCGTACACATGGTTAAACTATATTTCTATTTTAATTATACTGATCTGAAGCTCTAGTTCGGAACTAATGTACAAACTACTTGTTTTCCAATTAACTTAAAAAAAAGATAAAAGAATAAAGTATCTATGCTTAGGCAGCATGAAAATATTAATTGTTCTTAATACCGTGGGCTGTGTTGAATTCTGTAAAGATTTTTTTTTTAACGTCCATAAACATTTCAGTAAAGATGATAATAATGAATGTGATCAGTTATTGGCAACTGACGAGTCTTAACCGAGTTTAAGAATGCTTCATATTATTTGTTCCAGTGTGGATTTCTGTAGGTTGCTCCTGTGTTAGCGATTTGGCAGCGCTGTTTTAAGGTGTGTTGCTGAGCAGCAAGAAGAGTGCCGACATGTTCGGCTTCCCCCCTTCGGCTCTTTCCGTCTCGCCTCGCGCTATCTGATTTGCTGAGGGAGCGGCGTTGCCGTAAAATGGCCGAAGTTTGTATGTCACACATGGTTGACATTCTTCAGTCTTAATTAGAAAAACCAGTTTAATTGACCATTTTTGGTTCACTAGAGTATTTATGAAGGAGGTTTTACTGATTTCAGTTGGTTTTGTTGTTTCCGTTTACAAATAAAATCCTGCCGTCCTTAATCTATTTGAACAACCGGTCGAAACTAACTATCAAATAATGCCTTCGGTGTAATCAATGAGAACTTTCTCGCATTTCTAACTATTATATTTTGCATGTAATTTAAAATAACCTCAACCGGTCTGTTTAAACTTAGGGGAGTAGTCGCCGCGTCAAGAACGGCTTGGAAGTTTTTTTATGCCACGTAATAGGTGATCAATACTAACCTCAACTTTTCATAGTTGCATCGTAGCCTTTAGCAATATTTAGAGAGTGGATTATATGTGTATTACTATGCGTAGTAGTCTCATCGATTTGGTTGGAAGCAGGGAGATAGAATACCGCGATTACGAAAGAGCGTCTGGTAGAAGTGTGGGGAGGGGTGCTAACCACGTAGAGAGAACAGCCGTCTGAAACCTGCAGTTACGGCAAGATTATTTTTCAACAGACTGATTTCTTGCGTAGGTAATCTGTTTATTATAAATGCAAGTATAATGTTCGAAACATAATTTCGTTTTTCGCTGTTTGGCTGTGATTAATGTTCATTAAGGACTTCGAAAGATGCTTTTTATACAGTACCACGAAAATAATATCGTGGAATGTTGGTACTTGCAAAGCCTTTTTTTTTTTTTACATAAATTCTGTTCAGTTTTGGGCTACAATTTGAGTTGTGCAATTTTTTTTTTATCAGTTCTCCAAGTTAGTTTGCGCAGTGTATGTTCCCACGTATTGATGTTCTATGCAATAACAACATGGATGCCAACGACTCGGCAACACTTGTTTTTTCATCATCAGCTGTTTGTAATGTTTACTGTCAAATAATTTTTTGTGTGATGTGATGAGTGCTTGATTCGTGCTGCAGTGTTAATTTCGTGATCTGATAAAGTTGAATATTTTTCAGATCTCTACCAATATGGTTCACAATGACGACTGGCATCTTCTATGATAAGGTATGTATGGCAGACAAACAGAAAAATAATTTATAACTATATTAAGAAGCAGAAATTTTCTTCCATACCTATGACATATAACCTTACTTCTAATTTTGTGTTAGCTCTTAGGAAAGTGATTACTATCATGTTCTTGAGTCATTTCAGTTATGTACTTGTGTTTACGCGCAATTAATTTACTGAAGTGATTTTTCGTGTTCCTTTCAGATATCAGTGTATATATATAAATATATGATTTGCCTGCCAAAGAAAATTGAGCCCAATGTTTACAAACGAATCTAGTTCAGATGAGATTTATAAAACAAATGCCTTTCCACACACATTTAAGGTTTGTAAGGCTTAATTAATTCTGTTTTAACCTTACTCTATATTTAATAGTGCTTCCAATTAAATCTCTAAAGTTCTCCAAAAAATATTTGGTAGAAGTGTAAAATGATTTCCTGGTGACTTCCCAGTGTGCACTTAGCTTGAAATTAACCTAAGTTCGTTAAACTTAATCTGTATTTCTTCATTTATTGTCATATTCTTTGCAAATATGTGCATTTATACACTACTCCATAATCCTCCACTGCATGCAGTTGTCAATATTCATCTTTGAATATAACATTTGCATAGAAGTCAGAAATCTTCCTAATTGATCTGTTGACCATGTTTAATTAACAATGTTTTTGAGTTTATTGATAATTCGTTCACACCTAAGCTGTCACTGTTAAAAACATCTTGTAGGCTGACAAAACATATAAATAGAGACAAACATCAAAATTATATGGCATCTACCAAATTTTGATTTTGATTAGGCCTAAATGATTCATTTTTAGAATTGTCTAACCACATTTTAGATGATTAGATCAAGTTATAACGGATAAACTTATTTACTTTGCTTATTTGCAGCCAGTAATATTTGCAGAATAAGTTGGATGTCAATTCAGCCCTTAGGCGCAGTATTTTAAAAGCTCGGAAATGTAAGCAATAAGAATAGTGGTTGCTCTGAAATGAGAAAGACACGTCAAACAGTGGTGCTTTGGAAGTGATCTCGCTTACAGATGTTTGTCAGAAATTGTTATTGGCAATAAACAGCACACATGCCCAGAAGTACGTACTGTAGAAATAATTTCACATTCAAGTTAGCCTACCATATCAGTAAACTATAACCAATCTCTAGAAACCATATTCACATATATGTGATCTGCAACAATAGTGGGTATCATGCTATACATGTATGACCTCCAACAGTTGTCATTACCTAGAATAATAATAATAATATAAAAAAATTAAACCCAGTTATGCAATTGTAGGAACAGTGGTATAGAATCAAGAAAAACAGGGAACAATTTGAAGCCAAATACAAAAGTGAACACTGTTTTCTGGCCTGTTGAATTGTGAAACAATACCTTTGGCTTTATTATGGAGATATTCTAGTAGGTTTCCACTAAATATCTAGTGCTGAAATCATTGCTCACCCACCTAGTTACTTTTTGCACTAATGGTCCAGGGATGACAACATTACTCAAATGATGATGTAGTTAATTTTTTGCTATTGGGACAGGGATGACACTGATATATGCAACATGATTTCTAGGAATACCAAATAGGTCTGAAGTCATATTTGAAGGATGTATAGATTTTATTTTTTTTTCACCTGATTCATTCATCATTTATGTAAATACTTATTTAGTGGCTTAGGGTAGTTGTTGGAGTTTAGTATAGGGCCAAATATTTTCAGTTGCCTTTGAATAATAACGTTTCAGGCAGTGCAACATCTGCTGTTATAGATCACTGAATTCTATGTACTAACATTGAGTGGGGCAATAGAGCAATCACTGGGACTCATCAAGGAATTGTCGTTTTGGTCTGAAAACTGTTGCACATGTTCGTTTGGTGATAATATTTGATATATGTTGCTCTTTGAGGTGTAAAATGTATAGATACTTCACAAACTTCACCCAGAAAGTGCTTTAACGCTATACTGAGAGCGACTGGAAGAAGCCTTACAGCGAAGTATAATGACCATGCACACATTATTTGAATGATATTATTTGGGAATATATTGCTATAAAAGGATAAATATGGAAAAGTTTACACACTAAAACAAACTTTGAACCATAAGCGAACTGGTTGCCTCATTTACTTACACATACGTGACATTCAATGATAATAGGTATTACATCGTCAAGAAACATATCCGCATGTAATGTCCGAGATGTTAATATTCTACAGCATTTATCAAAGTAGGTTGGGACAATATTAATGTAGCTTATGTTTAGGTTGAAATTGCGGCAATATGCTTGTTTCAGCATTAGGTTGAAGGAATTTAGTTTTTATAGTTGAAATGCAGCCTGTACCAAAATGGCATTTGGGTGGTGTTGTTAAAGCATAAATCGCTAGAAACTTGAATTTATTAAACATTTTTCATGATTTTCAAGCAGAATCATTAGCAGTGCCCGTGGATTGGTTGGAATGCAGCTTGGACCAAAATGGACATAGACGTTTCCTTTTATAGCTTAATGGACTATAATTTTTTTTTATAATAAAGTTGGTTTGGTTTTCATCATTCTTGGTCGTTGATGCATTTTGTTACACGTAATCGTTTTTCTAGTATAATAACATACATGAAAGCACGCATATTTTGAAATGCTGCAATTCATTAGTTTATATTTGTGGCTTTAATAACTGCATATTCTTAACTGATATTGCAAAACTAATATATGCACCAAATTTCAGATCAAAAGAACAATTTCTTCTAGGGTTGTTTGGATTTAGAGTTACTGGAATGGGTTGAAAGGTAGAACTTTATGGGAAGTGTCCAAGGAATACCTTTTCACATAGGAAGATTTTCGCAAAAATTTGATGCAGTGTTGTATGATGTAGCCTATATCTGATAATTTTTAGATTTATTTTGCGACTATTAGTTTCTGCTCCAAGTAAGCGTTATTATTGATGGAATTGCATGAAGTTGCATTTAATTTTTAAATTTATGAATGTTTTTAGTTTTGAATTTTGTTCCTAGTAAAAAAAAAAGAGTGAGTTGGTTAGCATCATCTGATTTGCAGTTTATTGCGTTAGTCAGATGTTAGTTGCAGTTGAAAGCTCCTGTTACTGGAATAAATAGTTTCTACATTGTCTGGGTGGTGCTGTGCTTTGACTTTTTTCTATGTCAGAACTATGCAGTGATGTGTTCTACATGCTCAGTTGTGTTTAGTGAAGCATGCCGAACACCTCAATTGCTATGCAGTTCTGCCCTGGAAAAAGACCGAATAGTGTTGGTCAAAACATTGGCATTTTATACAAGGACATAGTACCACCGGGATAGCACAAAAATTAGAAGTTAATTTGATTGCAGATGACAGTGTTGTGTTTTAGGATTACTTTCAGTGAAAATTGTAGGCATCATCATTGGGATTTGGAGAGGTTATCTGTTTGGGTAGATCAGCAAAGTATGAAAATAATTGGACGTGCAGACTTCCGCAGTCGTTGTCAATTTTATCTTGGTTGTCTGGGTGGAACCATGTCAATTTATTGAAACCTAACATTTCAGCCATCATTTTGTGGCTTTCTTCAGAGAAAAGTCACAAAACGATGGCTGAAATGTAAGGTTCTGATAAATTGACGCGGCTCCACCAAGGCAACCAAGATAATGTATGAAAATAATTACCCTATATAGTCATTTAATTAGATTCAGAGATCATGAAATAAAGGATTTACATGATTCTAGGTTTGGTGATTGGGCAAGTGAAGAAGAAAAGCTTCACAGTCCTGCATCCATTACACAGGATAATGAGGAGCAACTGTATATGAAACAGTTGTCAGTAGTTTGCATCAGTATAGTAGATAAGTTTGGAGGTGTGATAGCGGACTGGTGACTCAGTGGTTAAGGCATTGTACTGGAGATTGTAAGGTCCCCAGTTCGAATGCCAGCCTCGGCTAGCATTTTCAAAGGGTTCGAATGCCTGCCTCGGCTAGCATTTCCAAAGGTCTTTATCCTGACGTTCATCTCTGGCACACCTTTCTGTGTAATGTGAAGTGCACCAGAACGCTTCTACGGTTCGTATTTTTATGTTTAATAGTAGGTTCCCGTATGTCTGGTAGGGTTACTGGGTTAGGTTAGTTAGCCACAACAAGAGGCGCATTGCGTGTCAAATCAAAAACTATCAGCTAACAAACTTTTGGCATGCCATATGAATATTTGATTCATAGGTGTGAAAAGGAAGGTGGTAAGATTTTTCTGTAGGAATTAAAATTAATTAATCTTAGAGGAGCTGATCACGTTCACATAATTCAGTTATTACTAAATGTCTGTTATTTTCCACTTGTCAAAGATGAACAAGTGGTAGGATGGATATAGCAAAGGTGGAAGGAGAAGTTGACCAACAATACGTCTTTGATTTTATCTTGTGGTGAGTGTTGGCATGTACACATTTGAATTCCTTGTCAAAAGATCTAATCATGATTGTGGTTTATACCAAAATATTATAAAGTGTGTTTGTTGCAACAGTCCACTCTTCATCTGCAGTTTCTTCTTCCTGTTGTCACTGTCTGTAAGCATTTTCATTTGTCAATCTGTTGTAATTCTGTGTTAAATACCTGGAAAAAGAGGGTTGGTGACAGCATCCTGGTATGCTTGTTCTTCTGTTCTCAAGACATATAGATAATGAATAATTGCACTTAGTGTGGTGAAATTGGTTTATTATTTATACAAATGTGAGCCAAATTAACCTTCCAGCAAGACATGATCTTGAAATAAGAAATTCTCTAGATTAGTATTTAGGTGGATTTGCCACCCTTTCAAAGGCAATTAAATATGGTTTCATGATAAATATGGCTTAGTTAATATTAGCTTTGACTCTCCCAAACCACCACCTGGATTGTTCTCCCACAGTAGACGTCACTGTAAAACTTGCAACGTATGTCGATCCTTATTTGCCGATTTCAGTCATCTAACAGGTTAAACTTTTCCCAGCCTCAGTCATGCCAAATGAACAACACACTTCATGAACCAACTAACCTACTTCCAATGGACTTGATGGTATGTAGGCTTCACCACTAACCAACCATCATAAACTGAATGTATGGCCACAGGAAAACAATATTCACCAAAAAGTTAGACTGACCAGAGGCAACCTGTCATATGCCAGTCTCTCTTTTTGCCTTTCTATGGCAAGTAGCATTGTGGAAAGTTGAACAGTTTGTGTATCGACAGCACGCAGTGCTGTACTTTGATACATTGAAGCAGATATTACAGTGTTCAATGTTGACAGTAAGGTTAGTTGCTGGAAAGCTAGAAAAACAGTGCAACATACCAGGTCACTTGGATATTTTAAATCAACAAATTTGCTCTTCCACGTCAGGTTTAGCCACAAGCAGACATAAGCAGATAGTTTGGTAGCACAAGCCTACAGAATTATCAAGTAAACAAGGAGGAGGTCATTAATTTGTGAGATGTGGTGAAATGATGACTGTTGTTACAGACACTTTTCCATACTGAAATATAATCTTCGTGGGTTCGCTGCTTGATTGTGTTGATGATTGTTGTTTAGTAATTGATTGCCTGTTTATTTACTAGCTATCAGAATAGAATACCATAACCTTTGAGTTATTGCCACTTCAATGTGTTTCAAACTCTTTAACGAAAGATACACGTGATGCTCTGGCTTTCAATAAATCTCACTTCAAAGCTTGTGTTGCACTGTTGACTTCTTGCTGAAATTTGCCCATTCATCACAATATAGTATTTTTGAGTGAATAGCACCTATTCTTTCAACTACCTGTTTTGTTAGTGAGTTATTATACAGACTAAAATTTAAAAAAATTGAAGTTGGAAAAAGATAATTTTGTCACTTTAAGTAAAACAGAAATGCTTGAACATTTACGTCTTGGTGAGTCATTTCTTTTAATGTCATGAATTAACTGCACGATCAATCAACAAATTAGGAAAACAACAAATTCTATGACTTCATGACTAGTCCGCACTGTCAGCTTGGTCGTGCCACCGTAGTGGTGTCCAGCGATGACAGGTGATTAGTTGGTTTGACCTTTGGTGATGGAAGAAATTTTTGTCATCGCGACTTGTGGGAAAGGTAAGAGAGGTGGTGGTGTGCAATTCCTAATCACAAAATTGTGCACCAAAGTCCTTGTTAAATGCCAAACCTCACCACTGTGTATATGGAGTGAGTGCATATGGCACTGTTGATGGTAATTCATCCGTCATATGGGGGTATTAAACTTGACAGCCCTTCTGAGTCTTTCGGAAGAGTAGGCCTAAATGTGCTGGAACCAGGTTTCCCCCTCTATCTTCTTTCATCTCTGATCAACACATCATACTATCACAGTCGTCCACACTTACAAGTTACAAACACTGTCACACTGGAGAAAGCAATGGGAAAACGCCACCGTTCGTCTTCCCAGATGTTCCTTTGTAGGGATAAACATCCCCCAGGGTAATTGCCTGTGTCTGGATATTGGTAAGGCATTCATAGAATAGGAATCTAACTATCAGCAAAAACTATTCATGACTCAGCAATTGAAAAACTAAAAGCTCCTTTAACCACATGGACGGAAGACGGCAATCAGGAGAGGATGCTCATACGTAGTGCTGTAATTCACGGAAAGCTAAGTTTCTTTATGTATATTTTAAAGAACATTACAGTGAACTTTCGGATAGAGGATTTAAAGCAACTGAAAATTGGTTTAATCAAGTTCAAAGTGCGATTATAACTCCATAATATCAAGATTATTCTGTAAACTTTGAACACATCCCTTATTATCATATACAAATTACCATTTCGTATTCGTGGTTTCTGTATTCACAGTATATTTATGGAACATAAACCCCGTGAATAAGGAGCTTTGACTGTATATCAAATGACTTATTGTTTCCAGCATCGCATCAAATCCATAGCAGTTGATCCCATTAATTCTATGCTAAGCAAACTTTGTTGTATCACATATTTAACTCCTGTCTATAAAATATACTCACCTGATAGAATGGGAATTACCGACAAAGCACAGTATTCATTCTAGTTTGTACATATACACAAGATATGGTAAATTTATCGGTAATGTTTGGCTCTTGGTATGCCTGCCAAACAGTGACATCTTTTCCAATACACTTCTATTTTGAATGGAGCAGTGCTCAAAATTCTTATTGCTAGATCTCATCGGATCCAATGTTGTTCTTATAACAACTATTGATCTTGACTTTAATGTTCTTTTCCAGGGAAAAATTAGATACAACCAAAATAAATACCTTCTACCAGTTCAATCTTTTACTGACGTGGTCTCTTTATTTCAGGTATAACATTAGTAAAATCTTAAATTTATTGACTTCATGGCAGAAGGCTTTAGAGCATGGTCACTGTGGGCTGAATGAAACTGAAAATCAAGGGCAACATAAAATGTTTGATGGTTACTAATCATTCCTTTCTTCAGTCAGTTTATTTCTGTCTGTGCAACTTCTTGATAACATTGTGAATGTATTGTTTATTTGGCATCCATAATAGTTTGTGTATGCTGATTTTGCTTTCTATACTCACCATCCACCAAAAATGCTATCTAAATTGTAATAAACTTGGTTGAAATAAAACTGGATGCCGAGTAGCGAAATACAATCTCCTGCAGCACCCACTCTCTGTGATCTTCTGCTTGCTGACTAAAGGCTAAGACCCAGAAATTGCAGTGTCTCTTTTTTTCCCCTTTTCATGTGTTCTCTTTTTTTTTTTTTTCCTTTTCGTGTGTTCACACTGCCCATCCATCATTTACGGTAAGCGGCAGTACTGATTAGTAACGTAGCAAGAGTTAGCAAATGCTACGGGCCCCACGCTTTCTGGGGTCCCTGGGCCTTCTGAGGGGGGTCCGCTGCGTCTAGGATTCTCGGGGGCCTCCCCGTCAAAACAGAAAAGCAACTCTTTTTTTTTTTTTTTGCCCCATACGGTGAAAATCAAGGGCCCTGCGCTGTTTTAATCTGGCTCTGGTAAGCGGTGGTTCATTTCCCTATCCTAATTTGTAATATTAAACTTATGTTTACTTCAAATCAGAAGTTGTTTCCAATACCACAGTATTTGGTCCTGTCAATTCTGCTCTAAACAAATTTGGTTATGTCAAGCGTTTTATTTCATGTTTCAGTTACAGGAAAATTTAACTTCTACTCTTGTTCCTTTCTTCAAAATCATTTATTTGCTGTTTCAGACCTTTAACACATTAGCAAACAATTAATGGTTGTGTGTGGGGCAGTTGAACATTAAAATCCTTAACTTACTGCTATTGTACAACTCGCCTCAAGAATCGATTTTCCATAATAACTCTCTGCAGCAGTTCTGCTACCTTGTGTTCTTATACTTTTTCAGGGATGTAGTGCTTTGTCACTGTATTTTGTATATGTTAGTTCATTTAGTCTGATGCACAATGATGATTTGACATTCTTGGACTAATATCATTTTCAATTCTCAATATGTTCAGAGAATTTATGTTTTGTAACTTTTTAGAAGATTGCTTAAATAAGTACTTATTATTGATTTTTGTAATACTTGTGCGTATTTGCTTTTTGATTCATTTGTAAAGATGAAACTGAAAGCACTGTGAACCTGTACCAAGAATTGAATTTCAGAACTGCCATTATGTTTTGTATTTTGTTTGACATCTGACTCTTCTCCTTCCCTGCTTTTATCATACCTCAGTTTCCCTGGTGGTTAAACTTTCTAGATAAATAAATATATTTAATGACATGGTGACAACTAGTTGTGAACATTCCATTCTGCTCCCACTTCTTCAATTGCGTTTGCATCTCCATACAGTTACTTGGTCAGTAGCTACATGCAATTAGTTGTTAATTTTTCCATGACTTCCAACTTGTTCACTTCATATTATTCTTCTTTTGTTGTTAGTGCTTACATATCTGTGTGAAACTGTTATACTGCAACCTTCTGTCTATATTTAAATCTGTACCAGTACCTGTTAGTTAGCAATGTATTATGTTTAATGTGTAAAAGATGAATGATGAATGAATGAACAGTAACATACATTCTGGGTGATTCAGATTTTGATTTTATAAAATTATTTCAGGTAAATATTATGACTGGCCATAGCCTTTATATAAGAACAATTTCCTTCCACCGTAGAACGTCAACTCAGAAGAAAGAAATAGAGGAGTGTATTTATTATTTTACTAATGAACTCCATACATTTATTAACAAGGAATTATGATATGCAAATATGTGAAACATCAGTTCATCATTCTAAATTTGCTAATTGAAACTGACTGACATTCATTTATAAAAAATCTTATTTAATTTGTGATAGCCAGTCAGTGCTGCCAGCCTCTTGGCTTTGAATATCCGTAGATGGCCGCTAATATTTCCGTAGATTGGGTACTCGCTAACTAAAATACTAAACAATAATTATTGAAGAGAGAGTCAAAATTAAAGAATACTTTTTATTTCCATGTCTTTAAAATTCAAAATTATATTCTACACTAAAAGTAAGAAGTATCTCTTAACATGTTTTATACAGCATCATTTTGATCACTCCTGCTGCTGTGCTTGCTCTTTTTTTGCGGGGGGGGGGGGGGGGGGGGGTGCAGGGCGGACTGACTATACATTATCTATTTTCTTTATTGACATTAAATTTAGCATATCTTCGGTAACAGGAAATGTTAAGTACTGCGAACACTTATTGGTTAATCCTTCTCGGAAGTCACGACTTTGTAACCCGTGTCACCGTGCATAAAGAGAGAGTGCGTCGGTAGTTCTGTATTACGGTCTCTTAAGATCTATAAAAACTATAATCAAACAAATTATGAGCTTTATTTCAATCGTATGTTCACATGAGCGGTTGCAAGGAAGCGATTAACAATTAATAACAATTCTGTAATGCATTAATCCTATACGCTTAAAGTTTAACAAAACACCAATATAAGGAAAAATCAACAAATAGGAAAAATCCGTAGATCTACGGATAAATCCATAGAAATGGCAGCACTGTAGCCAGTGGTCATCTTAGATAAATAACTCCAAGCAGGAGAGTAAAATTTGTTTGATTAACTGAATAACTTGACTTTGAATTTCTGAAATTCAATAGTTAAAGAATTGTTTGAATTTAGATTGAACAGCAACAGCATGAACAGAGATGATTGTTTCATTCCAAGTAAAGAATGAAAGTCCATTATCCATGATATGCAACGGCAGCATGTAAAACGTGTGCTCCAGAATGGCTGTAGTGCGAGGCTTGAGATGCAGTGAACATAGCTGGTTTCGGATGAGGGTCAAAAGACACAGCTGCCCCTCGGGAGAGTAGCTTTTGCAGCAAGCTGCATGTGTCTCCACTAGCCACCATCAGTACTTCAATGTTAATCACGACAGTTGTTGCAAAATAGTTCCTTGTTTGGAATTATCTTATAAGAGAGTGAAGGGTTTGAGGAACCTTTGCAAACTTGGTCTTATTGACTGTTCAGTACTTCAATAGCATACCAATTCTTGACCATGTGGCGGATAAGTTTATTATTATCGAATAATCAGCATTTCAGAAACAATTCAAACTTTGGTAAAGGAAACTTAGTCACCATCCCTGTGCTTAGGGAAAAGGTTTCACAACATTAACAAAGTTCTTCAGTGAGAGAGGTACACTACTGAATGAAAATCCAAAAGCTGTTGTGTAGTCTTGAACCATAAAGTTTATTACAATTATCTTGTGGTTTCCGGTACCAAAACCCATTTACTCTCCAAATAAGTTAGCCAGTCGGACTTTGTTCAAAATTTGCAGTTTCAAAACGCAATGAAATGGGGCAGTACCTTCACTTTACTGTAAAACAACATTCATTCTCTTCCATCAGGCTCTGCCTGTCATCGAACTTTCTAGTTCACGAATCATCGTCACATCACTCAGGTCTTCGAAGGAAACCTTACTTTCAGTTCCATCTCCACTGGTCCCGATTACACCTGATCTATACAATAATGAACTACTTTTCTAACCTGACATCATGCTTGTACCTTTAGTATTTCAAGAATATTCACAAACAGAAACTCGCCTGCTCAAAATCTGCCAATCAAAATCACACTTTTTCTCACGTGACCTCTTTTGTCCTATCCTGAGTCTGCATATCAAAGATTAACTTACCACACCAGTCACACCACTCTTTAGGACTTTCTTAAATATATTTGCTTTACTACTCTTATTGCTCCTTTATTCTTTGGTTCTGATACCTTTCGTTCCGGCTGCTATGCAGACCAAAACACAGTCAGAGTTTCAGCCTCTGTGTTACGCAGTGAAGATAGCTGTCAAAATGTCATGCATGGCAGAACTTATCCAGCTGAATACCCGAGAAGAATTTTTTGCAACTGAACAGTGTACTGCTCTCATTGGAACAAATGTAAATATAATTTAATTGTGTTAGGGCACAAATTGCTGCTCATTTCCTCAAAACACCCATTTTCCCATTTCTCGTTGTCCTATCTTAAATTCTTTCAGTGTTTATGATAAAATTGCTCAGTGTTTTTCCTTAGTAATTTATTCCAATCCCCTGACTTCCTTAACCACAAAAGAATATTTTCACACTCCCTTATGCCTGAAATTGTGCCAGCTTGTGGTCATGGTCCTCTTTCTCCTTCCATGAGCTATTCCTAATTCTTCTATTAATATCTGTCCAAGCCTCATTACCAATATACATCTTGTGCAATGCCAGAAATCTTTTTACCCCCTCCTGTCTTCCAGTGACTCTTAATACAGTTTTTTTTAGTGTTGGTTATTGATTGGGTTCTACAGAAATAAATTTATCTCCTTTGCACTGCTTCCAACATCTGTGTTTGATACCCAAATAGGGGTCCAAAACTAAACTTCCATTTAAGCAGTAAGTAAGTTTTGTGTCTTCACTTCTCTGATACATCCCAACATCACACAATAAATGAAAAAATTTTAATCCTCCTCCTACCACATAACCAATGTGTCCTGCTGAGTAGAATTTACTTTCTTCTGCCCAGATATATATATTCAGGTTCTTACACAAGCAATTGCTTACCTACCCTATAGTCTTTAAAAACCTTTTTATATATATTTACTAGCTGACCCGGCAATGCTTCACTATTGCTGGACTTGAGTAGGCACATAGATTAAATGAAAAAATATTTACATATAAATTTTAAACTGCTGTTTCATTCATTTTCAGTTGGAAAGGGTGAGAGGGGATGCGCTTTGGAAAACATGTGCAGGCAGTATTTTTCTGTTTGTTTCAAACTATAAGTGTGCAAATTCTCATGGAAATCTGATGAAATATGTGGTTTTGTCTAAATTATGGGGAGGAGGGGTGGGTTTTTTTAATTTTTTTTGACAGGAACCTTCTCCGCCATCCCGTCGACAACTCACCAAAGCTTCACCGTAAACGGACGAACGGTTTGTGCCTGTTTTTCATTCTAAATTGGTATATGTACACAATACAGACATATTTAAATATACAAAACCAATAAAAGACAGTGATTTTATTTTTGTGTTTGAAATTTAATTTAAGAACGTTTATTCAAGTGCTTTAGCATATACAATATTTTTATTCTTTCCATCTTTTGCAAGAACAAATAAATTTTCCGGCTGTCCCACTCGTGAGCATGCTACATATAATTGACCATGTGAGAAGCATGGGTTTTTCCAGATTTAATCCGCAAACTTGAAGCGATTGACCTTGTGCCTTGTTGATGGTCATTGAAAATGCAAGGCGAACAGGGAACTGCAGACGCTTGAAATCAAATGGCATATCTGTGGGAATGATGGGAATACGTGGAATCAGCACATCTTCTCCTTTCGACATGCCATTAAGAATTGTCGCCTCAATTACGTTCGGCATCAGTTTTTTTCACAGCGAGCCTGGTTCCGTTGCACAAAACTGGTGGATTTATATTGCGTAAAAGAATTATTGGTGCACCAATTTTTAATGACAGTCTGTGCGGTGGCACACCAGATAGATCCAACGAATTTAAAAAAATCAACTGGATAATTTAAAATCTCGTCTGCATTCATGAGGCTGTCAATCGATTTGTAGGTGACAGAACTACCCGGAATTTGTTCATTGATTACGTAATTGATTGTATTTACATCGATGTTTTTTTACTGCCAAAATAGCACGTTCACAAAGCCATTGGTGATTTTTGTAATTAGTGGAAATTATGGGGTGAAAACGTAATGGGGTTGGAAAGGGGAGAGGGGATGAATATTCGGAAACCATACGCAGGCAGTATTTTTCTGTTTGTTTTAATGTATAAGTGTACAAATTCTTATCTAAATCCGATAAAAAATGTGGTTTGCCTAAATTATGGGGTGAAAACGTAATGGGGTTGGAAAGGGGGACAGGGGATGAATATTTGGAAACCATACATAGGCAGTATTTTTCTGTTTGTTTTAAAGTATAAGTGTACAAATTCTTATCTAAATAGGATAAAAAATGTGGTTTCCCCAAATTATGGGGTGAAAACGTAATGGGTTGGAAAGGGGGAGAGGGGATGAATATTCGGAAACCATACGTAGGCAGTATTTTTCTGTTAGTTTTAAAGTATAAGTGTACAAATTCTTATCTAAAACGGATAAAAAATGTGGTTTCCCCAAATTATGAGGTAAAAACGTAATGGGGGTGGAAAGGGGGAGAGGGGATGAATATTCGGAAACCATATGTAGGCTGTATTTTTCTGTTTGTTTTAAAGTATAAGTGTACAAATTCTTATCTAAATCTGATAAAAAATGTGGTTTGCCTAAATTATGGGGTGAAAAGGTAATGGGTTGGAAAGGGGGAGAGGGGATGAATATTCGGAAACCATACGTAGGCAGTATTTTTTCTGTTAGTTTTAAAGTATAAGTGTACAAATTCTTATCCAAATCGGATAAAAAATGTGGTTTGCCTAAATTATGGGGTAAAAACGTAATGGGGTTGGAAAGGGGAGAGGGGATGAATATTCGGAAACCATAACGTAGGCTGTATTTTTCTGTTAGTTTTAAAGTATAAGTGTACAAATTCTTATCCAAATCGGATAAAAAATGTGGTTTGCCTAAATTATGGGGTGAAAAACGTAATGGGGTTGGAAAGGGGAGAGGGGATGAATATTCGGGAACCATATGTTGGCAGTATTTTTCTGTTTGTTTTAAAGTATAAGTGTACAAATTCCTATCTAAATCGGATAAAAAATGTGGTATTGCCTAAAGTATGGGGGTGGATATGGGGCGAGGGGATTAATATTCGGAAACCGTATGTAGGCAGTATTTTATGTTTGTTTTTAAAGTATAAGTGTACAAATTCTTATCTAAATCGGATAAAAAACTGTGGTTTCCCCCAAATTATGGGGTGAAAAGGTAATGGGGTTGGAAAGGGGGAGAGGGGATGAATATTCGGAAACCATACGTAGGCAGTATTTTTCTGTTTGTTTTAAAGTATAAGTGTACAAATTCTTATCTAAATCGGATAAGAAATGTGGTTTGCCTAAATTATGGGGTAAAAACATAATGGGGTTGGAAAGGGGGAGAGGGGATGAATATTCGGAAACCATACGTAGGCAGTATTTTTCTGTTTGTTTTAAAGTATAAGTGTACAAATTCTATCTAAATCGGATAAGAAATGTGGTTTGCCTAAATTATGGGGTAAAAACGTTAATGGGGGTGGAAAGGGGGAGAGGGGATGAATATTCGGAAACCATATGTAGGCTGTATTTTTCTGTTGTTTTAAAGTATAAGTGTACAAATTCTTATCTAAATCGGATAAAAAATGTGGTTTGCCCAAATTATGGGGTGAAAAGGTAATGGGGTTGGAAAGGGGGAGAGGGGATGAATATTCGGAAACCATACGTAGGCTGTATTTTTCTGTTAGTTTTAAAGTATAAATGTACAAATTCTTATCCAAATCGGATAAAAAATGTGGTTTGCCTAAATTATGGGGTGAAAACGTAATGGGGTTGGAAAGGGGGAGAGGGGATGAATATTCGGGAACCATATGTTGGCAGTATTTTTCTGTTTGTTTTAAAGTATAAAGTGTACAAATTCTTATCTAAATCGGATAAAAAATGTGGTTTGCCTAAAGTATGGGGGTGGATATGGGGCGAGGGGATTAATATTCGGAAACCGTATGTAGGCGGTATTTTTATGTTTGTTTTAAAGTATAAGTGTACAAATTCCTATCTAAATCGATAAAAAATGTGGTTTTTGCCTAAACTATGGGGTGTTATGGGAATAGGGGGGCGACTTTTTGGAATTTTTTTTTCGCAGGAACCTTCGCAGGCGCACACTCGAAAACTCCTCAAAGTTTCATTGCAATCTGATAAATGGTACAGGAACGCATAGAAGACGAACATACAAACAAACAGACATTGATTTTTATATATAAGTATATATCTGTGTACCTAAAGAGACGAATCTTCTTGTATTTATCTACACTCCATGTTGACTTACCCAGCTGGATCTTTTGTCCTGGTCGCCCTGCAATTGTTCATTTTTTCATCAGGCAAGAAATGTAATTCATAAGAACACATGATCAGCACATATTGTTGATGTTATCAAATATCCAGAAAAAGACCAAGAGAGCTGTTAAAATTAATGTCCTTCTGATTTTGTTTTGCATTTACTATCACATTAAGGCCCTCTTCACACTGCGTAATTCCCAGGCAATGCAACAGATACTAGTGTATCTCGTGATTTCCTAGCAAGTCAGTCCAGTGTTGTGTAACGGGGAGGCACAATTGGCGGGACTCCCAAGTGATGTGTATTCTAAAAGTCTCGTGCAACCTGCAAGGAAGTCGGCTGTTAGAGATGTCCCTTGGGAGTCTTGTGAAACATGGTAGGTAAACACACATTCAGTGTTAAGTTTGTGGGTGAATTTGAGAAAAGAGTGTGTGTAGTTAGCACCAAGTAATTCAGTGATTTTTTTTTATCATTTTAAACTATTTCAAACTAGCTTTAAGGAATATTTGATTTTAGTACACTGTTCTGTAAGATTTTGACAATGCTAGATTGTTACATGTACTAATTTTCAGGGATGGCACAATATTATTCAGTTCAAAGTGTCAAATGTCTTCATTGTTTGGTTAGTTTAAATAGTTAAAAAGCAACATTAATGAACGGCAAGCATTTTTGTGGTAATCGGTCAGATGTATATGTGAAAGACTCAACAAACAGTTTTATAAAAGCATAAGTTTTTTTTTTTTTTTTTTTTTTTTTTTTTTTGTGATTCATCAATTGTACAGGTTTTTCATTTGATAAAGAAATTATGTATTGTAATTATGTATATTGTAATTATGTATTGAGAGAGAAAACTTTTTTCTGTAGTAAATATCGACTCTTGTTGGGCACACGTGGTGTAACATCAAGAAAAGTAATGTAATTAATTAACACCATGCACATTTATTTATTTTTTATTTGTTCTTTTTACTAGTATTAACTTAAAAATTTTGTAAGTGGTTGATATCTTTTCTTAAATTTGTTTATGTACCTACCCTACGTTTCCCCCCTCATTTTCTCTTGTATGTATGATTTAAGAATGGCATCTCAATCTTTGGATTTTTATTTTTCTATAATAGTTGTAATAAGAATAAGTCACAGTGACATCATCATACCTTGACATGATGAAAAACTCGGTTAAAAGCCGCAGCAGGAATGTTTATTAGAACAACGCTTACTATGGCTAGTGGCAGACTGAAGAGACTGTATCACTTGACGGTATGTTCAGGGTGTGCGGTTCTGGTTCACCCGTGGGTGTTGTACCCATAGGCAATTCAAATTGACGATACTGAAGTCTCAGTTGTGTCACTTCAGAATTGTGGAGTGTGAAGGGGCCTGAGATTATGGAGCACAAGCTTTAACTGACACTTTAAGAACTCATGTGATATCCTAAATGATAAGGGTTCACATTATATGTGTTGTTTAAATTAAGTAATGAAACTTGCATTTTTAAATATTTTTATTTGAACATAATTGTCTCCTTCAAAATAATTTCCTTGGGAAGTCAAACAACCTGTTTAATGAAATTACTGTGTAACAAGGCGCCATGTCGTTACTTTTGAGTAGATTTTTCTCATCCCCAATTCGTTTGTCAAATCCTGGTAAACAGTGGCATTTCTCGTATTCAACTCTTTCCTAATCATTCTTACCATCAACTGATGATCAGAACACAGAAGATCTAGCATTCTGCCGACATGCTCATCAGTTCTTGCAGTTAAAGGTCCATCAATTCTTTTCCTTCTAAAAATGCCTTTAACCATTGAAAAATATGGGCTCTTAACAAAATATTATATCCATAGGCCTGCTGAATTTTTACACAAGTTTCTGTTGCACTTTGCCCAAGTCTGAGGGAAAGCTTTATAGCATACCGTTGTTCAAAATTCATTCAACTCTTTAACTCTATAAGAAAACTGGATTCACAAGAAAAATAACATCAAGCAACCAAATGATTCAACAGAGCTCAGACTCTTATTGAACGCTTATCACTGTCAGGGGTGCCGAGTAGCCATGGCTAGTGAGCGTGTGTGGATGTGTTCTGTGAGCTGACGGACTGACCTTACGGAATTCCAGCTCTGCTCAAAAAGTCTTTTTCTGTCCTTCAGGGAGCTGCGTGATAACCTTACTGTTGTGCGATTTGAGGCTAAGTTTTGACACCACTGTGGGTTGTGGCCACAGACTGAAGGTTAGAAATGAATTCAAGTTCTAAATACATGAAGGAAGGTGAATATTGTAATGGAACCAATTTATTGGCCTTGAAGACTGATAATGTGCTGCAAGGTGGATTCCAAATGTCGCCGAATTATCTAAGCCCCAATATGATAGTGGCTCTGTGACTGCAAACTGGAATAGTCAACTGTAGGCAGATGGTCACCCTGGTTAGGAGGTGAATCAATCCTAACAGTTTAGCCAAACAATGGGAAACAAAATCCCCAGGCCATTGTCACATCTCCAGTATATATTCATATATGAATTCAACTGAAAAGGTACTCAGCAAAATTAAATAAGTGATTTTTAAAACTTTTGTCCAATAATTTTGCTACCACTGTAAATTGTTTAGCATAACAGCATTCAATAAAGTGATTATTGTGAGGTAATATAACTTCATTTACTTTGAATTTAATTTTTTTTTTGGTTTGCAGAACATAATGGACTGTGGCACGAGTGTATCGGTTGCTGTGGGGGCAGCTGTGAATCAGCCAACAGAGCAGTTGTCACTACACGCACAAATGGCAACAATGTGTACTGCTGCAGAGCACATAGAAATGTTACAGCAACAGCAGCATAGTTATTCCAAAGATGAGGCGGCACATTCAGAACGTGGGCAGTGTGGCCGCTCCCTTGCCAATACCACTGCCATTATGCAGGGGATGGAACCTGTCCACGAACCAACTAGTGTGGGTAAGTTCGTTGGATAAATATGTATATCAGGACTTAACACAGAATCTGTTATAAGCCATACTGGCTGACCTTTTGGATGTACTACATTTCTCAATTCAAATTTTATATGTTTTTATTGCAATTAAAAGATTATTCAGACAGAGGTTATGAAAGTAAACCCATCTGTTAATTACCGAACTTGAAGAAAGTAAGGCTGTGATACAAATACAGATACAAATTATTTTGGCTGATTCCATACTCATATGAGTGATGAAACATGTGGCACAATATACTTTTGTGACTGAGACTGTCATGTACAAGTTGTACAACAGCCTTGGTATAGTCTCACAGGTCACAGGTGTAGAAAAATGGTGAGTGCTAGTCACAACTAATGTTTGTAATCCCTCAGTTTTTCAATCCTGAAAGATACTTATGGTATTTGTGTCAATACCATGGGATTCAACATAGGTTTTAGAAGTGTTATCAAATTAAATGGTTAATGTCTATTCATTTAATTAATAAATCAACTTTAATGTTAAATAATAAAAATCAACAGTTAACAATATTTTAGCTAATATAATAACATTAATTTAAAAATGTGTAGCCTCTCCTAAGTATGCTCTTCATAACAATTCATTAAAGGAACCCTGTGCTTTTACATTTGTGTTTTTAAATCTAATTTTATTAGTTCTGTAAGTAATCAAACATGGCAAGTGTTAAATCTTCAGCCAGATGTTATGAATACAAACACATTAGTTGTTATTTCTATGTAAGATATCTAAATAAGCTTAGAAATTGACATTGAGTATTTATTAAAAAGAAATATTTAGTAAATAAATCAGTTAACTTTTTTGGAACAAAGATCTTAAAATCCAATAATATTGCTTCATCTTATTTCTTAAAGAACTGCAAATAGTGCGTGCCACAAACAACAGCGGCCAAGTTTAGCGAGGTTATGCGCATGTACATCATCGCTCTGCCAGTAGCCAATCGAATTCAGTAACAATCACGAGTCTGTCATGGTAACACTAGTGTCGAATGAAATGTTTTTGTGAAGTGACGGTTGTAAATCAGTGAACATTGCAATAATTCCTTTTCTAAATAAAGAAAGACAAGCAGCAAAAGCATAGTCAAAGCAGGGAGCAAAGTTTTAAATTATACAGGGCATTCGCCGGGAAACGCAACCCACTGTTAGCGCTACAAGGAAGAAACTGCTCCCGGCGAGCGAGCGGTCAGTTTCCGGCATTGTTCGACCGTCGGCCGCGGACTATTTCATAATAATTACGCTTCATAAACTTCATAAACTTGTGTGCTAAGCATTTAAATGTGACGTAATTCATTAGCTTACCTTATAAAAGATGCTGAAAGTGTTGACCCTCTTGTGTAATGCACATTTCACATCTTCTGAACATATTTCGAGACACACGCTGCCCTAACTGACTTAATGATTTTTTGGGTGACTGTTCTAGTCGAAAAGCGATATCGTCAATTTTCTCCTCTGTGAGAATACGGTTGACCGACAGTCTCTTTTTGTTAAAAAATGAACCCGTTTCTCTTACTTTTTTAACCAGACACAGAATTGTTGATTTAGCTGGCAGTAAAGCGCCAGGAAATTCGTGACGAAATTTACTGCGACACTTTTTAAACGACTTCTTTTTCACATATGTATCGTAGAGAAATATTCTTTGTTGCAAACTGTAACGTACCATAATTTTACTCACACTCAAACACGGTACAGATTAATAAGAGTATGAAGCCCCAAACCAGCCAAACCGCAAAGAAACCTTTATTCACAGCACTGATTAATAAGAGACTGAAGTCACAAACTATCTACAATGCAAAGAAACCGTTCTTAACAATGTAAGGGTCACTGCACTGCACTGTTGGGGCAGCGGAGGTGTTAAACAGTGCGGTGATTCACGGTGGCGTGTGGCGGAAACTGCTGGCGCGACTGACCGAGCAAGTTGCCGACGGCAACAGACTGGGAGGGTAGCGTTTTCCGGCGAACGCCCTGTATAAGCATTTTAAGTGCGAAACAGATGCCAGATGGCTGAACTGCGACGTTGCCAGAGCTCAGGAGAGAACTGATGAAGCTTGTGATATTAGCCTTAGAAGTGCACAGCGAATAGTTAAACACGGTAACGTCACATATTCTCTGTCATTCCTATTTCTCTCTCTCTCTCTCTTTCTGCGCGACCCGCCATCGTTCGTGGTGCACACTATAGTACTCGAGATGTGTCTTCCCACTCCGTGGGACGTGCAGCAAAACAAAAAGAATTGAACATTCAATAGTTTTTGACATGCCATACAAAGAGACATTATATTAATATAAGTAATTAATAAGGTTGATGAAAATAACATTTTATTCATAACACCAAATTGATTTAAAATTTATATGTAATAATGAAAAATTTTATGAGTATTATTAGTCGGCCCACTATAACCTTAGTAAATGGTTTAAAAAAATCATGCTAAACAAGCAATGAAATTCAAAATATGGTAATACATACAACAAAAATGATTGGGAGTTCTTATAAAAATGTAAAAGTGAGCCTTTTTACTTACGAATCATATGATGGATGACAAGAGCATGCATTTATTTGTGCTTATCCAGTGTCATCTGGAAAGGTTTGGGCAAATGAGACAATGAAGTGAGAATCAGTATAAATTTGTGCAGGATCTGCCAGATTGACAAATCTAAATCTACATCCATACTCTGCAATTCACAAACATTGTGGGTGGCAGAGGGTGCTAAGCACCAACCTTAATTCTGCGCATTCCAATCTCAAATAGCACTAGGAAAGAAAGAATACATAAAAGCATCAGTACGGCATCTTATTTCTCGAGTCTTATCCCTCTGGTCATTGCGACCCAAATAGGTTGGCAAAAGAAATATCTCACTGCACTCGTTGGTCATAGAATTTCACATATTCTCCAAAAATTCAAACGCAAATGACGTGTATCTTCAAAACGATCCCAGCCCAATCTATGTATCAATTCTGTGACGCTTTCATTTGGGCTGTAGAAACCAGTCATGAATCGAGCGACTCTCCTCTGTACCCTCTCCACTGAGTCCTTGCGATGCGGATCCCAAACTCCATAACAGTAATCCAGATGCGGATGCACTAGTGTTTTATACGCTATTTCCTTTGTATGAGCATTACAATTCCTAGGAATATGACCTATGAATCATAATTTAAAATCGGCTTTGCCTACGACAGAAGTTATGTGCAAGTCCCATTTCATGTTGCTTTGTACTATTACCCCCAGATACTTCAGGGAGTCGACCGTGTCAACAACTGAATTGTTTACTTTGTACTTGTGAACAAACTGATTGTTTTTGTTACTTATTCGCATTGCCTTGCACTTTTTGCAATTAAGTGAAGCTGCCATTAACAGCATCCAAATCGCACTGAATTTCTAAGCACTCGTCCGAGCACCTTATTTCCCTATAGATATTTGCATCGTCAGCAAACAATTGCACCCAGCATTTGACGTTTTCGCCTAGATCCAGGCCCTAATTAAGGAATTTCAGGGCCTCCTGCGAAGTTTGATTTTGGGGGGTCCTATTTCTCATCTAGGGTGTATTTTTGCCTACACTTTTTATAATTTTTGTGACTTTACACACACACACACACACACACACACACAATCTGTGTGTAGAGCTCAAACAACGATTAAAGAGACGTACTGAGGTTTCTCTAAATCTATGTACAAACGGGCCAGCTGTTTATTGAGTATTAGCTGAACGGGACCTATGGATCTCCCAACTACTGTCACTTTCATTTCTGGCTAAGTCCTGCTGCCCTTTGTGTCAAATAAAATTGTTTTTGTATTCAATTTTATAGCTATTATATTTATAATACACTTTTTGTATACGACATTTCTTTTCTTGCTTTTCTTTGCTAGTACATGTAGGTTTTTTGGGCTGGAGACACGTGAGCAGGCATACACATTTTAACTCAATAACTTTTTATATGAAATGTCAAAAGATGAATGAGTTTTTTTTTTGAACGAAATTACATAAATTCCTGAAACAGGTTCAGAGCAATACACGCCTTTAAATATAATAGGCCTATTGTAATTACATCAGATACGACTTTCTCAAAACTGAATCTGATGAAGGACTTCTCGTGGAACTCCATGTCTTGGAAACGTCTGTCGTCACTAGCGAGAGTTTCTATTGGATGTTGAATAGCTGAGAAAATAAATTATGACTACGTTATAAATAACATCATTAATAAGAGCGTCAGATTGAGCTCATTTAATATTTTTTTTATGTCTTTTTTTTTATTTTAAAATTTTGTCAATAAATATTACTTCTAACTATTTATATAATAAACTAGTATTCAGAAATTTAAGTATTAAAACAATTTCCAAGTAGTTTTCTTAAACCGTAAGAGAATGTTCCGCTTCAATACCTTGTAAGGACCCCCATAAAATTCGTTTTCACGTTTGGTAAAGCCCATTTGCATCACATTATATTACATTAGTATGAACTTTAGTGTTGGAATGTTGCTTGCATAGTAATACTCAAAAAGTACGTCCAGAATCATAAAATCTGATATGGCCCTTAATGCTTAAGAGTAAGCTCGCGTATACTTATTTTGATATGAGTAAAAAATTACTTACAATTATTTCATATTAATTGATGGAACCACAAATTAATAGAGATATCGCAATGACTGTAACTACTGAGCGTTTCATTGTAACTTTAATTTTTTAAAGAAGCAGAAAGTGGTTGGTTCCGAGCAAAGCTAGGCTAATCTGTCTGTAATAACGTTTACACGGACTACTATGGAAAATTAGGCATTTAGTATACTAGCTGATTATGTCTAATGCTAAACAAAACTAAGAAAACCTACCGAATTGTAAAAACATTACTTTAAAAATTACTCACCTAAATCATCACATTTCTTGCTTTTTGAGCAGCGAAAACCTGCACCAACTTCTCCACATTGAGAGAATGCACAATTTGCCTTTCCACTGCTATTATGGCAAGACCTCTTAGCCGCTCATTGCTCATTGAAGATCTGAGATAGTGTTTAATTATCTTTAACTTGGAGAAGCTACGTTCTGCAGAGGCAACAGACACTGGCATTCACAAAAAAATTCTTAACGTAATTGATACATTTGGGAAAATTTCTTGCAAGTTGTTTTCGAAGGTGTACTGAAGTACTTCTAAACATGTGTTCGTTTTTTGTGGAAGCATAGGTGACAACAGTTCCAATTCATTTTCAAGAGCCTTCGAATTTAAATCTTCTGACTGTGTTTTAGCGTCTCTCTAAGCATCTGCAAGTTTTCTACATCCTGTGTTGAGATTGTATTTATTTTTTGCCAAGTTCTTGTCTAAAATAACAACGAACACGTCGCAGCAGTTACTGAGCTGCTGAAATCTTTCCTTCAAAGACATAATAGCGGTGTCTACGATGGCATAGAAGAAGTTTACTCTTAAGCAATTCTCTTCCCCTTCAATGTGTTCATCCTTACTTTTGTAAGAAAACTGCTTTTTAAGGTCTGCACTCACTAGGGCGGGCCGCATCGCAGAAATGCGCCTGCAATCGCTTACATTGATTCTAATGCAGTAACGCACAACAGAGGCGGGTCAAGTCGGGGTGAGGCGGGCCGTGTCGCGTCGCACTGCCTTATTGCTTGGCTAGGCGTATTTTTCCGCCTGTGCGCCTCAATGCACTCAGTCGCGACCGGGTTTGCGATAGGAACTCCATCAGCAGTGACTGACTTTTGTAACTACATTACTTCAACAAAATTAGCTTCAAATTTCCACGCAGGATGGTGGATGATTTCTGAAAAAATATTTAAGTATTTACAATCTGAAAATTTAATTTCTTTATGAAATTTAATAAAGATTAAAAAATTATAAAATTTCTAGCTCATGCTCACTTGTAATTTGCTTGTATGTTTTAACTTAAACTATTCAAATGTAATGGATGAAGAGTACTGCATCTCATTAGTAATGACTTTCAAAGAGTTTTATAATTTACAAGACGCAAAATATAATAACAAAAAAAGAAAAAATATATATTTGGGAGGAAATAGGAAACTAGTTAAAACAATCAGGTATAATGTCATGTTTTGTATTTTATTTTTTGTTTATTTTACGTGTGTATTATAATTTTCTCTAACTTTCTTTAAATGCCGCTTCTAAAGCTTTGTGTTACCAATTAACCTAATTGTTTAAAAATATTTTGTGAAATTATTCCAAATCTTAATGATTTCTGATGTAACCTAGAAACCTGTGTAGGTCAAGTATTGAAATTTCTTTGTTGTCATTTTCGTTCTTACCTTCTGCAACCCAATTCAAATATTGTTAATCAAAAGGTTGTGAATGCAGCACGTGGCTATTATTACTTTATTCATCTTATTAGGTAACACCGACATTCTTCTTTCACAGATTTGAAACCTTCTACCTATAACACCAAAGCAGTTATCGATCACCCTCCATAGTTTATTGAGCCTGTAATTGAAAGTTCGTTTCTCTTCATTTCATTTTATCTGATATTCTGAATTAGGCCTCATCTCGGAAGCTTCATTTACTACTACTATTACATACTGCATTTTATCTCACTTGTCAACGTGAAAATTCAGTTTTGCTGCAGCCATTGCCTCACCTAAATTGTTGTAGCTAAATGTTTTGCCATCTTAATTTTTTTTCCCCAATCCTCCTGCGACCAAAATACAACTGCAACTGAAAGGGCTATTAAAACTATGAAAAACATTCATTTTTCTGCATTAAAAATAAAGACAACCGCAATTCTGTACAACTGTTGTTACATGTTTGCCGTCTAATGTGCCTAAGAAATGCGGAAAATTCCTTTTTAAATTAAACCCATTCCCTTTTCTGCTTAATTTTCTTCAATGAATATATAAAAATAAAAGCCCTTTGTCTGATGTGTCAATTTGCAGTGCAGAAGCGGCTGAGTAATCGTCGAGAACCGAAGGCGGTGACAAAAGAAATGCGACTCGCTGCGTCCAAATGTGCGTTGCAGCATTTTCGCTCAATGCGTTGCGACCCGATGCGATGCGGCGCACCCTAGTGAGCGCGGACCTTAACAGCTACAAATCTGGATTCTGTTAATTCAGAAACATTTCCTAAAGCTGCTACCGTGACCTCTGCTTCTTTCTTAGCCTTTTCAAAACCGTTGGTCCTATATTCTTCAGTGATGCTGAGTGTTGATTTTATTAATGTTATTGTAGTGCATACCCTCTTGCTGAACTGCTTTACTGGCCCTGTTCACATGGCAAAGGACGGTGTGCCATATCACAGCACACAAAGAAATCTTAAATTTTGTGATTTCTTTAAGAAGACTAGATACTTCACTGAAACACATTAGATCGTTTTTGCATGTGTTCTTTAACTCTGCTAAGGCAAGTCTTATGTTAGTAAACTCAGATTTCACAAGCCGTATCCTTCAATCCTAGTCTCCCATCTTATATCACACAGTGGCTTTGGAGTTAAGTTCATGTGGTTCTTCAGTGCTTCCCAGCGGTTCATAGAGGCAGAAAATAATGTAAACAATCTTTGAACTATTCCATAAAAATGTAGCGCAGTTACAGATACTTTAACTGCATCACTAAGAACTGAGGTCAAACTATGAGCACAGCAAGGGATGTAATAAGCCCTTGGATTTTCTTCAATAATATGTGCTTGAGTACCATTCTTCTTGCCCTTCCATTGTCATAAGATTCACCGCGACAATCTGCAAGCGGTATACCAAGGTTATAGAGTATCTGAAGGAGCAATTCTGTTATACCCTTTCCTGTAGTGTCATTCGCTTTAAAAAAAAAAAAAAAATCTTCAATTTCATCTGGTTTGGAAAATACATCTACCACTCTTAAAACCATGCTTAATTGTTGCTTGTGACTTAAATCTGGTGTACAGTCCAATATTATTGAATAATATTTATTTTTAAGTATGGTAAACGAGGGTCATTTGAACAGTCTGTGCAAAAAATAAAAACTACTTACGTGTTTGGGGTAAAACTTTTTTTATTTTTCGACATAGTCTCCTTTTAGGCTTATACACTTCGTCCAATGATGTTCTAGTTTGCTGATCCCTTCCAAATAATAGGATTTGTCCAAGTCTGCAAAATATCAATTAGTGTGTGCAATCACCTCCTCGTTTTAATAAAATCTTTGTCCCCGCCAGCCATTTCTTCAAATTGGGGAACAAAAAGTAGTCCGAGGGAGCCAAGTCTGGAGATTAGGGGGGATGTGAAACGAGTTGGAATCCTATTTCCATTAATTTTGCGACCACAACTGCTGAGGCATGTGCTGGTGCGTTGTTGTGATGGAAAAGGACTTTCTTGTGGGCCAATCGCGGGCGTTTTTCTTGCAGCTCGGTTTTCAGATGGTCCAATAACGATGAATAATATGCACCTGTAATAGTTTTACCCTTTTCCAGATAGTCGATGAGGATTATCCCTTGCGAATCCCAAAAGACAGTCTCCATAACCTTTCCGGCCGAAGGGACGGTCTTCGCCTTTTTTGGTGCAGATTCTTCCTTGGTAACTCATTGTTTAGATTGTTGTTTGGTCTCAGGTGTATAGTGACGAAATGATGCTTAAAGTCCTCCGGATTCTTCTGGAACAGCTGCAAACCATCCTTGCAACACTTCACACGATTCCATTTTTGGTCAAGCGTCAGCAATCGTGGCACCCTCTTGCGGATAGCTTTCTCATGTTTATGCAAAATATTATGTACCAGTTCAGTCGAGACATCACCATATCATGGATTTAATAAATGATTTCTAGAGTTGTAACCTCCACAGGCCGTCTAGAATGTTCAGCGTCACTTGTGCCCATATGGCCAGTCCGAAAATTTTGAAACCAATTATAAACTGTTCTAATCGAAGGTGCAGAGTCACCATAATGTTTATAAAGCTTCTCTTTAGTCTCCTGAGGCGTTTTGCCTTTCATAAAGTAATGTTTAATCACCACAAAAAATTCTTTTTCGTCCATTTCTTGAAAATCACTCGACTTCCTTGATTCACACGAATGCCAAACACAAAGAAATAGACCAATATGGCTGAAACTTGGTGTGCGTTCATTCAAGAGATGCTACTAACTAAACATGACCTCGATAAGCGCTGGTGGTGCCATCTCTCAAACACCCCTCGTACTTCATGATAGATATTATTTCATCAGAAGTTAATGGTAATTTCATTTTGTATGTCCTTACTTAAATAAGTAACCAATCTTCCAGGTTAAGCTACATGATTAATGTGCTCATTTAATACTGTATCAAACTTTGCCATTAATTCTACTTGTCCTAAAAGGTTTCCATTACCTGGATTTTCTAATACTTCATGGTCGCCTCTTAATGGAAGATTTCTTTCGGCAAGGAAACATACTGTTGAAAACAATCTTATCAACACTGACCTCCACCTCCTTTCTTCCTGGTCAATTTGATCTTGAGTTGCCTGATCAATTAATTTTGAATTTTTAATTTTTCGTGATAGCTGTTTCCACTTTCACATTTGTATAATATGGTTGCATGACAGTTCATGGCTAGAGAGAATTTTTGAAAAACTTTGCCAGTCTCTTAAACTATTTCTTGCGATGTAGCCACCATTCGAATTAAATAACTTGCAACAAAAGCAATGCAAAACATCTTTTGTTCGTTTAACTTTTTCATCATTTGAAAGATGACGGAAGCAATAAAAAATAGAGAAATACCTTGTTTCGCTATCCATATGAAATTTTACATTTTTTTCACTAATGTCTTGCGGCCTTTCCATAATCGCTCTTATCCTAAAATTATCATTTATAACATACTGCCAGGTTCCCAACACTGTTAGTTCGATTTAAAAAATTATTTAATGAACCGTTTTGCCGCAACTGCTCTTTTAGGATATAACACCTATGTTTTATTTTTTTAGCATCTGACAAATACTTATGATCCATTCTAAACTCTTGTGTGAAACAAATCACAGGTTCTGATACCACCAGACATATACACACAAACTATGTTCGTACTTCACACCTGACTGGGTTGCCAAACAAAGGCACGTTTGGGGTCCGTTATTCAAACTCACTTGTCTCCATTAACAGCTGAAATCCCAAACAGTCTGGTGGTATTGTGAGCAGAAAGGCGTATTGCGCCTGTCAGCGACATAAAATGCTTCTGGTATTTCCTAGAAAGCCGGAAACTGACTGGAACAGAAATGGAAAGTTATATCGTCATCGGTTCGAGAGAAGATTGACAATCAAATCTGTCCTGTTTATGGGAAAATAGGATCAACAATGAAGGTTCTCTCGACACTATGACTATTGTGAATGCAGCTATTTATTTTAGCAGAAAAATTGTTCATTAAGTAAGGGCAAATTTTGAAGGGGGTCATGGCGGGACCCTCTCAAGCATGGAGTCCCCCGCAACTGCGGTTCTTGCGGTAGCCTTAAACTGGCCCTGCCTAGATTGTTTATAAAAATTAAGAAAAGAAATGGTCCTATTACACTTCCTTGAGAAACGCCAGAAGTAACATCTAGCTTAGAAGAGGTTTCCCCATCAACAACAACGTACGGTGATCGACCAGTTAGAAAATCATGTATCCATTTGTAAATCTGATCCGATATATCGTATGCTCGAATCTTCGCTGAAAGTCGGTTGTGTGGTACAGAATTAAAAGCTTTCTTGAAAATTCAAGAATATTGCATCAACTTGTGAACCTGCATCGATAACTGTCATGTCATGGGAAAATAGGGCCAGTTGAGTTTCACACGATCTCTACTTCCGAAATCCGTGTTGACACAGTGTAACTCATTCTCATCTATAAACTTCATAATTTTAGAGCATATGACATGCTCCAGAATTCTACTGCATATAGATGTTAGAGATATGGGTTGATAATTCCTAGGATCACTGCAATCTCCTTTCTTGAAAACAGGAATTACCTTGGCTATTTTTCAGTCCGAAGGTACTTTTTTCTCTTCTAAGGATTTATGGAATATATCTGACAGAAATGGTTCAATTTCCTCCATGTATTCTGAAAATGCTCTTACCAGCATACCATACCGTCTTGTATTAGAACTAGTGTATTGTTGTCACTACAACTAACTTTTTTTTACAAACGACCAAAATTTCTCAGGGTTTTCGGTTCTTCTGAAGGTTGTATGTTGGAGTTTAATTCATTTGCTTATTCAACGGCAACTTGAATGCTGAATGAGCTGTTGCCAAAATCAATGAGATCAAAAAAGTTTCTCCAGTTCCACTGAGAGCATCCAAGAAGAAATTCGCTCTAATTCCATCGTTCACATCTTTCATGAGCATATTTTTGTTGCTGATTCAACAGTGGAACATTCTTTCAAAGTGATTCTCTCAACGCATTACAATCGTATTGTTTTTCGTGTTTCAACTCTTGATTAAATGTGTCGTGCATTGGACGATTGGGTGCTGTCATGACTTATTGAGGTAATATTGTTCAATATCGTCAAGTACATGTTCAAGATAATGTCAGTGGCATTGAATCATATAACTATAATTGTTGGACAGATTGCGAAACAACCCAAAAATGAAAAGATAATTTTATTTTAATTTAGATTTTTAGTTTTTCTTCAGATCTTGCACTTTTTATTTTTCAGTAGAAATCATTTTAGTTACTTCCATCCAGGGAGCATAAAGGACAAAACAAAATAATCATTTGACTCATGAGTTATGGTCTTGAGTTCGTGCAAAAACCTAGTAGAAAAAAAGTGCACTTTCAGTTTTTTTCCAAATTTTCAATTTTTCCCTGTAACTTCTCCAAGTTTTCTTTCCCCAAAAACCTTATTCGGGCTTATTACAAACAACTTTTTATTTCAATGAAATAGCCAAATTGGTGCATAGAAAAAAGTACTTTCAGTTTTTCAGAACTTTCTAGGGAAAATTTTCTGGTTTCTCTTTCTTTAAAACCTTATTCGGACTATTACAAACACTTAAAAACAATTAGCGAAATTGCTCATTAAAGGTACTTTAAATTTTCACAAATTTCCAATTTTCTAGGCTTTTCCATTTTTTCTGTCTATGAATACCTTATTCAGACTATTATGAATATTAAAAAAAAATAGTTATGTCAGTCCATAGAGAAAAGTAATTTCAGTTTTCCTGAATTTTCCAATTTTTCTTTCTCTAAAAACTTTATTTGGACTATTACAAAGATTTAAATTTTTTTAGACAAATCAGACCATAAAAAAGGTACTTCCAGCTTTCCTGAATTTTGCAGTTTTCTGGTCAACTTTCCCATTTCTCTTTCTATGAAGATCATATTTGGACTATTACGAATATTCACTTCTGTACTGTTCAAAACTTCATTTATCACACTTACTGTTCCAGCTAAATACATTAAGTTCTCTTTTTAACGAGTCCATGACACTAAATATACTGCGCATTTGCTATAGCATCTAACGGCTACGCTATGTGAGCAACCCTCCACAACACTTAGGTCACGACTGACAATATATTAGTTCGCTCCTCAGGCATTACTTAGGAGTTGGTGGACGGTAACCGTGAAGTCACACACTACTTTTTATTATGTTACTATGGTCATTTATACTTATTGTAGTGTTAATTAGATTTAGTTGTTTGATTTACATTTTCAGTTTATTTTAAGTTACTAAATTTCTGAAAACTGATGAAATAAATAACTAGAGTGATGTAGCCAAGAACAATGTAAACAGAATCAAAGAATTGTGTTGAAGGATGGATGGAACCTGCTTTAAGATTTATGTATGTAGAGATAGGTGAGTGAATTATTAAGTGCTGGGTCTACTGGAGAAGTCTTATCAGAAAATTAGGCAAGGGTGATGATTGGTGTCTGTGGTGTTTGAAGGGTGGTGTGGTTTTTGGGACTGAGTGTGGCAGATTAGAGGTAATGTCCCAGCAACAGTGAACAAAAAGTAAGGTAACTTTTTAAATTGCACCGGATTCATACAGTTGTTTTTTTTTTCTAATTTGGTACACGCGTCCCACACATATCTTCACAGTTTCAATTATATAGCATTCTTTGCATTGTTTGTGAGAGGTGTATTTGTTAGAAGTGTTTTGTGTGATCGGTGATTTTCTGCTGTCGAAAAAAATGGATCAAAGAGTTTCCATCAAATTTTGTGTATGTGTGTGTGTGTTTTTTTTTATTGTTGTTGTCTTTCAACTGGTTTGATGCAATCCTCCATCCCTTCCTATTTTGTGCTAACCCCTTCATCTCTACATATCCCCTACAACCCACGTCCTCAGTTATCTACTTCATACATTCTAATCTCTTGTCTTCCTCTATAGTTCTTACCTTCAACTGTTCCTTCCGCTAACAAATTAACCAATCCAGCATGTCTCAAAATATGACCTACCAACCTGTCTCTTCTTTCTGTAAGCTTCTTCCACAAACTTCTTTCCTCACCCATTATTTACAAAACTCGTTCATTTCGTACTTTGTCTGTCCATTTAATTTTCAGCATTCTTCTGTGGCACAACATTTCAAACGCTTCAATTTTCTTTCCTTCTGGTATTCCTAAAGTCCATATTTCGCTACCATAAAGTGCTGTGCTCCACACGTAGAGTTTTAAAAAGTTCTTTCTAATTCCTAGATCAATATTTGAAACTAAAAGATTTCTCTTTTTCATGTAGGCTCTTTTTGATAGTGCTATTCTGCCTTTAACACCATTCTTGCTTCGGCCATCGGTTGTAATTTTGCTCCCCAAGTAGCAGAATTCACTTACTTCTCCTATTGCATCCGATCCTACTTTTTTATTTAATCTACTGTGATTGGTATTATTTCTGCTACATTTCATCAC
This sequence comes from Vandiemenella viatica, assembly GCA_031002005.1. Classification (NCBI taxonomy): domain Eukaryota; kingdom Metazoa; phylum Arthropoda; class Insecta; order Orthoptera; family Morabidae; genus Vandiemenella; species Vandiemenella viatica. Next base: position 110,838,189 of record JARYHS010008074.1, read on the forward strand.
TTTCGTCTTGTTTTGATTTATATTCAGTCCATAACATCCTTCAGTATTTTGTTCAAGATACTCAGTAACTTCTCAATATCCTCAGCTCGTTCTGCTAACAAGACAACGTCATCAGCAAATCGTAGCAAACTATTTTTTTCTCCCGGAACACTTATGTCACATGAAATTTTTTCTTTTATTTCCTTTATTGCTTCTTCTACATACAAGTTGAATATTAACGGGGATAGACTACAACCTCGTCTCACACCCTTTTGTGTAAAAAGTGTAATTAAGTGCTCCAAAACATTTGAAATGTTGACAGTGGCATATGGTGAATCTACTTTGAGGGAAAAAAATGTTTATAATTGGTACAAACTCTTCCAAGATGGCCTAGATGATGTAAATGACGGGCCTTGTTTTGGATGCTCCAGGACATCAACAATTGATGAAACTGTTGGAGAAGAGAAGAAAATGGTGTTGGAGAATCATAAAATCACCATTAGAGAAGTTGCTGATGAAGTTGGCATCTCGGTTGGCCCCTACCATTTAATTTTTTCCTGATGTTTTGGGCATGAAATGTGTGTCAGCGAAGTTTGTTCCGAAACTGCTGAATTTTGACCACAAGAACTGTTACATGAGTATCGCTCAGGAGCTGTTGAATGACGTCAAAGATAATGTTGATTTGCTCAAAAGGGTCATAATTGGTGACGAATCATGGGTTTGTGGTTATGAAGTCGAAACCAAGGCCCAATCATCCCAAATGGAGGAGCCCAGAAGAGCCAAGACCGAAAAAAGCATGCCAAGTTCGATCCAGTGTCAAGGTTTTGCTCACTGTTTTCTTCGATTACTGCGGCATAGTGCATCAAGAGTTTTTACCACAAGGTCGTACAGTCAATAAGGAGTATTACCTTGAAGTTATGCGCCATTCGCGAGAAGCAATATGAAAAAAAGTCCAGATTTGTGGGAAAAGAATTAATGGTTTTTGCATCATGACAATGCACCAGCTCACTCATTGTTGCTTGTGAGTGATTTTTTGGTCAAAAACAACAGCACAATTGTGTCTCAGCCGCAATATGCACCAGATTTGGCCTCCTGCAACTTTTTCCTCTTCCCATAACTGAAGAGACCAATGGAAGGACGAAGATGTTTAACTATTGAGGAGATAATGACTGCATAGCTGAAAGAGCTAAAGCCTATACCAAAAATTTCTTATCAGAAGTGCTTGGAAGATTGGAAAAAACTTTGACACACGTATATTATATCTGAGGGGGATTACTTTGAAGGGTACAACATAAATATTGATGAATGTATTAAAAATAAAAAGTCACCTTACTTTTTTAACAAACCTCGTATACACAATGTTAAAAGTAAATAATCTGTAATTTAAAAAAAATCACCTATTTTTTCATTTTTAATAGCCCTAACCACACATCTGATGCTACCTCATGTCCGATTCCACATTTTTTTCAGCCATATAGTTTTACCATATGTTTTAAACTAAATTGATGTATTTAATTTAAATGAAATGCTACAAAAAGCAAACTTAAGAGACTAATAATTTCATCGGCTCACATTGGGCAATATGGGTCCAGTCAAATAGATATCTTGGTGACCATACTGGATGGCAGTGGACAGAGTAAGCCAACAAAATTATGTAGTAGATAATATAATATTTTTCGTTGACATTTTCTCACACGCACAATCACCAAGCTAATCAAATTAATTTCAAGACCAAGAGCTCAATACTAAGACCAGAAGTTGCTTCTGAACAGGCTTTGTAGTGCCAATATGTTTGTGCATTGGAAATAAATTCCTTAGTCACATGGTTGATTTTCTGTATGTGCAGGGCAGTGTGCCTTGCACCCTAGTAGCAACAAGTCTGAGGCCTTGGGCCAGCAGGTGGGCTTGGGGGAGTCCAGAGGGAGGGCCCGAGCTGATCCTCCCTCTCGCACCATCCCCGAGTCGGAGATACTCTCAGCGTCTGTGATATCCAGCTCGACTTCTGGCAGCACCGCAGGTCCTCCGTCCGTCGTGGTGACCAACCACGGTGCAGTGCAGCAACAGGTAATTGTTAAAAAAGAATAGAGAAGAATGATAATTGTCAGTTTAATATCTACAAATTATAATAATAATTTACTTTTATATGTTTGAAGTGAATATTCAGAATAAGCTATCGTGTTGAATGAAGATGGTAACCTGATGTGGCAGATTGTTTTTCTTTGGGAATTTTGAATAAATGTGTTGTATTTTTCATTTCCATTGCATTATTTCAATTTTTACACTGATGCACTTTTACTATCAAGATTCAATTTTATCAAATAATATTTAAGCTATCTCCTCGATTGGCTTGTAAAAGATAATCTTGCTGTAAATTTGTTGTATAGTTAGAGGTGGCTGAAACGATTTTTGGTGGTCCTATGCACAAATGGTTACACATTAGGATTGGTGTAACGCACCCTCCGCCACCCACATTTAGTGAATCACGGAGTAATAATAATAATAGTGGCAGAGAATGCTTTGCTGTACAGGCTGGGCTATACTTGTGCAGTTTTAATCTTTAGTTTTAAGATAATGTTAGAGGAGGGGTTGTGACTTTGGTTTTACATAATTGGCTGTACTATTAAGCTGTAAACTGGTGTCAAGACATGAAAAGTACAGTTGTAAGTGTTAAGGAATAAGATTTGTTAATACTTCTTTACAATTGCTTTTAAATGTTTAATATTACTTTAAGTTTAAAGTTACATTGCCATCCTATATTGCGAAGAAAACTGTTGTGGATTTTTAAGTCTTTTCACCTGTTAAATTATCTTTAGAAATATTGGCCATACTTGGATAAAGCTTTTAATTTATATTTTTTGTACAAAGTGTTATTAAGTGTTCTAAGTTGTTAATATCAACTTAAATATTGACTGCTGAGATTGTTGTATATGAATGCTTGTCGGTATCCGACGTGTGTGATTCAGAAGTTCTAATAACAGTCCCTATTTAGACATGTATTTTTGATTGCAGGACATCGAAATGATGTTCGCCAGTCACCTCGGTTCTTCCAGCAGCAATAGTCTGTCTACCAATGCACAAAAATACACCAGCTTTAGTTATAAGATTGAAGGTTCAGAGTCTGGCAAAATAAGCCAGATATACGAAACTATGAATACTGGGAACGACAAACCCGAAAAAATTGAAGGTGGGACTTTACTGTCCTCCTGCTTATCTGAGCAATATGAACAGTGGGATGGCCCTGCGACAAATGACCGTTGGGGTATACCAAGAGGTTTAGGTCTCAGAGGTGGAGGTGAGAGTTCTCTGACGGGTAGTGGAGCCACATCCAATTGGGGTTCAGGCCCTACTGGAGGTGCTGGGGCTAATGGTGGTTGGGGATCAGCTGGAGGTGCAGCCCAGCAGCAACAGCAACAATCAGGTTCCAGCCAGTGGGGTAGCACAGGAGGGCGGTCAGCAGGCTCTGGTCCTACAACACAAGGCTCAGCAACTGGGTCATCCAGCTCTGGAAACCAACAGGGAGCAAGTGAGTATTGCTGACTGTTGATCATTATTACTTCTCTTAGCTGTCACAAAATTATTATATTTAAATGTAATTAATTACATTAACTCAAGAGCAGTAGAAGTGTTAATATTTTGCGCCTTTACATATTTCTTTAAGATAAAAATAAGGTGCTTAATTGAATAATTATTGGTAGAATGCAACCATTACTTAAAATAGTTTAACTGTAACAAAACAACTATACTACATAAGAAAAGTAAAACATGAATAGTAAGCTGTAGATTTTCAGAGGTGGTAGAAGAACTGACTGACTTACAAGGAGAGGTCTTCTGTGTGGAACCGCTATCGGAGAACAAACAAGTCTGGTAAACGTCACCTCTGGTTTCTTACCCTAAAGCTGTTCTGCCTGGTGAGCCTTCGTTAAAGAGAAATTGGAGGTTAAAAAGTGTAAAACTTGTGTCTAAATGACTTAGACCCCTATGAAAGACCATTTCTTAAAAACATTGGTTTAGCCGTGTACGTTAAGGCAGTGCGTTCCTGAGCGCAGGGTCCTAAGATTGATCCCACGACCCATGAAACATTTGTTTTTCTGTTTTTTATTGCTATTTGATCTTGTAACATTACAGATTTGTTTTGAAACAAATTCTCCAAATTATTTATTTTCATTTGAGAAAAATACTAATTTTGATTGATGTAAATCATAAAAACATTTGAAAAAAATACAGTAGAACTCCAATTATCCGAACTCCGACTATTCGAATCGTTGATTATCCGAATCAATTAAGGTAGTCACATTAAGATGTGCATGGAACAAATTGAAAGGCATATCAAGTGAAGAAGAGAAGGAAAAGGAGAAAAGGGAAAAAGAAGCTCTTGAAAAGGAAAGGGAAGAGACAGGAGAAGATGGGGATGACCTGTCACTTGAGGAATTCATAAACATTCTTCTGAAAATTCCTGGATGTTCAGAAGTTAGTGCTGAAGGTTTAGGTGAGTGGGTGGTGTGTGATTCGTCAGACCCTTGGTATGAAATTCTAAATGATGATGAACTTATTGAAAGTGTGAGAGAAGAAAGTGTCGAGGAAAAAGATGACCTTAACGTCAAAGTTGAAGCAGACATGGGACCATCAGCCAGTCGAGCATTTGCTGGCCTAGAAACTGCGTTGAAGTGAATGGAGCGTCAGTCCAAATGGGACCACATGCTGCCCGAAAATGGATGAATAGAGTAAAACAACTTACTTTGACCGAGATGTTCAGCAAGCAAAGACTTTTATTTATAGTACATACATACTGTACTAATGTACAACACTTGTAAGTGCGCTTATCATGTAAAATTCTTGCCTTTTAGTTTAATTAATTAAAAACTCTTTTTTTATTTAAAAATAGTTTTTCTCCCATTTTCAACATACATACAGTAATTAATTAAAATAGACCATTTTTTGGAAAAAATCCAATCATCCGGAATTTTGATTATCCGAATGGAGTCCGGTTCCAATTGATTTGGATAATTGGAGTTCTACCGGGGGTGGGGGGGGGGGTGAAACATGCATACTAGGAACATTACAAAGGATATCCTTCCACAGCCACATATAGTATTTATTATTAATGTAGTAAAGCGCATTTCGTTAACATTTGCAAATTCCGGCCTTTCCTTCGTTAATTTTGAACCATATCAAGATATTTCAGATTATCTTACAACAGTTCGGGCACATTTTGAAGCCTTTTTACTAGTATTTTTACCTAACGCTAGAAATACACATCACATGGCTGACATTAATGCGTACATTTGGGTGGTATCACTTTTATTGTACAAAGTAACATTTCATTTGAGGATCATATACCGCCGTATTAACGTGACCACTCCATGAATCAATCAAAAACAAAAATTCTTCATTTATAATGAATGGTTTAATCACCAATTCCAAAAAAATTTTATACAATTCTCTCATCAGCTTTTCCAATTTTGAGCAGGTCCATACTCCAGCTCCAAGCGCCGAATTTCTTCACGTATCCTCAGACTTAACTGGTTGCCTGGTTCCTGAGTACAAAGGAATAAGTGTGGTAGCAATTATCCAGATGGTGTCAAATCATACTGCGCCATGCATGAATGAGCACGAGCACAGTCTTCGAGCCTTTGAATTCCAGAGTGTGATTATAAGCACATTCACAATCAGTTCTCCAAAATTTAAATCAGTAACATCTTTGACAGTTACACAATTTGTATCTGATACGGCATATTTTGCAATCCTCGCTGAATGGTGTACAATGTTAATTAAAAATGTTAATGTGTTATACTTATCCCCTACATGTCATATGGAGGCGCAATTTTTTTTTCCTCGAGGAAAGAAGCCTACAGTAAACATCAACAGGTAATAATACGTATTTCTTATGTACAAATATTCTGTGATAATATTGTCCAAGGAACATGTGTACAAATTTGGTCTGCTGTTCAAACCACAGCCAGTAGGATAATCTGTTCTTTTTAATAACTAACACTCGTAACCCTAATTCTGTAATGTTTATTTGCAGTTGTAGCTTTTATTGCCATAAATTTGAAACTTCTCATGTGCTGTTGAGCTTATGACAACAGCAAAATCCAACCAATGAAATTAAAAAGTAACTAGGAATCCTAAAACCTTATGCTACACTCAGGCCCGCCGCTAACTGTTTGAGCACCCGCGTGCAATACCGATTATGCCGCCCCCGTCTAACTACAGCCAGTGGTGAAACTGTGAGATTGCTGCCCCTTCGAACATTATTTACCACCCCCATTGTTGCCACCCCGAGTGTCGCCGGCCGCCCGAAAAAGCAGTTAAGCTTAAAGGAAAGGTCGCCCTTCGCATAATATGCTGCAAAATTTTTTACGTCGGGGCGACAATGGAATGGCAACTCTGGGGGGGGGGGGGGGCAACTGTCGATCACTCGATTTGCCGCCGCCCGCATGTGGTGCATGCCTTGCACGCCCGCTTACGGCGACCCTGGCTACACTGCATAAATTATGAAACTAAACTGCCATATGCGTTAATGTGTTGGATGTTATTTTGGTCCAGGTTACGTTTCAACGTAACCACAAACTTCGTTATTGTTTCCGTTCGAAAATCATAGCTTCTGTCCTCAATAAAATCTTGACCTTTTGTAACTACTTACATGCGGCTGAAAAAATGAGAGTAGTTATATGCATCATTGAAAGCAAAGGATATTAAAAATAATTCTTGGATGCTATTCAACCTAACCACAAACTTGGTTAATGTTTCCATTCGAAAATCATAGCTTCTGTTACATGTCCTCAAACATTCACTGTTTTGCAGTTGAAACTAGGCCCGCTGGAACTAGTTATATTCAACTGAATAATGACATTCAAGCCTCTCCAAGTTAATATTTAGTAATAGAATAAAATCAGTTAATAATTTCTACATATACCAAAGCAAATGCGCAAGAAGCAGTTTGCAATTGCTAGTATAAGCATATAACTGTTTACTATCATCATTGGCTATCCTTTTTTTTCCCATAGGAATACCTTGCTTTGCATATGATTTTGGCATGGATATTACTAAATATATTTCTTGTATAATATTATATCTTGTAAATAGCTCCAATGCCTTGCATTTCATTCTCTAAAATGGTTCTGTTAAGCCCAGGATTATTTTAATTCAGTTGGAGACTGTTGTTTCATGATACAGATAAGATCAATGTTACAGCTATCTTCCATATCAACTTGTTGGCATTCAGTTCAGTTTTAAAGTGCTTTTCTGATTTCTTCAAAATTTGCTTTTACCGAACACTGAGATCGCTAGTTCCCATGTTTAATTCTGTCCTTGGAGTTTCTTCATCATTAATGACCATAAACACTAATGTGCATGAAGTTTGACCTTCTTTACATCTAATTTTGTCATTCACTAATAGTTCAAAATTTGTGCTGTTTTGTATGTCGGGGAACTCTTCTTCTGCCTCAAATGTTCCAAGTCAACTTGAATGCAGCCATTGTAGCGAGGGACAGTTAAAATTTACACAACTTTGAACAGCTGAATGTCACTGTTTTGCCCATTTAAAAACAAACCAATGAGGTTATTGAAATGGCCTGCATTAATATCTAACCCTAGTGCTTCTGAGGTGTATTTTTTCTATTGCATTTTTTCTCGTTACCATAATGTGCATACTTAAAACTTTTTCAGTTACGCATTTTCCTACTGCTTGCCTGACTTGCCAGTATAGCTTTTATCTTTCAGTTGTAATCAACAAGTCAAATATTTAAAGTTTTAGCAATATATCTGTTAGAGCTATTATTGTAGCAGTTACTTCAACCAATAGTAGGTTGAATTTTGTAGCCATTGATGCCAGATTCATTTATCTGGGTGCATGGCAGTACATTCACCAAGTCGAGTCAACGGCTGCACTGCCTACACTTTTCTCCAAGTGACTCGAACTATTTTTGAACCTCAATTTCTTAGGGCTTGCTAATGCTATATGTCTCAAATTTCTGTTATGTGTAGACATCAGCAGTTTTAGCAAACAGACTAAATTTTATTTCGTTGCTGTTCTTAGTTCAGATGTTATTCGGATACAAACTTAAGCGATTTTGTCACTCACTCACTCACTCACTCACTCACTCACTCACTCACTCACTCACTGATGATCATCAAAACTCTAAGGTACTTCTTTTAGTTGTTGAAAACTGAAATTTGGCACACAGACAACATTTTACTCACACATTATAAGAAAAGTCTGAAACTCAAAAATTTCCATATATCTATCCCTTACACATCATCAACGTGAAACCGCTTTCCACCCTAATAACTTTATATGCCTCAGATTTTACTTGTAGAGTGAGCTTATTCAGATTAATTAATGTGCTAAATTTTACTTCTTTCCTTTTGTTTCTTTGGAAGTTATTGAAAATCAAAATTTTATTTTGACCACGACACCACAACATCAAAATTCCACTCTACTTCCAGTAACCCTAGAAACAAGTAATTTGGTACACATATATGGTTTCATCCCTAAATCACATGAAAAATTCTGCCACATATTTACGGCGTAATTGCTTTGCTTCAGTTAAAGCTGTATGCCTGAGATTTCTTTAATGCAGAGAGATCAGCAAGTTTAACTAATTTCTTAAATTTTACTTTGTTCCTATGTTTAGCTTGGAAGTTACTTGTTATTTACTTATGATGGGAGTTAGCCAGCGACAATCTGCATTGCTCGGCTCCAGTGCACACCAATTGTTTTAGAGAGTGAGGTATTGTTGGTAACATATATTGTCTTCAATTCTGAATTGTTCTTGTTCACCGATTTTCAGATCAAATCATTATATCCGAGCGACGATTCAGAATAAGCGATATACTTACAAAAACAAATGAGATCCCAGAAAAGCAATTCTTGTAAAAATATGCTAAGTCTCATGCTCGTGTAGTGACAAAAAGTTACGAGATCTTCTTCTAAGCCAAGTCTAGGCTTAACAGTGTGTATTCACTTCACTGTGTGAAACAGAATGGTTTCTCTCGGTGTCATATATTGTTTATTTAGAATAAAAAATCTGTTGACTTGGCCATTATGCATGTCATAATTTTTACTGAAAAGGAAGGCATGATATATACTTGTCAAATTCGAAAAAGTGTGAGGAGAAATGTTGTCTTTTATGTACTTGTAAGTTATATGAACATATTTAACATATTTATATAAGTTAACTAAAACATGGCATGCATAGTTACCAAGCCAGCAGAATTTTTTTATTCTAAATAAACGATTTATAACACCGAGGGAAACACACTGTAAAGCCTAGACTGGGCTCAGAAGATGTTCTTGTAGCTCTTTGTCACTATACGAGCACGAGACTTGGCTAATTTTACAAGAAATGTTTTTCTGGGATGTAATTTTGGGATAATCTAAAGGGTATACCAATAAGAATGGAAGATTTGAATTTGCTTGCCATTTTGACTGTCGTGATTTGGTAGGTTGCTGATTGGTACAGGTTCATAGGAGATAGATAAGAGTTAGTAAATGTGGAGCATTAGATGAAACAACCCATTCCTATTGTTAAACTTTGGTATCAAAATGGTGAAAGTTAGGTTGCCAAGATTCATAAAGTATGTTCAATTTTCATTGGAAATAATGTTTCAAATTTGTCCACTGTGAAAAGACGAATTGAAAAATTCAAACATACTGGTTCAGTTGTTGATGTAAAACACACGGCACAAGCTCGCAGTGGTTGTTCAGAAGAAAAGTGTACGTGAGTATGGCCGAGTGTCCAGGGACTTTGATTCATTATTGTGCATAAGAACTAGACGTTTCAACAGCCATCCTTCACCGTGTTCTCATTGAAGATTTACATTGCCACGTTTAAAAAATTCAACTTATGTCAACAGACCTTGCACATTGAAGAGAGTTCACCCACTGGATCACTAAACAACAGAAAAGGAATACAGATTTTTTTTGGGGGGGGGGGGGAGGACAAATTAATGCTCAGCACATTTTCACCTTGATGGCTTCGGTAATAGGCAAAATTTCCACATTTGAGCTTCAGAAAATCGTCGGAATTTTTCACAAGAAACAAATTTATCTCCAACTTGTCACTGTTTGGAGTGCATTATGCACTGGAGGAATCTGTGAACCATTTTTATTTGAAAATAATCCCAATTCTTTGAGTCTCAATTTGAAGATATTGCTCTTGATAAGTGGTTTCAGCAGGACGGTGCCACTTGCCATAACACCCATGTAACATTTGACTACCTTGCACAAGTTTTTTTTTTTTTTTTTTTTTTTTTTTTTGTTGTCATCTTTCATTTTTTTGACCAAAATTGGCCGCTACAATCTTGTGATTGAACAATGAACACCTACTGATATTTTTCTGTGGAGTTTTCTGAAGTCCCAGGTTTATGCTAAGGAGCACACGATCAACCAAGAATAGGCTAAAATTGAATGCTGTATCAACAAAATACTGTGATGTTTATACATTGAAAATTTTGCCAGTAGGGTATGTGTGTGCCACCAAAACCGTGGATAATTCCCAAATGTACACATTGGAGTATTTATTGATTTATAATGTGCACATTATAAATTAATAAATACTTCAATACTTTGTTGCTGAAAACCATGTTTTATTAAAAATTCAAATCTTGCACTCTTATTGTAACACCCTATATTATTGCTGTTTTTTTAGTTTCACAGTTTCTCTCTTAGCCTTTCCAACATTTTAAAAGCTTGTGGTTTATTGCACATATTGTATTGTTGCTGTTGTGCCCATTTCTTTGAGTGCGTGAAGTTCTTTCTAGAATTTCTCGATGCCTGCTTTGTGTTTTAGTGTCTGTTCATTCCATCTGGAAGTTTGGATTGGTTACAAATGATACATTGTCTTGAGGACAAGTTTGACCAGGTTTCATGTTTTTTTTAGTCTGCTCAGATGTGTGCGATACTCCTCTCGTGCAGCTTCTTCTGCAAATGTTGAATCCATTTCCTGTCTTACTTAATTCACTCCTGAACTTATTCTTTTGTGGATTCTGTTTCACCAAAGAGCATGACATTCCTCATTCTACATATTTGGTTACAAATTTTTGGTTTGCGTTCGTATTATTACCACTAGGTAAATGTATGCTCAATTTTCATATTTTTCACTTGCTTCCTAATTTCCTTGTAATCTTCTCTGTTTCTTCACTTTGTTTTCCATTTTATCATATTTTGATTACTTTATTGTTGACTACTTCAGTTTCTTCTTGATTAGTTGTAGTGTGGCAGTTTTTTACATTGTAATGTCTTCAATACATCTAGCTTTTCAGTCAACGATGTTAACTTTACAATCATATTTCCTAATTTCTTTCCAACTTCAATTTTCATTCATTTTGCAAGATCTTCTTTAAGTATCCTGGTGACTTTACTATTGTCCATGTTGGTGATGTTTGTTTCTTGCTCCAGCTTGGTGTCTGACATTAGTAATTCAGATTTAGTGTAGTTTGAAGTCTTCTGTTGCAATATGCAAGTCTGTAATTTTGGACTCTTCTCTTTCTTGTGTATTGTATTGAATTGTATTTTTTTCATTAGTGTACAACATTATTTGGGTTGCATTTGTTTGTTTTAAATTTCTTACTGCAAGTCTCATGAACAATTGGAGAGGTTTACTATTTTTATACTGGCAACAAAGCAGTGTTTACATTTAAATTGTATTTCACTGGCCATATCTCTGTATCTCTTTTCAGATTTGTGCCTTAATATTGCAGTGTTTGTTTACAAATTAGAATTTGGCAATACTGTTTATGGAAATTCTATGTGTACCCCCCCGAGTCGTAACTCGTGATGGTAAATAAACTTTGTTTTCCTCCCTCAGTGTGCCTCCTCAAGCTGTGAGATTAGGGTAAGCTTTTCATCCATTCACACTTGTCTCAGACTTACCCATTGATGATTTCACATGCTACCAAGAATGTTCATGTCTTCTTCAATCTCTTGTAACACGGAGCTATACATAATGTAATACTGTAACACATGAACAAAATCCACAACTATGTTATAATAGTCATGGCTACCAACTTGTTTCGGCTTATTTGCGAAACACATGCAAGCTTCATGCTAACAACATGCACATTATTAGCTGCAATAAATTTTATAATATTCACCATGTGAACACACTTTTTTGTTTACAAATGTTGACAAACATTATTGGTATGGCTTACTTTTTTTCTATCACACCACGTACAATCATACGAGGGGTAATCAGAAACTAAGGTTACAAAGTCTGTAGTGAAATGTGCACATTTGATTTCATACAACCAATACAGTGAACTGATAGTACATATGTTGGGCTATTTTTCAACATAGTCTCGATATCAGTTTTGGCACGTGTCTCTTCTTGGGATGAGTTTGAATATTCTGGTAAAAATCCTGTCCTTGCATGTTCAGACACATTGTTGTGAAGTGTTCCACCTCCTCTTCCAAAGTCAATTATCGGCCTCCCAGGTGAGGAAAAAGGTGAAAGTTGCTTGGAGCAATGCCCTGACTGTTGATGCCGTGCTGGGTTGGCTACTGTGGTCCTCTTAAGTGACATTTTTTTTCTACTGGCTGCAAATTATTGACCTCATTCTGTGACTTGCTGATGAGACAATATAGTCTCTCCGTAAACCTCTACCAGCTGTTGGTGAATTTCAGCTGTGATTACATGTTCCACCCACAGAAATTGCATAACTGAGTGGATTTCTTCACAAGACCAAATGAGTCACCGTTTGTGTTTTCCTGCAACTAGCACTGTTGATGGCAGAGTGTCTGAAACTCTGCACAGATGCCAACCACATGTCTTGGGATCACCACACACTACTAATTTCTCTATAACAGATTACACTCTCGCAATATCAGCCTTGTAACCTTAGTTTCTGGTCACTCTTTGTACATCAAATTAAACATAACCAACACGTTATGTAGATGTAGTAATTCTACAATTCTTGAGGATAAAAAATGTAGCTTACTTATTTTTGAAAACTCAGCTGTGATGTTTACTCTCTTTGCATTCAACAACTTAGAGGTTGTGTATTGAGGGTGACAACATATGGTTGTACGGTGACCTAACTTCACTTTCAAAACAATAAAATTGATCTGCTAGATAACACAGTACTAAAACAGTTTGGTTTCCACTGCAAAGTACTGCATAACATCACTAAAAACTTAATAAGATTGTGAAATATGAGGAACATTGAAATATCATTGCTAAAATAAACCAACCAGAGATAACGTATTTGGTGTGTGTAAGTTTTTTTTATTCCTATGGCACTTTTTAGTTTTTTGGACTATTTCAGTTTGGAATGGTTGAACATAAGTCATTCAAATATTACCTCTACCATAACTTTGTGCATTTTACTTTTTTCCTTCAGGAATATTTAACATTCACAGATAATGTTGGTGTTTCTGTAATTTATTATTATAGTAGCCTTTCTTTTAGTTTAAAACTGTATGCCCTTTTCTTGTGTCATTCAGTGAGATTTTTAACTGCATGAAATTAATCTGAATTATTCTCCTAACTAATCATTCTCGTCATAAAACTCTTAAAATCTGCATTTTTATTCACCTACTAGATTTTGTCGATTATGTCTTGATCATGAAGATAAATCCTCATCTGAGTGGATTTAGTTAGGGCATAATGGCAGTTACAACTTCTGCTGCCACTGGCTACTTTGAGAGTCTTGATATACAAAACTGCTTAATGCACAGACTAGGAAGACATACAAAAAATCAGTAACATAGAAAGATAGAGAAATTGTTCACTATTATGATGGATATATAATTCAGGCACCAGTTAAAAAAATGGCACTTGTACACCCCTGGTTTCAGTTCTAACACCAGTCTACTTCATTAATACACAGATTTACATGTGAAAATTGTTTTAACCATTTGGTATAGATGCCACTTTGTGTTCATATTTTATAATTCATTCTGGAATGAATTTTTTTTTTTTCCAGACAATGCGAACAAAAACAATTCCTCTCAGTCAGGACAGGGATCTACACAACAGGGATCACAGCAGCAGGGAAGTAATTCAGGTTCTAGTGTGCAGGCAGCAACATCTCAGTCAGGGTCTCAACAGAGTGGTGGAGGCCCCCAAGGGCAGGTAGCAGGTCCTCAGGGACAACAGCTGTCAACTGGTGGCTCTGGTACACAACAGTCTTCAGGACAACCTTCTCAGCAGCAACAGCAGCAGCAGCAGCCACAGGGTACACAGGGACAATCATCAGGTGCCTCTCAGCAGAGTCAACAACAGCAACCTCCCAGCAATGGCAACAATGCTGGTGGTTCATCTTCATGGGCTGCAGCTGCTGGAAAAGGGTTATCAACTACATCTGGAGGCCCTTCTGGCTCGGGACAGCAAGTTACAAGTGGCACAGCTGTCTCTGCCAGCTCATCCAAACAGCAGCAGCTTGAACAGCTGAATACTATGAGAGAAGCACTCTTCAGTCAAGATGGCTGGGGAGGGGTGAGTGTTTCTTTTTAGAATTTGTCTTTAACTTGTTTCATTTTTATTTTTTAATTTTCTATTTTCTTACATATTGTAATTATAATTGACATTTTCAGATCAATTATGTTGGATGATCTCATTGTTGTTTCCTAAAGATCTTCACCAATCTCTTTCATCCATGTGAAAAATTGAGACATTTTCAGATCAGACTATAATGTTAATGCAATTTAGAAATTCTATTTGTGTTTTTTCATAAAACTTTGTCTGTGAGACGAAATGCCGTATTTTCAAAAAATTCTGTATCATATAAGAAGTGCATCATTCGATGGTTCATATTTTTTATTCTGCCTTAATTTTGTGGCTTACTTAGGAATATTTTTGCAACAAAATCTAGTCTCTTCATGATTCCCTTTTCAACAATGTCAGTAAGCTCTTAGTATTTTGTGTTTGCTAGTTGTACCAAGTGCTTTTGGTTTCATCTCCGATAATACTTTATTTTTTTAAACATCTTCTCTAACCTCACAGTAAAACTGAGAGGTTATGAACTAGAAATAAAAGAAGCTTATTAAAACAAATTAAACATATTAAGCTTCTAAGTTGATATAGTGGTCCTGTTTTCATAGCGAGACAAAACACAGGGAACTAATATGTTTATATAACTTTTGAATTAACCATAAGTTAAGATTAATAGTGTTGGGATTGACGAAGTTCCACTGTATTGAAAAAATTGATAATGTTTTACTTCCTTGTGTTTGTTTGATATTCTAATTTCATCTGTAACAAGTTTTTGTTTTATTTTGAAATGAAAAAATAATGGCAGTAATCATGAATTTTAGTTAAATAAAAATACTATTACCGTTGTTTATGTTGTCTGCCTGGAAACATTCCATGATGTACAGTACGAGGTATGGTTAAAAAAATACCTGGACTGAATTTATAAAACTTTTTTTTGTCTTGAACACTTATCCCATTAAATGTTCATTAGTAGATCAGTATGCTGCTTAATATGAATTTTCTGTTATTGGGAGCAACTCTGCAAGTCATCTTCACTATGCCCTTTGTCACTTTTTTCTTCGCTGCATCAACAAACTCAAAACCAAATTCTTTTAACACATACTTCACTGTGGAAAACAAAACTGAAAGAGCATTGTAAGGTGTTGCGTTGTCTTGTAGAGGATTCAAGACTGATTCTTCCATATTTCAGGACTTTTCCTTCTCGCATGGTAATGAAGGGTGATCGGAACCTGTCAACAGTAAACTTACAATTTGACATTCAGGTACCCAATCAGGTTGAACAATCCCACAGATGTCAGAATACATGATTAATTTTTTTAAATTTTTGTTTTCTCATTTTCCCCATTTTAAAACTTGAGTTCATGCCAAGCAATCGTCACCAAATATTTATTGCAGAAAACTTATTATTTCTGTATCAGACTTTCAGAATTTAACTAAAATTTTTATTATGACTCTTTGCTCAACATTGACACTAAAAATGTTTCTACCATAAAGCAAATACATGGATTTAAACTAGAGCTACAACCTGGGAACAGCATGTCCATCAAAATGTCAAAATAGGTAGAGGGTTAGTCGATCTCAATCTCACTCTATTACCAACCACATGGCTTCAATATCACTGTTGTAGCAAAATCAGTCCAGTTATTTTCTAACCACACCTAGTGTCTATTTCATTTAAAAACCAAGTAAAAAAAAAAAAAAAATGTTTTCATAGCAACATGTCAACCAAGATACTGGATGGGATATTCCTGCATCTCCCGAACCTGGTGCCAAGGATGGTGCCCCTGTATGGAAACCAAATGTTAACAATGGTAAATATATTATTGGGAAGTAATATACAATCTCTATTCATATTTTCTTGAATAAAGAAATCAATAATGCTTAATAAGGTCTGGTTATAAATTTTATGATTTATTTTTAATTTTTAAATTAGGTCGCTACTATGATTTATTCTAAAACAGCTTTTAATAGAGATTATAGTGCATGTGATTTATGCTGTCTGCTGTAAGTAATAAAACTCAGTTTTTATATTGAATTGCAAGAAAGAAGACAACATAAGAAAAAGGGGATATTTAAAAGAGGAGAAATAATAGTAATAAAAAATTGATACATGCCTGATAATCACCACCTTCCTATTCTAATTTGTAATTCCTATATAATAATATATCCGCTTTAAAGCACCATTGTTTCTCAGCAAACCATATAATATATATATAGAAATTAATTATATGTCCAATGATGGGTATAACAGGGTGAGGAAGTAAGGTATTTTCAGAGATTGAGGCCTGGTGGGTATCTGGTCTCCAGAATCTGCTGATAGGCCAATTCCCAGCTGCAGAGTTCAGATTAGGAAGTGATATTGTGAAGCAGTTATTGTTTTTGTTACATTTCCATATATATATATATATATATATATAATAACAATGAGCAGGAAAAAGCTTTAAGGCAATAAAATTAAGGAAGGATAGGGAAATATGACCCAACACTTACCACAGATGAAGGCGGCTGGGGCGACGAACAAAAAACAAACACAAGAGAAGCGCAATATTTCGGCCTACAGCAGCCTTAAACGTGCAGAAGATGAAGCACCAGGCGCCGTCACATGTGTACACATAGACGGCCGACTGGTGAATGGCGTCTAAGGCGCGGATGGTAGTTTAGGTGGAAGGGGGGGGGAGTAAGCTCAAATATAGGGTCGATAATCGATAGATATGTTATTATTGAAAGAGGTGAATAAGAACTGGGTGGGGATATATATAAATATATATAACTATAAGTAAAACGTAAAATAAATGTAAATAGCATGGATAATAGTAAATACAGAAATAAAAAACGTAAATGGTATAGATAATAAGTGCTGGGTCTGGTGGGCAGAGTTTATTGGAGATTGAGGCCAGCAGGATGTCTGGTGTCAAGGATATTCTGGTAGGCTAGTTCCCATCTACGAAGTTCAGAGGGGGTCGTGTTGTTAGGGAAAACTCTGATTGCCCTAACTGAAAAACAGATGTTCAAATTATTGATTTTGTGGGAACTGGCATGTTTTGCAACTGGATGGGCCTCATTGTTAGTATAGAGTGTCTGCCTGTGGCCATTCATTCTGATAGCTAGGGGATTGGTTGTGAGGCCTATATATGAGCTGGAGCAATGGAGGCATGTCAGTTGGTATATGAGGTGTGTTGTCATGCAAGTAGCATGACCAATGATAGGGAATGTTTCACCTGTTGTAGGATTGGAGTAAGTGGTAGTGGCTGGGTGCATGCTGCATGTTTTACAACGGGGTCTATTGCATGGGAATGAACCCTGTGGCAGTCTGGGCGAATTACTTGGTGAGTACTTGTGGACCAAGATATTACTTAAATTCGGTGGTCTGCTAAAACATGTGCGAGGGGCAGTGGGTAGAATTTTATGGAGAATGGTGCGCATCCCGGGGAAGGAACGTAGGAAATCATGTCCACGGCGAAGGATTAGGTTAATGGACTCGAGACCAGGGAAGTACTGAGTGATGAAGGTGGGGCTGTGGTTAATATCAAGGGGTACTGACTTGGAGTGGCTGTGTGAAGGAAGGGCTATGGCACGGGAGATTTATTTGTTTACTAAGTCAGGAGGATAGCTACGGGAGATGAGAGCTCCAGACAGGTTTTCTGTGTATTGGGAAAGAGATTGTCCATATATATATGGGTCTTTCTGTGAGGCAATCTCCAGCTGCACCCACCTCTCATAATGTTCTCTCGTTGACGAAGGGTTTTTTTCCCGAAAATTTCTTTATTATTTGTGTTTGTGTCTTTTCTGTGTGTTCGCGCCCCCCATCCATCATCTAAAGGTAAGTGGTGGCTCATTTCCCTATCCTAATTTGATTCCTTTCCGCTACTTAGCGTCTTTTTTTCATTGTTATTATATATATATATATATATATATTGATTGTTTGGAAACAAAGGCGCTGAGAGCGGATATATTAGACATTGGGATAGGAGAAAAACCACCGCTTACCAAAGATGAGGGCTCCAGCGACGTCAAAACACGAAAAAACACACAAACACAAACATAATACAAATTTTCGAGCTTAGCTCTTCATCAGGTTGTAGGATGAGGACGCCGCTGGAGCCCTCATCTTTGGTAAGCGGTGGTTTTTCTCCTATCCCAATGTGTAATATATATATTATATTATTGACAAATTCTCCCAATAAATGGAAGATATTAAGCAAATGACCCAATCAAGTTGTTCTTCTTGTTCCAGTAGGCTTTCATTCTTTCCGAAAAAGTTTGTTTGCATTCTTTGGACCTGGTCTGTATTGTTTTGGTTGTTCAGTTATAACTTCCCAATTGTCTACTTTGTGTCTGAATGTGTCTCTTTCTAAGATGTCTGTTGCTCCTATGTTTGCACTTTTAAGATCCTTCCGAATTTCATTCAGCCAAGGTGTTGGATTTTTAGTTGAGGTTGCTTAATCTGTTATCTTTTTTGTCAGTTGATTTTCTGATAACCTATATATATATATATATATATATATATATATACATATATATTAACAATAATAAGCAGTAAAGTGATTTAAGGCAATAAAACTAAGGGAGGATAGGGAAATATGACTCAACACTTGTTGCAGATGAAGGCGGCTGGGAATGATGAACACACAAAAGAACAAACATAAGAAAAGTGCAATATTTTGGCAAATAGCCTTATTCTTTCAAAAGTGAGACACTAGACGTGTATACGATGACGGCTGTCTGGTGAATGGCATGGCCGGCATAGATGGTAGTGTAGGGGGGGGGGGAGGGGGGTGCAAATACTAGATCAATAATGTTGAAGGTATATTATCATTGCAAGTGGTAGACCAACATAATATTCAGTGATGATATGCATATAAATCATATTTTGAAAAACTTTAAAGTACGAAAAATAAAATATAAGTAGTAGTGATAATAAGTGCTGGGTCGGGTGGGAGGGATTTATTGGAGAATGAGGCCTGGAGGATGTCTGGTATCCAGGATATTTTGATAGGCTAGTTCAAAGGAGGTTGTGTTATCAGGGAAAACTCTGATTGCCCTAAAAGTTGTTGCACCAGTATGTACAACCAACCAGTTTCCCTTCCAGATCAGACACACATGATACTTCCTCCTCCTTCTTTCTACTGTGCCTGCACCTGTTCTCAGAAACTCCATCTCAGTAATGATTGACATGACATCCTTTTGCAATAACATTTCCTACTGCCATGGATTTAACACTGTGGAATATTTTCTAGATCAGCCTACTGCCAACAGCCTCCTGCAAATCATCTTTTCTCACGATCCTGGCGCACCCAGTACTTAATAACAACTTTCTTTTTCCAGGAAAAATTTACCATCAGACTTTTATCACTGCCATGGGCACCCGTGTGGCCCCTCCCCCCTCTTACAGACACCTCTTTTTAAGTCATCTGTAACAGTCGTTTCTATATAAGGTCCACTGGAAAACCATCTTGCGGCTCAAATTCATAGACTACATTTTTATTATCTGGACACCAAGCATTATGGGTGAGTGATAATGCTCTGGTCTTGCATTCAGAAGAACGTGGTTTCGAATCCGTGCCCAGCCAACCAGATTTGGTTTCCCTAGTTTAGGTGACTGTCAGGATGGCAAAAACCAAGGCCTAATTCCTTCCTGGACCTTTCTCTAGCCCTTTCCTATCTCTAATGACCTTGATGAGTTTCAAAGCCCTAAGCAAATTTATATATATGGCTGCATGGGGAAATGACCTTTCTCAGTTTCCTTAACAATCTCAATACCTTTAATAGCCCGAACTACAGAGGGGCCTATTCTCACAACCATGTGATTTTCTTAGGTGTGTATTTGTCTCTCTTTCTGATGGCTTCTCAGGTCATCTGTCCACACCAAACATATCAACCTACGTTACCTAAATTTTGACAGCTGCTGTCCCTTCTCTACAGCCTTTGTATTCGTGAAAATCATAAATGCTCGAACCAGCAGGCCATTCCAAGCTCTGATATACCACTAAATTTATTTCAGAAACAACTTTCCCATAGCTGCTCAGCCTATCAACCACCACAAAACCCCTCAAAAATCAACCATAGTCTTCTGGTCACCAGTACTTTGCAGGCCTGGAATAATTAACCAATTACTCTGGCAAAGTTATAATTTTTTCAAGCCTGCCCAGAAATGATATCCCTCCTCCTCCTCAATGATCTCCGTGACATCCCTAGGACATGCTTCAGTAGGTCTCCTAACCTCAGCCAACTCTTAGTCCAGAAATGCAGGCTTCCCAGTCATACAACCACCTTCACCAAACCAGTAACTGGGGGAAGCTTCCCCAACATAAGAGATACCACCTGAGAAATCTCCCAGCTAACATGCCTCCATTGCCCAACTACATCCACTAGCTGTTAGAATCAATACCCACGGACAAATGATATTCACAAAGAACCCTAACCAACCTGTATCTGTCCATTCCACCATATATAATACCAACAATTTTAATTCTTGCTTTATTGTCCATGCTGCCACAGTACTCTCAAACAGAAACACCTTCCCTTAACTCAGAAGGTGAGACAAGCTGGTTACCAGGCAACCCCTGAGTCTCTACTTAAGACAGCACCCAGCAATCTTCCTCTTACCCCCTATCTCTTCCCAACTAAATATGAACTGCTCACCCCAGCTGTTGTTTAAATTAGTATATAATTCCTTTGAATATCTGTTCTTTTAATTCAAGTTTCTTTACTGATTGTCTTATTTATTTTTCAGAACAATATTTATTACTGTTTCCTTACACTCGCCTGTGACGTGTTTCTGCGATATGGTTTCCAATTTTACAATGCTTGGTTTTATTCTTTTCTACACTCCCCGCCATCTTAATTTTTCTCCCACCATGTGGTACCAATCAACAGTGTTAGCCTTCAATTAGCTGCTAGCCTCCATCATGCAGCAGTTATTTCATTCTACTGTTACAAACTGACATAAACCCAAAAATTATTCTCCTATCCAAAATTTTTTAATTCATCCCACTATACGGCACCTTTGTTTCCTGACAATATATAATAGTGACAGTAAAAATGCTGATAGGCAATGAAAATAAGGATGGGTAGGGAAAGTAAACCCATCAGTCACCACAAATGAAGGTGTGAGAGCCATGGTATGAATCTTAAATCACGATTGGAGGAGGCTCAGATGTTTACACACCGAAACGGACCACCCATTTAGTTATCACTAACATTGGTGTAAAGTAAGTTCCCATATTTGTGATTATGGCCCTGCTGCCTCATCTTTGTTGAGTGATGGACGATGGGTGATGAATTTACTATCCCTACTTTTAAATCCATTTTGTGCTGAGGAAGGGTTGTATGCCTGATAGTTACAGTGTTTCACGTCTGTTCATATCTTTTTTGTGTGTCAACACCATCCTATCATTGTCTGTGATAAGCGGTGGTTTATTATTCTATCCTAAATTTTATTAGGATGGTTTGGGAAATTAAAATAATCACACACCACAGCCAAATGCAGGATGACCATAATGAAAACACCAACATGAATATACTTCACAGTAATTCAGTATAAACTATAATCATATATAGAGGTGAGATATATGATAAGGAGAATAGTTGTATACACAGGGCCGGCGTTAGGGGAGGGGTTAAGCGGGTTGAATGTACCCCGGGGTCCCCCAGCCGGTGGGGGAGGGGGGCTGGTGCGATACCAGCTGTAGGGACCCTCGGCCCAAGAATCCGGTCATTGTCACCTGGGCAGTATTAGAGCCACATCTGGCCTGAGGGAGGGCCCCATCTGATGAATTAGCCACAGGCCTCAACTAGTTATGTCAGTGCTAAGAATCCTTACCCTGGCCCATGAATCCTAGCGCCTGCCCTGTGTATACATATATCTTGTGTGACGAGTAATGGTTTTACTTTCCCTATTCTTCCTTACTTTCATTGTCTGATGGCATTTTCACTGTCACTATTATTGTGATTGTATACATAATATATACTATTATAAACCTGTAAGCAAGCTGCATGTGTCTCTTTATTTGAACGGGAGCCCCGCAAAACCTACTACTGATTTTTGGACGGGGTTTTCAAATTATTAGAATTAATGGTTCGAATCAAGATCTGCAGAAATAGCCAATGATTTATATGTACCATGGGAAGAAGCAAGCAATTAAAAACCTTCATATATTGGAAATTGTGGGCTTGGATCATTACACCCTTTCAGACGCTCACTCCTTTCGCAAAAATCTGACAGAACTTATAAATCTGCTTTTTTTTTTTTTTACTTTTGTTATTCAGTTTTCTGAACCACAGTACTTAAAAAAAAACCGAATATGTGAATCAAATGTAATCAGCATTTACTTGCATTGTAAAAGGTCAGTTGCGATGCAAAATGCATTAGCTTACTAATGTGGTAGACATACATTGTCTCTGGGAGACAGTTAAAAAATTTGTCTCTGGTACAACATCTCTTCCCGCTAACAATATACGACACCAAAACTTTTCCTTACATATCGTTATGGATACGAAGCTAAGTTTTTTTTCTCGAAGAAAGATGTCTGAGAAACAGCTACCATTAATTTCAACGGGTAACAATACGCAGTTTTTCCTTACTAATTTCTACTGAACTGCCCATATTTCGATGGATTATTATTATTAATAGACTCTAATGTGTAAATATTCCTGATTAATATCGCCCAATGAACTTGTGTAAAATGTTTGGCTTCTGTTCAAACCACCGACAGTAAAATATACTGTTCTTTCTATAAAATAACTTCATAACCATGATTTTTTTTAATGTTTATCCTCATACGTGCTGTTGAGTTAATGAAGACAGCAATATACAACCAATGAAATAAAAAATTAACTAGGCATCCTAAAACCTTCTGTTACACGACGTAAATTGTAAAACTAAATCCATAACGCCTTATACTGTAACATGGTGTGTCAATTGTCATTTTGGTCCAGGCTGCAATTCAACTGAACCACAAACTCAGATAATATTGTCTTTCGAAAATCATAGCTTCAGTAAAATGCGAATTAATACATATACTGTGATCAAATCTTAACATTTTGGAATTACTTATATGTGGCTGAAATATAGGTACTAGTAATATGGTGATTTGAAAGTGAAGAAAATTAAAAATAATTCTTATAGTGTGATACCACGCAAGATTAGGTTTAATTCTAAAAATTTCTATTTTAAAGCAGTAATAATTAATCCTAGCAACATATCGTCAAAATAAAAGCGATATCCTAACAGTAAAACGAAAAATTCTATTTCAGAAAATTAAATATTAATGAATTTTTTTGTACAGAACATTTAAATTTTTATTATTTCATTGAAATACATATTAGGCCCTACTATTATTGTTATTATTAATGAAGATGTATATCTCTTATACTGTAACACTCTTCCAAGAGCGCGAAATTGAGGTAACTGCTATATAGATATAAATTTTCGGTACCTAGGACCCAGTCAGAGGAGCTGGATGGGAGTCATTTTATGAAAGGAGGAGAATGCTGGGAATATGTTGGTGACGGGGATATTGGTCAAAGAATTATGAATAGTGCATGGAAGTGAAAAGACAGCCACAACCACAAGCTGGTGCTAGATTTCATGCATTTTGGTAAGGGTATCAGGGATTGGAACAAATTACCAAGTGAAGTGATGGAATAATTTACCAAAAACACTTAAGGACTTTAAAATTAAAATTCCTAAATCATAAAAGTAAATGAATGGAGGGATTTAACACTCCAATTATAAAAGAAAATGTTAAAAAAATAAATTAAAAATGGGTAATTAGATAACTAGGGGAATTGCCTAGCGCTCCATCGCAATTAAATTAATAATAATAATAAATCGTGCAGTCCTTCGTAGCAACATTTAAAAATGGCATACAGAGGCATTACAGTGACCGACGTACCAAGTACCGTAAAGTTACCATCTTATTTCTCTTAAATATTACTGCACTTACTTATATCATAAAAATAAAACCCTTTCTAAACTTTTTTTTTTACTTCGAAAACTAATTATCTCTACGAATTAGTACAGTTTATTTTTCAGATAGCTTTTCTACTATTTCATAAACTGTATTACATTAAAATATGAATGACACAAAACTCTCAGACATCAGTATGAAAACTGAGAAAACGGAGGAAAGTTTTAAGAAGACCTTTAGAATTCATGCCTCTCAGCGTTAATATTTGGTACTAAAGTTGATAAAGAATGTTTATTCATACCAAAGCACACGTGCGTGAAGCAGTGGGAAAATGCTAGTATCTTATATAAATCTGCAGCGCGATGTATGATGTCCATTTGTTAAGACATCGTACAAAAAATACCAAATAGATTTTGATGGGGTTTTCACAGTTAAAAGCTTAGGAGTCAATCTATGGCCTATGTGACCTAGCACCGGAATGGAAAACGTAAATGTGATCTTATTCTCAATTTGTTTTAAGGCCATATGTGATTTACATAGTTTTTGCAAGTTCACAAGGATAAGACTTCAGTGTGAATCTGGGAATAGTGTGTTACCTCAGGTATCTTGTGTTAATCTTGTCCATCTTGATGAGTCCTTAGGAGAAATTGGTGCTTTAAAACTGTAAATCAAAAATTTGCTGAATGTATACCAATAGAAAAAAGTTGGTAAATGCTGTTGGCTGAATGGCTGCTCATGTTGAGGGATGTCATTTCCTTACTATGGGTCACATGTTCGATATCTGTGCGGTTCAAAAAAAAAAATAAATTATTTTCTGTGTATATTCTTTTCTGTTCAATGTTTGTGTGGCATTACAAATTTATTTTTACAAAAATTCATCAGCTTGAACTTTGGTTTGTAAACAGACTTTTGATTTTGTTCTTTTGTGTCTGGTAATATTGTAGTTGAATTTTTGCTCTTTGTATTGGTTTAGTATTTCTTCAGTTTTCCAATATGCTGAAGAGACGTGATTTAAATGTATTTGCATTGTAACAAAAGTAGCTGATCAGTTGAGAGGGTAAAATTATCTGTACTAAGATTTTTATAGTTTTAAATTCTGACAGCATTATGAAAGTAAACCAGTGATTGTTTTGGACATAAACATCTAAAACCAACTGTGATGGCTAAAAAATTTTCCTCAAAATAACACATTCAATGAAGAGACATTGTTTTCATATAAATATTTTCTAATTGGCATTTTTTCCATTTGTATTGTCTTTATATTCTTATCATTAATTATTTTCTGATTTTTCAAAGCTCAGTTGTATTTTCTTTAACTTGATACACATACTCCCTACCTTTATCTCTTCATTCTAAATCTTTCTCTGTTAGCTCCATCTACTCAACCACCACAAATTACAATAATTAGCCCTTGACACCTGCTGAGCCATAGTTTACTGCAGAGGAAGGGTTGTATACCCTATCATTACAATGTTCCATGTGTGGAAGTTGGCTCCAACTTGCAACATTTGGGTTCTGCAATTTTATATGCTTATATGTGTAAAAATCACTTGTGACCCGTTTCCATGTTATTAGCTTAAGGTAGTGTGAAAAATATGTAATTATCATAATTTATTAGTGCACTTACTGTTTATTTTTTGAATCACCTATCATCTATATTAATTTAGCTGAAAAAATGAAGCTATGTCCCAAGAGAAACTGAGAATGTGCACCAGTTTTAAACTTAGGTTTCTAATATTCCTATCCACTTAAATACAAATGTTCATTTTGCTAATGGGTTTTATAGGTACAGACTTATGGGAGGCAAATTTACGTAATGGGGGTCAGCCACCACCATCCCAGACAGCTAAGGCAGCTCCTTGGGGGCACACACCAAGCACCAACATCGGTGGCACTTGGGGTGAAGACGATGATGTGGCTGACAGCTCAAATGTATGGACAGGCGTACCTCCTGCTGGTGCTACAGGCCCAGGTCCTGCTGCTGCTTCTCAGTGGGGTAGTGCCTCGGCTGGAGGACCAGCTACTGCCATGTGGGGAGGTATGATTACAAGTATCATCCTTTGTGTTGAAATGACTGTAATTATTTGTTGTATACTTTACTTTACAACTAGGTTGTTCCTAAGTTTGAAAGCATGCTTATTCACTTACACTGACAGTGCAGCTTTTCTTGTCATAATTTCATTTATTCACTTGGGGATTTGATCAGATTGTTTTCATGTTTTGTGTAGATATTATTTTGGGGAATTTTAACAAATAATTGTAATAATAATAATAATAATAATAATAATAATAATAATAGTTTCCACTTCATGAGAGTAAAATGAAGAATATAATTAGATTTACCAACCTGTTTAGTGTAAATCTTGTATGTTATTTTTTCCCAACAAATCCTAGAATTTTTTAATGCTTTTTTTATTTTGATAAATTATAAAATAATTTGTGTTAAAATATTCTCGTAATGGATTACAACATTTTTCCAAAAGATGTGTAACTTAGGGAGATTAGGGAAGTACTGGAATCTCTGCCAATTGGCATATCACACTTCCCTACTTAACTGCATGACATACATGATCATAATTTTACATCAAACAGTGGTTCATTTCTTTAAGTAGAAACTTATTTTCTCTTTTTGACCGTTTGAATGAAGCTCTACTAACAGTTCAGATTTTCAGAATAGATGGTATCATCTATTCTTAACAGTTTGCAGTGTGTGATCTTTATTCAAATTACAATCTGCTTGGCTTCTGATAGCAACATTTTGGCCCACTTTTTCGATTTAGAAATTTCTTTTGGCATTTGATTATTGGATGTTGTCTATTCTACTCATTTGTTAAAAATACTTTTTAAAATTGATTGGACATTAGATTATTCTAATAAACTGAATATCATGTAAGTGTATCAGTATTTTGTAAAACATAGATAGCTGTAAGCCGAAGATGTTATAAACATGTGTTTTATTTAAATGATACATTTTTTAACAATTCCAAAAAATCTGAAAACTTAGTTCAGTCTCCAGTCTAATAATATCTTGGTTCCTTGCTTATGTGATTGCTACTTGTGAAAAGGAAATATAAAAATGCAGTGGCCATAGTCAATTGCCTGTTTGTACAAACTGTAACAGGAAGATAGCAATGTTCTCTTGAGATATGCCTTGAAATTAACATCAGACTTCAAGAAAATATAGCAAACTCTTACAAGTTTATTTATTCAAAACAAGAATATTAGAGTTGTCAGAAAATTTCTTGAACTTGGTCACTAATTGTGATTCTGTCAGATTTCACAAATTCACATATTACAAATAATATAATTTTCTTGTGACTTAGAAACTATGAGATTTGAACACTTTTGTATATGATGTTATTTATTTGTTTAGTTAGTTTCTGCTTCATCAATCATTCCATCTGATGGTTCAATGGCCTTTGCTTTCCAATCATCCTGTATTATAACGAAAAAGAAAATTGTCCATCACTCACCAAAGTTGAAGGTAGTGGTGGGTGATTTTATATTTCCTTTCCATTTAATATCCTCTCACATTATTATTTCCTAATCCACTGTTGATATATATATATATGTCTTTCATCTTTGGTTTGTCCTATTGTTAATCCTACTCTACTCCAACAATGTATATGCAGCAATTACAAATTAGAATGAACCACCACTTAGATGAAGGCTGGGCGCCTTGAACACACATAATGAACACAAACACACACATGTAACAGACATGAGACATTGCAATTTTTGAACCTTCAGTCTCCTACAGTATCCACCCTCCGCAATTTTCTACTTGCTGATGAAGGGCTAAGACTAGAAAATTTCAATGTCCCTTGTGTTCATGTCCATCATGTGTATTCATGACTAGGACATGGCTTTAATTTTCCTTCTTTCTATACTCTCCTTTCTTGTGGCCCCTCTACCTAACTTGAGCCACTGTTAATCATGTGATATATGTCATATTTTTTGTTTTAACATTCATATTTATTTATATTTATGCATTTAATATTTTATATTATTTTGCTGTCTGGTCGTTCTAGATTAGTTTTGATTTTTTGAATGCTCGGGTATTCCCTTCAAATCACTATCCCATTTTCGTTTCCTCATTTGAATTTACCTCCACAATGGACCATGTTCCCACTCAACTGTCACTATTTGAGGCGGTCTCCTAAAGTGCTCATCCTCCACTATGTTCTACTTGCCGATGAGGAGTTGTGTTCATTACATTTGTTCAGACCACCCAGCCATCATGTAAGGTAAATAATGGCTCGTTTCCTTTTCCAATTTTTGGGGCAAATTAAACATTTGGATAGGAGAATAATGACTGCTTGTCAAAGGCAGAATGGTGTTGGAATACAAATAAACATACATATTGATTGAACCTTGAAATTTTGGGGTTTATTGTACTTCATTGACAATTTCATGAGGTATTTACATCTTGGAGGGTTGCAGCTAATTCACAGATGGTTGACACGGAGTTGAGGAAAAATTGAAATGGACAGGCATCTAGAGAAAATTTGCGTAAACCCAGAAGTATTGCAAAATTGGAAACTAAATCTAGCAAAGACATCATGGGCAGGCAGGAGAAGTCGACAATAAATATAGGAAAGTAATTGTTTTTGCATAAAGAATCTATACTGTTATAAACCTGTAAGCAAGCTGCATGTGTCTGAGGGGAATGAACCAGTATCACGCAAAAACTATCTCATCAATTTAAATGGCGTTTTTCATATTTTTGGAGCTAATGGTTCGGATCAAAATCTCCGTAAATAGCTAATGACTTATATGTACCGAAGGAGGGAGCAAGTAATTGAAATCATTTCTGGACAGAATATTATAGGCTACGGATCACACTGTATTTAAGAATTGCACTCATTCCACAAAATAATGATAAAAGAACACAAACTTAACTTGGGAGTCTTTTTAATATTTCGACTTATTTTTCAGTTTTCTGAAATCCAGTAATTAAACAGAATACCTAAATCAAACGTAATGAACATTACTACTGTTTAATTTACTGTATACATCATGCGCTTGATGAGGTTGATATAAGATGAAGATATTAATCTTTGGATTGTTCATATTGTATATGTATTTGGTTACTTTTATTCAGTTTTCTGAATTTTGATTAATTAAGTGGAATTTGTTATTCAAATTAATAAATAATGTATTAATTTTTCAATAATACAAACAGAATTGTGATACTTACGGAAAGGAACTTTTTTGCTTTATAAAGGGTTTTATTAATACTACGATGACCCTGTCAGTGCAATTTGCTATTGAATTCTTATGACTTGACAAGACAATTCGAAAATAAAGAATAAATTTTTGTGATTTAATGCTTACCGCTGGTTCTCGAGATATCAAACCGAGCATGGTGGGTGAACGATTAACAATCTGGCCTCGCATTCGAATCCCCGTCCGGGCATCCAGATATGGGATTTCCATGGTTTCCCCAAATCACTCCAGGCGAATGCTGGGACACTTCCTTCAAAAGGCCATGGCTGAATTCTTTCTCATTCCTTGGCCCCAATCCCATCCTGCCCCTAATGACCTTGACATTGACGAGACATAAAGCCACGCCCATCGAGACTTCGAAAAATCAGTTAAATATAGTTGCTTGTATTAAATAAATCACCTGCCTAAAAAGTATGTATTGTTCAATTATTTCTTAAATATGAAATGAGGGTGGTGAGTTTGCGTGTTAAATAATCAGACAGAAGCATCAACTGAGAATTTGGAACACTGAAGCTGGTAAAAAAATGGGCAATGGTCTAGCTATGCAGAATAGATGACCACATAAACAGGTTTCGTCATTGGGTTGCTATTTGCCCCTCCACTTTAGGAATGTGGTGGGGTATTAGGTTATTTTGTTTTCATCATTCAATCGGAGCCACTAACAGTCAGAACAGCGAGAATGTAGACATCAAGTGACCCACCAGCGACTGTGGTCCCTCATTGGCTGTCACATATGAAGAAGATGAACAATACCTAACAGGTTGTCTCAACAATGCAGTTGTATGGTTGGAGGTGGAAAGCAATCATTGTATGTGGCTAGGTTCCTCCACATCGTCTATCGCTGCAGGTAACTGGGGTCAAATAATTGTCAACAGTTCACAGACGAGCTTACCATTCTAACAGTAAAAGTAATACACAGTTATAATATAGTCAAACATTTTTCATTATTCCAGTAGGTCATAACAGTATCATCAGAAAGTAGTGCCAGAGCAACTTAGGTTTTACTCAGTCTTTTGCAATAATCTGAATATATATAACCTTTATATCTTGTACAGAATTGTATTCACGCTATGTCATGACAGTAAATAGTTCTAATGAATAAACCTATGACATATTTACGAAGTTGTTTCACCCTGATGATGCTATACAGAGAATCTCAATCCAGTTCAAGATTGATTTCTAGACTTGATCCTTACCAAACAGCTCAGTCCTCTCATTGAATCTTGGCCATGTCTCCATTCAGCCAGCTAGGTTCACCATAAAATGAACAGGAACTCGGATATTACTACCGATGTAAACATCAGCTCTGGTGAGTATTGCTTCTTGTTGGAAAGAGATAGTGAGGGTAAAGGGTAAGGATTGCTTAAGTTGAGACCGGGAGTCTGTCTGGTACCCAGTTTGCACTGGTAGGCGAGTTCCCATTTCCTGAATTTAGAGGGGCTGTTTGTGAAGAGACTTATAACACAGATGTTGAAGCAGGAATTAAAATTGTTGGTAACATGCATGGTGGCATGAGCAGATACCAGGTGGTCAGGGTTCTGGGTGAATACCATTATTCTATGGCCATTCATTCTAATGGAAAATCAATCCATGGTCAGACCTATATAGGAGGCTGGACAGTGTTTGCAGTTTAGCTGGTATATTGAATAGGAGGTTTCACAAGTGTCATGTCCTATGGTGTGCAAGATTTCCCTGGTGATGGCATTGGTGTTGGTGGCATGGTGTTATATCTCTTTCAATGGGATCAATTGCATGGGGAAGATTGTTAGGTCTGTCTACAGAGAATTTTGTTGAGGTGGGTGTCTACTGAAGCATGTCATTTCCAGGCAGGCTGAAAGAAAATCATAAACTTGAATAAGGATTCTAATGATGGATTCGAGGCCTGGAAAGTACTGAGCAATCAAGACTGGACTATGATTGGTTTTTGAGTTTTCAGGATGGTTGATAGACTATCCAGGTTGTATTGTGGTTATTTTTGAACTAAGTTTAGTGGGTATTATGGGATACCAGTGCTTGGGAGGTCTTAGAATACTGTGTGGCTGCCTGCTGGTTAGAGGATATACAACTACCACAAAAGCCAAGCTTGGAGAGAAGGGAACATTTGGTGTGACAGCAACTATCGAAATGACGAATCGTTTTAGGTTGGTGGGTTTGGTGCAGTTTGAGTAACTGAGGGGGCCATGGGAGAGGGGCAAAACTGGTCAGAGTGTGAGAATAGGTCATTTGAAGTTTAGGATGTTAATGGAATTGAGGTTGTTAAAGAAGATAAGAAAGTTATTTTCCTCATAGGTCAAGATCATAAGAATGTCGTCTATGAATCTGAACCAAATGAGAGATTTGAGGTGGACTTTATCTAAAAATGACTTTGAGGCAGCATATGAAGAAAATAGCATGCAGAAAAGTGGGTAGGGGTAATACAAGTGCCACATATCTGGTGCTAGATTTTGCCTTCTAAGGAAAAATAGTTATTGTTTAATATCAGGTGGCCACAATGGTGAGGAAAGGTGTGTTGTAGAGGCTGTTGGGAGGGCTCTGATCTAGAAAATGTTTCATGGCAGTGAGTAATGTTGGTGTGTGGAGATGTAATGTCAACCGTTGCTAGGATGAAGCAAGAAACGAGACACAGGCATAGTAGAAAGAGGGTGACGAAAGTGTTGTGTGTCTTTTATATGGGAGGGGTTGTAGATATTGATGCATCAAGGTAGAGATGTGTTCCATTGGAGAACCATAAGCAGCAACTATGGGTGTCCCAGGTGTCCAGGCTTATGGGCTATGGGAAGCAGTTACAAGGTAGAGGCGCATGGATTTCTTCTGGTGAGAAATGAGATTGTCTGAGGGATGAGACCTTCTAGGGGACTGTATGAAATCCTCAATCTTTCTGCTGACTGCAGGTGTGGGGTCACAGCTGAGGGGGTAGTAGTTATTTGTACCAAACAACTGATGCAGGACCTCATCACATAGTCATAGCGAAATCCCCAAGCCTGCTGGCAGGTTGGTGAGGTTTGGATTTGTTGAAAGCTCCCTCATGGCACAAATTTCAGTTTGGTCAAGATTGGTGGTATTGGGTTTGCGGTTTCAAAAAACTTCGTGAAGCCAAGCTTCACTCCGTGGCACTGGTCCACCCCTCAGTTAGCTGCCATCGTCCACCATGTTGTTACCTTGTTCTATTGTTGATAAAGGTCCATAAACCTGAAGATTTCAGTGCTCAATGTATGTATCTGTGAGCCCTCAGTTGCCTTTATCTATGTAACCACCTTGTTCTATTGTTGATGAATGACCATAAACCCAAAAATTTTAGTGCACAATTTATGTACATGTCTCTGTTTTGACTGCATCCTATGTTTAACTGTGGTAAATGGTAGTGATTGACCTTTGATCTAAATGTTTAATTTCTCCCACCGTTCCTGTGCCTGTTTTTTCTTAACAATATAGAATATTATCATTATAACTATTTTTTTTACTTGATTTTTTTCTGCCTTCTCTTATATATGTAATGTTTAAATTTTATTACATTTTAATATAGTTCCTGCACCAGTTACAGGTGGAGTAATTCAAGCAGGAGCTGGAGTGATTTTTATTGTTTGTATTGTACCAATTTACAGCCTATGATCCTCGTACCGTAGGCACTGTGTTGTCACGGAGAGGCACTGAGGCGGCCCGTAAAACTGAGTTGGTGTTTTCAGCTCCAAAGAAAGACAGTGACTGGGTCGGTGGCGGTGGTTCAAATTGGGGTGACCCTAGGGGAGGGATGGACCCCCACGTCCGCGGCCTCGACCCCCGTGACCCCGTGCCCCGCGAGCTCAGAGGTAACGTCAAGTCCTGGCACGCCCCACATCTTCCTTCTCCTGTCCTGCTCTTCCTTCCTGCCTTTTTCTGTATGTTGTATATACAACATGCATTTAGTGCTTGGCTCAGTGGCTGCCTCGCAACAGATATTTGTTTCAGATGTGCCAACATGGTGCCTACCATCATACCGGTATGGTATCTGTATGTCTTGTTGGTTTCTGTAATGTAAATAAAAAATTCTGTATGTTCTTTTTACTAACTTGGATTGGAAGCCAAAAAAGAATTTGCTATTTTATTGATCTGCACTACCTGTGCTACAGAGCACTTTATGAGGTTACTTTGGTATATCATGCTTCAGTTCTGCATAAAATAATAGTCACATAGTTTACTGTATGTATGTAGTAGGTATTAAAATGTACTACAGCCTCTTATGAATGCTTCTTGGAATTAATCCAATAATTTTGCATGATTTGAGTCATTTGAAAACTTCTACAATTGCCATTTATTTTCACAAGCAGCTGATTCTTGGTGGATGAAAATTTTAGCCGAATTAAGCTTGTTTGAAGAGAATGATGGCACATGTTGCAATATGTAATGATGTTGCCAGTCCATAGGCCCTCAAAATCTAATAAATGGCGTAAAAGATGTTTATTACACACTACATGTTTCATAGATAGGTAACTACCCTTAATGCATCCTTCTGCATTTTAGTTTGGTGGCAGTTGGGTACATGATTCTGCAATACTGAAAATAGTTAAAATGCTATCTAAAAGTATGTATATAATTAGGAAATAACAGGCACTTATAGTGGGATAAATCAAAATTTGGATAGGAGAATACTACCACTCACCACAGTAGCAGACAGGGCAGTGCCAAAACACACATAAACATGTAAACACATTGAGCATGAAATTTTCTGGTTTATGGCCTTGCGTCAGCAGCAAAATGAAGTAGTTGTCGGCCCACTACGAAGCCTCAGAGGCTGTTGGTTGGTGCTGCAGAGTGGGGGAAAAACCAAGATGGAGGAGAGCTGTATGAAGTGGGAATAATTGGTTGAAGAGTGCAGATCTGATATTGTATAATCTGTCACCACATATTAAGGCAGGAGATACAATCTAGTGCTATATACTGGTTTACCAAGATTTACTGATTTGTTTTAGTGACCAAGTGATTTGTACTTCCACTAAAATGTATTATTCAAACACAAACTTCTCAATGACAGTTAGCATCTCAAATAATGAGTGTGTTAATAAACTTTTAGCTTGATTTTTATTTTGACAAAAAATTTCAGAAAAACATACAAAAAACTTTTAATCAAACTTCTTTCTGGAGATTATTGCAATAAGAAAATGTTGTAGATTTTGTCTTAGCATTGTTATTTTATTAACGTTAGGTAAGCTAAACTTTACTTCGTTCGTATCATCAAACTTCTTCACTGCGCTTACACCATCTACACCAGCTGACGTCACTACACAGCTCTCCTTCTGATCATTATCATTAATAAAAGCCAGCTATCTTACACAACTGTGATACGTTCCACTAATTTCCACTGATACATGTCTTCTCCTAATCCATGTTCTGCATACTTCAAATTTTAAACATTTCATCCAGGTACACTTTGATAAGCATTTTACATTATTTTATACTATCACAATCGCCAACAAATATCATCTCACATGTGTTCTTAGATACATTAAAGCTGTCAGTTTTTGTTTTTATGAAACACGGGTTTAATTTTGCTTCATTCTGTTTTTATAGTTGTATGACTAGTCATAATATTGTGATCTGTGTACCCTCTATAATCACTACTAACTTCACCACATGAAATTCATAAGGACCAATCATCGTGGGTGAGTGGTTACTCTCTGGCCTTGCATTCAGGAGGATATGGGTTCAAATCCTCATCTGGCCATCCAGATTTGGGTTCTCCATGGTTGCCTTGTATTCACAAATAACTGTTTCGTCACATGGCATTTCCTTTATCTATACTCCTGATATTGAACATAATCTAGTGACATCAAACATACCTATTTCTATTTGATTTATGATGTTACCTCAGAAATCGAATGGTTACTTACTTGAGAACTACATATAACATTATTTTCTTTACTTTCACCCAATATGCCCTTAACATTTTCATAGAATTTAACACTGAGAATTATTACATACATCAACACAGTTTTGATTATTCTTATTAGCTGTTGACACTCCATTTACTGTGATCCTCTTATTTTCATCTTTTGAATCTTCATTTTATACAATAATTCCTCTACTGCTTTATTTTTCTCTAATAATTCATCTTCTTTGGCTCCTTTTGGACACATTGGAGCATTATTTACTGCCCTGACTTCAGTATTACTTAGTGCATGTTAGCTAACTTCATTTACCACTGGAGTTACTATTTTATTTGCAGCATTATTTCCCAAATCTATTACATTCATTGTTACATATTATTTTCACTGTCATGTTACTCACTTTATGTGAAATATTAGGATTGTTAGCTGACAGCAGCAGCTTTTTTAACACATGTGCCACTCACATTCCATAACTGTTGTCTTCAATCCTTACCAAATTGCTTTTGAGACTAAAATTTTAATTCTACCTCCAATTCACTTTCTGTTCCAAATTCTCAATTTGCTTCATCATAGTTATTTTCTGAATCAACACTGTTAAGATATTCCCTCCTTATTTGTACATCTCTATTTGTTTTATAACCATCTTTACTAACTACTGATTTACTGACAAAATTGTTCTTATTCAATATCAAATTTTTTTCAGGTTTCGTTTTATCTTCTAGTAGTCCCTCCCTCCAAAACACAGGATACCTAACTTGTGCATATTTTCTTTTTCTCTGTCATACATTTTAACCATATGATTCTCAAGAATGGTGTATCTCTAGGCAATCTCTTTATAACTGCTAACATATCATCATGTTTTGGGGGTTGTGCCTGTGAACACCATTGGTAGGTGAGGCTTCACTAGACATGGCCTAAACCTAAATAGGAGGAGGAGTTAGCTAAAGCTGTAAGGGAGCCCACTTAAAGTTACGATGGAATCAGAACTGTGCCTTTTTTTAGATTAGATGCTGCTGGTGAGGGGATAAAAATAAGTGATTAAAGGGATACTGATTGTAGATGCATGATGGCTAAAAACTCAAATGCTAAACAAATAGATAAAGCTATTGAAATAATAGCGGATGAGGGTGCAACTGGAGAGACAAAGATTAATGCTAAAAATACCACAAAGCCAAAATAAGAGTCTTATTAGTAAACTGTAGAAGTACCTTGTATAATCAACAAAGTAATATAATTTGCAACCTTAATAGAGATATATGTATCACAAGTGATTATAGGGGTATATCCTTGGTTGAAAGGAGTACTAGACGAGGAAGTTTTCTCTGGTGGTTGCATGGTATACTGCAGAGATAGAGGAGCGATACCCATCTGGGCAGTCATACTGGTTAACAAAGTTTACTACAGTTCTGTAGGGGAAGATTTCAAGGGTGATAAAAAAGAAAAAATCTGGGTGTTGGCTGCTTACAGTAGTGGAATAATGAATGATGAAGATTAGGTTCTTGGAGAGATTCATATTTACAGCTCAGAGGTGAGCATAGAATGGTCATTATTGGAGGGGATTTAAATTTACCAACTGTCAGCTGGGAAGGAAATAAGATTAATACCACAAGGGAAAAGTGATTTGAAAATAACAATAATTGAGGTAGGTTTTACACAAATGGTAGAGCAAAACATGAGGAGATCAAATATGTTGGATATCTTTCTAATAAAGCCTGATGAAAATCTTGTGGTGTGTCAGGTAACCTGAAGGAATAAGTGATCACAATGCAATATTGATGGATATTGGGGATTCAGTAAACCAGTGGCCAAAACAGTAGGGAGAAAGAGGTGTAATTATAAAAAGGCACAGACTAGAATTGAAGAGATACTTTAGGGAAAGGTTCAGCAAATGGAAGGATGGCACAAGTACAATGGAGGTGAAGTGAGAAGAGTTTAAGGACGTAACAAAAAAGGGTAAGCAAATATTTATTCCAAAGAAGAAAATAGAGACGTACGGAACTTGCGTATTGCAGTAGGGAGGTGAGAAGGTTAAAGAGGTTAGTGAGATGGAACACAACAAAGTTAAGAGACAGGAAGACAATAGGAAATACTTAACAGAACTAAACAAGCAATTAATTAGAGCAAAGAGAGAAACAAAGGATAGGTCTATAAAGAATATTATTGGTGCAGGTAGACCACAGATCGATGCATCTAGAAATTTCTATGGTTATGTTAGAAAGCTGAGGGGAAGAGAAGGTATTCAGACAATTGTAGATAAAAATGGAGTTGAAGTCACTGAGGATTTTAAAATAGCAGAGATATTGAGTGATTGGTTTAGTGAGACCATTAGAGACTATAATCATGTTGGTTATTAACTGAAAGTGTGTTTGTATTCTCATGGTCATAATGCCTTCGTTTGTGATAAGTGATGGGTTGTTTTCAAATCCTTCCTTTTTTTTGAAAACTAAAAAAATAAATATTCAAGTGGCCATATATTTCTCTTTGACAAGTACTGTAATGAATAATTTGTGTTGCAACAATTGAGTAGGAAGAAATGCCATGAGTCAATATTTATGTGGAAAGATAAACTTTACCCGCCAGTCGTCAAAGTTGAAGGGAGGAGGGCAGTAGCAACAAAAAATATCATCTTTCAAGAAAATAGAAACCTGCGACTGAGCTCCCATAATTGCTTATGGTCAATACAGCCACATGTATCTATTTTTATTTTTTGAAAAATGGCATAGGCTGAAAAATGTGTTTTTTGTGTTTGTGGAGTATTTTTTTGTTGCTGCTATCCTTCAATGAGTCTTCCTAAATACAATTTGAAGTTACCTTTTGTTGTCTTCTTGCAGCATGCTGCTGTCTCACCACTACTATTGTTGCATGATCTGCCTAGTTCATCTATCACCTGGATGTTGCTGATGCTGTCTGTCTAATTTCTTCTTTGTTTTCTTATCTTTGGCCTACTTCATTCGATTTTCTCCAACAACAGACTAATATTCCCCATCTCCAATTCTAAGTATGTATTGTGATATTACGAGAGAAATTTCTCAGTTGCTAAATTGAAAGAGCCCTAATAAGGTTACCATTTAGCATTCCTGTGTTGTTGTTGTACATACTTAAAAAAAACATGTAATGGTCTTATGAGGTACTTCAATTGAAAAATTAATTATTCACTTAGTTACCACACAATTTATATTCAAAGTTCTGTAGCACAATTACATGCTGTATTTCGAAGGCTTATCTGTTGTTGCCTATCAGTGGTTACTACTGTAACAATTGAATTTCTAATTAGTGAAAGGTTGTTCTCAAAATAAATACAATAAAAGTTCAAATAATCATAATTTTCAAGGTGGCTTGGATTGATTTCATCCCAGCACCAGAATTTCAGAAATATATTGGACTTAACTATTTTCTGTGATTGCAGATTATAGTTAGAACAGGTAGTGTTAACAATGTTTTAGTCATTCACTCTTCATTACAACAATTGCATTGTACTGATGGTTGGAAGGATGTCAGTTAATTTAAAAGGTTTAAATACTCAGCTGCCACACAATTTATATGCAAAGTTCTGTTACACATTTACATGTTACGTTTCAAGGGCTTATCTGTTGTCGCCTATCAGTGGTTGCTACTGATGGAGGCTTATATGTTGAGCAGTAATAAAGTTTTAAATTTAGTAAAACAATGCAACTGAGCACTAAAAGATTTGAAGAAACTGGTCCAATGAATAATTAAACCACAGTCATCAATGAACAATCCTTATAAATAACTTAACAATCTAATTTCTAATTAGTGGAAGGTTGCTCCCAAAATAAATACAAGAAAAGTTCCAATAATTGCACTTATCATGGTGTCTTGGATTGATTTTCTCCCAGCACTAGAATTTCAGAAATATATTGAACTTTACCTTTTCTGTGATTGCAGATTCTAATTAGAACAGGCACATATTAACAATGTTTCAGCCATTCACTCTTCATTGCAACAATTTCATTTTACTTATGGTTGGAAGTATGGCAGTTAATTTTAATAATAATCAATAACTGGAAAAGATTCAAAATACTTTTAATAACAAAATGAAATTGATTGACTCCCAAAACTTTGTAGTAGAAAGACTGGTCCTACCAAGATCCGGGACGACCAGCAGTGATTCATAGGACTTCCAAAAACTGATTAGCCGATTAGAGGGATCAAATCCTGTGATCTGAATGGATATAATGTCCAGTTAACTGATAAACACTCTTCTGACTTATTATGCAGGCTGTATTAATTTAATGCATTAAACTGAAATACAAATTAAGGCATAAACTGATTTGGTAATGGTGTTCTAGACTCACTTTAATCTTAGCTAATGGACTTACCAGCCAATAAGAAATCCAGTTATCATGTCATGTAACCTTGTAGAACAGCTAACTATTAATTCTAATCAATCCAGGTATTGTAAAATGAAACTGTGTACTAGAAACACATGAAGTAATTAATTCAAATAACAAAGGATTTAATTTTTAATTAAAATTAAAACTATAGAGGTATTACCCTCCTATCCCATGGCCTCAAAATTATGGAAAAGATAGTTGAAGCTAGAGTGCGAACAATATTAGAGCCCATCTTAGAAGAGGAACAACATGGGTTTAGGGCTGGAAGAAGCACAACAGATCTAATATTTGCCTTGAGAATGCTGGTAGAAAAATATTGGGAAAGAGGGAAAAACCTAATTATTGCGTTTATGGACCTAGAAAAGGCATACAATAATGTTCCTAGATCAACTATCTGGAAAAGTCTAAGAAAACTTAAAATACCAGAGTACCTCATTAGAAAGATCCAAATGCTGTACAATAACTGCAAGAGCTGTGTCAATGTTGGGGATGGTTACTCTGAATGGTTTAGTACAACCAAAGGAGTACAACAAGGAAGTGCCCTTTCACCCCTTCTGTTCATAGCGGTGATGGATAACATCTTAAAAGAACTAAAAAGAACATTCAATAGAGATCTACAGGCACTGGTGTTTGCAGATGATGTAGCAGTATGGGATGAAACAGAAGAAGGAATACAAAACAAACTGAAGATGTGGAATGATAAGTTTGAAGAATATGGAATGAAATTGAATAATAATAATAAAAAAACTGTAGCACTAAAAATAAGCCGAAAGAATACAGACTTTCATATAAAATTACAAGACCACGAAGTTGAAGTTGTTGATCAATTCAGCTACCTGGGGAGCATAATTGCCAATAATGGTAGAAGTGAGTTAGAAATAATGAGTAGAGTAACTAAAGGAGCCAACTTCTACAGTACCGTGCGAGGCTTACTATGGGACATGAAGGTTCCCAGAAGAACAAAAATTGTCTTGTACAAATCATATCTCATTCCTATTCTCACATATGCTTTGGAAACATGCACACTAACATCAAGGGACCTTAGCAAGATCCAAGCATGTGAAATGAAGTTTCTTAGAACGGCCCTCCAGAAAACTAGTCTTGACCACATAAAGAATGATGAAATTAGATCAAACCTAGAGCTAAGGGAATCCATGGAAGAGAGACTTATGTCATCAAGACTTCGGTAGTTTGGGCATGTGAAGAGAATGACTAGTAAAAGACTGCCAAAAACTTATTTGGAAAAAAGGATAGTGGGCAAAAGACCAGTGGAAAGACCAAGAAGAAGATGGACAGACCAACTGAAGGAGGACGTAGAGAGAAGAGGCTGGAATTGGGAGTACATCACAGACACAGAAACTTTTCTGGACAGGAAAAGGTGGAAAACAATCGTCTATAACAACCAAGGCTCGTAAACCACACCTGGGAAACTGGAGATGGTCCCCAACGATAATGATGATGAACAAAGGATTAGGAAAATAATCCACCACTCATCAGAGTTAAATGCTGGAGGGCTACCACGAAGATCCAACACATAAGACAAACACAAATGTAAAATATTTTTGTTTAAAACCCTATTTAAGGTTTTAAACTGAAATGTTGTACATTTGCGTTCATTTTGTGTTTATACTTGTGGTTCTCCAGCCTTTAACTTCGGTAAGTAATGGGTTATTTTCCCTACCCATTATTTGTGTTGTCTCAAAGCAATTTCTTTTTCTTCAGTACCATAAAATAACACTTGATACTAGAGTTGAACTTTTTTGAGCAAGAATAACCAAAATCATAGGTTGGGGTAAATAACTGTTCAGGAATACCATTCATTATATGGTACACAAATAGCATTCATTACAGGTTCTGTTACAGATGCCATCCAGCTTTCATCTGTGGTTAACAGTCCTTTATATACTTATAATGATAAGGAAAATATTTTAAGGCAATGAATAGAAGGAAAGAGAGAGAAAATAAACCCAACATTTACCATAGATTGGGGCAGCAGAGCAGCAATGTACACTAAAAAAATAAACGATAAACACACACAACACACTGTTTCAGTGATGAACTTTAGTCTTGATAGCAGTCGAGATACATGGCAAGTAGATCCAATATGATCACATTGATATCTGTAAGGGAACAAAACAGGGTTAACAGTGCGGTGGGGGGGGGGGGAAGGGGTGGAGGATGTGGAAATCTTCTATATATATATATATATATATATATAATAACAATGAAAAAAAAGACGCTAAGTAGCGGAAAGGAATCAAATTAGGATAGGGAAATGAGCCACCACTTACCTTTAGATGATGGATGTGGGGCGCGAACACACAGAAAAGACACAAACACAAATAATAAAGAAATTTTCGGGAAAAAACCCTTCTTCAACAAGAGAACATTATGAGAGGTGGGTGCACCCGGAGACTGCCTCACGGAAAGACCGCCGGTCGACCGGCGGTCTTTCCGTGAGGCAGTCTCCGGGTGCACCCACCTCTCATAATGTTCTCTTGTTGAAGAAGGGTTTGTTTCTCCCGAAAATTTCTTTATTATTTGTGTTTGTGTCTTTTCTGTGTGTTCGCGCCCCACATCCATCATCTAAAGGTAAGTGGTGGCTCATTTCCCTATCCTAATTTGATTCCTATATATATATATATATATATAATGTACATTAGGATAGGATAAAAAACCACTGCTTACCAAAGAAGGGGATTCCAGCGGCGTTGGTACACGAAAAAACAACACGAACACACAAAGAATAAAATTTTCGAGCATGGCTGTTCCTCAGTA
Source organism: Vandiemenella viatica (assembly GCA_031002005.1). NCBI lineage: Eukaryota > Metazoa > Arthropoda > Insecta > Orthoptera > Morabidae > Vandiemenella > Vandiemenella viatica. The sequence continues at coordinate 110,880,737 of JARYHS010008074.1, forward strand.
GAAGTGAGATGGCTGCACGCAGCGCTGCCGTGCAGCCATCTCACTTCTACTGAGGAAGAGCCATGCTCGAAAATTTTATTCTTTGTGTGTTCGTTTTTTTCGTGTACCAACGCTGCTGGAATCCCCTTCTTTGGTAAGCGGTGGTTTTTTATCCTATCCAATGTTCATTATATCCGCTTTTAGCACCTTTGTTTCCTAACAATCTATATATATAAATAGACGTGCGTTTTCCTATATTTCACTTTTCAGCCACCACTACCTAGCACAGATCACTGGTCTTTGTGTGTGGAAGTAGCATGGAGTTTCCTGTCATGCACAATGTTGGCCAGATGTCGATAGCTGTGGAGATGTGAGAGATATGATGGTTAAAAGTGGTTGATGCAGGGCATTCTCGTATTTCGAACAAAGACATGTGTCTCCGTATATGTCACTCTGCTGCCACAACTACATAGCATACACCAATGGTGTTTGTGTGTGGTAGTGGTATCATGTCTCCTGTTGTGCACTATGGTGGTTAGATGTCGGTAGCTATGAGGGGGTGGGAGATATGGTGGTTGAAAGTGGTCGACCTGCGACACTTTCATATTTCTACCAATAACGTATGTGTCATGGTGTATCACTTTTCAGCGAAAACTATCTAGCGCAGATCACTGGTGTTTGTGTGTGGTGGTAGCACAGAGTCACCCGTCGATCACAGTGTTGGCCGAATTTCGGTAACTGTGAGAGTGTGGGAGATATGATGGTTGAAATTGGTCGATCAAGGATATTTTCGTATTTCAACCAAAGACGTGTGTCTGTATATTTTACTTTGCTGCCTGAACTACATAGCGCAGATAACTGGCATTTGTATGTGGTAATAACATCTAGTCTCCCATCGTGCAGTATGGTGGTTAGAAGTCGGTAGCTGTCAATCCAAATTCTTTACAAACACGAAGTTGTGGGTACCAGCTAGTAATGAATTAATGCTATGGGGAAATACCTGTGGAAGTGGGGGATGTGATGCAATATTCTCCCATGTACAGAGATAATATTTTCCCACAATTATTGATTATCAATAATTTTGTTACTGCAGCCCTCCTACTATCAACTTTGATGAGTGCTGGGTATATTTATCTTTCATTTCCATAAATATACCAAACAAAATTTGACATTCAAAAGTTACCATAATTTTCTCTTGATAAGTTGCTGTTGGCACCTTTTAGTTTGTAAATCAAATGTTTCATGTTTTAAATCTAAACTTTTTCATCATTTGTAATTTATCTTAGAATATTCACCTGTTGCAGAAAATTGACTTCTTGTACCCTTATGTTACTTATATCTTTCCTAGATAATTTTTTTTTAAAAAATATTCTGTTGTGCATGTAAAAGAGTAAATGTGGCTGTGAGAATGTTGAATTTAGTCCAAAGTTCTAGTTACTTGTATTTGCTGTTTGCTAATATTCTAACTTCTTGCAGCATTTGCAGGCATTATGTTTAAGCATATAGTTTGTTCTTCATTGTCAGACTTATTTTTTAACTTTTAACATAGAAGTTTGTTGTATGAAGAAGTTTGTATAACTTCTCCAGGAGTCAATGAAATCTATTTTAATCGAGGTTGTTTGCAGGTGGTGCGATGTTGGACCCTCGGGAACATGTCAGAGGTGTGGTTGAAACCCTTCGTGATGTAGGAGTGCGAGACATCCGTGGTGTGGGTGAGATGCGTGGTGGAGCAGGTGTGGGGGTAGGTGACCCACGTCGCCTGAATGGTACTGGCGTGGGTGATGCTGGTGGTGTGTGGGGTGGTCATCCAGCTGCAGGAGCCCCTCATCACGCGGCTACCCAGCACCATACTGGACAACCACCACAGGCTAAAATTGTCGCACCAGCTGTGGCTGCTGCAGGTTGGTGGAGACTGCAGTCCATACATTCTCAATGTTCATTTTAATATATGTGAAGAGTGACCGCAAAAGGCGTTGACCATGAAATGTATAAAAGTTAGGAAAAAACAATACCTACATTCTGTCCTGGTAGTTATTATAAACTAATTTAATTTATATTGCAGCAAGGGCACATATAATTATCGTATCACAAATGTACACATGTGAGAATAAGCAAGTCTTAGTATAGTTAAAGTATTATGCTCCAGAGCATAGTGTTGTGATAACTCGACTGTTTGTTAATGAAATGCTAAAACTCCTGTCACAACTTTCATGCTGTGTTTTGAAGTTGAGAATTACACCATGTATGGGCACTCAGCACAAAAAGTCCGTTTAGTTAGTGAAAAACAGAACGTAAGTGTTGATTGATACAAGTGTACATATAATAATTATGTGAGATAAAGCCAAATCTTGTTTGATTTGGCAGACTGTAAGCAGAACATTTTGAATGAAATGCCAGCAACTTCATTGCCTCATGTTTTGTAAAATGGATATGTGCTATCCTATCTACTGTTGATAATTCAAAATTGCAGCATGTTATGGATAAATTGAACAGTGTATGAAATTGCATTAAGGCAATGTGAAAACAAATAAGTATAGAACAATCGAACTCAGCTCAAGACAGATGGACGATAACCTGCCCCTCCCCCTATTTTCACACACACACACACACACACACACACACACACACACACTTTTGGGTGACTCTTTAGTCACATAAAGAGACTTGGTTGGGTCAACAAGTACATCCACTATAATCCCTCCCATACAATTCATATGATAAAGTTTTACTGTAGATCTGTTTCATTTCCTTTGATTTTTCTCTTCCCCATCTTTGGTCTTGCCATTTACATATGTCATCAGCTGAGGAGTATTAGCTATTGTAACAGGAAAACGTTGCATGGGGTACTGCAACATTCTCACATTAACTTGATCGTGATGCCTATTATGTGATATTTCTGATATCTTTTACTGAAGATGCTTCTCGGTTCATATACTTTATTTAGGTTTCCAGTCTGTTTACTATCACTACAGCAGCATATAACGATGGAGTGGTTACACATCCAAATAAAGTCACCACTTGAAATAACACTCTGTATTCTTCGAAAGCTAATGAATTTAATATTGACATCAGATCACATGTTAGAAATATCAATGAATGCTGAATCAGACATTCAAAATCACATTGAGGATCGCAGGTTATTCTTCAAGTCACAACACGGCTTAAAGCGTTCACTCTTGCAGACAGACTTACACCCCAAATTAGAGCAAGCTTGTTGAATTGTTTAAACACTGCTATTGTTGACTTCTTAACACATTGTGCGAAAAGTTTCTCACTGAGTTTATTACTACATGTCTTTTCTATCGCACAAATATTAGTGTCCGCGAACTGTATATGAGGCGTTAGAATTAAACTTGTAGTAGTTTCGTTTTGGAAATCTCACTTGTGTGGCGTGACATGATGGTTAGATTAAGACTGTTGGCCTGCACTGCTGGTTTGATATTGAAGTCCTGTACAGCTGGTTTGATACTAAGGCCAAGGCAAGGAAAATGTCCACTTGATATACACTCTGGCTAACCATGAGCTGGATTGATCTGGAATATCGGTGTATCCCTATGGAAAATACTATTCTCTTGTGAATTACTAAAATCCTATTTTCTCATGGTACATAATTTTTAATCAGATTTTCCCAAAACTTTTATAGTCTGATTTATTTAGAACCTTTTAGGTTATTACAAATTTTCTTATAACTGTTCTGGTTTAGGAGTTATGAATTTCTAAAAGTCATACCAGTATATGTCTTCAAGTTTCAATACTAAAGTTCCATTTTCCTCCCATTAAATCTCAAATTACTGTTAAACTGTTATTATTATTAAATGAAGTTTTCTCTCTCACTTAAGCCTACTGTATCTCACCATTTTATTTACAAAATTCAAATTCTTTACTTTACTGGAAAACATATTTAGAATTTATCTACCATCACTATTTTTAGTTATAAAGGGTGTCATAATGTCAGCAATATGCTGCCATGGTAAAATTTGAGTTATCTCTTTACATGAATTGATAATTTTATATTTAAGACTTTTCCTTGTGTTTGCCCCATGCATGTGCCAAAATATAACTTGAAATTGAAATATCTCTTTGAAGGAAATTTTTAGGCCATACAAATTACACCTTCAAATAATCTGGGTACCTGCATGGTCCCATCTTATGCCTTGGTCATCTGGAGGAACATTTCCTGAACCACACGCCCTTTAAACCTACCATCTGGTTCAGATACATAGATGATATATTTATGATCTGGACCCACAGTGAAAACCAACTCCTTGAATTTCTACATTCCCTTAACAATAGCAACAATTCCCTCAATTTCACCTGAAACTACTCCCGCTCACACATCACATTCTTCGATGTGGACATCATGCTCAGGCATGGTGCCCTTCATACATTTGTCACATCCAACCCACTAATGTACTGCAATATCTACACTTTGATAGCTGCCATCTGTTCCATACTAAACACTCCCTCCCGTACAGCCTTGCCATCCGTTGCAGTCGCATTTGTTCTGATGCTCATTCCTTCCACCAAAACTCCCAGAACCTATCCCAAGCTCTTATTTCCCATTGTTACCCCACGGATCTTGTACATAAACAGATCTCCCGTTTGATAACTTACCCTTCTTGTAACCATTCTTGCCTGTCACCTACAAAAACCGTCAATAGCACTGCCTTTGTCACCCAGTTATGTCCTGGCCTTGAGTCCATCAATCAAATCTTGCAACAGGGGTATGACTTCCTTCACTCCTCCACTCCTTTCTGTCCAAAATTCTACCCACTGTCTCCCATACATGGTTTAGCAGACCACCCAATTTTAAGAACATCTTAGTCCACAAATACCCTCTGTCGAACTCTCCAAAAACACCATATCGATCTTTTCTGTGTAATAGACCTCGCTGTTAAACCTGCAACATGCTTCCATCCACTACTACATATTCCAGTCCTACCACAAGGAAAACTTTCCCTGTCACAGGACATGCCACGTGATCAACAACTCGTGTCATATACCAACTAAGTTGCCTCCAATGCACTAGTTCCTACATAGACCTACACAGCAACTCTTATTTAGAATGAATGGCCACAGACAAACAGTCTACACCTGCAACTTGTACCTTCAAATACCGGAACATGCCAATAGCCATGATTCCAACAATCTCAACGACTGTTATACTGTTAGAGCAATCAGAATTTTCCCCGATAGCACCACTGCATCAGAACTCCGGAGATGGGAACTAGCGTACCAGAATATCCTGGATACCTGACACACTCCAGTGATATATCGTCTCTGTACTGTCTACAGAAATGTTAAAATTGAAGATACTGTAAAATTATACTGTTTGTTAAATACACATAGGTTTTTCTTTTCCAGTGATTGTAATTTTTGTTTGTATCCTTAAGCACTTTGTCTTATGCTAGTCCATTTCTAGTCCTTTCAATTTTCACTTTTGATTGTTTGTAAATTGCAAACATTATGCACCACTTAAGCATTACATTCTGTAATTCTTACATATATTGACCTTTAAGCTAATATTTAATTTCATTGACCACAGCAACTGGTTTAGAGTTTTAATATTCTACCTTTTTTGCTTTTATCTACTTCCTGTGTCTTTGATACTTGGTCCAACTTTTGCTATTATATTGCCACCATATGTGTGCTGTTTGAAGTCTCATATAGTTTCATTTTTCTATATTAGATATGATGCGGCACCTCTGAAATTCAGGTATTCTGATTAAAAAAAAATTAAATTAATAATCAGATGGCATTTTGAATGCTACCATAAGGTTTGTATCTTCATTACTAGAAGAAATCGTACAAAAAAGGAAAGAAACAACACCAGAATGAATCGAACAAAGACGCTTAAATTGTTATGGACACATGATTAGAATGGTTGGACAGTAACTTTTTAAGGGACTTTGATCTATGCTTTGTGACATAATGCTTTGGGGAGGGATAAGAAAGTGGATTTGGATGATGGTGTTGAAAGTACAGTAAGAGTTGAAATCTGAAATATGGGAGGTGGCCAATGCTGTAAGTGCTGTAGGAAGGGAAAAATATTTGTACTAAATAGGCATTCTTGACAAATTTTTATAGCTTATTTTATTCAAATGGGCACTACTATTTTACTATTATTTATTTTTATGCATATTGTTCCTTCTTCCCTACCTACCTGTGATATATAAACAATGTAATCAATTGTTTGTGGCCACACTTAATACCATCTTAACTAAGTCTGAAAAATGGGTTGTGTTTTCCTTTCCCTGTAACCCCAAAGGCAGGTGCTTGCAACAGTTCTAAACAGTTAGTTTGTTATTGAATAAATTTGATTTTCCATATTTATTTTCTTTCAAGAATTGTTTTGTTCTTGTCAGGAAGTGTCAATAGATTTTATCCAACTCACGTGAAATATTTGTTGATTTTTTACTTTTCTGTTACTTTTTTTTTCTATTTGACTGTAACTAATAGAAATCACTTAACATAAATCAATATAATTGCAAGGAAAGGGAAAATGACTCATCACTCACCAAAGTTGAAGGCAGCGACGAGAGAAGAACATATATCAAGAACACACAAATAAACTCAATATTTCGGTTTACGCAACCCTCGGCAAGTGCACACCTCCCAAGCCTCATGACTCATTTTCTCCATCATGAATAAGGTTCAATAATTACAATTATATTAGTTTAATTAACATAAATCAATTCATGAATTTGTTGAATATTGCAGAAAAACTGTTACTAAACGTTAAGTTTTGAAGTAACAAGGACTGAATGCTATGATTTCTCATTAATAGTACAAATGTATGCAGGTAATATTAAATATATGGGAAGGTGAAGATAACAGTTGTTCTTATTGACATCAATTTTCAAAACTACTCATTCTTTCAGGTGTTAATCAATGGGCAGCTCCTCCACCAAAAGACATGGGTCTAGGAAGTGGTGTGAGTGTTGGCAAGCCATCTGGTTGGGAAGAACCATCACCTCCTGCACAGCGCCGCAACCTGCCAAACTATGATGATGGAACGTCTTTCTGGAGTAACCAGCATGGTCGAATTGGTATGTACTGTAAGCACCATAGAATTTGGGTAAATTCTAGATTTCTTGGCTATAGGGCGTAAGGGAGGGGGTTAGCTTTCCAGTAAACATAAAATTTTTCAGTTAGCAACTACAGGACATGAGAGACATGTTTCATGCAGAAGCCGATATTGCAACCTAACTCAGTAAATAAGCCGATTTAAAAACAATAAAGTCACTCAGCATATAATAGAAGCTCTAAATAAACAATTTATAATAATAAACAACCTTTAAACTAACCTGAAACAGTGTTATCCATAGTTATCCAAGTTGTAAACAGTCGATTTTGGTTACGTGATAGTTTCACTAATTCTTAACACTTTTCGGTGCAGTAAAGTAATTTTATAATAATAGTAATCCGAAAGGAACTTAAATTCAGTAGTTTCAGGCCATATAAATAAAGGAAACATAATTTTAAACACTTCGTTAGACACATTTGCATTTTCGACACTAAATAACAACACGTTTGCGATAATTTCCTGAGCTGGAAAGTAAATTTTCTGAAAGAGTAAAGAACACGATACAACATATTCAAATTTTAAATCATTCCATGCAGTAGATCAAATATTAAATCAATTTTAAGTTACTACGTTGTAAACAAGAACGTGGTAATTTCGAAATTAAACTGCAAGTTATTAAGACCACTACAGTAAATAAAATAACTTTTTAAACACTTAATAAAATTAAAAGAAAATTCAGAGAATAAAACCTTTCTGATATAAGTAGCACTTTAATAATTATTAACCAGAAACCAAGTTTTTCTAACATGTCTTCCAATCGGTATAAACCTCTATTTTTGTAAGATAAATAACTCCTCTAATACGCCTCCTATAATAATAAAAGTTACATTTTTTAAATCAGGAGCAAGCACCGAACACATTGACACAAATTTAAACACGATATTTTGTAATTCAGCAGGAATTTCTAAAATTGCACAAATCAAGCAATAGCCCGGGGATTTACTAACCGTTTTTAGGAAGTCAATTACCATTACGCCCGCACACTTTAATTATTTACAAGAAAAAAGAGTTAATTTAGAATTATGGTCATCATACTTTTAACAAACCTTAAGGGCCAGGCTACTGTTAAATTTTGAACACTAACTATAATAAAATTTTATCAGACTATTTTCATTAAGCGCGAGGTCACAGTAAGCATGTGGCTGAGAGTATATATTGGGGTGCTTAGGCTGCCTGGGCTGCCTTTTGTCTCATGTCGCGGAGTTAATCATGTGCTAGTGTGCTGGCCCGCCGCTAGCTGTTTGAGCGCCCGCGTGCAATATTGATTATGCCGCCCCCTGTCTAACTACAGCCAGTGGTGGATCTCGAAAATTTCCGAACCCGGTCAAAAAACTGTGAGATTGCCGCCCCTTTGAACACTTTTTGCCGCCCCCATTGTTGTCATCCCCAGTGTCGCCGGCCGCCCGAAGCAGCTGTTGAGCTAAAAAAAAAAAAAAAAAAAAAGGGTCGCCCGCTACATAATACACTGCAAATTTCGTCGTGGCGACAATGGAGTGGCAACTACTATCCGCGGGGCGGCGACTGTCGATCACTCGTTTTGCCGCCCCCCTCGATGTGCCGCCCGCGTGCGGTGCACGCCTTGCACGCCCGCTTACGGCGGCCCTGCTAGTGTGTTGTAAGAAATCCTTTGGGAGTCAACGAAGATGGCTTCTGGTAGACTTCGAGCTAGTCACAACATGGGAGACTCAGGGCCACGTTGAATTTTCCTTCCAGTCAGTGGTGCAATCTGCGATTATGAACTTCTAATTTTTCTAACGGGGTTTAGTCTAGTACTTCTTTCTCTTCATGACTTGTGATTTTTGGAGACGTTTAGTTCAATTTTGCCATTTGAACTGTATTTACTATTTTCAAATGTGACTGTGAAATAAATTTAAAATTTTTCTTCAAGTGAACTCTTTCATACTATCGTAGTGCACATTAACCTTTCCTTAGCTTTTGATTTAAATAAGCTCTGTGGCGACCGCTAGGCTTTACAGTTGAATTATCCAGACTGGTCATTCAAATTTATTATGGAAAATTTAGCCGAATTTTAAGCAAGTCAGAAGTTAGTTAAGATACCTAAACTGATACTCCCACCCCCAGTATCAGTTTTCACCCTTACAGTACCTTTAGTTTGAAAATTAGGAAGATGGATAAGTTTAAATGCTTCAGAATATGATTTGAGTGATTTGCCCTGGGAGAAAGGTCAGTATTCAGTTTGTGAAAGGACTGATAATACAAATCAAAAAAACGTATCTTGAATGCTTACTAGAAGAGGTATTTTAGGGTTATTGCCTTCTCTTTCATCTTCTTTTTCGTCTTCAGTATGCGTTATTTTTGTTTCATAATTTTTGCTTGGCCACTAAATATATCAAGTTTTTTTTGAGTGTAAGGCATTTGATGAAGCCAGACACAAGTGGATACATGACTTGATCTGATAATTCACATTATGATCCCTTTGTGCCAACACTAACAGGTGGGAACATGTGATCATCTAAGCAACACCACATATTATGATTTATTCAATTTATTTAAAATCCATAACTTTTAAAACACAAATCTAAATGCTTTTGCTTGATATTTGTTTTGGTAGAGCATATTTTCAGTGACATGGCTATGCATGCATGAAAGTGGAGAACGTTGTATCGCTTAGTCACAAATATAAGTACTTAGCCTCTCTTCCCGATGGCGCCACTGTCACCAGAGAAATTTATTATCATGTAGTACATGATCTGAGACAACTATTGTTAAAATTTTAGCCAAATCAGACTCATAGTTTTGATGTGATCACGTGTAAAAGTGGGTGTGTCCGTGGATTTTAGAAAAATGGAAAAAGAGCAAGAGCAATATCGGTCGGTGATTCGATTCTTGTTTTTGGAAGGAAAATCGTGCAGCGAAATCAAAGAGCTCTTGGGTGCCGCGTTTGCTTACTCCGTACAACAAGCACAACCATGAGACCACTTCACAGCAGCGTTTGACGCTGTTTAAGTGCAATCCGAAGGAGTTTTCTGCGTCGTTATGTGACTCTCGACGAAACATGGATCCACTGGTACATACCAGAGACCAAAGAACAGTCAAAACAGTGGACTTTCCCTAGCGAACATGCTCCAAAAGAGGCGAAGACTGTCCCATCGGCCGGAAAGGTGATGGCCACCATTTTCTGGGATTCACAAGGTGTGATCTACACCGACTACCTGGAGAAGGGCAAAACGATCAGAGGGCTTTACTATGCCGAATTATTCGGCTGATTCGACGCCAAATTGTCGAAAAAGTGGCCCCATTTGGCGAAGAAAAAAGTTCTCTTCCACCATGACTACGCACCTGCTCACACCTCTGCCCGGGGCGGAGGTCCGCCCCCGCCATCCACAGCAAAATTGGTCGAATTGGGCTACAAACTGCTGCCCTATTCACCATATTCTCCAGATTTGGCCCTGTGTGACTTCTTTTTGTTCCCAAACTTGAAGAAGACACTCCCCTGGCAGAAATTTGAGTCGAATGAGGAAGTTATCGCCGTCACGGAGGCATACTTTGCAGATCTCCAGAAAACGTATTTTTTAGATGGGTTAAAGAAGTTGGAGTATCGCTGGGTCAAGTGTATCAAGCTAAAATGAGAAATAAATGTTGAGAAATAAATTACCACTTTTCCAAAATTTTCGTTTTATCTTTTGTAGGCTAAGTACTTATTGGACCGCCCTCATAATCTAAGTGAGGACTTTGGAAGGATTGGTATCAGGTTATACAAAACTTAAATTATTTCAAAGATAATGTAACTGTAGATAGTTTTATATAAAAACTTACATTGAATGCCGTTATCTTCACTGTTTTGCAGTACATCCTATATTCTCATGTCTGATATAGTGCAATAACTTTGCCGACTGGTGTAAAATAAATAAATAAATAAATTTCTTTCTTACCTCTCTTTCACTTGTCTCTTGAAGCTAATGCAAAATACCCCTTCCAGTGTTTTCAATGCCTTCGTCTTTCTCTCTTTCCACTGGAAGTTATATTGTATCTTACTTTTTAATCATTCTGTTTTCATTCCATCTGTGTTCATTCCTATATTTCCATCTTACTTTTATCAGTTTCCCTACTTATGACACCTTACGTGGAGTTCTTGTGTCCCGAAAAGCCCTTAAGTACCTCTTGAAATTTACTCCTTTAATGAGAATAATCAATTAATAAAATAATTACAGGTGTGGTTCTTAACCAGAAAGATCTTTCACAGAAAACAAGGATTATGATAAACGACAAGACTAATGTGTACAATATAGGGAGACGTCTAGTGACTTCATTCACTTTGAAAAATGGAAAACATTACTATATTAATCGGAAATAGACAATTGAAGTTAAAAGTTTTGACTTTTAGGAAAATACTACTACCACACACAAACACCAGTGATCTGCGCTAGATAGTTTTCGCTGAAAAGTGATACACCATGACACATATGTTTTTGGTGGAAATATGAAAGTGCCGCAGGTTGGCCACTTTCAACCACCACATCTCCCAGACCCTCATAGCTACCGACATCTAACCACCATAGTACACGATAGGAGACACGATACTACTACCACACACAAACACCAATGGTCTATGCTATGTAGTTGTGGCAGCAGAGTGACATATGTGGAGACAAATGTCATTTGTCCAAATACTAAAATGCCCTGCATCGACCAACTTTAACCATCATATCTCCCACATCCCCACAGCTATCGAAATTCGGCCAAGATTATGCACTACAGGAAACTCCATGTTACTTCCACACACAAAGACCAGTGATCTGTGCTAGGTAGTGGTGGCTGAAAAGTGAAATATGGGAAAACACACGTCTATTTTTATATATATATCTATAAAACGAAAACCGGAAATATTAGTCGTATAAAAACTCGGAATCTACGCAGCAGAATACGATGGGGTTTTCACCGTTTTAAAGCTTAGAAGCTTAATTCACTTGTCTGGCATGTCTTATGTTTCAATGTCAAATAATGTAGGAGCATTAAATGAAATTCTGAACGTATGGTGAGGAATTCCACAGGAGGAATGACTAGATGCTGCATACGTCGCACTAAACACACAATTACAATATAATATCTCTGACCATAGCCTTTGATGAGCAATTTACAATAATAACCATTTTTTCATACTCCAAACTGAACAAAACTTGAAATATTATTTCCTTTAATACGGGGGGTTTAGTTTTTAAACGCTCGACGGCCGTATTGAATGCGAGGAATTAAGAACGAAAAATCAGTAGAGATTTTCTTTGCCCCTGATGTCTGGCAATGTCTTTGTCCATCAGCTTTCGTATTGGTCTCTGATATCAATGTTATTAAAATCAATTGTTTACGATAATTTTCTGGATAAATTACGTTGAATTATAGGTTCAAGTTTACGTCGCGATACACGACGTTGCTAACTTAGGATAAAATGATTGTATCAATGTGCGTGTGATTGAAGCTTTGAATTTGTGGTGCCAATATTAGCGCAGAATGTGGTTAGGTGGAAATTCAGCCTGGGCCATAATGAAAACTGAAACTTTTTTGTTACAACCAATGGTACGAGGAGTTTAGTTATCAGTTATTTAAGCAACTTTCATAAGCACTATGTCACGTTGTAACATCATGTATCGCGACATAAACTACTCCTGAATTATACAGGTAAAACTAATACTAAAATATCTCTGACGTTTAAGTTTGAATTCAGTTATTCACATTAACCAACGTTTAACGTATTTTTTTTTTTTTTTTTGCTATTGATTGTGTTTTTCAGTATTGGATTTTCTGTATTTGCATAAAAGACTGAATCTGTATAGCTAAAATTTAAGGCGCTTGGAGCTTACAGATTCATTTCGTTCGCTGTAATTAATTCGTACGCTGATGGTTTTCTAGCTTTTATTGATTTTATATTTTATAGCGTTGTTTAGTGATGCAATGGCTTTTAACAGCTTTTATAAATTTCATAATTTATTCAATTGTTTACTAATGCGGTTTTTACGTCAACTGTTGTGCCGCAATTTGATGATGAATTCTTATATAACTCAATGATAGATAGAAAGTAAAAAAAAAAAATACATGTCTCGCTTAGCTCTCGAGTTATCGAAAGTAAAAAATTACTTATAGGTCCTTTCCGTTTGACAACGATTTTCTTCTCAACTTGACCACAAGCGTTAGAAAGAAAACAAAACTCCCATTGTACATGTCCAGCGTGTAGTACCTTGTGACTTTAGGATTGTTTTGGTTCAGGTTTCGTTTCAAACTGTCAATCTCAATTTAGAGATACAATATCCCAAGGACCAAACAATATTTTACATTTCACTTTCATTGTGTCTCGTCAAGTTAGATAAGAATCCATCATCTGGTTTAACGAGAAGTTTAAACGATATACATATATATATACATAAAATCTTCAGTTTTGATTTGTCTTGTGCTCTTACATAAGAATAAATCACCAAATTCCAACGCGACAGTTGAAAGATTTTTAATAAAAGAGTATTCACATTCAACGAATACTGTTTTAGTACTAAATCGACATGGAATTTTGTTTCCTTGTGAAGAAAGTTTAAATGCAACCTTTCTGAGATACAAAAACTTAACTCAAACGGCAAAAATACTCTGTTAGGCGAAAAAGGGTGTGTGGAGAAATTGCTACAGGGGCATGGGCTCTATCGCAATTTAATTAAACTATAAAGCGAGCTTGATGGTTGAACGGTAGCGCTCAAGCCTTGAACTCGAGATCACCTGTATTCAAATCCCCGCCCGGCCATCCATTTTTCGATTTTTCATGGTTTCACAAGCAAAATACTCAGGATATGACACATACCTCTTGGGCTTGTAGCTAAACATTAAATTTTTCCTTACTTTCTGACATAATCTAGCTTTCAGTCGTATTATAATCTAATCGATATATCGAATGTCAGACAAAAATATCTGGCGTTTGGAGCTAAAAGAAGAGTCATTGTGTTCATAATAATTAATGCGTGGGCTGATGGCTTTTAATAGAAATAGAATGTTGTATTAAGACTTAAGTGTTGCAAATAAAAACAGTTTAGGACAACAAAGCAGCTTTTCTTCATTTTATAATTTATTGCGTTGTTTCGTAATGCAGTTTCTGTGATAACCATGGTGCCATAGTCTGTAAATCCCTGAAATAAATCGAAGTAAAGATTTTTTTATTTATTTCTCGCTTATTTCTGAATAACTGATACACAGCTGTGAATACCTGATATTCAACTATACAGGTACAAAATAGAATTTAATTTTGAGCTACAGTGCAAGATGAAATAACATAATGAGAAATTTTTTAACTCCAGCGGCAGATGAGCCAGCACATTCAGACACATCTAATGTTTGACGCTACGAAAACTCGTTCAAAATCGATTCAGCAGTTTTCAGATAATGCTTGATTATTGTTAAAGTAAAGGTGCCGTAACGGCTTAAGATATACGTAAAATTTTAATTTTGAAACCAAACTTTCAAATTCTGAACATCCACTCAAAATGTGTATTTTTTACGTAATGCCGGAATAAACAGATATATTCCAGATACATTTTTATGTATGTGGTATGTAATAATGTGCGTAATGTTTCGATTTTCGAATAACGTGCTTAATGTTTCGATTTTCGAGCAGCAACATTAGCAAATGTAATTAGGTTGAAATGTAACTTGGACTAAAATGAAACTGACATTCCGTATCAAAGCACCCAAGCCACCCCGTTCTTGGAAGTGTGCTGTTAAATGACCGGTTAGTTTAGTACCGGAAATGGCCGGTACGAAATCAGTAAAACTTGGTAAGCATGAATCTGTTCAGACGAATAAAAATAGTGTACAGATAAATAAAATTAAACCCACTTCTTTTTTGGTAAGGTTGGGGGTGAATCTAGGTATGTTTTAATTCCGGAAATTGATGGCCCAAATTGTATGAAACTTGGAACATGTTACTGATTGTATGAATAGAAACAGTGTATGGGTAAATCAACAACAACTAAACCGGGCAATGCCAGGACCTCTGCTAGTATATATATATATAAAAGAAAAGAAAGGGAAATTAAGCGACCACATACCAAAGTGGATGGATACGATGAGAGGGAACACTTATGCTGACAAACAAATACACAATATTTCAGCATCTGCCTTGTTCACAAGTAGAAAAACGGGCCATTAGGCTCGGAACGTGTGTACACAACGGAAAAAAAAAGGTAGTGATCGGTTAATTGGATTTTAATGGTGGTTAAGTCCAGGTGGGTGTCTCGTATCCAGGATATTCTGTTACGCTAGTTCCCATCTCTGAAGTTCTGCTGCAGTGGTGTTGTCAGGGAAAACTCTGACTGCTCTCACAGTAAAACTGTAGTTGAGGTTGTTGGAATCATGGCTATTGGCATGTTCTGGTACTGGAAGGTATACACAGTCCACACCCGCAACCTGTACCTTCCAGTACCAGAACATGCCAATAGCGATGATTCCAACAACCTCAACTACTGTTTTACTGTGAGAGCAGTCAGAGTTTTCCCTGACAGCACCACTGCAGAAGAGATGGGAACTAGCGTACCAGAATATCGTGGATACGAGACACCCACCTGGACTTAACAACTGTTAAAATCCAATTAACCCATCACCACCATCCCCCCCCCCCCCCGTGTTTATACCGTACCCTTACTACATACGTCGCCTGCAATATATTATCTCAAACATTGCATACCGGATATCGATAGTCTACTCCTTAGCCGTTGCCTCACCCTCCCCCACTACTCGGTTAGTCATTAGGTAACGTTCGTTGTGTACACATATTCCGAGCCTATTGGCCCGTTTTTCTACTTTTGAACTAGGCAGTTGTGTAGTTGTTTGTCAGCATAAGTGTTCCCTCTCATCGCATCCGTCCACTTTGGTATGTGGTGGGTTAATTTCCCTTTCTTTTCTTATTTATATCACCTAGAAGCCGCTTCCATTTTCCTTAGTTGCATCTTTATATATATATATATATATATAAAAGATTTGGAGCTTGTCTGTCCTTTGGTGGAAATTGTGCATGTGTTGAGATTACTGCTATTAAAAAATGAGAATGATCGTGTCAGTTCTTACAGTTCTTTCGTTGGGCTATTCATCCGTATGCCATCTTTATGTATTGCTCCAGAATTTTTTTAAAAGAATTTTACGCTCAAATTTTTCCACTTCTGTGATGCCTAAAGCCCCCGTCGTGATTGTTTCTGATGCATACAATGCTTCTGGTATTACAACTGTGTTGTAGAGTCAGAATTTGTCTTGCTTTGATATATTTCTGTTGTTATAAAACACCCTCTGAAGTTTTTCTGATCTTTCCACATTTGATACCTTGTTAGATTCTTCTATTTGCATGTATTAACCTACTCTTTTTAGGTTTCCAAATTGTGTGTGAATTGTTTGGATGTTGTTGTTTTGTTTTTCCATGTACTGTGTTTTTTTCATACATCATTTGTATCTATTTTGGCAGCAATTTTATGTAAATGTTCCAATGCTTCTTGTGCATTGTTTTTGAGTATCACCTGGTCATCCTCAGATACCAATTATCTTATGATTGTTATGGTTATCGTGTCCTTCCTAACTGTTTTCCTTAGACCTATCTCTCCCATCGTTTGATAACTTTGTCCAATACCATGTTGAATAAGATTGGTGATAATCCATCTTTTTGCCTGACTCCTATGCAGTTTTTGATTGGTTCTGACGTTTCTCCCATAAATTTTATTTTAGATGTCGTATTAATGAGTGTTTGCTGTATGAGTGCTCTTGTATTGTCTATGCTGTATTATTTCATTATGGCAAAGAGTGTTTGTCTTCTTGAAGCCCCAAATATGTTTACAGTATTGTTTCTTTGACTTATATTCAGGAGTGTTCTCAGTTTCCAAATCTGTCAAATGCATAAGCTTCCTTTTCTAAAACATGCGAGGTATTCACCTATTTGTGAATCTACCTGAGGATCTAGCCTGTTGAGTAGTGCTTTGGGGAGGACTTTATAAGTGACTGGCAGCAATGGGGTACCTCTGTAATTGTTGGGATCCGACGTGTTGTCCTTTTTATGCGGGGGTTGAATTAGTGCACATTTACATTTTTGTGAGATTTTTTTCTGTGAACCAAACTTCTGTGATAATTTTATGAATTTTCTTTGTGATGCTTCATTTCCAAGCTTCCAGATCTCGGCAACAATGCTATCTTCTCCTGGTGCTCTGTTGTTTTATGATTTTTTTTGTCTCTTCGAGTGTGAGTTGTGTGGAATCCAGATTTGGCACTGTATCTGTGAGGACTAATTTTCCTGTTGGTTTCTCACACCCTGTTTTTGTTGAATGTATGTTTTTATTTTCTAATTTCTTTTTAAGTTTGTTTTTGGACTATTTCAAATTACTGCCATGTTTCTATCATTCTGTTACTGTTGAATTTAGTCCATGCCCGAATCCTTCATCATATTCCACCATTTGTGTTTGCATTTTCTAGGATGTTGTCCCCAACACATTGCCTTCTGGGCTGTATTTGCGAGGCTTTTCCAATTTTCTGTTGCATTTTGATTAATTTGTTTAATGGCTTCTTCACTGTTTATCTTCAGATATTCAGATTTGCTCTGTGGTTACAGTCTTCTTTGTTGTTTTCCTATTTCTTGGGACTGGCCTAATCTTTACTTGTAACAAGTAGCGATCTGATTCAAAGAATCCTTTATGCATTTATAATTTCTCTTCTGCTTTTGCTTGATATAAGGTAATAATCCAAGTTGTAAGCTTCCATCAGGGCTTTTTAAATTGTATTGACGTTATTTTTAGGTCAAAGTGTTGACAATACTTTGAGGTGTTCTCCAGTTTTGTTCTTACAATTACGTGCTGTATGTGGGCCTGTGTTTTTTCTGTTTTTTTTTTCTTTTTTTTTTTTTCTCTTTGCCTAACTGTGCATTGAATTCCCCTAGTAGAATTTTTACACAGCTTTTGGGTATTTTGTTGTTAACTTTCTCCATATTTTCCCAAAAATCTTCAACGTCTTTGGATTCTTTCTGTTCTGATTATTTGTGAATGTGTGTGCATTTAGGGCTATTTTGGTCACAAGCGGTATTTTATTTCCCACTTACCCTCTGCATCTGCAGAATGCTCTCTTATCCGCCACCTAGGTACATGCTGGATGGGGGACAGCAAAAGCCCTCACCAGAAGTGAAATACAGTATATATCTATATAACAGCAGCCACATTTTTCATTGCTTGTTTGGATTTAATGTTTACTGTCAGAATGTGTTGTTATAAATGTTACCTAAACTAAATGCAATACTTCATTGTCATTGTGTGTTAGTTTAATTTAAATTCATTCTTTAATTTTTGCTTGATGCTCGCGCAAAGAAAGAAAATTCTATAAATTTACATTTTTTGGTCCCTTTGTTATTGGGAACAGTGTAATTTATCATGATGAATGTTGGTATGAGTAGGCTCCTATCACATAAGCCATTGATTCTCAAACTGTGGTCTGTGAAGATGGGGCAGGTGGTCTGCATGCAGAATATTAAACATTTAATTCTAATTGAATTGAAGATATCATAACAAAAAATAAATTGGTAATAATTATTCACATAAAATGGGGGCAATACTTGTACTGTATAATGACCATATGCTTATAAACCAAATTTTCTAAACTCCATGAATATTTCAGTGACTAAGCAAAAATCTGGTTTTCCCAGAATATGAGGATATACTGAAGCCTTACTATAATATAATACATTTCTAGTTGGCATGAAAAAGGATGGCATTCTTTTAATGATTAAGTTAATGACAGTTTTATAAAGACACGAAATCTTCACAGGTTTTCCGCCGGATAATATTTTAAAAAGACAAGCTTTCGGCTGCTTGCTCTGCCGCCATCATCAGGTCCATTGTACTTAAGAGAACAACCAGAACTGCATTGGATCACGGAACCGCAGCAGGCCAGGATTGTATCTTCTTCTGATTGGCTGACTACAATGCCCGTTTCCATTCTGTGTCTGTAATTGGTCGGCTCTGGAACCAGCTGTAGATGGGGTTGGACGGATCTGCCAGTGCTGTCCTACTATCCATCAGCTAAAGCAGTGATTGTTGTAGAATGGAAAGAAAGATGGTTTTCACGCACCAATGTTCAAAATATTATTCGGTGGAAAACCTTCGAAGATTTCGTGTCAATGATACGCCGGGAAAGCCTTGTTTCTCATAGTTTTATAAAGGTCTTGATTGAGATGAAGATCACAAGGGATCTCGATAAATGCCAGTAACAATTGGTAGGGTTTGTTAATAGTATGCACATAAGTAGAAAAATTACACCTGTACAAGTTAATGGTTCATAGAATTATTTTTGACAGTTTACTGACCCTCTCGTTAAAAATGTTTGAAAAACACTGGCATATGCTATCTCTGTGTATTGACAGGTAGACAGACAAACTGACAAAATTCCAAGTTTCATAGTTTCACATTATCTTGAACTAGTAATCTTCTGATAATAGCTAATAATATTTCAATATTTGAATTTTTCCCCAAATTTGATGCTCGATTTTTCCTCCATAATCAGTACAACTCCTGAAATATTATTATTCATTTCACCAATGAAGGTCTTATTCAAAATTCTGTTGCCCATAATAGCTTAAAGTAAAGCTGAAATCTGCTTTTTCTTATCTTTACCTTTAACATTTTGTATTGTCAGGCAAAGTATCTCACTGGAAGGAGATGCCAACTCCAAATATGGGTCGCGGGGGCATGCAGTGTCCTCCTGGAATGCCTCAAAACAGGATGCCTGGCAGCAACTCAGCCAGTGCTAAGCCAGATGGCACGCCTATTTGGGCTCAGCCAGGCAGGTGAGGAATAGTTGTGTAGTAAAAAGAACATATGACACATCATTAATTTATCATCTTTTAAATTATTATTTTTCCTTGTAGTCGTAGATTTAAATGTGGGGAAACAGACTGTCATAGATGAAACTGTTTGCTTTCTTCTTTTTAACTATTATTCCATCAGTTAGGTCTTTGCCATATCAAGTATAACATATATTTATCTTAACAAAAAATTAATGAATCTAGTTTTTCTGTTTTATTTTAATTTTGTCTCTGTTTAAGCATGATGAGACTTGTATCAAATTTATTCCTTTGAAATGTAGGAATGGTTCTTGGGGTGAAGGACCACATGATGCAGGAACTA
Organism: Vandiemenella viatica; assembly: GCA_031002005.1. Lineage (NCBI taxonomy): Eukaryota > Metazoa > Arthropoda > Insecta > Orthoptera > Morabidae > Vandiemenella > Vandiemenella viatica. The sequence goes on from JARYHS010008074.1 coordinate 110,900,933, forward strand.
CTGGCTGGGGAGATGAAGCAAAAGTGAATTCTGCTATGAACTCTTGGAATGAGCCTCCTTTGACACCAACATCGTGGGGTGGCCCAAAGCCAAAGAACCCTCTCAACCCAGGAGGATGGATGGATGGTGACATGGATACAAGTTCGTGGGGACATCCTCCGAAGCAGGTGAGTTTCTATTTTCATTTTATTACTCATTCCATTTGTGTAAGAGGAAGCAGTAGTTATTTCTGGAAATTCTGTAATGGTGTAAGTAAACATTTTTAAGGGAGTAGGTAGAAAATGGTATATAGAATTTCACATAACCTTTTTTCAATAAGTATACCTCTATGATTTTAATAATTTTTTGATATATGATCGTTGACTTTTCGGGGTGGTAAAGTACCCTCCAATATTGATGCTGTTTAGTGAAAATTTTGTTATTTCCTGTAGAAACAAATTGAACTACAAAATGTACGATTTTTTACCTTCACAGCAGTCTTGTTTTGCAGATGTAAATAATTTTTAACTGTGTTAGTCATTTTGCTTGTTATCAACATTTCAGTTTGTACTTTGAACCTTCTTCAGGGTTTATTCTACTTGCTGAAACTGCTGCAAGTGGCTGAAGTTATGTCCTTCATAGTTTGTAAGCAAACTAGGATCGATTGTTTTGTTTTTCAGGAGAGAGTACATGTGACTTGTATAAATTTGCCCCCTCTGCAAAGCAGACATTGCAGTTATCCTCAAGAGCTTGTGATCACATCTCATTTAGTCCATAGCACCCATATTTGTTAAAACTTTTTGGATGTTTAAAAATTTCCAATGGGTTCCCTAATTTTACTTGCTTAAAAAAAATGATTTGACGTGTACTAGAAATTTGATATTCTTCCACTGAATCTGGTAACCTCCTTCAAAATAATGCTCTGCCGTTGCTGATTTCATAGCTTGCTAGAGTCTCTTGTGGTGAGTATGTTGTTTTTATCTGACGGTGATGGTCCAGGATGTCTAACTGAAATACACTTTGCACATTCACAGGTAACCCTGTAATAGCGATCTGGGGTCTTTTGATGTTAAATTATGCTACTAATTGTTATTACTGCTGTTAAAAACTTGTTTAATGTTGGCTTTGGTCAGTACTATATTCTTCAGTAACTCCCTTTTATACAAGACAGAAAGGCCTTTTTTCTGTTATCTTTATCCCAAGATCTTAAAAGTTAAAGTGGGTAGTATAATGTATAGTATAATTTTATCAGATAATAGGAAGTGATATTTATGATAAAAACTAAATTTTTTGAAGATGCAGGATACGCACTGGATTTTTAGTTACAATGACATACCTGCCAACTTTTACGGTTTTTCCGTAAAATTTACGGAAAAGGACTGTATTTTACGGTTTTACGGATGTGCTGTGTTATTTTACGGATTTCGATCGCTTAGGTCTGATCTTAATTGGAACAATGTTATTGCGGTTTTTATGGACAATTGTGGCAGGTTTTACTATTTATTTCATTGTTTTAAGTGCTCTTAGATGTGCGTTAAGGCTTCTTTCATTTGACTAATAAATTAAACCACGATATTCTAATTTTATTGTAGTCAATAATTAATCGATCTCTCTCTCTGATTTTACATCGATACTTTTTTGAAAGTCGAATCAGCAATCGTTTGAATATCGTTTTCGTATACTTTCGAGTTCCCAACAGTCCCGTGTGCATTGTTTGGTTGGTTGATTGTGACTTTGTGTAAACGGTGTAATCATGAGTAACGCTAAGAAGCAATATTTCCAGACATTCAGGGAAGCATATTCCATAGAGTTTCGTGTATAATAAAGTCAAGAAAAGGTGTAAAATTTGCGTTTTGTACAGTGTGTGGTTGTGATATAAATATAGCACATAGTGGAAGAAATGATTTGGCATTTCACATTAAGTGTAGTAAACACATTGCGTGTTTAAAATCAAAAGAAAAGAATCACAAAATCAATACGTTTTTCGAAAAATCAGGAAATTATGATTTGGATGCGATTACAGCGGAGTGTTTGTTCACTTCGTTTTTGGTGGAACGTGTTTTCAGTATGGTTAAGAAGAATAGAACACAGTTTAGATCATCCCTCTCAAATGAAATCCTAGAGACTGTTTCCATACTGAAGACCACCAATTCTGGTCCTTGTTATACAAACAGTTTTTCTCCAGACTTTCTTAAGAAACCCAAGATTGCCACTGCTTCATATTTGAAGTCTGATTGAAAGTACGCATATTATGTATATCAAACAGTGTAAATAGGTTTAGTGCTAAGTGAAACAGGATATATATTGTCTCATCTGAGTTTTAGTTTCAAGTTTGCTTTAAAAAAAAGAAAAGAAGAAGAAAACTTCAAAGATTGTCTTGTAATTAGTGTTTGCCAACAATTAATATGAAGTAAGTAGACATGATTTCAGTTTAATATGACATTATTTTGGTTTAATATGCTGTTTATACAAATTTCTGGATGTTTAGTTAATTGTCGATAAAAAAATTTGTGGTCCACATTCTTTACGGAAACACTGTATTGGGGAACCAGGGTTTTTACGGAAACCCGATTTTGGAAGTTGGCAGGTATGCAATGATAAGTAATATATATGTATGTGTTTATCAACTTGCTTCATGGCCATTTGTTTTTCTTGTAAGTCCCATTGTCTGCTGTGAAAATATAGTCCAACAACATCTCAAGTGTCCCACATGTATTGATTTATATTCTTTCCATACTGTCATTTTTCTGTAATTTCGTATATACGCATCTATTTGTGCATTTTACCTCTGACAGTGTATTATTTTTCTGTAGTTATTGAAATTTAGTTCATATAATTTATTTGTAGGAAGATACTTCATGGCCCTTCTTTGTGAGTGAGTGTTGGCAGCAAAACTGCCTTTCACTGCAGCAAATACTGCTTCTTCCCTGGCATTTATGTTTTCTTAGGATTTTGGTTATTGAATGTGGTTTCTTGGTGTCTTGTTCCATCAAAGCCTTAAGTAGTCAGTGCTTATTAATTGTAGCCTAACATGCAAGATGACAGGAACTCGTGTCTTAGGTCCCAGTGTGTGTGAATCTTCCATGGCTCATCCCTCTTTCTAAAGCGCCCCACACACTTACAGTTTATCTGAAGGCACTGAACTGTCAGTTTATCGTTGTTGGACACACACCTACAGTCGATATTAAGATCGTAGACTGCAGGCATTGCGTAACTGTCAGTGTGTGGATTGTTGAGATCGGGGCCTGAACTGCCAGCAGTCCGCAGTTAACAATCTTTGAAGTTTACGATCTCAAGGCCAAAACGGACACACACACGCAGTTCGACTGCAGTCACCGCGCTTCACAGATACGTTATTCTGTGCCTGACGACAGGCCACAGATCTTTCGCGCTGTTTAATCTGTTTTGGACTGTCAGGAAAATGGACAACAAACCGCAATCATTTCCTCATTTATTGAATTATATTGGCAATTTCCATGTTTGTGGACGCTAAAAGATCAGTCATGTGCAAATAAAAAAAAGATCCAGACGCTTCAGAACTGTCATAGTTTTTTATTTTTTTAAAATGCAATAACTATCTGTATATGGAATTGAGCGTATTCTGTCTATATTTTCGTTATAAGTTACATTTTCTATATATTTCTATCTTTTCCGTAGTTTATTATAATATAAAAAGTTACTGAAAAATAAACAAAATAAAAATTATTCTTACCTGTATGTAAAAATCCTTGAGAGTCTGGTAAATAAATTTGCCAGTTTCTGGTATGATCATATCAAGTGTTAGTGATGAAATTCTCGAAGGAAACTTTAAATCTTCAAAACTCTGACCCGTAGCCAAAAATCTCAAGGTGATTGTCAGTCTTTCTTCTGCAGTAATTGCTTGGCGCATTCGGGTGTATGCCTTTGTGATGAATGGACTAACTAAACTTAACAATTCATTGAAATTTTTGTCACACATTCTTAAGCAATTAATTAAGTCATCCATATGTGATTGTCGTAGTTCATGCAACAATGTCATGTGGGAACGATTACTCCTTTCTTGCAACCACTCTTTCATCCAAAACCTCTTTTTGCGTCCCCGTGTTGAGAATAATAACATATTATTCAAGATCGCAATCGCACAATGTTTTCTTCGTAATAAAATACGACCCATTATGAATGTGAATTATGTTAATGAAACAGTGAATTTGAAACAAACAACTTCACTGCATCCACGCGAGTTCAAACGACAGTCCGCTGGACTGAAGTTAAAAATCTTCAGTCCACTGGCCTGAAGTTCACGAACTCCAGTGAGTGGGCAGCACACAGTACATGGCCTGTACAGACCACCGCCTACAGGCAGTTGTCGTTTATGTGTGTGGTACTTTGAGATTTCAGCCTACAGTTCTTAGTCACAGGCATTGGCCTGCAGTTCATCTGTAAGGGTGTGGGGCGCTTAAGAATAAGGTTTTATACTGAGATACAATACTATAAAATTGTGTTGGTCTTTTTTGTCACTGTCCGGCCTTCATCTATGGTGAATGATGCTCTGCTTTCCCTATCTTTTTATTTACATTGCCTAAGAGTTTTTTCCTTTTCATTATTACCATTCATTAGTTGAAAATAATGCGGTGAGTCTCGGTGTTTACATATTAAGTTCCCTTTTGGTATGTCCTCTAGTCACGATTAAGCTTTATACCGAATTATTGTTAGTGTGTTCGTGTTTTTTCTGTTTGTAATGGCTATCTTGCTTTCATTTTTAGTGACGCACTGGTTTACTTTCTTTTCCTTCCTTATTTTTTAACTAACATATGTTTTGGTATATCTGTTTGTTTTACTAATCTTCATGTAGGAATTTTGAAAAATTGTCTTCTCCAAAAAAATGGAATAAACAGTTTCCAAAAATTGTTTCTCACAAGCAAGGATAAAAAATTAACTCTGTAATTTGTTTCATAAAATTGAATATTTTTTCTTATATAAGAGAATGAAGTCAATTAAGTGTGCTATTTCACCCCCTAAAAATGTTTTTCTGTTGATGAAAAATCAATTTCAGACATGGATTTTAATCTACTATAATATATATATCATAAATCTTTTCAAATTATTGACGCAGATTACATTCATGATAAAATTTCGACAATACTGTACAACAAATAAAATTTGAACATAAGCTGTTATAAAAACATCTGTAATTCAGGGTATTGAAATAATGATTCCTAAGGAACACCACTATCTGCCTGTCATCTTGGAATAATCTGAGAAGGGAGAATCACATCAGTGGTATAAATATGATTAATTGGTTTCGGGGGTAGATACCCAGATTTAAGTCTTCTATGAGAAATAAAAAAAAAAAAACTTAAAAAAACTTTCTTCAAAAGGTTTACCCTACAACCCACCGTGTGGTTCAGGTATCTAGTTGACATATTTTGGATCTGGACCCATGGTGAAAACCTCCTTGACTTCTTTAACTCGCTGAATAACATCCTCTCCCTAAACTTCACCTGGTCTCAGACTGACATTACTTTTGTGGATGTGGACGTCTCAGTAAAGAATGGTCACTTACCCACCTCTGTCCACTAACCTACAACAATATCTCAATTTTGATAGCTGCCATCCATATCATACAAAACATTCCATCCCATGCAGCCTAGCTGTTTGAGGTAAACACATCTGCTCTGATCACGAATCCTTTACTCTCTACTCCAACTACTTGACCCCAGCACTCATAAACTGCAATTATCCTCCAGAATGAGTCCAAAAACAGCTAGCAAGAGTCAAGAACTGTCCACCACACCGACATAAACAACCCTAAATCAACCAGAACCTTGTTTTTCTCACTCAATTTTTCCCTGGCCCGGAATCGCTAAACCAAATTCTTTGTTTGGGCTATGACTTCCTTGGATCCTTTCCTGAAATATGTCACATTCTTCCCCCTATCCTTCCTACCACACCCCGTGTCACCTGCAGCAGAGTGCCTATCCTAAAAAATATACTTGTACATAAATATCAACCCTCTGATGCTTCTAAACCATCGTTTGGATCCTTCACTTGTAAAAGACGCTGTTGCAAAATGTGCAGTGTGCATCCACCTACCACTACTTATTGCAACCCTACTATTGGTAGAAACCTACCCCATAATAGGTCATGCCACTTGCACAACAACCCATCTCATATACCAGCTCACCTGCCTCCACTTTCAAATTTCCTACATTGGCCTTACCTCAAACTCATTATCCATCGGAATGAATGGTCACAGACAAACAGTTTACTTCCAAAACCTAGACCTCCCTGTTGCTCACCATGCCAGTACTCACAACACCCGCAACCTTAATAACTGCTTCACAGTCAGAGCCATTAGAGTACTTGCAGATACTATCTCCCAATCTGAACTCCACAGGTGGGAATTGGCATATCAACACATCCTGCAGACTAGACATCCCCAAGGCCTTAATTTCCAATAATATCTTCCATCCTCACCCTATACACCCATCACTGGCCAGCACAATAGATTCATATATTATATTTATAGACTTCAAAAAATTTCGATATGTTTTATTTATTTATTATTATTATTTCCATGATTATTATTATTATTTTCCATTTTAATCTTTCTTGTGATTTATACTTGCGGTTATATTATGATTGCCCTCCCCTCACCCCCCAACTCCGATGGTCAATTTCTTTCTATGAGTCTCTGTGTTGACTGCAAGGCTTGCGTGAGCACAGCCACTTACTTCTTTTTACTTGACAAAGGGTTTAACCCAAAATATTGTATTTTCTGTGTTTGTGTATTGTTTTGTGTTGTTACTACCCTCCTCCCTTCAACTTTGGTGAGTGTTGGGTTTATTTTATGTATCCTTTCCATATAAAAAAAACTTCAAAATTTTATTTGTACTGTGGAAAAAAAATTTGAAATTTATGGATGGAAATTTTGGAGATGCTATGGTGGCTCATCCATTCAAAATTGAGCGACAGGATTGAGAATATTGTGCATTTGTTCTGAATCAAACAATGAAATTTTCACTTTACATTTGGAACTTTTGGAGGGCTATTTTAACCCATAAATATATTTTTCTGCAGATAGAAACAAATATTTTAATCTACTTCATAAAATATGGCAGAAGTATTAAAATTGCAGGAGGATGCTTTAGGGCCCTTCTTTGTGAGAGACTGTTGGCTACGAAACTTCCTTGCACTGCAGCAAATACTGTTTCTTCCCTGGCAATCATGTTTACATAGGATTTTGGTTATTGAAGGTGGTCTCGTGGTAACTGTTCCATCTAAGCCTTAAGTAGCTTATTAACTACAGCCTAACATGGAAGATGACGGGTAGAGAGTGGTGTTCCTTAGGTATCATTATTTCAGTACCATGAATTACAGGTGTTCTTATAATAGCTCATGTTCAAATTTTATTTGTTGTGTTGTCAAAATTTTATCGTGAATGTAATCTGCATTAATAATTAGTAGTATGATATTTATTTTTATTCCACATTAAAAAAATGATACAAAAAATAAACTTATGTTTTCATTGTCTTTGTTTTATGGTTTCAGTGTTTTTATTTTGTACTGTTATTTTCTGCAAGTGCACTTGTGAGTTTAACCTCGCCTTAAAATCGTGAGTTTAAAATATATGTGGTGTCCTAAGGAAAAATTATCACAACTTCCATTTGAAATACAGCAAGACAAAGGTGATTTAATTTTAGACTTACAGTCAAACTACATATATCCTTTTGCACATTTTGGAAACTGTAACACATAATTTTTACATAAAGAAACAACAATATTGAGAATAATAGTTATTCAGAAAAGCTACTTACTACATGATACTTAAAGGTACGGGGTCTAGATATTGTAACTGTGGTAAGAATATCCAGACAGATGGACTGTTAACTAACACCATTTGTGAGAAAGACTAAATTCAGCAACAGAGTTAATTTCCAGAGAAGAGCAGACAAGAGAGATTTCGGTCATCAGTCATCTGATGAAAGTGAGGTGATTCCCCAAAGCAGACTGTCCTGTAACTGACTTTTCCTACTTGAGTTGGATGATGTTGGCTGTCACACACTAATTAAACTGGGATGCTTAACTGGGAAGCCAACTCATTATCACTACATAAACCTCCTGAAGCCATTTTATTCATTTACAGTGGCCTAATTTGAGTCTCGCTTTACCATGAACCTCAGATGAGCCATGCTACTGTATCCGAAGATGTTATCTTAAAATCTCTCGTGTAAAGGTTGCTGGTCTTACAGGGTAAGCAGTGTTGTTTATTTTACAATCGGAGCTTTCTGCTGCCATACTACAGCCTTCATCAGAGATACAGTTTGTTTATTTATACAGCAAAGAGTGCCAAGTGTCACATAGTAACAGTCCACTGTTCTCATTAAAGTTATTAGTTTTATTTCTGCTACCTCCTTCACTTGTCAAAGCCACCACTGATCCTCTCTCCACAGTACCCTTTTATCTCAAATATAAACAAACAAATATTGTATCTCCGATGAAGGCTGTAGTATGGCAGCCGGAAGCTCAGATTGTAAAATAAACAATGCGGCTTACCCCATAAAACTAGTAATCATTAACAAAGGTGGCCGCAGAAGCCTGAAAAATCGTGTACAACATTGAACAAATTGAGATACGGCACTACTCTGTTAATAATAATTGTTATTTGACATTTATTAATTTTGGTGTACAGCCTTGTGAAATTTAACTTGATTGACAATATTTGGTGTGTTTATATACTAACAAACTAAAAACATATATTGAAATATCAACACAGTTTCCGTTTCCAATATCTTTTCATCTGCTATGCACACATGTTTATTTTAAGTCTCCCATAGTCATGACATTTCGACCATTCAGTTGGCTCTGCCTCTTCCTTGTGCCGCGATGTACAACCTACTTGTACTTAACATTTGCAATATTTCTGTACATCTTGATTTAACTGTTATCATTCTTTCATCATCCTGTTTCCTATTTCTTGAACTTCCTTCATCCACTCAATTTCTTTCATTGTATTCCCATTCATATTTTACTATAGCTGAAATACTGTACTCAGTTCTTTTCTGCTTTGTCCTTTTCACCTTGTCTTTTCTAGTCCTAATATTTCCATCTTTCTTCTTTCCATCAGATCCACAATTTCCTCTACTTTTCCAGTCAGTGTTAGTCTAGATAGAATTCCAATTTATAGTCCATTTCTATTACATTAATCCTTTCTGAGGCTTTTTTTTTAATTTAAAAAACAATTACATATATGCTTCTGGCTTTTTAGGCATATTGTAGCTTTACCACTTTTCACGATTCCTGCTTTGTGCTTCACAGTTACTGTAGTAGTCTTGGGGACCTTGTAGTCTCCATGGTATTTCACCTCCACAGCCAGCCTTAGTCATAACATAGTACCTCATGAGAAATTAGTATTTATATTAATTTTTCTGTTAGTAGATACTCATAATCATTAATTTTGTTTCATCTTCTATGCTTAATTAGTGTGTTACTATAATCATCCAAGTTCTGTTTTAATGCAATAATGCTTCTGCTATGTGTATTGTAAAACTCTCTCTTTTTTTTCCAGGGTCCAAAACAGCTAACTAGAGATATTGTGTGGTCCAGTCGTCAGTTCAAGATGCTCTCGGAAATGGGCTTCAAGGTACAGTGCTTTAAACATGTTGCTAAGTAATTCATTTTTCCATGTTACTACGCAATTCTAACTCGTTAAATGGTAAAATGAAAATATTTTCTGTTGTTTGGTTGTTTCGAGAAATCTTTGAATTCACAAACTGTAGAAGAACATCACCATTTTGCTTAGCAACTAAAGTAAATACTATTGAAATATTTTCAATGAATGATTCCAATTCCTCCTCCCCACCACTAAAAGCACTATGAATTATCTTTAGCGCTTCGGAAACTGATGAACACACTTCGCTAGTAGATGCATACGTACTCATGTTTTTTGAAGTTGTTGGCCACCACTCCGGTTTGAAGTTTGTTGCAGTTCTTGTCTGTTGTGGTAACTCCACATGCTGATTGGTCACCGGTCTCACACCACAATGGGCATGTTGCCTGTTGTTTGCTATCACCGCACCATGCCTGCCTTCTGTTGGTTGGACTCCGAACTGTATACTGCCTTATCTCCTTGATATCGCTTCGTCATCCAACTGTGATTTCTGCACACCTTGAAACTTTTAAAATTGCTTTGCGGTACTGACTTTCTACTATTGTTTCTGGATTAGCAATCTCTCTCTCTCTCTCTCTCTCTCTTTCTCTCTCTCTCTCTGTGGCATAAAGACTTACTTAACAGTGAAAGAAATTTCTTCTTTGCTGTAGTGATTGGAAATAAGTTCCAAAATTTCTGCTGCTTGCTAATTACAGTAGAACTCCAATTATCTGAACTTCTACTATCCGAATCACTTAATATACGAATCGCTTTTTTAAGACGTGGGTGGAACAAGTTGATAGGCATACCAACTGAAGAAGGGAAGGAAAAGGAGAAAAAGGAAAAAGAATCTCAAGAAAAGGAATTGGAACAGACAGGAGAGGATGGGGATGACATGTCACTTTAGAAATTCTTTTGAAAATTCCTGGATGTTCAGAAGTTAGTTCTGAAGATATAGGAGAATGGTTGGTGTGTGATTCATTAGACCATGGGTATGAAATTCTAAATGTTGATGAACTTACTGAAAGTCTGAGGGAAGAAATGTTGAGGAAAAAGATGACCTGAAGGACAAAGTTGAAGCAGATATGGGACCATCAACTAGTCAAGCATTTGCCGGCTTTGAAACTGCGTTCAAGTGGATGGAGCGTCAGTCCAAGTGTGATCACATGCAACTTCTCATTGTCAAGTGGATGTGTGACTTGTCTGCCTGAAAACAGATGAAAACAGTCAAACAGCTTACTTTCAGCAAGCAATGACTTTTATTTAATTTACGGTACGTACATACTGTACTAATGTATAGTACTTGTAAGTATGTTTAACATGTAAAAGTGTTGCCTTTTCATTAAATTAATTACAAGCTCTTTTTCTTTAAAAATAGTTTTTTCTCCGATTTTCATCATTCATCCAGTAATTAATTAAAACAGACCCTTTTTCAGAAAAAATCCAATTATCCGAAAGGGATCCGATCCCAATTGATTCGGATAATTGGAGTTCTATTGTACTATTTTGCACAATTGACCCCACACCTGAGATCACTTAAGGTATTATGTCACGACCTGAGCAGATGAATCGTGGGCATAAATTGAAGGTTCCTTTAGTCAACTCACTTCAGAGTTTGTTTTTCTCGATATATGTGGTCTTATGACCTAAGCCTTACATCTATGCTCTTGCTTAGTGCTAGCAAATTAACTTTAGTATTAGCAAATGAAATAATAAAGGGAAGATTAAGCTAGCTTTAATGAAATCACTTTTACTGTAACACTATATACAAAACACATTGGTAAATAAATGATGCACTGTATGAAAGAAACTAAGTCAGTTCAAGGATGTGACTAATGAAATCTTAGCTAACTAAATTAGTTATCTAAGCTGGCAGTGTGTGTTTACAGTGTATTAGCCAGTTCCTGTTAAAAACACACAAAGTCTCAAATGTTGCATCTTCGACAATCTGGGATGAACTCCCTGACCGCAGAGTGACTAGTGAGCTTCCTGAGTGTCCTTAGAAGGGGATAAACTTAGTACTGGTTGTTGCTCTTCATGCATCCATCATGTTGCTGCCTTGTAGTTGGCTCATGTAATTTAAATGCAATAGTGGCAATTTCATTACACATTCACTTTTCCCCTTTCCTTTTCTCACTTACTTTTTCCCTCTACTAATTTCAACTTAAATTCTTTTAGCAATTTTGGAACATCACTAATCATTTCTCTTGGTAATTTATTCCAATCCTTGACCCCCTAACATATGATAGAAAATCTTCCCACACCTTTTTGCCTGAAATCGAGTGCCAATTTGTGGTCATAGTCATCTTCTTCCTTTCATGTTCCTCTCCTAATTCTTCCACTAATACCTTTCCATGCCTCATCACTAGAGACTGGATTATATGCATTTGCATATTAAGCACATTTTTACTGGGTATTGCATATTTTACCTAAAACCTAGTGATAAAGAATATATTCGCTATATTTACAATATTTTTCGGTTGCGTTCCAAGTTAATAATTAAAATCTTACATTGTAGCGGACTAAACCTACTAGCAGGAGGGCTGTTAGCAGTCGTGCGTCCATTGTTTTGATAGATAATATTATACGGCCAAGTAAAACAAACTCACTGGAGGATAAAGACGGACGATGGCGTTCTGCGTCGTGCTCGCCTACTGCAGCACTCTTCCTATCAGATAAATTAATAAATTACGCATGCTATTGTTCGCGGGCTCACTGCATGTTTAATTTTTATTTATTTATACAAAGTTTAATATATACCATGCCTCCAGAAAAAAGTGGTCTTTTCGTGGATAGTTACTATCCTGGAACATTTATATATGACAGAAATGTTTTATATTGTCGAGTTAGTGAGAAAAATATTTCACGCACAAAAAGTTTCTAATAGACCACCAGGTCTTGCATAAGAAAGGCCCGCGACAACGACTTTTAACAGCAACAAGTAGCTGTCGCAGCAAAGGCAAACTAAAAGATCACTTAAGCATGGATCTATGTGAAACATTGTTTGTAAGTAATATTCCTCCACACAAACTTACAAATCCTACCTTCAAAGATTTTCAGCAAAAATTTAGCCCGAATCAAAATAAAACTAATGAAGAAATATTTCGTAAAAATTAAATACCAACAATTTACCTGCATGTTCTTGAAGAAATACGCGATGAACTTATGGATAGCATTATTTGGATTTCAGCTGACTAAACTACCGGTGCATTAAAACTCCAATCTCCTTCTTTCTTTTTGGAGGCTTGCAAAGAACTTGTAAAGGCAGATCATCTTACATATGCCAGATTTGTGATTGAGGGTTTAAAAAAAAGTATTTCCTGAATCTTCTGCAGACTATTTATATTGCTCCCAGATGCTGCTCCTCGCACGATCAAGGCAGCCAAAGCCCTCCAAGTATATTAACCCAGTTTCACTCATATGATGTGCTTTACGCACGGAGTACGATGACTCGCTGAAGAAGTACAATCCACTCTTGGAAATCTAAATAAACTGATTTCATCAACAAAGAAAATGTTTCTTATGGCACGTAATGCCTTTTTTTTATTTTATTTTTTTTTTTAAAAAATCCAATTGTCTACCTCCGGAACCAGTGGTAACTCAATGGGCAAGGTGGGTTGAAGCTGTACTGTTTTATGGTGAACATTTCGAGGCCATTAAAGGTGTAGTAAATGTCTTTGATAGTGCAGAGGCTTTGTCAATACAAGGAAGCATTTAACAATTCTAGTATTAAAACCAGAGCTGTGATTAGCACTGTTTTTCCCACATAAATAAAATGCTTGAAATTCGAGGTTTAGTGTTGACTGAATCTATTTAGTTAATGAATAAATTCTGCCAAATGAACTCCGCATTGCCAGTAGTATTCCTGTGCAAACTTAAAGTGAAGTTTGAAAATGTTTTGAACAATAACCCAGGTTTTGAACCTTTGAGTCAAAGTGATAGTTTTATTAATGGGAGGCATAAACTTTTTCCATAAACAATGACTGCTAACACAGTACCAAAATCCAAATACTGCCCAGTCACATCAGTTAATGTGGAATGGTCCATTTACATTTATAAAAATATTTTGAGAGATTGAAGAAACAATCTTTCTATTGAATATTTGGAACAATACCCGATTGTTTACATTTACAAAAATAGAAAAAATGTTAAATAATCGTTAATTATCGAATTTACGAATATGTTAATCAACTACCTACTAATTGAATGTTGATATTGAAATAAAAAATCTAAAAATTACTATTTTTATATTATATAATGTTGCATAATTTAATACTTCTCGACACTTTTCATGCATATTTTAAGCATTTTTCATGCATATTTGCACCCATACATCTAGCTTTTTATGTTGCATATAATGCGGTCTCTGCTCGTCACCAATATATGTACACTACCATGATTCTCTTCACCTGTATTGCAATGAATCTCTTTCCAGCTCCTTTATCAAATCACTTACTGATTGATTTGTGCAGTAATTTCCAGAGACATATCTGGCAGCCCTTCTTTACACACCCTCCGTCTTGTGTTTGATACCCAAAATGTGGCTCCCATACTACTCTACCATATTGAAGCAATGGTCTGACCAACCTTTTGTAACCCAATTCCTTTACTTCTCTTGTGCATCCCTCATCACACTCTCCAACAAGTGAAGGATTTAAAAACCTTTTCCTACTACCTGAGTAATGTGTCCTTCCCAGTTGAATTTATCAGATGTTATGCCAAGGTATTTACATTTAAAGTCTGTAACAAGCATTTCTTTCCCCACCTTAAAACCATAAATCAGTCTTTAGTTTTTTATCTGTGTAACTTAATAAGTTGGCTCTTCTTTGGATTTATCTTCATACCATGTTGGCCTACCTACCTAGAGATATCCTGTCCAGATCATCCTTAAGTTTTTCAGTCTTCTGCCATTTTGTCCTCTTATATAGCATTATGCCATCTGCAAAGAACCTAATTTATGATAGTAATCCACTAACACAACCATTCATTAGAATGACGAATAACAATGGTCGCAATTCACTACCCTGTGGCATGCCCATTTTCACTTCCACTTCCTTTGATATTGCATTTCCCACATTGACGTTTTGCTGTCTACCTTTTAAGAAGTTTTCTACCCAGTAAATCACTTTTTCATCAACCCCATAGTTTTTACCTTATTTAGCACCATTTTATGGCTCACTCTATCAAAAGCACTTGAAAGCTCTAGTGATACATTATCAATTTGGCCTCCCTTGCCTACTTCATCTGAAATATCTTGCATATAGCCTATTAAATGAGATTTGCATAAATATCCTTGTCTAAAAGCATGTTGTTGATTTGAAAACCATTTACATTCCTCACAGATACCTCTGATCAATCTCTCCATTAATTTACCTACCCTTGATGTTAAACTGTTTGGTCTGTAATTTTCGACCCTGTTTGTCACCCCCTCCTTTAAGGCCTGGTTTTACTGTCGCACTTTTCTAGTCCTCTGATAAACAGCTAGTAACAAGACTCAATTTAAATAACGTTTCAAGATAAGGAACAATATCACATCCTGCTGATTTTAAAGACATCCGTAGTAATATTATATGCACCAGCCCCTTTTGTAACTTTCTTAGTTCCTTTATGATATCCTCATGATAAATTTCAAATTTCTTAGTTTGCTCATTTCTATTTGTGTGGATAAGCTCGTTCTCTGCTGTACACCCTCCCATCCTTGAATCTTCATCCCTAATGGTCTCATTACCCCCAGTTACTCAAAATCTGTGCCTTTATCAAATCCTCAATAATTTGTTCTGCATCCTTATGTATAATTGTTTCAACACCTTCCCTTCAGTTTTCCAACATAGGTATAGAAATTTCTAGAAATATCCGTCAGTGGTCCCCCTGCACCAATAATATTTTTCATAAACCCATCTTTAGTCTCCTTTGCTGTCATTCACTACTTATTTAGTTGTTTCATGTATTCCCTATTGCCTTGCTGTCTCTTTAATTCTGCAATGTTCTCTTCTTGACAATCTCTTTATTTGCCTCACCTCCCTATTATAGTATGTATGTCCTGTACTTTTCTTTATTTTCTGTTTTGTAGTAAATATGTCTTCACCCTTTTTTTATTATTATTAGAGCATACTAAGGGTTTTAGACAGAACAGAGTGGCGAACTCTGTTCTCGCTGCCTGTGTGAACTATCTAACTTTGGAGCAAGCTACATTCCAAACGGTTTATGTTTCAAGAGTCCTATTGAAGGACAATAGAAAGATACTCCAACTAATTATGCTAGCTTCTAATAACTTAAAATACACCCATGCACAACAGGCCTTAGCTGCATTCCTTCCCATTCTTGGTCGTCACCAAACCTAGTTGCAAAGACTAAGAGCAAAAAAAAAACAACCCAAATACAAAACTGACAATTATGCCTTACATATTCCTCTTTTATTGTTCACATCTGAAATAATAATTATTTGTTGCATTAGGAAGAAGAAATAGAACACCTTTTTGTATTAATAGAATTTATTGAATAAATACATCTGTTATTGAATAAATTAACCATTATGATTATTTGGTTTGGTAAATAACTAATAATATTGCGTGTAACCAAACTTAAAATCAATGCTACAAAGATAAATTTTAATTGAATTTATTGTTTTAATATTTTTTTTGCAAACAATTTTTTTTTACCAGAGTGAACAAATTTGATACAAACATTAGCTCAAAAAATGCCTGTATTTCCTCTGCTGCTGTTTCTGATTTTGCAGAATTAGAGACTCCACTATTTATTTTCTGTCATCAACAGAATTTTCCTAATTCTTTGTTGAATCATTTTGGAGCTGGAAAAAATCTATTATTAGATACAAGTAAGTGGAACATGGCTTTATAACACCAAATACTTGTAGATAATCATTGTTATCTAAAAATACCTAAGTATATATAATACCTTTTCTTAATACAAGAATGTGGTATGCACAAATTAGGTGTCAAGAACCAATTGTTGTAATATACCAAGGTTGAGCAGATGGAAGAGGAGGGAACAGGTTTAAAAATGGAGGAAATAGAACAGAAGGGAGGGTAGGGAGTTTAATAGAATATACCCAATCCCTGCTAAATCAGTCTATGATAAAAAGATATCTCAAAAAGGAGCCAGTAAGCGAATGTGTGAATGAAAGTGTATAAATAACACTAGATAATATATATATATTTTTTTTTTAATAATAATGTTAACAATGAGTGCCCACACAAGGTTTCTACTGTAATGAATCATGGCATGGCCTGAAATATTGTGTTTTTTGTGTAGCATTTTTCATCGCTGCAGCATTCCATCATTCAACATTTGTTAATGATGGCTTTATTTTATCTTTCATTTCCATATTATATCACCTCATGCCATTTTGTCCTGCTTAATTGTTGCTGAAAAAAATAAGAATATTTTAGAAAACTGAAACAACATAACCTGTGGTGGGCGTTAGTTCACATGAGGAGAAAAAATAAAATGGTAGTGTTAGGTATCTCTCTTTATTCATGAAATAATTAGTCCAAGATACACTTTAAAGTTTGTTTTATTTTTCTTAAGACATCGGACTCCAAAGATACTAGGTGCAAATATAAACACATGCTCCAGCAATTAATAAACAAACTTGAGTACA
The DNA here is from genome assembly GCA_031002005.1 of Vandiemenella viatica. Taxonomy (NCBI): domain Eukaryota; kingdom Metazoa; phylum Arthropoda; class Insecta; order Orthoptera; family Morabidae; genus Vandiemenella; species Vandiemenella viatica. Next base: position 110,918,161 of record JARYHS010008074.1, read on the forward strand.
ACTCATTGACTACTGAATACTTAGAACTGAAAACTCATCTCTGCCAATCGCTTATATAAGCTTTCACAGCAAATTAAAGATCAATTCAAAGACTTCTAACCCACCTTTCTGGAATTCGAAAATACTTAAAATCACATTTAAAACAATCAAAACTAATCAAAATCATTCACAATCATTATGAAGTGCACAGAAATGATAATTAAAGATATTTACACACTAAATTATCAACATAAATCAGTCCAAACCATCGCAAATTGTCCTCTAAACATCGTAGCTCATCTCAATACTTGGAATTACAAATTTTTAACTAATGTTTCTTGCTTAATAACCATATTCACTCAATTCCCAGCTTGCTACAAATAATTCTTAAAATACAATTTCATTAAAGATCTGGGTCTGAGGGATGTTATAGTGTGGCTGGAAAAAGAAGGCTTGAAGGAAATCAGATTTCTGCCTTAAGATGTTACTGATGGATTCAAAGCCTGGGAAGTATTTAGAGACGAGGACTGGACACCACACTCCAGTCCTCATCATACAGTTCTTCCCAGGCCTTGAATCCATCAATGATATCCAGTTGCAGGGCCATGGTTTTCTGCAAGTCTAACTGGAAATGAGATCACTCCTTTACATAATCCTCCTTGCTTCTCCTAGAACATGCTTCAGTAGACCCTGTTACCTCAGCCAAATACTACGCCACAAATACCATTTAAACTTGTCTCATTGGACAGTCTTAGTGCTACTTCCTGGGCAACAGATCATGTAGTAAGATGTGCAACATGCTTTCACCTACTTTACCAATCCTGTCACTGGTGAAAGCTTCCCCACATTTCATATATCAGTTAACTTGGAATCACTGTCTGGCTTGGAAGCACCACTAATCAAGTGGTTATATTATTTTAGTTATATCTTTATACACTGCTGTTCTTTATTTTTATTTTTTTAATATTTACTTAATGTTGCTCATGTTTTTTTTACCCTCAATCCCTTTTCTTATGATATTTTTTTTTATTATTTATTGATTTTGTGAGAGTTAGGTGTATTCCCTTCAGCTTTTTCTCCCTTTTTTGTCCTATTTTTTTTTTTTTTTACCATTTTTGAATCTGTCCCCAGCCCTTCCATCTGCTCAACCACCACATGTTTAATCAAATGTCCTTTGGCACTTGCTTTCTGGGAACCATGTCCTTGCGAGAAAAGGTATACATATAAAACTTTCAGTGTTGATGCTATCCTGAAGTCATATGGGTAAATGGGTTGTTTATGTGTCTATTCTTAAATTTTGTTTTCTATCCAGCTTCTTTTATTGCCTCATAATCCAAATAAATAAAATATTAATATGTATCTTTATAGTGATGATATGTACAAAGTATGCGATACCCATCCAAACTTTTTGCGCTTTACCAAGCAAATACACTGTACGTTGCAACAAAGTCACAGTTCCAACTACTCATGAAACCAACTCTCATACTTTGTTAGCTTAGAGACTGTTCTGACAAACCACACCTATTACACGAAAGTTTAAGTTAATGATTTATTTGTATTCTGAGAAGGACTGATTTCTTGTGGCTGTTGCAAATGTTGTCAGCTTGCTGCAAGGTTTAGCTAGATGATCACCTCCTGCTAGCAGGGGTTGGCAGATGTTGCAAATATTACATTGCCTTTGGATTCACCTTGCTTGTCTCCCGAATATCTCTATTTAACTCTTGATGGTAGACTAACTTTTAAAAACCATCTAGATGAAAGTTTCTGTGCAGATCAATATCTTGAGCAAGCTGACCAAAACAAGCTGGGGAGCTAACCCATGTGTCATCTGCCCTTCTGCCTTAGCAGAAGAGTATGCCTGTCCTATGTGACAAAAATCAAGTCATGCTAAGACAGCAGATGTTGCGCTTCACAGAACATGCCAATTCGTTGCAGGAAGCCTGAGATGATTTTCTCTTGCTAAGATGGAGATAGTGGCTGGCATCGCCCCTGCAAGGCTCAGAGTGGAAGATGATGCTCAACACCTTCTACATGGTCATGCACCAGTGCCATTGAGACTGAAGTCACCATCATGTATCTTGCACAACTCAGTGTCACCTGAAATGAACACCAAGCTCTGAAATATTGGCCTGAGTGAACAGAGTGAGACATAATACAGATTGGATCAAGCTGAAAGATGGTATACCTAAGGTGACCAGATGTCCCACTTATGGCAGGACAGTCCAGATTTTTAACAATTCGTCCCGCAGTGTTTTAAAAAAGTCCCGATTTTTTGAAAGAATGCATGACAAGATAGGGAATGGCGGGAGAACGGTAAGGGAATATACTGCTTTCAGCGGCCATGGTCAGTATATGGATTTTATATTGTTTCTGTTAATTTTATAATCTTAAACTTCAATAAAAACAAATAATTGTTGAGAACTGATTATTGAGAAGTAATTATCAAGGACTGTTTATCAAATGTCACATTGTTGATCAGTTGTTAACATTCAACCACCATTGTTTAGACTTAACGACATGAAAAAACCAGAGACAACAGAGAAAACATTTTGTAACTGCCTCTCAGGCACATCGTGCTGCGACCTAGTACTAGTTAAACAAGTGATGTCAAAAAATCAGCTGTTCAGATAATTTACAAATTAATTTATGCCATAAATTTTCTTCAATTTAGCAGACAGTACTTGTATTATTTATACTGTATTTTATAGAGACGTCAAAATGTGTAGCGCCAGCCTTGAAAGTGACACTTATGACTTACATTACGGCAAATTCAGAACTTAATTGGAATGATGTGCAAAAATTATTCGATGATATTACTCAAAATTTTCCGTATAGTAATATTTCCGAAAATGATCATTTTAATAAAGTATCATTATTAACAAAATATATTAACAAGGAAAAGGTTAAATTTTGGTCTTCAGCAAAAGTCACAATAGAGAACAAATGGTTAGAAGTATTTCATCATTTTGAAACAAACCATGTTCCATACAGTAATGCACTAAAAATTGTATAATACGCGCTGTCCTTACCAGGAACTAATGCTGCGACTGACCTCGTTTTTTCTGAGGTAAATAAAGTGAGGACATCAGTAAAATCACAATTAAGTGCGGAGACTTTACAGGCCATATAATGTGTGAAATATAATTAACAAAGTTTCACAATTTTCACAAGCTTTTAAACAATGACAGCAATCTACTGAAAAAAAAAACCATTCAAATGATAAATATGCCAAAGAATAAAATACTATACATAATTTTTTAATGTATTATAATTGTAAATTGTACTTATGTTGAAATTTAAAAAAATATATATTACAATACTATTTTTGCTTCATACAAAATTTTTTGTTGCTCAATATAGACCAACTTTTTAATCAAGAACCCCCCCCCCCCCCCCCCGTTAATGGTATCCCGCTTTACCAAAGTAAAAATTTGGTCACTTTAGGTATACCACATGTGTCTGAACAACGATGGCCTGTATGGAAGTTACTGAACAGACTTAGACTTAGAGTTGGAGTTGGACACTGCAGGAACACCCTCATATCACGGGGATACCTGGAAGAGCAACCAGATACCATTTTTTCTTGTGGTGAGACCTGAACAGTGGTACATTTTGCTTCAAATGATATTGAAATAAGTTTGTTGTTACTGATGCTGTCTATGGAATCTGTATAATTGCTGGTCCAAATATTGTTGGATAGACAAAAGAAGTTTCTTGCTTACTGTACCAAGAATCAAATATGTTTTATTAGGGCCCAGAGTTATGACCCAGCTCTATTTTCTTTGTTATAATAGTGAAAAGTATACAGGAAAGTCGTGATGTTATAAATAACTAGTTATGTGCTTGAAGATGGCTTCAAATTTTGTGGTTTATGCCCCTAAGCTTAAAGGCAGAGAGAAATTCGATGTATGGACTTCTGTGCTGGAGAATATGTTGGTGGTAGAAGGAATGTCCTGCTTAATAAGGCAAGTTACAAGTGCAAGCTCCAGCACCGCAGCCACAGATGATGCAAAGGTGAATGTGAAGCCAATTCTTATCATTGGTCCAGTGTTATATGCCCATATAAAGCAAGCTAAAACAATGAAACAGTGTGGGCACATCTTAAAACTATGTGTGACAATTCCGAGTTTACATGAATAATCATATCAATCAGACTTTATAACTGCAGATCAATTACATTGAATGTGATGCTAGTAATTAAGACATTTTCAAGATTAAGTGGGACTGGATTCAAGATAAACGGTGTAGCTCATTGTTGTTGGCTGGTTTGGCAGAACTATTTTCCCCCATTACCATGGTGATTGAACATCCTGGCATTCCTGTTATGGTGGATGTCAGTAAGACAGAATGGATCGAAATATAAGATTCGAATGAATCAGAGACACAAACTTTTTTTTGCATCTACAGGTTGCGGAACCATAAAAGGAGGCCTACCAACAGACATAACAAAAGCAGAAATTTCGTCACGGAAAAGTCTTCATCAAATGCCAAAGAGAGAACTTAAATCTATCACTTTTTACCAGTATAAACAGACTGGGAGTTATAGAAATCAGTGTCATTTGCTGGCGAAATCAGACGAATCTAAGAAATTAAATGTGTTCAGTGTTGTTTTTCAATCCTGCAAGTTTGGTAATCAAGATTGGTACATTGACTCCAGCACAAGTCCTCAAATGATGGCAAATGAACACTGAATAAAAATTGCATTGTATTTGTGGTTATAATAGTGCTGAAAAATGCATTGTACTTGCCAAGCCTGACAACTAACCTCATATCAGTGAGTGACCTCATAAAGAACAGTAGTAAAGTTCATTTCGATTCACAGAATTGTTTCCTACATAATATGAACGGTGAACTGACTTGTGTTTATTACTAGTTAAAGATAAAATATAATACGAAAAGTGATCACATTAAATTGGCTGTTAGTTGATGGTTCTACGTGGCACTGAAGGTTCGGCCATATAAATAGCATAGATATTAATAAAACGAAATCTGGCTTGTTTAACAGACTTAGTTATACTGACAACTTTCAAATGGGAAAAACCAGTTGTGCCGTGTGCTGCGAGGTAAAACAATCAAGACTTTCCTTCACACATAAGAGAAAGAGGAACAGAAACAATGCAGATTATACAGGCTGATGTGTGTTGCCCAATGGAACATTAATCCTTAGGTGGTTTATGATATTTTTTATTGCTGGTGGATGGCTTTAGTTGCATGGCATTTATTTACTTCTTAACAGCTTAAAGTGAAATATATATCAGGTTTAAAGAATTTTAACCCTTTGACTGCTGTAGACGAGTTAACATGAGGGGATTCTACTGCGCCCAGGTGCTCTAGACGTGTTAACGCGCACCCTTGCTTCTTCCCCCAGGTGCTCTGGACATGTATACATGCGCCGCCTTGCTGCCCTGTCTGTGCTCTGCACGCGTTAAGACGTCCGTCCACTCGGGTCCCTGTGTGCTCTGGACACGTTAACGCGCAAGCCACTTAGCGACCAGGGGAGGTAGCTGTATTCCCACTTCAGCTGGTTAATTCCTTTCCAACGTACGGCCCGTGAATGTCTGCAGTTGCGATCTTATTTGAGTTGCTATTTTCATTGTAGTTTTACCTGAGAAAATGGATCGCTGTCGTGTTTGTACAAAGGAAGAAATCATTGAGATTCTTACTAGAAACGACAGTGAGAATGATCACTTTGATATGGATGATAGTGAAGATTCTTCAATCGGATCTCGAAGTAATAGTCCTAAGCCTTGTACATCTGCTAGTGGAATACGACCGTCTGTCTCCACAAGAGGTAAATATTTTCAGTATCTGAAGCTTCATTTAGCGAGAGCTAAATGTGCGTAAAAAGAGGACACTTTAGTGACAGCTTTGACTGGAAGAAAAGAGATTCTTGTCCTTTTGTGCATGCGATAGGCGATTCAGCTGCAGGATACAAAATGGAATAGGTCAAAATTCCCGCATTCTATCATTTTTCGGAATATTTTTAACAGAAGATCTTATGAAATCTATTGCTGAAGGAACCTATAGATTTTATTTATATACCGAGACAAATACGCCAGAATCAGTTCACTCTAGATTTTCCTGGTGGAAGGATTTACTGGGATAAATTTTCGAAATATTATTCACTTTAAAAATTCAAAGGAGAGCACGCCAACGTGTAATTGCACTGGATGTTCGGAACAGAAAGTGCGTCGAGAAACCAGGTACAAACACAGAACATGCAATGTACAATAATACTGTGTGTTGTGGCATGTTTGGAGGCTTGTTACACAAAAAACATTTATTAACCGTGGGTAACTACACTGTAACAATTACATTACATTTATACGCCTCTAAAACTAAGTGAAATACAAAAAATTGAAAAAAAAAAAAATTTTAACTTCGCCAGTGACGGTCTAAAGCCTAGAACCAAAAGAAGAATGGAAAATATATGCAGAGTTTGTGAATGGTATTCGAACACTTAACTTCGAAATTTTCTCCTGATGAATTACTACGCTAACAAACAAAAATACCAAACACATTTCAGTTTCTGTAATATCTATTTAGCATATGAAGTACATGTATGTTTGTCTACGCGGACATTCACTTTTAGAGGAGCTTTAAATTGAAAAACTGCAATTGAATAACTGCATTTATTTTGTATCTGAGGTTTCAAAATACAAAGTGAAAACGGAAGGCAGTCACACACAACGCCTCAGAAATATTCAGCACAGAGCAGTCCGGGCCGCTTGCCAGACTCAGTAGGGCAGGTATCGGCCGATCGCGGGCTCTCAGCGCAGGTAGTTGACTTAGAGGGTAACAAAGGAGTACGCAGCGAGGACCCTGCCAGGCAATACCTAGCAGTTAAAGGGTTAAGCTTTGGTAGAAAATCAAAAGAACAAAAAATTAAAATCTTGTAACGAGTTTTGCAGATTTTCTGAAGAATGAAGATATTATGCTTCAGAAAATGTTACCATATACCCGAGAACAAAATGGCCTTTGTGAATGCCTAAATTAATCAATAGTTGAGAAAGGAAGATGTATGTAATTTGATGCAAAGTTAAATTAAAAAAATTGGGGAGTAGTAGCAAATAAGGTTGTGTACTTAAAAAGCAAATCAAGACACCATATGAGTTGTGGAAAGGCAAGAAACTCGATGTAAGCCATATTAATATATTTGGCAGTGATGTGATGGTCCATGTTCCCAAAGAAAAATGCTTGAAGAGGGACAAAAAGTCATGAAAATACAGATGTATTGGAAATTCCAATAATATAAAAGGTTATAGAATTTATGACTGTAATAAAAACAAAATAATAAGTAAAGATGTGATTGCTGTGGGGAACAGAGAAGACAATGTGACAGATGTGAAAACAGAATTAAATAATAATAAAAAAATTCAAGAAATGACCGTTTCAGTGGGGGACTCTGATCAAGAACAGTTGACAGAAATACAAGGAAAAAAAAAACCAGCATTACTGAATTCATCTAGCAGTTTATTTTAGTCAGAATATCCTGAAATAGAGGGTGAATATAACTTGGAAGAAAGTATTGTAGTTGACTCTGTGGAGATTAAGACGTTACCCAAAAAAATAAGGAAACGACCCCGCAACTTTATTAATTATAGGAGAAGGCAGCTCTGTCTCAGATGATACCCATGATAAGGAAAAATGAAACGGCTTTTAGGCGATATAAATAAGGATAGGGAAAATGACTTATCACTCACCAAAGTTGAAGGCTGCGATGAGTGAGACGAAAGAAAACAAATACAATATTTTGGTTTTACACCTCATTCATTTTATAGGGACCAAGTCATATAGTTTGGAAGGTGGGCACACACCGAAGTTTACCACACATGACTGGCTTATCAGTGGAAGACAGGGTGGGGGAGGTGGTGGTGGAGGGTGAACTGTTAGGAAATGAACTATCGATGTTTTGAGAAAGACTAAGATGAAAAATATAAAAATATACATATTGCCAGTGGCGATAAAATTAATATATATAAAAAACTGTACGTAGTATTAAAGTGATTGATAATACTAATAATAATGAGTGATGGGTCAAAAGGTAGAATTTTATCGGTGGTTGAGGCTGGGACGGTGTTTGGTATGCATGGTAATTTGGTGTGCAAGTTTCCACCTCCAAAGGTCTGAAGCAGCCGTGGTTTCTGAGAAAACTCTGATTGCTCTCACAGTGAAGCAGCCATTGAGGTTGTTAGAATTGTGGTAATTGACATGTTCTGGTATTGGAAGGTATAAGTCGTCAGAATGAATGGCCACAGATTAACAGACTACACCCACACCTCCAAATACCAGAACATTCCAATTACCACAATTCTAATAACCTCAATGACTGCTTCACTGTGGGAGCAATCAGTTTTCCGCGAAACCACGGCCACTTCCGAACTGCGGAGGTTGGAACTTGGATATCAAACTATCCTATATATCAGACACCCACCTGGTCACAGCCACCGACAATATTCTACCTTATTATTAGTATTATGATTGTTATCGTTTAAATAGTAACATATTTCTTCCAAACTTTCTTGTTTATTGTTCACTTTAACACTCATCCATACCCTTTTATCATCTATATTAATTTTATCACCAATGGCAATATATGTATATATTTGTATGTCTTTCCCAAAATATCAATAGTCACTTACTAACAGTTCACCCCCACCACTTCCTCCCCCACCCTTTCTTCTTCTGCGTAGCCAGTCATGTGGTAAACTGCGATGTGTTCACATGACTCGGTCCCCACATCATGAATAAGTGGTAAAAATGAACTATCATATATGTTTTTGTTCGTCTTGTGTGTTTTTCATTCATTGCAGCCTCAACTTTGGTGAGTTATGAGTCATTTTACCTATCCCTTGTTATTCAGATGATATCCAGGAAGAGATGCGGAAGATGATGGCAGTTCTGTTCAGACAGGAGCATTGGAGACAAGGGTTCTTCTTCATCTTCTTCTGGTCCCTATCCATTCCGGATATCGGCAACCATCTTGGCTGTCTCGTCTCTGCTGGTTGATGCTCGGATTAACTCCATAGTTGTCTTGGAGGTCCATATTCTTAGATTTTTTAACCAAGAAGTTCTTCTACCAGCACTTCTCTTTCCTCGTATTTTCCCCTGGTGAACAGATTGCAGGAGTTTATAACAGCTATTATTCCTCATGATGTGGCCAATGTACTGAAGCTTTCGTGTTTTTATGGTGGTCAGTATTTCCATATCTTTTTTTCATTTTGCGGAGCACTTCAGTATTTGTGGTGTGGTCTGTCCATGGTATTCTCAACATTCTTCAATATAGCCACATTTCAAGAGCTTCTAACCTTTTACTGATAGTTTCTGTTAATGGAGGCAAGGCTAATGGCTTCTGCCTCAAAATATTACAGACTAATTAATAAAATAGCAACGGGAGGTAATAGTGTGTAATGCTGTTGAATGCTATGTGGTGTTGTCACTTATTTTGATGTAGTGGAGGTGTTATAAATGATATCAAAATAAGTTTGTTTTATTGCCACCGATGCTGTGTATGGAAACTGTATTATTGCTGGTCCAAAGATTTTTGAATAAACAAAAGAACTTTCTTGCTTGCTGTGCTATGATTCGCACATATTTTATTACATTTATTATGTCCATAATTCAGAAGTAACATGTACCAGTCAATGACAGAGTTATTGTAAAACTATGTAATTAATGCTTCCATTGACATGAGAAGAATAATTTATCTTATGTGAAATATTAAAATTTATATAACAGAGCTTCCATTTACTTGGTGTCTGAATTTCAGGGTTCATGCCTTTCATTCACCATGTTTACATGCACTCTTTTCATCATGAATTAACAGTTATTTTTGTTTGTTGTGTTTTTAATTATTTGTGTATTTTTATTTTTACCTGATATTAATAAATAAACTGTACTTATGGTTAATGAAATTGACACATTTTAATGGATTACCTTCTGGTTTTTAATTAAGTTCTTCTCTCAATCCAATTGGCTTTCCCAAATGTATTTGTGGCATAGCTATAATGTTTAAATTTTTACATGTGTCCCCTATTGTTCCTCTTCTTCTTCTTCTTGTAGGTATGTCATTAATATTAATTTTTCTAATCTCTCCTTTCACATTTTGTTCACACAAACATCAGAATTGTCCTCTGTTAATGTTGTTCTACAGGTCTTTGTATTGCCTGTTACTTCCTTATATCTTTTCCACTCTTGATTTTTTTAAGGGCTCAGTACATCTTGTAAGCACCTTAGAATTTTAGCAAATTCTAGTTCCTTAGCTTCAAGAATAAGGGAGGAAGTAAATTCATAGTAAACATATGGATCAATTGTAAAGTTGCTTATACTGGACTTAGAAATTTCGGGAAGAGTAGTTGTCAACTGTAAGGAATTTCCCTGTAATCTTTCCCACAGTGACGATTCACCTTAAAAAATCATTTTAAAGTGTATTTATCATATCGCGAAATGTTTATTTTAGGAGATATTCCGGTTTGTTCAAGTTTTGAAACACGCGATCATAAAAGTAAAAATCTAAGGTTTGAAATATCTTTAAATCACGTAAAGTTACAACTGATCTTTTATCACCAGCTATAGTCATCATTGTTCCCGATATTGTGGTAGTAAAATTAAATAATTTGGCAAAGATTAATTAGCAGTTTTAATTAAGATAAAAAATAAGTTTTTTAACTAAAAGGAATATTAATTTGAAATTTATATCAGTAGATAGCCCTAATTAAGACGATTACGAACATATAGTGGTTTCGGTAAAAAGTTTAAGCATTTGTCTGGTAATTAAGTTTTTGAAAAATTGTCGCGGATTGTTGTTGAAGCGCGTAAAAAAAAAAATTCCCCCAGTTGGTCATGTGATGATTTTAGTTCTAAGACTATAGAAACCCTTTGGAATAATAAATTAAATTAAAACAGGTAGAACATGATAATAGAAAGTCCCTGTAAAAATTTCAAGTTAAACTATTTTGTACTTTTGGAGATATTAATTAAAGAAAGATTTGTCAAGGTCATAGGCTCGGAGCAGCCTATAAAAGATCATGCAGTAAGTTCACTCGTACACCGGAAAGTAATTGCGCAACTCCACGCATGATTTTCTCAGTGATGTTTAAAGTAGTAACTTAGTAATATGTAGTCTTTTCTTTCTTTCGGTTTCGTGTGGTCTGTACTTCGGGAACAATATGTGAGGTAACATTGCGTTGGTTGGTTGGTCGCAGGTCGCAACTTGCCGTGAACGGTCTTCGGCCAAGTTGGTGATATGTTATACCACAATTTTAAGGACTATTAAGAACTTTTAAATTCCAAAAGGGGTTTTGGTTTGTAATTTCTCTCCACAATCTGCAATCTTGTGGAAACAAGTGTTCGATTTGCCTACTCAACTGTTTAATGCAAATTTTCAGTAAATGTGACTTTGGAAATAAACTTGACATAATTCTTGAAGTGAACTGTTGTGATTTGGTACTTAGCTAAGAACCTTTTCTAGATTTGTGGTTCAGAAACAGATCTAGTGGTGATCTTCAAGCATTTAAGTTGAGTTTCTATTAGGCTACATGGTCAAATTCAAATTATTTCATTAAAATTTTACAGAACTCTCAATCCACGTGAACAGTTAGTTAAGTCACCAAGGCGTTACTACAACCCCGGTGTCAGCTTTGGGTCTTACAATCTTGACTGATAAAACATTTTATCTTTTTTTCCCATTCTTTTTAAGATGCTGTGGTTTACCACGATGTGTACCTACATTTGAAAAATCTGTCAAGTAAATGTTTTTGAGCATTGCGGGGTTTATATTCCATTTTACAACCTAATTTGTAGATTTCAGTCATTGACTTAGGATGCCTCATACAGTATGAATTAGTGAACCTTCTGGTTGTCACCATAGTTCTTATGGACACCACAAGAAAATTTTAACCAGAAAAACTGCAGATGCTAACGTTTTGTGAATAAATCCTTTGACGTGCAAATCCTTTCCTGTTTCACTTAAGGTGTCAAATTGATGGTGAAATTGTATCCATCGATTTTTAGACATAATATTTAAAGAAGTGTTGAACTAAGAACCTGCTGAAATATCATTTAGATTGATTTCTCACCAAAGTTAACTTTTCAGAAAGAAGACATAGAAAATGCGTTGCGTGCAAGCAACATGATACTGGAAGATGCCCATGAGCTACTGTCAACAGCAAGCCGTGTTGGCGTGGATGGATGGCGCCGTCATGATGATCATTCACCTTTTGATCTCACATCTGGTCATCCTGGAGTTGGTGTTGGTGCTGCAGGTGTTGGAGTTGGAGTTGGTGTTGGAGCCTTTCCTGGTCAGAGATTTAATCCTGTCACAGCTCAGCAGATGACATTTGCACCTCCAGTTAGTAAAGAAAGTAGACTCATTTTCTGTAATATACCAGTAATTGATACTTCTTCCATTTACAAAACAAATAAACATAATACTTAATTTCTGTCGAAAAACTGAATTACAATTTGAAATTCAAATTATGAGTATGTGAGCAGTTGATGGCTATTCTGCACACAACAGGTGTTCCCATTTGTGTGTGTTATTATACAGTTTGCTGCCTTTGAAACACTTTTTTTCACATTATTTGATCCAGCATTCTAATTTTAAGATTGTGTTTTTTGGGTGGTTCATAATGCATCTTGATTTTAAAAATTTAGAATCAAGCCTAGTAATTAAATTATAATGATGAATTTATGACACGTAACAAACCTAAAGGTAATAGCTGCTTTCTATAATGACTAAGAATGATACAATGAATTTTCTGTCATGTTTTAAATAAAATTGTACTCAGTACTACTGGCTTTAAATGATGCATAACGAGCTTCCGTGTTGTAAAGTAGACAATGCTTAAAATGGATTTCAGCTATGCCATTCTGTTAACTGTTTAAAATAAATTGACTGAAGCTCATATTAAAAAACAGCAGGAAGTAATTTTGTACAGGATGATTTCTGTAGACCTTCACGTTCTACTGTTATCAGTGGCCCATTGGCAATCTGCCAGTCTCTCCAGCATCTTTTGTTTTTGAACAATTTGTGCTTTTCCTCTACAACCAAATTCATTTCTCTGTCTTTCACACTTTCATATACTTCATAGAAAAACCTGTTTCTTCAACTTCCATTAGATTTTTTCCTTCCATATTCATATTACTAGTGCTTCTTGGCAATCTTTCTTCATACTACTTCTACTGTTCTATATAGTACAGGTTCCTTGCATCCCGTCAGCACAAATTTCTATGTTCCTTTCCTGAAATGTGCATCCTTCTTCCCAAGATCGTTTCCACTGCCCCCACCACACCCTACATCAGCTTTCGGTTCTTCTGTAACATACATACATCTTTCCCTTGTAATAGATCCCACTGCATAACTTCCAGTATGCATCCAACCAGAACAAGTTATTCCAATCCCATCACAGGAATAATATTTTCTTAATATTGGATGTGTCACTTGTAAAGCTATACACAACCTTTATCAACTTAGTTCCCATCACTACACAGCTTCTTGTAGCCTCACCACTAACTGTCCTTCAAGATAAATGGCCACAGGCAAATAGTTTATCATGCATTTGCAACGTATGCCAATTCCTGCAACTCTAACAAACTAAGACAGATCTAACAAACTCCTGATTTGGATTGAGAATTGTTAATATTATCCCTTCAGAACTCCGTAGATGGGGAAAAAAGTTACTGTAATATCCTTCACACCAGGCATCCCTCCTGATTGTAAGACCTCATCAATAAACCTGCCACTTTCTCTTCTTTGTTTCCTTTTTTGTAATGCATTTTTTTTACTTCTGTATTTTATATTTCATTTTATTTTATTACTTTGTATGTTATTTTTAGGGATTTTTATTTTCCCATAATTATTGATTATTCATTTCTCCCCCAACCATTCACACCCTTTGCACCTTGTTCATCTCCGGCTTCAGTTGTAGTGAATCTTAGTGGGTGCACATTTGATTCCCTTGCCTTATGTCCCACCTCTATGCATGATTATGGTTTTAACTGAAACATCGTTAAGTTTGTTTTTTTTTCTCATCACAGTCCTCCTCATTTCATCTGTAGGTAGTTGGGTTTGCTTCCCAGATCCTTCTTTATAAATAGATATGTAATATATAGTAACAAAGACACATGGGGCACTAAGTAGTGAAATATATATATATCACTGGAATACAGTAGTCATTAAGCAGCAAAACATAAAACATAAGGATAGGAGAATAACCACCAATTACCAAATCTGAAGGCAGGACTGTGATCCAACACAGACACATACCCACATTGAGCATTCGAATCTACCAACATCACAAATGAAAGCATTAATAGTATCACAATCTCTGTGCCGGGCTGATAACTTTTCACATGAATCCTGTATGTTCTCTCCTCAGGTTAAAAGCAATCGAAAGATATTTCAGAAGTTTTCCTTGTCTATCTTCAGTTAGATGGTAATGTGTAATTGATTTAAACTTAATTTTTATTCTGGTCAATATTTCCCCTCCATTTTTTTTTTTCTTTTCTTCTTCTTCTTCTTCTCTCTCTCTCTCTCTCTCTTTTTAAGAGTGAGTTAACATGTGAAAATAGGGCATTAAATATAATTTTTCCTTGCTGATGGAAGTTTGATGGTGTGATTTGTAACACACAGATGGGCTAACCTTGGCTTTCACCTTGCCCTTAATGAAGTTTATTGAAAATGTAGGAAGTAACATTTCATTAAGGTGCCTTAAATTGTGTTTTGTTTCTATTGCACTTTAATTATTCCTGGTATTCACCATCATTAAATGAAATAAAAATTCAGTTTCTGTAGGCATTTAGTCAGACTAATTTTTATGATATTGTACTTTAAGTATGTATAGTTATAGAATAAATCGGCCAATGTATTGTGTTACTAAAGACAAAATTTGTGAACTGTGATGCTCTGGTGTAGATGTGGATCAGATTTGTACTGTAAACTTTCTGCTTCAGTTGTAGTAAGAGATAAAAAGGAAGCTGTTACCTGTTGATAACTGTTCTGCTTTCTTAATGCCTACTACATATTTTAGAAATTACATGCTGTAAGGTTTCCTTCTGATCAACGATTGTTGCTTTTAAACTGAATGAAAAGTGATGTAAGCTCTTTTTTTGTACGTTTGATGTAATCATCATTGATTTCACGGAGTAAGCTGTAATAAGTTTTCTCTTGAGTGGTATTTAAAACAGATATACAGTTTTTATCACATGATAAATTTTTAATTTAAAGTAGTAAGTTATTAACAACTCTTTGTTCATAATCACTTTACCGTTTGAGTGGCTGCGGCAACCACAATGCTTGCATGAGCACAACCACTTACTTCTTTTAACTTGACAAAGGGTTTAACCTGAAATATGGTATCTTCTGTGTTTGTGTGTTGTTTTGTGTTGTGTTTTAGTAAGTGTTGGGTGTATTTTATCTGTCCTTTCCATATTAATATAGCCTCGCGGCAGTTCTTTCCTTCCATTGTTACCGACAATGTTTTAATAGTTACTTAAACTTAGATTTCCTTCAAGTATTTGTTTTTGAAAAATGCTTATGAATGGTAGAAAAATTAACTTTTGTAAGCTTGTAATCACAAAAATATAACATTGTGTTGTAGGGTCCAGGTGGAGGTGTGAACAGTGGTGGTCCTGGCTTGCTGAACAATCCTGGACTAAATATTAACAATATGAGCCCAGCGATAGTGCAGAAAATGTTGAGCCAGCAACCACCTCCTACAGCCCAACAAGGTCATCCAGGGGCTGCTGTGGCACAGGCTGCAGCGGTACAACAACAAGCTGGTGCTGGTGCTTTTGGATCAGCTGCAGCCAGAGCACCACAAGCTCAGCCATCCACAGCACAACTGCGTATGCTGGTACAGCAGATTCAGATGGCAGTTCAGGCGGGATACCTCAACCATCAGGTAAGTATCAT
Source organism: Vandiemenella viatica (assembly GCA_031002005.1). Classification (NCBI taxonomy): domain Eukaryota; kingdom Metazoa; phylum Arthropoda; class Insecta; order Orthoptera; family Morabidae; genus Vandiemenella; species Vandiemenella viatica. The sequence continues at coordinate 110,934,053 of JARYHS010008074.1, forward strand.
TTTATTCCAGGTGTCTTCGTGTAATTCTTAGACATGCAGTTTATCTGCTATTTCCTCAGAATCCTTATTACATTCTAGCTAAAACTTGAACTCTAGTTAAAATTTGAACTAGAGTAATAAAAATTGTAAAATCAAATGCATGTTTATTACATTTGGAAAAGTTCTTTTTTTTTTTTAACATTTGATCTTCATTATCATTGACACTTTTTGGTGAATCTGGCTGTGTCTGTCTAGAACCCAGTCCTCTCCAGCATCTCCTGACCTCCCACCATTCCTCTTCTTCCACTACATTCCAGTTTGCTCCTCTGTCTTGAAATTTTCTTTCCTCTCAATCTGCCCATCCCATAGTAATCCTCAAGATCTTTTTTTGTATATTTCACGAAAAAAAACTATTCACCAGGCAAAAATTGCTCACCTTTCAGTTTTGTAACTTTCAAAGACAGTATTTCAGATAGTGTTTTGTTTAGAGTTCATTACACTTTTTAAAACAAAGCATCCATGCTGACAGGTTTAATACAGATGTCTTGTGTTTATTCCTTTATTTCCCTTTTGCCACTGAAATGCAAAAATAATCACAAAAATGGCATTACTTTACTACAAGCTAAAGATACAAATTATTAAGACTGAACCTCATTTCCTCTGGTGGCTAGGTTCTAAATATTGTCTCTGCTGGCTAGGTTCTAAATATTCACAAAAATGGTTTGAAAAATAATGTGTACCAACCTTTTTTCTGATGACTCAAGAATTTGCATGTTAAAAAGGAGAAGCATGTCAAAACTATTTATAAATACATGTATATATGATATTACATTTTAAGTGATTACAGATTACATATTTTCTAAAAACCTGCAATTACTGATAGTAAAATTTGAAGCAAATACTTCAATTTTTTTTTAAATTTTATAAAAGCATAATCATAGCTTTCTTTCACGTTTGTCACAAGGTCACCAAATATTTGTAATATTTTATTTTTGTTTTATGATAAAGAAACCTTTTAGTAAAAAACGTGAAATAAGTTGAGATGTCACCATGGTTATTGTATAAGTAAAGTTATGTTATTTCTCTTCTTTCCATCTCTCAAGATCCTGAACCAGCCATTGGCTCCACAGACTCTGCTTCTTCTGAACCAGCTGTTGCAGCAGATAAAAGCCTTGCAGCAGCTGATGCAACAGCAGGCTGTTGCACAGGTGCAGCCACACAAGAACAACTCAAATGCTGTCCTCCAGATATCTGTTCAGATCACAAAGACTAAGCAGCAAATCACCAATTTACAGGTATTGTCTGTAATTCAGAATACTATTGCTTGTTGTATTTCTTATTATGAATTGATAATTTTAGTTAGCAAACAGCTGCAAAGAGATTACAGAGTGTGGTGGGTGAGTAGTAACACTCTGGCTTCACATTCCGGAGGACGCTGGTTAGAATCCCTAAACGGCTACTTAAATTTCAGTTTTCCATGGTTTTGTGAAATCACTCCAGGTAAAAGGCCATGGCCTGTTCCTTCCACACCTTTAATTAAGCCAAAGAAAAAACAAAGAAAGAAAAGGTAATGCTATTGAGTATCTAAAAATCTGTTATCAGTTCATCTCTTTCTAATGTGGATGTTCTATTAATGCTCATGATACTGTATGAGGTAGGTCCGATAAGTACTTAGCATCTCTTCTCGATGGCGCCACTGACTTCAGAGAAATTTATTATCGTGTAGTACATTATCTTAGATGGCTATTGTTAAAATTTCAGCCAAATCGGACTCATAGTTTTGTTTTGATCGCGTGTGAAAGTGGGTGTATCCGCGGATTTTAGAAAAATGGAAAAAGAGCAATATCAGTCAGTGATTCGATTCTTGTTTTTGGAATGAAAATCGCGCAGTGAAATCAAAGAGCGCTTGGATGCTGTGTACAGTGACTCTTCTCCTTCGATGGTGATTGTCAAAAATTGGTTTAACGAGTTTCAACGTGGTCTCATGTCGGATTTTGATGAGCCACGCCCAGGTGCCCCGTCAACGGTTACCATGGGGGATAACGTGACAAAAATCCATGATCTTGTTTTGATAGATCACTGATTGAAGGTGCGCGAGATTGCTAGGACAGTAGGCATCTCAAAATACCGTTGGGTAATATCTTGCATGAAATTTTGGGCATGAGAAAGCTGTCGTCACGATAGGTGCCGCGTTTGCTCACTCCGGACAACAAGTGCAACCGTGAGACCACTTCACAGCAGTGTTTGACGCTGTTTAAGCGCAATCTGAAGGAGTTTCTATGTCATTACATGACCGTCGACGAAACATGGATCCACTGGTACACACCAGAGACCAAGGAACAGTCAAAACAGTGGACTTTACCCGGCGAACATGCTCCAAAAAAGCGAAGACTGTCCCATCGGCCGGAAAGGTGATGGCCACCATTTTCTGGGATTCACTATGTGTGATCTACACCGACTACCTGGAGATGGGCAAAACGATCACAGGGCTTTACTATGCTACGAGGCGTATTCCAAAATTAAGGTCCGGGGTACAAGATGTCACAGATGATAGGCCTGAATGACGTTTCCCACCTGCAGCGCCATCTACCAACTCCTGGTAAATATGCAGTATTGTTGGCGTGCCGCAGTAGCCGTATATCTATTGTTGAGAGCAGTTCGAAATGGCCGCGACAATCGTAGCTCCCGCCAGTTGTGAAGTGCGCGGTGTGATTAGATTTTTGTTGGCAAAAGGATCGTCAGCTGTGGACATCCATCGCGAATTGTGTGTAGTGTATTGACCAAACATAATGAGTGAGAAACAAGTTCGACACTGGTGTCGAGAATTTCAAAGTGGTCGCACAGATGTGCACGATCAACAGCGGAGTGGCAGGCCCAGTATTCGGACCGACGACATCGTCGAGCAAGTTAACCAAAAACTGCGAAGTGATCGGCGTTTGACGATTAGAGGTCTGGCTATGGAATTCCCAAATGTTGCTAGAACCTCAATTTACAGGATTGTCACTGAAGAGCTTGGATATCGGAAGCTTTGTGCGCGGTGGGTGCCAAAACTGCTCACCGCTCAGCACAAAGAGCAACGAATGCATAGCGCACGACAATTTTTGGAGCGCTATAGACAAGATGGAGACAGTTTGTTTTCCCAAATTGTTACGGGAGACGAGACGTGGATAGTGTACACCAACGCAGAATCAAAACAACAATCAATGCAGTGGCGCCATTCCGGTTCACCCAAACCAAAAAAGTGTAAGCAATCGCCGTACACGAATCGCAAAATGATGGCTTCCGTGTTTTGGGACGAAAAGGGCGTCCTTTTGATCGAATTCATGGACCGTGGGACAACCATTACAGCTGACGTGTACTGTGCAACGCTCACCAAACTGAGACGTGCCATCCAAAATCGACGCCGCGGGAAACTGTCATCTGGCATCATCCTCCTGCACGACAACGCACGCCCGCATACCGCTTCCAAAACCAAAGAGAAGATTCAAGAGTTTCGTTGGGAAATCCTAGACCACCCTGCTTACAGTCCAGATCTTGCACCAAGCGACTATTTTCTCTTCCTGCATTTGAAACGGTGGCTTGGTGGACAACGATTTCAAACCGATGAAGAACTCAAGACGAGCGTTACCAATTGGTTCACGTCCCAGGTGGCAGACTATTATGCCGAGGGGTTAAAGAAACTGGTACAGCGTTACAGAAAGTGTATAGATATGAACGGCGATTATGTGGAAAAGTGAACTAGATATGTAGTTACATACTAACGTTAATAAAATCCTTGTATCCTGAACGATGTTTTTATTATGATCAAACGGACCTTACTTTCGGAATACGCCTCGTAAATTATTGGGCCGATTCGATGCCGAATTGCAGAAAAAACGGCCCCATTTGGCGAAAAAAAAAGTTCTCTTCCACCATGACAACGCACTGGCTCACACCTCCGCCGTCACCACAGCCAAATTGGAGTTGGGCTACGAACTGCTGCCCAATTTACCATATTCTCCAGAATTGGCCCCGTGCGACTTCTTTTTGTTTCCAAACTTGAAGAAGACACTCGCCGGGCAGAAATTTGAGTCGATTGAGGAGGTTATTGCCGCCACGGAGGCCTACTTTGCAGATCTCCAGAAAATGTATTTTTCAGACGGGTTAAAGAAGTTGGAGCATCGCTGGGTCAAGTGTATCGAGTTAAACGGAGACTGTTGAGAAATAAATCACCACTTTTCCAAAATTTCCTTTTTTTGTTTGTAGGCTAAGTACTTCTCGGACTGCCCTCGTATAGTAGATGATTATAGTGTTGATGATAAAAATATTAGCAAATATTGTTTTCATCCACATTTTGAAGCTTTTGCTACACATAATAATAACAGCATATAAAGCAGAAATGTAGCTAGCAATTTTATGTAGTGATTTTAATGTGAAATTTTTAAATAACTTACCCTGTAAAGTTGTGTTGGAGTCATTCGCCAGCTCATACAATGTAACCCAGTTAATTCTTCCTCTAAGAGTAAAGAATAGGGTTTGGAATTTTACGTTAAAAAAAAAAAATAAAAAAATTTGCTTATAAATAAAAATGACAAAATATGACCATACAAGAGTCAATAAATAAGTAATGAAACACATTTTTTTAAAACGGGTTGTTTTATTCAGCATTCAAATACACCATGTTATTTTCCAATCTTTTGATTACACAATACCATTTTTAATCATAATCTCACTCAATGCTATGGATTTATGCCACCTTGAATTGAGGGCCTGTATGCCTACACTGTACCTTTCCACTGGTCGATGCTGGAGCCAATGTCGTACTGCATCAATAACTTCCTCATCATCCACGTAGTGCGTCCAACAGATTGCGTCCTTCATTGGGCCAAACATGTGGAAATCCAATGGTGTGAGATCGGGGCTGCAGGGTGGATGAGGAAAAGCAGTCCACTGAAGTTTTGTGAGCTCCTTTCCGGTGCAAAGACTTGTGTGAGGTCTTGCGTTGTCATGAATGATGAGAAGTTTGTTCTGATTTCTGTGCCTACAAACACGCTGAAACCGTTTCTTCAATTTTCAAAGAGTAGCACAATACACCTCAGAGTTGATCGTTAGACCATGGGGAAGGACATCGACCAGAATAACCCCTTCAGCGTCCCCGAAGACTGTAGCCATGACTTTACTGGCTGAGAGTATGGCTTTAAACTTTTTCTTGGTAGGGGAGTGGGTATGGCGCCACTCCATTGATTGCTGTTTTGTTTCGGGTTCAAAGTGATGAACCCAAGTTTCATCACCTGTAACAATGTTTGACAAGAAATTGTCACCCTCGGCCTCATAACGAACAAGCAGTTCCGCACAGATGGTTCTCCTTTGTTCTTTATGGTCTTCGGCTAGACATCGAGGACCCAGTGGGAACAAACCTTTGAATATCCTAACTGGTGAATAACTGTGACAGCACTACCAACAGAGATATCAAGTTGAACACTGATTTGTTTGCTGGTGACCCGTCGGTCGTCTCGAATGAGAGTCTTCGCACGCTCCGACATTGCAGGAGTCGCAGCTGTGCACGGCCGGCCAGCATGCGGGAGATCAGACAGTACTATTAAACCTTGCGGCGATGATGACGCATGCTTTGCCCAACTACTCACCGTGCTTATTTCCACTGTCACATCACCGTAGACATTGTAGAAGTGCCTATGAATATTTGAGATGCGCTGGTTTTCCGCCAAAAGAAACTCAATCACTGCCTGTTGTTTGGAACTTACATCCATTACAGATGCCATTTTAACAGCTCCGTATAGTGCTGCAACCAGTCAGAAGTCAATGAAACTATACAAGATGAAGCGGGAATGTTTGAAAATGTTGTAACTGGAAAGACTGCATATCGGGGTGGGGTATCATTCTCACACTCCTCATCTAACAAACTCGCTTCTTACAAAATTCTTCACCTTGAAAATAGTCTTCTGAAAGTTCACTAATTGTAGACCATAAAATGCCTTAGGAATTTAATCAACTGTTAAGTCGGCCACCACTCCCATAATTACCTTTTGGGAGAAAAGTAAATGAGTTACTATGTTGTTCAGAAAGGATGGAAGTTAAGGGAAAAGTGTTGTTTATGTTCGAAATGTGTTTAAAAGTGTTGATTATTATTTTTAGAAGTTGACGGATACTTAAAATTCTGTGTTTTACCATTATAAACTGCTTTAAACAGAGTGTTTGGCTTAAAATCTTATTAAATTCTGTTTCTATGAATTTATTATTATTTTAAACGTTCTTTACTGTGTTGACAAGTGTGTGGAAATACCGATTTTGATCTCAAAATGAAAATTTATTAATAAAAAGCTGGATTATGGCTGATTTCACTAATTTTGGTAAGCTTAACGATTATTTACTGTTCTTAAATGTTTATTTAGGGTTTGTATTATGTGTTGAATTACTTTATTGCCTTTGAAACGCTTTAAATTCAGTAGCTGTAGTATCGGCTTCTGCATGAATCCCCATCCCCATACCTATGGCGATAATGTTAATAATTTTACAATCTTTATAGAGTTTACTCCCTTCCCCATTAATGCTATCTGCCTAAAAGTGTAGAATTTACTGAAATTCTAGGGTGCTTACAATGTTCCACAAAAAATGCCCTTTTTTTCCAACCAAAATTGGCCAAGAAAAAACATGTTGCATTATTTATTGAATGACCCTCGTACATTTACAGGGTGGCCACAGACCTGGAAAACCTGGAAAATATGGAATTATCAGGGAATTTAAAGCCACCTTGAAATATCTTGGAAATATCAGGAAATCCAAGTAATTTAAAAAAATTATCAGGGAATTTTAATTGCAACAACCCAAAATTTGATAATTTTTTAATAATTTATTTTAATATTGAACTTTTGCATTAAATAATTCAGCTTATATATTTTTGACATAAAATAGCCAACAAATACCGCATTTACACTAGCAACTTGCATCTTGTCTTGCGCCTCATCGAGATACGATGACAAGATGTTCGTGTGCGAGCGCTAACATGAACTCTCTCTGGAATTCGGCATTTCAAATTATATTTTATAAAAAGGTGGATGACATCTAAATCATGTAAACTCAGAAGTTATATTTTTTACTGAATAAAACAGGAATCGTAGAGGAGTAAGTATATAAAGATGTTTTTATGTTTCACTAAACAGTTTTACAATTTCAAGCAAAGTGTGAAACAGATGTTCCAAAAAAATTGAATATGTGGAGAGTAGAATGTCACAAGCTGGTTTTGAGCTTCTTCTGAGAAAAATTGAACCTTTAATATCAAAACAAAAGCCTAGATTCAATATACCAATGCCAGCAAAAATGTGACTAGCGATAATTATACGGCTTTATAACTTTTTTGTATTAATGATATAAGGCGAATTAAAGCAGGAACAAAATAATACGTAAGATCCTAAATAGGTAGGGTTTATAAAGTTTTGCATCATTCAGAGCTCTTTCAAATGCTGAATCGATGTGATAGTATAAACATCGTGCTCGTGCCTTTGACTTGCTCGAAATAAACCACTGCCAAGGCGAGTGGCACAGGCAAGCAACCACACAAAGTGAACCAACACGATTGCATGGTTTATACAAACTTGTGTTCATGCTATCTTGTGTAGACTCGCGGAAACTTACGCGAAAGTGTTAACTCGGCAACAGAAGAAATTGAAAATGGAAGAAAAAAGCTACAATAACTGAACCAGAAGATTTGAAAAGAAAAGTGTAGCAAATGAAAAAAGGCATAAAAAAGCTAAGCTGTTGACTGAGTCAAGTTACTCATGAACAATTTAAAAATCTAATTACTTTATCCACCAAATATTGAAAGATTACTAATTAGTTTAAGTTCATATTAGTCATTTGACCTATCTTATTTTTGTGCTACTCATTTTTAATTATGCTTCATAAGATTATAAAATTTTCAAATAAACATTCTTAAACATGAATAAAATGTTCTCGGGTTACGCATGTTACTTTTTCTAATTTTTTCAGTTTTATACCAGATTTAATTATTTATAATCAAAATCTAATTAAAACTTTAAATATATTAACCATGCAAATAAAGTTTCTAAATCAGGGAAAAATTTGACAAATTTTTCTGGAAAACCTGGAAATATCAGGGAATTTTTAAATCATTACCTTGTGGCCACCCTGATTTAAATTTACCATGAATGAAAACGTGCTCAATTATAAATCATTTATTTTATCTAGTAGTGTCGTTTTCATGAAGACATCATAATTTGCTTCCGTGCACTCGCTGCATAATTGTGAATTTAATTTTTTTTTTGAAAATTATTTTAATTTGCCTGCAAAACAATAGATTACTACATTTTTACTTTTAAAAATGGGTAATTTATTATTAATTAGTTATGAATATCATTGTTTATTCTTGTTTGATGCCAGCATTGCAGTGTATCATCACCTTCAAGTATTCAAAGAGGAATTTTCTCCTGTTGTCACTTAAAACTGCCTTGTACTGTGAGAAGCTTCATTTGAAATCACAAAATGTCATGAGAGAGTACTTAGATTTGAGTCACTGCAATTTAATTTTTGGTTGTCTTCAGTCATAATACATTTACCACCATGTAAAATGTCACTAATTTTACTTTTTTATTTTATTTATATCTAGTATTCACACTCAGCATATAAGCTACCTTAGAATCTTGCGGATTCTATAAAGTGAAACGCCCGATATCGCAGCCTTACAGCCAACTGTGAGCTAACTGAAGCAGTAAAGTTAACTAAACAGTCCATAGAGAGAATAAACTAACCTTAAATAGTAAAAATCAAGCTTTAAACATACCTAAAACAGCTGTAGCAGAATATAATCCATCACTGAAAATACAATATTTTGTTACGATGTAATTGCACTATAACACAACACTTTTCTTCACTCTGACAGTTCTTCAGAATAATAAACAACCTAAAGTTATTAAATTTTGCTAGAAAGAAACCGTAAGAAAGAGTTTAAAGTCATTTAAAACATAAAAACCCGGTATTGTAATTCATCAAGTAAATTTACACTATAAAATCCATGAAAATGTATGTTAGAAGCAATGTTAGAAATTCAGCTGATAGAGTGAGACAAACTTAACGTCCTCTAGCACAACATATTTAAATTTGAGGAAGTTTTATAAAGTTTAAATGTCATTTAAATATAATATGATAAATCACCCCATTCGGTCATAGAGATTTTTAAATATTACAAACCAGCCATATAAAATTCAGTGGAAGAAATAATCGTCAAAAAAATGAAACAGTAACTTTTAAACCAATTTAATAATATAAAACAGTGATATTTGGCCTATGGCCGACTGCGTTTTTCAGCCCCGGAAGTAACTATTTTTCAGAAATTAATTAAAAAGCAGAGAACGCAACTACAGGCGAAATTAACAGCTTTTTAACTATTTGTAATTCTGGAGAATCGTTTAAGAAAGGTCTTAAAGCCATAATAATAATTTTTGCGGGGTCATTCAGATAAAAAATAGCTTTTGCTACAGATGAAGAAACTAGCAATATTTGGTATTAAATGAAAGATAATCTTATTAAAAGTTCTAAAAATGTTGTTTCAACTCTAATATTAAAACTGCCAAAGTTATTAACAATTGCACCACACTCACTTTTTACTGCGATTCCGTTAAACCTACAGAAAATTTTATAAAGATAGAAAATGTTAGTTACACGTAAATCTATCTAGATAGATTTTCAGAATGCTAGAGGCAGTATTAGCCAAGATTGTAGAACTATTTCACATACTTGGAATTTGGACCTTGCAGAAGGCTACACTAAAACACACGAGCATATATATACACGAGTGCCTGCGTGGCTATCTTTGCCTTTTGTTCTGTCGCTCGGTGTCACTCAGTGCATGCAGGTCGGAGGTCCATGTCGCGCCTTAAGTGGGCAGGAGGAAGCAGGAGTACGAAGACCATCTTAGATTTTTGGTAATGCGGTGGAACTTTTGTAACTAATATGTGACTTTTGAATTTCAACACGGGGTTTGGTCTTGTCTGGTTGTGTTTCATGATTTGCAATCCTTAAAATTGGTGAAGAATTTTCCGATAGCCATCGATTGTAATGGATCTGTAATTATTTCCAAGAATATAGTGAATTTTGACTTTGAAACTATAGCATTAACTTTCTTTCATGATGTTAACCTAACCTATCCTTACTTGGAGTTTAAATCAAGACAAGTGGTGGCCGTTTTAAGCTCATGCAGTTTTATTCCAGTGGCTCCAGAGTACATAGTTGGAGTTAAGGTGATAAACTCATATTGTAACCCTAATATGAGGTTAGTCCCTTACAAGCACTATATCAAATTTGTTCTTTAGTGAACTAACCATACTGCCCTCTACTTGTCCTATCTCGGTTTCCACACTTTTAATGGCCCCCGAACTATCATGCCATTCTAGACCAATTTCTTCAAGACAAAAAATTGCACTTGTGATGTCTACAAAATTTGACTGTGTGTACGCCAAATTTCTGAATAAATTGTGGAACCTTATGTAACCCATGACCGAGACAAGTCAAGTGCGACATTAAATAATACAATATCTTAAGACCTTTACCATCCTTTACCATATACGGCACAGTGTAAGCCACAAATGGTAAGACATGTTCTCACTTAACTCACTTATTTTCATAGTGTTGTCAAAATGTATTGCAATTGTAGAGTGGTTTGCTGATTCAAGAATTGCACAGTCCAGTAAAATTATATAAAATGATCTCTTCATAACAAGTAAGTAAATGGTTCTTCCTCAATGTTGATTCAGTTGGAATAGTCTGTATCAACCAAGGTTTTGAAATGTTTGTTGTTTACTTTATTAAGTGGGATGTTGGTGCATACCATCATATCACAGAGTTATTTAGAAAAAGTTTACAATTTGGAAGACGAGGAAGCTGTAATAAAAAAAGGTGGCTGTCTGCTTTGTCGAGCTGAATGTTATGATAGATTATTCTTGAGTCTTGCTGAATCGCAATGCTGCTGCACATGAAAGCACTTTGTTGAAGTCACTAATTTCACATAATTTATAGAATAGAACTCTTTGCTTATACTTAAATATTCCTCCCCAGATTCCTTTACGTAACTCCGTAGTTTTGCACCTTAAGAAAATTTTGTTCTCGGCATGGCGATACTCACTGATCCACTGCAGATTTAACACTAACTGAGGATTATTTTCAAAAGTATTGCCAATAATGAGACTTCGATTGATGCGGCTCTGCACAGGGAAACTGCTGCTGCTGTATTGTCGATATTTTCCTTCAGTGTATAACAGGAATAAATTTCTGCAGATAATTATCTTAGTTTATAACTTCTAGTGAATTCCCGGTACTATCAAACAAATTACCAGGTTTTTCCTCAAAATATGATCATAAACATTATTGTAATATGACCAAAACTAAGAAAATTGCCCGAATATTCATTTATATGCCATATAAAATACATTTAAATATAATTAGAATAATTAAGTTGGTGTTTAATTTTGCATTACAGCTAAAAAATAATGTAGGCAAAAAATGTGACTTGTCATAAGATCCGAACCCTAGTAACGAATCATAGTTACTCAGCAATAGATAATGTTTTCCTAGTTACCTCAAAATTGAGCTACACAATCACTCCAGCTATTGATAGACTTACAGATTATGTGCCCAGTTATCAATCATCAACACTTCAAGAGTAATGCTTGTAAAGTTCATTGAGTAATATATGATGAAACAGTCGGTTATTTTAGAAATTGCCTTATTACCACAAAATTTTCAAAAGGAAATATTGAGGAAAGGAAACTAGGAATGGTTACAATGTTAATATTAAAATACATTACAAGCAGTAGTGCAAACAACTGAAAAAGGTTATTAAAGAATCTAAAAGTATGTACTACAAACATAGGATTAATGATTTTGAAAATGAAATTGTAAATAAGGAAATGGGGGACAAATCAGGTCAGTAAAAACATTTATATGAAACAAAATTCAGTAGAATCCAGTTTTTCAATTTGTAAGGGGGTAAACCAATACCGGGGTTAAGTATTGGTTCAGCACACCTTAACTGGTACCTTGAACTTCTAAATCAATTTCTTCAGAGTTTTAAACCAGGTTTCTAATTTTCCAAAAAAAATGTTGTAGACCGTGAATATACCCTAGGGAAATAAATCAGCTGATAATTACAATGGTCGCCACTCCCAATTTAACCTTTTGAGAGCAAAGGGTGTCAACAAACTATGGAAAGAAAGTCATTATTCAGATTTCACTATCTCTATATTCTGTTTGAAAAATTAACACAAAAGTTCACAAATACAGTTGATTTAGGTAATCGGAAGTTCTTTTCTAAAGTTTGCAAGTTGAGAATCGTAGAAGACAGACAGTGAAGACCCTCTAAAAACTTTTTGTTACTTAGTCATTGTTCACGTCGAGTTGCATTGTTCCTGAAAAACTGTAATGGCTGCCACCCAGCATGTTTGCTGACGGCACGGTAGTGAAACCAACACCAGTTTCTCGCCCCGATTGACACGGACCCAACTCACATGAAATCCAGGAACAAACTGAAAAAAAAGACTGTAATCTCTCAATATAGCATGGCGAGCTTGCCCAAACCACGTGACTCCCAGGAAATAGTGCTCCTAAACTATTTGTAGTCTAGCTTCCAAATTTAAGTATGATTTAGAGATAAAGATTTCAAACAACTTTCCCCCCTTGGATGTTTCTCGAAAAATTAATGGATTAGCCGTACTTAATTTTTCCGTTAACTGCGTAGAAACTTTGACTTCAGTGGTCTGTAAAAGTGTTCGTGCACGAAAGTAGATCCAAAGAACCAGCGCCATTTAAAAATCTTCAAATAAACGAAAAATAAAAGGAGTCTATTATTAATAGCTCTGACAGTATGACTTGTATCGGAAAATAAATTTTTGCATTCGACAGTCTATGCAGCTTACATTACTGCTAGGCGAGATAATGGAAAATGCCCGCGACCCAGCAAAACACTGCACATGGTCCACACATGATCCTAACACCACACGAAGGCACGTCCATCTTTTTCGAATGCTTCGCAAATACTGATACTGCAATATGGCTGCCTGTCGTTTTGTTCATCTTGCAGCCAATCATAATTCTCCTGGCCATCACATGATCCAACCAACCAATCGTGTTTCTTTAACACTTCGTACACCATATATTATTCTTTGGTGTAGCCTGTCCACTCCACTCAGTTTTCTCCGTTTAACCCTGAAGTTCACTATTTGTCTTGCCAGCTAACATACCCCTCTGCCAGCTCGACCCCTGTACCAAATCTGCTCTCTTAACACTCGCTTTACATGCTCATATGAAACGCCCAATAGCCATTTCCACTTAGTCATTAAATCATATTATTTTGGAGATGTGTAAAGCAATTACTTAAGATTATTACCTTGTTATGTTCTTTTTTAGAAACAAATCCTTGAAGAATTAATTACTTGCAATACTGTTTCTCTGTTTGCATTATTATTAAATAATACTAGCAATTGATCTATTGCAATATTTCTGTTTATTTTGTCATGGTAGTCAGGCTTAGAGACCTGCCGTAGGAGTTGTAAGTAAGAATATTTTATTTTTTAATAATCTCGGAGATAATCGTGTTGATGCCATTATTTTTTCCTTAAAAAAAGGTAAACGGGAATAATATCATTCTAAATGTTACTTAATAATATTTAAAATAATGTTATTTTTGGTGGATCCAACAAATGTGGTAGCGAAGACAACGACATATCTTCTGAAATGTTTCGGGTCTGCCAGAAGACACTAACAACCTCACAAAGCAGATCCTCCGAGACTTTATGAACTGACTAAAATCCATAAGCAAGGAACACCATTATAGCCAATAGTGTGTACTATCAGATCGGTCACTTATTATCTGGCTTGATATCTAACTAGACTGTTGACAGCAATTATTAACCGACTTCAAAAAAAGGAGGAGGTTCTCAATTCGTCTGTATTATTATTATTATTATTTATGTATGTTCAGCGATTTCTTCACCAATTTTGAACTGATTTAAATGAAATTTTTTTAGTGGATAGGGTGTACCTCCAAAGTGGTCCCATATAAATTTCATTGAGATACCACCCCTTCTACCCCCTTCCAACCCTTAATTTTTATGCAAATCCACATTTTTTATTAGATCTCGATAAAACTTTTGACATATATAGCCAAAAATAAAGAGAAAAATACTGTCAACTTTTGGTTTAAAAAAACTGAACCCCTCTCCCCCTATCCACCCCCTTAATTTTTGCCAATTTTCTTTATTCAAAGCTACAGACATCATTTAACTGATCTCCAATAAAGTTGGCAATTACATGTAGTTTTTCATGGAGAAAGTTTCTGACCAAAAAAATAAAAATAAAAAACCACTCCTCTCCCCTTAATTTTATAGAAAACTACATTTCTTATCTGATTTTTATTGAACTTTGCCCATGTATACTTTAAAACAAAAAGAAAAATCCCATCTTCATTTGGTCTACCAAAGCTCAATCCCGTCCCTCCTTCCACCCCTTTAATTATTGTCAATGTTCTTCATAAAAAGCTACACTTGACACCGTTTGACCGATTATCATCAAAGTTGCCATATACATGTAATTTTTCATGGAGAATCTGACCAAAAAATAAATAAATAAAAAACCACCCTTCTCCTCTTTACACAATTAATTTTTATACTAACCCTCATTTTTTATCTGATTTCGATGAAACTTTTGACATGTATAGTCAAAAATAAAGAGAAAAATACTGTCAACTTTTGGTTTGAAAAAACCGAAGCTCTCTCCCTCTATCCACCCCCTAAATTTTTACCAATGTTCTTTATATGAAGCAACAGTCGACACCATTTAACTGGTCTCCATTAAAGTTGGCATATACATGTAATTTTTCATGTAGAAGATTTCTGACCAAAAAAAATAAATAATTAAACAACCCCATGTCTCCCTTTACACCCCTTAATTTTATAGAAATCTACATTTCTTATCTGATTTTTATTGAACTTTATATTTTAAAACAAAGAGAAAAATCCTGTCAACATTTGGTTGGCCAATGCTCAACCCCTTTCCCTCCTTCAACCCCATTAACTTTTGTCAATGTTCTTTATAAAAAGCTACAGTCGCGATCGTTTGACCGATTAACATGAAAGTTGGTGCTTATATGTATTTTTTTCCCGAAGAAGGTGTCTGACCAAAACGTCTAAAAGCCACCCGCTCCCCATTAAACCGCTTAATTTTTATACAAAACCACAGTTTGTATCCGGTTTAGACAGAACTTAGCAAATTTTTACTATAAAACAAAGAGAAAAATAATGCCAACTCTTGGTTTGCAAAAACTGAACCCCTCTCCCCGTTTCCACCCCCTTAATTTCCTGTCAGTTTCTGTTTAGAAAGTTACAGTCGACACCATTTGACCGATCTTTATGAAAGTTGGCACATATATATATAATTTTTTATGGATAAGATTTCTGACCAAAAAATAAAAAAAACTACCCTAGCTCCCCTTCCCTTAATATTTGTACAAAACCCACATTTTAATTCGATTTGGAGGAACTTCGCTTGCGTATACTTAAAAACAAATAAAAAAGAAAAATGCTGTCCACATAACTTTCACAAAAACGCAAACCCTATCCCCCTTTCTACCCCTTTGATTACAGTCAATGTTCTTTATACAAAGCTACCGTTTCTTTCTGATTTCGAAGGAAGTATGCACATGTATTCTACAAAACAAACATAAAAATACTGTCTATATTTGGTTTCGAGAGTCCAAACTCAGCTCCTTCCTTTCCATCCTTTAATTTACAGTTTCTATCCGATTCTGAAGGAAATTTGCATACGTATACTTTAAAACATACAGAACAACTGTGTTTAAATTAGGTTGCAGAAGCCCAACCCCTCTTCCCTTCTACCCTCTCCCCTCCTAATTTCCAATGTTCTTTATAGATACCCACAGTTTTATCGATTTCCATGGAACACTGCACATGCACACTTAAAAACAAAGAAACATAGTGCCTACATTCTATTTACAAAACCCTACCACTCACCCCCTTATCCCATTTAATTTTTGCAAATGTTCTTTACACAAAGGTACAGTATTTATCTGGTTTCGATGGAAATTTGCACGTGTATACTTAAAAGAAAAAGAGAAAAATACTGCCCACACTAGCTTAACAAAACCCAAACTACTCTTTGTCTCCACACACCTTAATTGTTTTTTATACATACCTACAATTTTATTTGATATCAATAGAAATTTCCACACGTATACTTTAAATCAATCAGAAAAGGCAGTTTACATTTGGTATACAAAAGCCAAATCCCTCTTCCCCTTTACCCTCACCCCTTTTAATTTCCAATTTTCTTTACAAAAATCCCCAGTTTTAAATCCCGTCAAAATCAATTAAGCTACTTTTAAGTCATGGCATAATATTTATAAAATATATGTGTCATAATGTCTCAACATGTACTTCAGATTTCAACTTGGATCCCAAGCTTTCACGTTGTGAAATCCAATTAAAAATTTATATTTTCAGATATAGTCCAGAGACAGATTTCTGTATGTGGTATCTATTAATGCACAGATGTTAACATGTTTCGGTTATCGACCAGCAGCTTGAACAGACGTTATGCTAAGGTTGAAACAAAGCCTGGACCAAAATGTAAACTGACATTCTTTAACACAACACCCAATTCACCCCATTCTGTAAGTTGTTGTGGTATATAAAGACAGAATTCTTCTTTGTAAGCAAGTGCTTTAATCTTTGAGCTACCAGGAAGTTCGCAAAATGGGAACTGCTGCAGCATATTTAAAATACAAAACAAACTGTAATACCACTAAAAATTTAAAAATAAAATAATTGTTTAAAAAAACGTAAAAACCGCCTTCAAAAAAAAAAGCACTAAAAATTTTAAAATAACTTTATACCTTGCTTAGGAAAAAGTAAATCTAAATGGACAATATTTTACATTACTGTAATTGAAATTTTTACTTTAATTAGTTATTTTTGGAGTCGGTGCCAGCGAAAGCAAGAAAAACAATAAGGAATAACAATAATACATGAAAAATCATGTTACTTCTTTAATGCTTGAAACATGTTTCAACAAAACTGAAACATACAGATGATACGCCGATATTATACTAACTGTAAATCATTTACTGCATGATGCAACCTACCAACTTACACTGTAGCACCAAAGATATGCCTGGATGACCAATAAGGCCGAGCCACAGATTAAAATACTGTTAATTTGTTTCCTTAAGCTGTCTCCTGCAATAACACTATTTGCCTCACGACATGCTGTAAAATGTTGGGAATTTTTGTTCGTACTCCTTGTTTCGCCTCTAACACCAAAATAAGTTCAGTAATTCGATCTTCGCGATGTGACAGCTGGCACCGACTCCAAAAATAACTAATTAAAGTAAAAATTTCAATAACAGTAATGTAAAATATTGTCCACTTAGATTTACTTTTTCTTAAGCAAGGTATAAAGTTATTTTAAAATTTTTAGTGCGTTTTTTTGAAGGCGGTTTTTATGTTTTTTAAACAATTGTTTTTTGGAAGATGTGATCACCATTTGAAAAACTCTGCAGAATTTACTAACATTATTAAAGAACTCAGCCTGCGTCAACAGGATTTGATGCTGAGCTTAGATGTGGTTTCCCTCTTCTCCAGGGTTCCTCTATCTGATACGATCTCTCTACTGCAACAGCACTTCAAGTCCATGTTAGTTGCATTGTTCTGCATCACATTACAATTTTCGCACATCTTGTATGGTGGTCCCTTATTATGAACAAACTGATGGAGTGGCAATGGGCAGTCCTTTGCCACCTGTCATAGCTAATTTATTCCTGAAAGATTTTGAGGAGAAATCATTGGTAAGTGCTCCCATTAAGCCCAGTGTCTTTTACCGGTACGTGGATGAAATGTTTGATGTTTGGCCCCTTGGTAGACACAACCTTGATAGGTTTCTCCTTCACCTGAACAGTATCAACAGAAAACTAACATTTCATGATGGAAGTGGAAAAGTAAGACCACCTGCCTTTTTTTGCACGTTCTTATGGAAAGGAAATCTGATGGAACTTAGAGACACATTGTGTACAGAAACCCAACACACGGACCTGTACCTAAAAGCGCATGGTCATCACCACCCGGCATAGTGCAAGACAGTGCTCACTACTGTAGTCTACAGGAAACGGGTAATAGGTGATGAGGACAGCCTACCTAGTGAGTTAGAACATTTACATCATATTTTCAGACTGAATGGGTACAGTGAATGTCAAATACGATTGGTATTCTGTGACCAGTGTGAAACTTGAGGAGAGGAGGGCAGGAACTGAGTACCTGACCGAAGTCTAACCATGCCTGTTAGGCCCGGTGTACATAATCTATTGGAAGAAAGAATTGTGTTGCTGTCTATTTGTGAAATGTGTAACTTTGTATGTTCTGTATGGTAAGTGCATGTTTGTGAAATGTGTAGTTTATGAGGCGGAGATTAGGGACCGTTATTAGGGTCTTTGGTGGTTTAATTTATATATATTGATTAATTAAAAAGTCCACCAAAAGGTTATATTGAAGATTTGTTTATTTGCTCAAAACGAAGTCAGCGATATTCACAAGCATAGATACAATACAGAGATACACTTCTGTGAGCCGTCGCAAAGATAATCTTCATAAAATCTCTGTGAACTCAACTTGAAAAAACTAACTGGATGAATGAATCTCTCTGTAAAACTGAATACTGAATCTGTCCAGCCGATCTGTTTATATAGTCTCTATCGAAATTACGAGAATTCTTCAAAGGCACCCGCCCGATATTTCTCGAACATTAACAATCACTCAAACATATTAAAAACAATCGGAATTAATACAAAATTACTTAACAACATTACAAAATGATCAGAAATGGTAATTAGAGATACTTAAATACAAAATTATTTGCAGAAATCATCTCAAACTGTAGAAAATTGTCCTGTTGACATCATAACTTGCATCAATACATGGAATTACAAACATTTAAGAAATTCTCTTGCACCATTCGGTTCTTAAACATATTAAATGGACTTTAAATAATTTTCTTTCATAAAACAATAATTTTCTTTCATAAAACAAAGTCTATATACACTGATTTACAAGAAATTACAAAACAAACATACCAGACCATATTCAAGCAAACTTTAGCTCACTACAAATACTTCATACAGTACAATACTATTCAAAATTCAGGTATGAGGGCTGTTGCACCGTTCCAGCATTTGTGTAGATGTTTGCTGGACATTGCCTATAAATGCAGTCAGGATGGTGTGGGTTTATGCCTGGTTAATGCTGTGTGGCACCTCAGTGCGCTGAGTCACACTGGCAGGTTGCAAACTCTTTGTTACATTCAAATAAAATTTGATCCTTATGTGCCCTAATAAAATAATTCATTTTCCCCTAAAATTTCTAACCTGATGACAGATTTAAATCTTGAAAATCTTTGGGTTTTTTAACTCTTTGAATGTGCAAGGCCATAATTTTTTGTATTTGTCCTCTTTGTTGTCAGTAATGCACACCATAACTGTCTAACTTGTTTTGACAGAACCAGATTGCATCTCAGCAAGCCATTTATGTGAAGCAACAACAGCAGCAGCAACAGCAACAACAGCAGCAACAGCAGCAGCAACAACAACAGCAGCAGCAACAGCAACAACAGCAACAGCAGCAGCAGCAACAACACCACATGGCTGCTGTACAGGGCACTCAGCATAGTGATTTCTTCAAACCGAACTTGCATGATCCCATCATGGCACTGCCCCAAAAGTTTGGAGATCTTACTATTGCCACAGACCCTACTTCTCAAGTTGTAAGTACAGTTTTACCTTGATTTTTATTCTCATGTGTGCGAAAATGATACAATGAACTTTTGGCATTAAATAGATATCTAAGATATTATATTATGTATTATTCATTAAATTCTTCATAAGTATATAGCTTATCTTTTTCATGGAGGATAAAAACAAAGAAGTGGGTTACTGCTTTAGTGATAAGAGATTAATATAGTATTTTCTTTGTGTGCAGTATGAACCAGTTTTGCGAATGCTTATTTGCTGCAGCTTACATATCTTTGATCCTTACAAATAGAGCTATGTCATACTAAAATGCAGTCCTTTCTTTTAATCACATTTGCAATACAGGGTTGTTCCTGTTGTTAGGAGCCAGAATATTCTAGAAATTATGCAACATGTTGATTAAAATGGGATTTAAATTTACTGCTATTGTATTTAAATAATAGTTATTTACTGTAACCAATTTGCAAGTTTTTCAGAACTATATTGGCAATGAATTTATCACACATTTGTAAGAGAGTACTTTACACTAAAAAGATGACTATGAAACTTTAGTTGAAAATGGTTAAATAAGTTGTAAGGATACTGAAAATCAACTTTGTTTGATAAGAGTTAAAAACATATTTTTTTTTAATAAAATAAAAATGCAAAAAAGGTCATGTGATGCAAAGCACAAATGAGAGCTTGTGACGTCATGTTTCAGCACAAAAGTTTTGCTACTTGTGTTAAGCATCTGTCGACAATCTGTGCATTGTATGTTTAAGGTTTTAAGCAAATCCATTACTTCGTTCTGGATACCAATCCATAAAATAAATAATATTTACAATAGAAGCTGCATTTACCAAAGGAAACGGCTCTAATCTGCCCACAATTTATTTTACGAAGTTGGAAAAGTTTTTCACATAAAACACTGATTTTTGCTCACCAGGATTCTGGAACATCAATACATTCTTCAGTGTATAAGTACTCAGCAATTGAAAGTGTAGTTTTGTGCTGAAAAGTGCTCTTATTGTCATGTAATTAAGAAAAGTTACATAAGAATGAAATCTTTCTTGGCGTTGTATTTGAATGTTAGGTTTTAGGCATTAAGAGTTCGGAAACTTATATAGCTTAAAAAGAATTGTTATAAACTTTTTTTTGAAGGGAAGCAGTTGTTAACTTGAAAATATTGTATGATTTCTGTGCTCATAAAGAGATCACGGCAGTGGATGCAACACTTTAACAATACTCAAAACAAGATTATACATTAATTGTGAAGTATAGCTAAACTTGTCAAAATGTAACTGCATTTTATCAGTCATAGGCTATTTGGAAAATTAATATAGTCTTCTCGGGTGACTAGCCGAGTGAGCAGGGTGTTTCCACACGATATTTTGGGGATTGGGATCTCTGTCGCCATCTTCTGGTGAAGTGCCAGATACAATTGAAGGCTGGGATCCAAGGTCCACTGCCTAGACGTCGACCAAGTCAGCCAATCAGCTGTCCACAAGTCTACCTCGCGCGCATTTAGCCACCTCTGAGGATATAAAGATCCCAGTATTCCGCCACATCCGGCAGTTCACCATAAGATGGTAACAAAGTTTCCAATCGATGAAATATTGTGTGTAAACACCCTAGTCATCCAAGAAGGCTATTTTAATTCTCAACGCCGAGAGAAACTTCAATCTTATGTAATAAATAAAAATATTGCAGGGATTGTTAATGACAAATAGTACTCTCTTAACAGTAGTGACATTACGAAAATTAGTGATATGCTTTGGAAAGAATTAATGTGTTAGATGAGTTATGACTTTGTATTCATTAAAATCATGTATTAGATCATATGGATGATGTCTGATTAATTTCAACAGGTAATAAAGATGAGTTTATGGGAACGCACTTGAAACTCAACTTCGAAAGTGATAATTCATTTGTCAGTAAAGATTTCAGTTTATCAGAAAAAAATAATAAGATATGCAGTTTATTGAACAGTATAAAATATTAAGTAAAAACTTACATCAAAGTGGTCTTTGCAAAATTACAATAAAGATTTTGTAGGCAAATAAGCTGGGCCCTGTCATTGAAGTTTAATGCACCTTTCAACATATTTTCCTTTTTTAAAATGTAAATAAACAGTTTGTTTGGTGTTTACACACTGAAACATTACTCACCATTTTATCAACAAAATAAGCAAAACACCACTTTGTTTACAGTGGTATGAATTGAGACGAGATGTCATATGTGAAGAAATGACAGCTGCAAGTATTTTGGCGACAGTTTTCAAATCGGCATATAAAAATGGAAAATTTTTAATTTTCCTTATTTTTTGGTTGAAATAAATAGTATATTTTTGGTTATGGCTACAATAATGACTACTTTCCCAAAAGTATTAAAGTAGCTCATTTTACTGCTCTTACACTATTTTCACTCATAGAATCAGTTACTGAACTTTCTGTAAGAGATGTGGAATGTCTGATTGTAATCGTGTATAGATCTGAATTTTTCTGATGATGGCATTAATGCTGAGTATTGTGTGTGTTGTGTGTGTGTGGAAAAGAATATTACAACAGCAGAAAAAAATTGGAAAGATTATATGGGATTGATGTGTGTTTAGAAATAAGAGTAGAACTTGTTAGTTTGTGTTGGCTGTACAGATAGATTAACTGAGCATAGAAGTAAATAAATAAATAAGATAGGGTATCATGAGTAAAAATATTGGAATTGTGGATAACTACACAGTGTAGATTGTACGGACAATGTTTGAGAACTGTTGCAACAGCAGCATCCATACCCAAGCGAAAGGATGGAACGGTTTAGATAAGAAACTATAGTAATGCAGTTTTGCATTTGATGTTATTTATAGTGGTAATAGATGAAATTGAGATCGGAGGAGCCAAAAAAAATTAAACGTTCACTAACTGCATATGATATTGTGGTAAAGGAATCAGAAAATGAGGAAATATAAGAGTGAATGGAGCTGTTCATGAGAAATTATAAATATGAGATTGAAACTAATCAGGGAAAGAGCAAAACAGTAGTAATATCAAGACAGTAAACAATTTGAAGTATTATTATAAGGATTATTTAACAAAAATTTGCAAATGTGGTCAGCTTCAGCTGTTTTGAAAGTAATTGATGCTGAATGCAGGAGGTCTGGTAAAGGGTGCATCGTAGGACTATATTGTGTAGGAGTATAAAGAATGTTATTGGAGAAGGATGTCCAGATGAAGTATAAGGAAATAATATACAATTTGAAAATAGTTAGAAACAAAAATTCCATTAATCAATAAAGATAATGTAATAAAATAATTATTTAAAAAAACATAAAAACCGCCTTCAAAAAAAGCACTAAAAATTTTAAAATAACTTTATACCTTGCTTAGTAGAAAGTAAATCTAAATGGACAATATTTTACATTATTGTCATTGAAATTTTTACATTAATTAGTTATTTTTGGAGTCGGTGCCAGCTGTCACATCGCGAAGATCGAATTACTGAACTTCTTTTGGTGTTAGAGGTGAAACGGGGAGTACAAACAAAAATTCCCAATATTTTACAGCTTGTCGTGAGGCAGATAGTGTTATTGCGGGACAACTTAGGGAAACAAATTAACAGTATTTTAACTGTGGCTCGGCCTTATTGGTCATCCAGGCATATCTCTGGCGCTACAATGTCAGTTGGTAGGAGCATCATGTAGTAAACTATTTACATTTAGCATAATATCGGCGAATCATCTGTATGTTTCAGTTTTGTTGAAACATGTTTCTAGCATTAATTGTAGGTAAGCAGTAACATGATTTTTTATGTATTATTGTTATTCATTATTGTTTTTATCTTTTTGTTTTTCTTGCTTTCGCTGGCACCGACTCCAAAAATAACTAATTAATGTAAAAATTTCAATGACAATAATGTAAAATATTGTCCATTTAGATTTACTTTCTACTAAGCAAGGTATAAAGCTATTTTAAAATTTTAAGTGCTTTTTTGGAAGGCGGTTTTTATGTTTTTTTAAACAATTATTTTATTTTTAGATTTTTAGTGGTGTTATAGTTTTTGTATTTTACATATGCTGCAGCAGTTCCCATTTTGCGAACTTCCTGGTAGCTCATGGATTTAAGGGCTTGCTTTCAAAAGAAGAATTCTGTCTTTATATACCACAACAACTTCCAGAACCGGGTGAATTGGGTGTTGTGTTAAGGAATGTCAGTTTACATTTTGGTCGAGGCAATGTTTTGATCGTATCATAACATCTGTTAAAGCTGCTGGTCGATAACCGAAACATGTAACATCTGGGCATTAATACATACCACATACAGAAATCTGTCTCTGGAATATATCTGTTTGCTCCGGCATCACACAGAAAATATAGATTTATAATTTGTTTCACAACGTGAAAGCTTGGGATCCAAGTTGAAATCTGAAGTACATCTTGAGATATTAAGACACATTTATTTTATAAATATTATGCCATGACTTAAAAATAGCTTAATTGATTTTGACGGAATTTAAAACTGTGGATTTTTGTAAAGAACATTGGAAATTAAAAGGGGTGAGGGTGAAGGGGAAGAGGGATTGAGCTTTTGTATACCAAATGTAGACTGCCTTTTCTGATTAATTTAAAGTGTATGTGTATAAATTTCTATTTATCAGATAAAACTGTAGGTATATATAAAATACAATTAAGGGGTGCGGAGACGAAGTGTATTTTGGTTTTTGTAAAACTAGTGAGGCCACTATTTTTCTCTTTGTTTTAAAGTATACATGTGCAAATTTCCATCAAAACGAGATAAAAACTGTAGCTTTGTCTAAAGAACATTTGTAAAAATTAAATGGGGTAAGGGAGTGAGTGGTAGAGTTTTGTAAACAGAATGTAAACACTATGTTTCTCTTTGTTTTTAAGTATTCATGTGTAGTGTTTCATGGAAATCTGATAAAACTGTGGGTATCTATAAAGAACATTAGAAATTAGGAGGGGTGGGGGTAGAAGGGAAGAGGATTTGGGCTTCTGCAACCTAATTTAAACACAATTGTTTTG
Organism: Vandiemenella viatica; assembly: GCA_031002005.1. NCBI lineage: Eukaryota > Metazoa > Arthropoda > Insecta > Orthoptera > Morabidae > Vandiemenella > Vandiemenella viatica. The sequence continues at coordinate 110,958,856 of JARYHS010008074.1, forward strand.
TATATTTTAAAGTATACGTGTGAAAATTTCCTTCAGAATCGGATAGAAACTGTAGATTAATGGATGGAAAGGAAGGAGCGGAGTTTGGACTCTCGAAACCAAATGTAGACAGTATTTTTCTGTTTGTTTTGCAGTATACATGTGCATACTTCCTTCAAAATCAGAAAGAAACGGTAGCTTTGTATAAAGAATATTGACAGTATTTAAAGGGGTAGATAGGGGGCTAGCGTTTGCGTTTTTGTGAAAGTTATGAGGACAGTATTTTTCTTTTCCTATTTGTTTTAAACTATATGCATGCGAAGTTCCACCGAATCGGATTAAAATGTAGGTTTTATACAAATATTAATGGAAGTGGAGCTAGGGTAGTATTTTTTATTTTTTGGTCAGAAATCTTATCCATAAAAAATATAGAACGGTCAAGTGGTGTCGACTGTAGCTCTCTAAAAAGAAATTGACAAAAATTAAGGGGGTGGAAATTGGGAGATGGGTTCAGTTTTTGCAAACCAAGAGTTGGCATTATTTTTCTCTTTGTTTTATAGTAAAAATTTGCTAAGTTCTGTCTAAATCGGATAAAAACTGTGGTTGTGTATAAAAATTAACCGGTTTAATGGGGAGAGAGGGTGGTTTTTAGATCATTTGGTTAGACATTTTCTTCGTGAAAAAATACATATAAGCACCAACTTTCATGGTAATCGGTCAAACGATCGCGACTGTAGCTTTTTATAACATTGACAAAAGTTAATGGGGTTGATGGAGGGAAAGGGGTTGAGCTTTGGCAAACCAAATGTTACAGGATTTTTCTCTTTGTTTTAAAGTATACATTGGCAAAGTTCAATAAAAATCAGATGTAGATTTCTATAAAATTAAGGGGTGTAAAGGGAAACATGGGGTGTTTTTTTTATTTATTTAATTTTTGTCAGAAACCTTCTCCATGAAAAATTACATGTATATGCCAACTTTAATGGAGACCAGTTAAATGTGTCGACTGTAGCTTTGTATAAAGAACATTGGTAAAAATTTAGGGGGTGGATAGGGGGAGAGGGCTTCAGTTTTTTCAAACCAAAAGTTGACAGTATTTTTCTCTATATTTTTGGCTATATATGTCCAAAGTTTCATCGAGATCGAATAAAAAATGTGGATTTTTATAAAAATTAAGGGGTGGAAGGGGGTAAAAGGGGTGGTTTCTCAACGAAATTCATATGGGACCACTTTGGAGGTGTACTCTATCCACTAAAAAAATTTCTTTTAAATCGGTTGAAAATTGGGGAAGATATCGCTGATCATACATACAAAAAAAAAAAAAAAAAAAAAAATACAGACGAATTGAGAACCTCCTCCTTTTTTTGAAGTCGGTCAAAAAGGGAAACTAAACCCATTGTTCACCATTGATGAAGGCAGGAAGGAAGATCATAAGGAAACAAAAACATGAACACAAATTACAATATTTGAGTATAAACATTAATCTTGAATAGAGGGGGGACATATGGCTAGGGAACCGGATATGTACGTTGCGTTTACACTGGAACCAACTGTGGTCAATTTTTCATTCGGCTGAACAGCCAAACGATTCTGCTTACTTAAATTGTTTACACTGGCCCAGACTTTGACCAGTTTTCCTTCAGTTCCCAATATATCTCGTTGCAAGATTAACAAAATTGTGATGTTCTTCAAATGTTATATCTCTTGACTTTTAATATTATGTTTGGTACTCGAAAAATATAGTGGGTAAATGACATTTTTTCAGATACAGAGGTTGTGGTAGAATTCCATATATCGTTCTCCAAAATAAGTTTGTGGAGGGCTGCAGAATGAAACCTGAGACAATTTTGTTTAATTCATATTTTGAAAGGAATCCAACCTGCTGTAGAAAAACGTTTGAATTTCAGGAAATGCATTTCTCCAGAAGAAAAAGGCTTGCCATGACATTGAGGTAGGTACGCACCTCAATGTCGATTTTGTTTAATACAGGTGCAGATTACTTGTTCCAAGCAAAAGTGTCTGTCCTGAAACCTAATACATATGTATTTCCCCAAAGATTTTGGCAGATATACTGTTCATTTCATAATCAAGCATTTTTAAATTTTTATTTGCATTTATTAATCATCAAAGTAGCCTGATATGTTTTCAACTGAAATAAAAAATTTGTGAGAAAATTTGAGTTGAAAAGCAATCTTTTTTATAAAATAATTAGCGTAATTTATTGAAATCTCGAAAAAAGTCTTTAATAAGAGTTCATTTTTACTGTTGGGTCTGTGAAACATTTGTATCAAAGTTTACTTCATTTTGATGTGGCCATGTGACTAAGTATGAATTCATGTGAGACTAGTGTGTTCAGTCAAATAAAACAAAATTATTTGATTGGTGAAAGTAGTTTGTAGAGAATGACAGAATTCAGCCGAGTAGGTCACTCAGTGTAACCACTTCCACCAAAATCCATATTACTATGTACTTTTGTTTATTTGGCTAATATCTGCCATATTTGGCAGAGTGAAAAGTTGGTCGATGTCTGTTCCAGTGTAACCGTATCCTAAATCAAAGATCAACCAGGTGGCGAGGATGAGGATGGCAGTAGTTTGGGGTAGAGGGAAGTTGCTCAAAGATAATTACCTAAAGGTATAATCTCTGTAACAGTAAGTCAAAGTACAACCTAGGGAATTCAACTAAATTAAAATATTTTTTCAATAAAAACATGAATATATTTGATCAGGTAAATAAATATTAAAAAAAATTAATTGTATATTTATACTATCATAATTGATAGATTTGCTGGTGGGGTCTTAATCGAGAGGGCAGGGTTTGCTGTTGTTTAGAATATTCTAGTAGACTACTTCCATACACAAAGTTCTGAAGGGGTAGTATTAACTGCTTGCAGTATAAAACATATTAAAATTGTTGACTGTCATGGGCTGATACTTGATGGTAAAGAAGCTGTTCATTGAAGGTTGGTAAGTAAGGTGTGCAAGTGACATGTCCAGAAATTGGAAAACATTTCCCTGTGCTAGGATTGAAATAGGCAGTTGTGATAGTATAGGAAAGTTGGAAGGTGAGTATTTATAGAGTAAGATATTCTTGAGTTTGGGTAGTCTGCTGAAGCATGTGTTAGGGCACTGGATAGGATTTTGGGAAAAATGATGCAAATTTCAGAAAAGGAATGTAGGAAGTTGTTATAGCCTTCAGACCTTTCCTCACAAATTTTTATCCTCGTAATTAACTAAATTTGTGTTTGCAACAGAAGAAAAATAATAGATTGTAAATTTGTATAATTGTATATGTTTGCTGGATGAGAATAGTTTAGATAAACTGAGTGACTGTTATAATTGCATAATTAAAAGACTGTAATTAAGAATGTTGTGTAAGCTCTAAAGTTTTGAATGAGAGTTCGAGTGTTTGAAAATTTTTAATGTGGCAATTATGTTGTTAAATGGTTGTAAATATCTTTGACTTTCATGTAAGAGTGTTTTATCATGGGTTTTAATAACTTTGTATAAGTTTTAATTGTTTTTGTTCAATTTTAACTATTCAAGCAATTGTCAGCCGTCCAGAAGCATTGGTCATAGCTTTTAATGTTTTCCAGAGCGCTCTACAGTGCTTACATGAGATCCTTATTTTCGAGCATACACGAATCAAAACAGTGCTAAGATGAACATTACTTCATTTGTTATTATAATGTGCTTTAATTTTTGTAAAGAAATCTGATGTAAAGTCTGTTTTGCTGAAGTGTTTTCCACGAAATAAAACTACAGTAAAAAGTTAATTAATGGTGTTGTTATTGGAGTAGGCATCAGTCATTTTAAAAGTTAAAGAAATTAAATACATACTATAGTGGACATTTAAACACCTGTCTAACTGGGCAAATCTGTAAATCTTTGTAAACCGATACAAAGCACTTAATTCCTGAATGGTTTTACGAAGTCGTGCTCATGGCGAATGATCTGGCTAATGAACTCCAGGCCAGGAGAGAACTGGGTAATGAATGTGGGGCTGCGGTCAGCTTTAGGCAATGCATAATGGAAGTTGGGGTGGTAGCATGAGAGACCTGTTTTTGCACAAGATCAGAGGTGTAGTAGTGCAAAATGGAGGCTTGTGTTATGTTTTAGGAATGCATGGAAAGTGATTCATGATCAGAACAGTGTGTCTGCCACAGATAAGTTATACGGAAGGGAAAGTTTGGTGTGGAATGGATGGAACTATTGTAAATTTGTTGGCTTGATGAGTACAGAGTTGTGGATGAATCAATGGTGTTATTCTCATAAGAATTTGTGACTTGCTATATTTGGTGACAGTAAGAAACTGAACTTTCATTTACCAATTCGATATAAAATAGTTGTTGTTTGCATTACTTGTTCTTAAAAGGTCATAAAATTTGCATATAGACTAACTATTCTTATTAGAATTAGAAAGGAGAATGTCTGTAGTATTAGAAGAAATAATACATAGCTTGTGGTTTCGTCATGTACGTTTTAAACACATTGAGACTGTGATTGAAGACTTAACATTACTATTTAATCAATTTCAGTAGTTTGTAATAAATAAAATACCACTGTGTCATAATGGGATTTCTTGATCACAGAAAGTAAAGTAACTAATTACCAACCCTATTATTAACACTGTGTGATAATTTGCTAATGGCATTGTGTTGTTCCTGCTGTGTATGGGGTTGAAAGATGGTGAGGATTGTTCCAACTGTTTAACATTCTTGTCAAATGACTGAGTTTCTACGAACAGTGTTAAATGACCTCATTTAATTGATATTATTATTATTATCTAATCATAAACATCAAATACACAGTTAAAACGCTGTGCAAATTAACTACTTTAAACACATTTAGCCAGTATCTCAAGTGCGTTCTGTGTTGCTCGAAACAGATCATCTTTGTTGCAGAATGATGGGCACATAGGGCACTCGAGCATATGGTTCATAGTTTGGTCCCCACCACATTCACACTTAATACTGGTAGCATCAGTATAACCCCATTTCACTAGGTTTTCTTCGGACTTGCCCACTCCTATTTGCAATCGATTTAAGGGTTACCAGACATTCCAGTCCTCTGCCTGACAAGGTGACAAGCGCTCTGCAACTGTCAGTGGTCCCGAGATGTTAGTGACCTTCATTTTCCACAACTGTACTCTTGCCTTTTCAGGTGACCCAATTAGTTTCTATGATGTTCTCAGGTAGCTTTTCCTGGATTTGAGTATTTAATCCAGGTTATTGAAATATGAGCTTGTGATCAGGAATTGTAAACCATCGTGTTCCCACCATAGAGACCTAATACTGGATGGTGAAATCCTATCACTGTACCTCAATCTTGCTGACATCAAGTGCCAGCCGCAGATTTTGCACTTTTGGCAACCTTTACTTCAACAAACTCAATTAAATTGTAGTGATGTGATCTTTTCTCAGATTTGGTGATAGTGCTGACATTATGTTAGCAAAAATCTGACACACATTAATTGTGGCAGAAATGGTTCAAATAAAAATGTTATAATGTGCAGATTAGCTTCGTAAAGTGCAAATTGGTTAGAATGTTGAATTTCAAAGTTTATGTGGTAAAAAGGTGTGCTTTTTGTATATGCTGCAGAAAAATTACAGGGTGTTTCAAAAAGGACTTTACAACTTTGAAAATTCATATAAATTTTATGAAACAAGGTACAGAGCTGGTTTTGGTGTTGTTTTAAAGGAAAGCACTTCAAGTTTTTTTACCTTAAACTAAAGATGTTCTATGTGGCTTCCGTTGGTTATTCTGCATACATCCCATTGTTAATCGATTTCTTCCGAGACTCGCACTAGCATTTCAGGTGTAACTTGCTCAGCAGCAGCGTAAATTCTTGCTCTAAGTTCAGGTACAGTGGTCAGCAAAGGAGGTACGTACACCATATCTTTTATGAAACCCCAGAAGAAAAAATCTAGCGGTGTCAGGTCTGGGGGGGGGGGGGGGGGGGGGGCATGCAATTGGCGCATCACGGCCAATCCATTGACCTGGAAAGCGGTCATTGAGAAAATCCCGGACGTCAGTCAGATAGTGTGGTGGTGCGCCATCTTGCATAAAGAAAACATTTCGTTCTCGGTCATCGTCATCGATCTGTGGTATCAAAAATTGTTGCAACATATCAAGGTACACTATCCCGTTGATGGTTCTATCTTGGAAAAAAAAAAGGGGCCGTACGTTTTCCTCTTGCTCAACGCACAAAAAAACGTTCACTTTAGGGCTATCACGAACATGTTGCAATGTTTCATGTGGATTTTCACTGCCCCAAATCCTACAGTTATGTGTGTTAACCTTGCCACTTAAGTGAAAAGTTGACTCGTCAGAAAAGATTATGTTGTCCAAGAAATGTTCATCATCATCCACTCGATTTAACATATCCACACAGAAGTTCCTAAGTGCAATCTTATCAGTGTCTTTAATTGCTTGTTAAAGCGAATATCTGTATGGTTTCAAATGCAAATATTTTCTCAACACACGCCAAACCGTCGTATGTGGGACTTGCAGCTCACGAGATGCACGCCGGTTCGATTTCGTAGGGCTGTTGACAAAACTTTTTCTCACTTGCTCAACGACCGCGTCAGATGTGCTTGGATGACCTGAGGATTTTTGATGTTTTACTGAGCACCCTGTTTCTACAAAACATCTATGCCACTCATAAATTGTAGGCCTACTAGGAGGATCTTTAGCGTACTTGGTACGAAAATTACGCTGAACTGTTGTCGCAGACTTCGATTCTTCAAACCAAAACATACAGCTAGCACGCTCGAATCCAGTGAAGGCAGTCATCTTTAACGTAACTGCCACTAGCACTTGTGCAGCGCGATTAGGCACTAACGGACTACGCGAGTCAAAACTTGAAGTGTTTTCCTTTAAAACAACACCAAAACCAGCTCTGTACATTGTTTCATAAAATTTATATGAATTTTCAAAGTTGTAAAGTCCTTTTTGAAACACCCTGTATTTGAAGAAATGACCATATTAATGGTAAGGAAGTGATAGCATCTATAGTGCTGAAAGTGAAACACGCTATTGATCATGAATCATAGTAGCACTTACTGATAAAAAGTGTTGTCCACAAATTTTACATTTTGTAGTATGATGTATTACCAATTTTGTATCCTTTGTACCTTCTGCTGTGATAAGTGTTGAATACTTCTTGTACTTGTACATTGGCAAGCTTCAATTAATTCTGTACAATGTTATGATAAAATAGTCAGTAAATGGTGCAGCATGTATTCTAACCTGGTACAATGGGACCAGGTTCAAATCCCAGGCCCTGTTAGAGGTACACTCTTGTGGTTTTTAGGATTTTTTTTGCAGTTATTTATACAATTGCTAGGGTGGTCCGCAATCTCCTCCTACTACACATTTTGCAAACAAAAATACACTCGTCACATTTCACAGACAGATGGCAACACATCTGCATCCTGGCTTGCCAGGCCTGTGGTAGATGGAACCTGGCTTTGATAGTGTACACAACCTGTGGAAGGAAACGCTTCGAATGACCCACAAAAATGGTAACATTCTAAAAATGATGTGACAATTGAAAAATTTGCCTTATTTGTTTAATTTAATTGCAATGGAGCATATGCCGCAGTGTCAATTTCCCTATAGTTCTTTTACCATATCATTATTTTTTAAAGCTATAATTCTTTCAGTGCAATTTCACCATCCACCTACTTTTGCCATATACAAATCCATGTAATGTTCCTAATGTAGAAACATTTGTTTGAAAAGGTTTTAACTGTGGATATAATTTAAAAACATAAGTCATAGTTGCCTAGCAGAGTGTGAAAGTCAAAGCTTAAGAAATTAAGTCGGTAGTCTGTGGTTATTTTAGTTAATAGATGGTCATGTCATTCGGTTTGGAGATTTTGGGGCAGGAGGTGTTTAAAATCAGTGATACAAGGTCGGGAAGAACCTTTCATTCAATAATCGCCAATACTTATACAATTGTATAGTTTTTTGCTTGTCTTGATCACAAAGTTCTGATACCTAATTTTGATTTGCACTCTTTTTTTACTAACTTAAGTTTCTTGTTAATAGCTAATCTTTTCCTATATAAGAGGGCAGGAAAAAATTATCTATTTATGTAATTGTTGTTATAGCCATCTTCTTATCAGACCAGTCAACAATCTCGCCTAAACCAGTGGAAACTGCCTTCATTGGACAAGGATGCTGATGTCTCCAGCAACGAATTTAGTCGTGCTCCTGGCACCACGACCAAAACAACACTTCCACAGAGCCACTCCTCCCCCAACATGAATCCGCTGCTAGGCCCGAATGATGGGTAAGTTTTGAGACTGGTTTAGTTTTTCGTACTGCTCTAAGTTTCAGTACAACGAGCTTTTGATGAATCAATATGTTTGTAAAAATACCCTTTTTTGGTATGAAATAAAATATTGTTGGATTATTTTAATTAATTTTTATACCTTTCAATAATTTCCTAGGCTTTAAAGGGTTTAGTAATTTTTTTTATGGATAGTTCAGCCATCTAGGCCATGACTTGGTCAGGTTTCTTGTTGGTTTGAGTGGAAGAAATTGTAAATTATTAAAGGAAGGGAGCTTATTGGTAGATTCAAATAGGGGGTAGAGTAGTGAAGAAATATAAACTAATGGATTTAATAAGTCTGTGGAATTAAATAAATTTATTCTATGGTAGGTGAAGAGATTTCAAACTTTTGAAATAAAGGATTTAATAAATTTTGGAGTTTGAGAATGGCTGTCAAGCTCTCTTGTGCATGGCATCAAACGAATATGCTGTTGAGGTTGTAATGAAGAGCTTCCAAAACAAAGAGTCGGTAGTCTGTGGTCAGTTTAGTTGGGCAGCGTGTTCACGTCACTAGGTTTCGTGATTTTGGGATAGAGGTGTTTGAAATCGTTTCTATAAAGTCAGAAGGAACGTTTCATTCAATAAAAAGGGTTGAATTGAACATTTCAGAATTTAATAAGTTGTTTCAGATAGATTTTGAGTACAGAGCACTTTTGTCAGCTACCATTGAGCACATCCAAGTTAGTTTGAAGACTTGGAGAATGACTGTCTCACACCAGGGCATGCAACTTTGGTAAAGAAGATCTTGCATTAAAACTTGTAAAATGGTCTGATGAAGTTGATAGTGATGGTGTTTGGAGTAAGGAAAATAACATATAAGAAATTTATTAAATTCAAGTATGAACGTTATTTCTATTTTATCGTTTGTAGATTCCTTGGTATCATTTCATTAACTTTCTATCAGTTTGCAAATATTTTTTCTTAGAATACAAAGTTGGTGACATGCATTAGTAGAACCAGCAATATATTTGGTAGCGAACAATTTTATTCAGAAGATTTAATGTAGTAAATTCCACAGTAATATTTATTTCCATTACTATTATGGGTACAAATGGAATCATTCAAGTGACACAAAACCACTGCGCCCATATTTTTTTCAGTACATGCTATGGTCATCATAGGAAATTTGTTATAACAGAACTGTTGCTTATGAAAGAGGTTTCAAATTTTATTTTCATGTAATAAAAATGAATCCAAAATTTACTCATTGCTGTACATGTTCTTTTCCACTGGGTTAAAATATTTGCAGGCATGTGCATCCCATTGTAGCTTATATTGTACATAGTGTTGTTTGCTACTTACATTAAGCTTCTCAGATGGTAATATACTTTTACAGGACATGGTCAACTGTGCCTGGTCGTGCAGGCTCTGACACAGGATGGCCTGATGTTTCTGGTAGTGGGAATGGTGGAGATGCTAGTGGGCAACCAGGAGGTGACAGCAAGGATCCTTGGCCAGCTGTAACCACTACTGCTGCGGCTGTATTCACAGATCTCGTACCTGAGTTTGAACCAGGCAAGCCATGGAAGGTGAGACTCCATAAACTGCATTCAATTGTTTTTTACTGTCATGTTGTATTTCTGAACTGTTCCACAGTCTCACTGTAATGATGTTTTCAATCAGCAGTTATTATTAATCACCCGCCAGTGTGGCATACGTTAAACCACCACTACTCTGAATCACGGAAGAACAACAGATCCAGTTTTGAGTCCTAGCAAGCACCCTGTACTGGTCATACTGATTGCTGTTATTTGGCAGTTTTCCACAGTCGTCAAGATGACTGGTGGGATCATCCCCAATCTCAGACTCATATACTACGTATTACAAAAACAAAAAATACACTTACTACACACAGAACATAGTTAAATGTTTGACAGGTAGACACATCCGCTGCCCTGTAAGACTATAAAAGGCTTACCAAGTCAATAGTTGGACTGAAAAATATGCTTTCATAATAAGCGCAAGCCTCTGGAAAAAACAATGTGCCATGGCTGACCTTCGAAAGTAGAAAAAGTCTATAAAAGTGATGATAATGATTATTAATCAACACAACTGGGAATTTTCAGGTATTTGTGTTAATTTTGTATGGTCATTACTGTTTGACTCTTCCTTTTGTATTTTTGCTGTAAGGTGATGGAATATTGTACTTATGCCATGGTTTATGGGCAAAAATAGTAATTTTGCTTTCTGGTATTCAGATATCTTTCTGGATATACTGCAAAATTAAAATGAAATGGAAGATTGCTGGAAAAGATTGCAGATACTACTAAAATGGCAGCTGTGAAAACACCTTCTAACCTTATCACCTTCTTTGGTGGTTATGTAATTCCTGGTGTGAGGAAACGTTTTATGTTCAATACTACTTTATATTTTTCCAATTCCCTCTTATTCTACTCGGATCTGAGGTTTGATCATTTAAGCAATGTCTATAAATAAGTTTACCTCTTGAACTGTCTTTTATGTTAAATCTATACTACTGTACGTTACCTTTATAATGTTCTTTATGGGTTTCAACCAGGAAGCATTACTTTATTTATTATTATTATTATTTTTACACAAAATGGCTCTCAATGATAGCCATCCAGTTATTCTTTCTTTATTTATTTATTCCTCATGTCCAGGACATAACATTACAAGTTGAAACAAAACAAGTAAAATTAATTAATTAATATCAAACTTATGGACTATAGAACACAATTCAATGGAATGTGACCAGAATTCCGCAATCCTGATGGCCTTCTCATTTTCCCTAAAAAGGTTGTCGATAGTGCAGGTTTCAGGTAGATTCCTGCATACCAGAAGATGTTGTTGGTACTGCAGCTCACCACATAGTTCATTTTCAGTAGTATAAACCCATTTTTTGATAGTGGATCTGCATCGGGACACTTCAGTTCTTAATCTATTTAGTGCCATCCATATGGCATATGGCTGATTACACCCCATGGCCGTTGCCTCTTTGATATTCCTCTAGTGCCCTTCAGGTGGAGATGTTATAGCTGTAGTTGACTTTATGAAGCACTTTCTTGATTTTAGCCTTGTGGGCTTAGGTTCGTGTCCAAACAAAGGGTGTCTGGGATCTGTTTCAAACTAAGCCATCCAGTTATAAGTTATTAGTCACTATCCTCCTTTTTGCTAAAGAAGAGCTCAAGCACTTACTTTTCTTATGACATAAAGTTTTTCTACTTCTGTTCTATTAAAAGAAACCTCTTTTTAAGTTGGCCTACCTGTAATAATTGGATAACTTGTTTAATTTTAGTGTAAGAACTTTGTTTATGATTTATTCTATTTTTATGGGTTTAGGTTGTAATTCCTGTTTCCAAGTAAAGAGATTGAATCTTGCCATCTTATTACTGGTCTGCCATTTGTTCTTCTACCTTTAGAATTTTATTTTAGTGCCACTTTGGAATTTTTTTGTCATCTATCTTTCGTATGTGATTACACCACTTTTACTTTATGTAATACGTTGAGTGAGATACAAAGGTTGTGTCATGAATTTGTTGCCTGGCACTAAGAAAAGTTGTTCCTTTTTCCAAATATTACGTTCTGAGTTCCACACACTTCCTCTAACTGCATTCCAATACCTTATGCCATCTATACTATTATAAATCTCTAAGTAGGCTATATTTGTCTGTCCCTTTGTCCCGACATCACACAAAAACTACTGAACTGTGAGGCATAAAGTAAGTTCCCTTATCGATTAATGCCATTGCAATGCTGCGATTGTCATTTTATGCAGTTCTTTAGTTGCTAAGCAACTTGTACATGCAGTGTAAGATTGCTAGCTCTCGTATGTATCGTGAGTGATTGATATGTTGAAGATAAATGACTGGCCCAACGACTGTGAAATGCAGTCTGTTATCTACTTCTTGAATGTGAGAAACGTCAAACTGGCTGACATTCATTACCAAATTCATGAAATGTATGATGAAGGTGCCATGAGTAATGGAGTGGTCAAGAGATGTGTAAGGAAGTTCAACATGGACTGCAAGACTATGCATGACGAATAACGTAATGGCCGGCTGCCTCTGGTCAATGAAGATTTGGTTTGTGGAGTTGAAGAAAAAATTCATGAAGACAATTTCTTTGTTTTCCACAAATTTCATGCACTGTTCTTTACAACATTGTGTCAGGTTGATTAAAAAATTGTGCTCACGATGTGTGCCCAAGATGCTCACCAAGGACCACAAAACTAAACGGGCTTCCAGCACATTGACCTTTTTCACACATGAGAAAGGCGATGAGTTCCTGGACCATATTGACAGGTGGCAAGACTTGGTTGTGCCACGTGACACTTGAATTGAAGCAGCAGTCCATGGAAGGGAGGCACACTTAATCACTAATGAAAAAGAAATTCCAACAAATCTTGTCAACAAGACCGACAGTATTTCACAGTCAGCAGGGTCAGTCAATTGCCTTGAACATGTCAATCACTACTCACCATGAACCACACACAAGGACTAGCAATCTTACACTGAGTGTACAAGTTGCTTAGCAAATGGAGAACTGAACGCGCATGCTAGTAATGATAATCACAGCATTGCAATGGCAGTAATCAATAATGAAATTTAATTTAAAAATACACCTCTTAATTTGTATGGGCTTTTTTTGCATTGTGAAACTTTATGGACAAACTTTAAATCTGTGGTATTATTCCATGTAACCAGGAAACACTGTAAGAAATAATTTGTTTTTACAGAGAACTGATAGGCTCCACTACATCTCAGATGAATGTTCCTGTACAAGGTATCCACCAAATATCACACTGCAGTTTAAATAAACACTCCGCCTTTTGGATTTTGTTAATATTATTTTTTGACTACATTTCTTTGGTCATTTTTTCTTCAGCTTCTGAAATGTAGTATGTTAGAATACATTTAAAACGTTAACCGAGCCACTAAATCAAAGATAAACTCTACAGTAAGTGTAGTGAAATTGTGGAATTTATTTTAATTTACAGTTAAGGTTACAGAGATACTACAATATAAATGTATATTGCTTTGCTACAAGAAAAAAAAAAAACAAAAGGAAAACACATTACTATGCACGTTATGCTCCCCATGGGTGAAGCAGTGGGAAAATCTTACCTTTCTCAAGAATGTCAAGAAATGAGGCTCAAAGAGAGTTGACAACATGCCTTTAACACCTAAATTTAGTTGTAGTGTTTGTTATCTGTACATATCTCGGTTCTATAACCTAGTCTCCATTCAACTTGTGTGTTCCCAAAAATGTTATTATTTCCTACATTTCTTGATGATACCCTATGTTACATTCCTTAGTTAATGAACAATATGCATGTTGGTAAATCTCATCTTTTTTTCATTACCTGTTCATAGCAATTATCCTCTTAAAAAGCCAAATTGTTCTTTTATTATTGAACCCACTGTATGAGCAGCTAATGGTAAACCCAAGCATTAGTAAAAATGCAGAGCCGTTTGACATTTTGTCCATCTACTTGGTTTTACACGATTTCCTGAAATAATTCTAGGCGAATGCTTGGGCATTTCCTTCCAAAGGCTACGGCCAAGTTCCTTTCAGTTCCTTGGCCTCAATCCACATGCAGCTCTAATGACCCCAATTGCTAGCGAGTCATAATGTCAGAGCAAACATTGTTCTTTTGTTGTTAAGTGTTCACTGATAACATTTTTGTCTGTATTTTGTCGGCCCTGCATAGTACAGCAACATTTATTTCTGGTAATATGGGATACATGGTAGGTGAGCCTTTTACACTTGGGCCTGGCTTTCAGGAGGACATGTGTTGGATCCCCATCCGATCACCCTTCAATGGTTCTTTGAAGGCCATGGCTGCATTTCTTCCCAGTCATGTCCCCAATCCTAGAAAGAAGAATATTGAGGTCAAGAAATGGGAAGGATTTCAACCATGACATAAACTCTTTTTTTGATGATGGGAGAACAGCATCTAGTTACCCCATCTCATTTTGGAGAACTCTGTATTGGCATTTGAATGTCTTAACTGTTCTTCTTAATGCTTTAGCTACATTGTATCTGTTATATTGTTGACTATTGCTGTATCTCTTTTATCAGAATTTAAACATTTCAAAAGTCTCCATGAAATTTATAGCCAATAGTGCTTATGTATTTTTCCCAGCTTCCAATTTTCAACTTACTTAATTATTTCTTTTTGAGAGTGCTTTAGTCTATTCTGTTGATATCTTAGTTAGTTTTCCAGTATAACGTGTACGCCTGTTTCTTGCTATTATTAACATCTTATATCTCTTAATTTGAGATGTGCATACCCCTTATGGATATGCTTAAAACTTCCTTGGTATGTTTTCTTCAGTGATTCTTAGTGTTACTCCTAGAAATTCAGCCTTTCCACACTTAATGCATTGTTGATCTGAGTAGCTTTTCATTCTAGGTATGTTGGATATATATTTTGTAATTACCAAATCTTGCTGTTCAGTCCTATGGCGGAAGCCATTATAAGCATTTGGTTCCAAGCAGGGGCCTGGTACGCAAGTGCCAGGTACGTGTTTGGCAAACCTGCGGTGCCTGAGCTGGAAACTTGTGAGCGCCACAGGTTTTCCACACCATAAACTCCTACCATGCTTCAACGACCACCATAGGGTGTGGCGGTGGAATACGCCTGGATTGCGAGGATGGAACAAACCTCTAATTTTTTTTTTTTTTTTTTTTTTTTTTTTTTTTTTTTTTTTTTTTTTTTTTTTTTTTTTTTAAATAACCTCAACCTCAAGCTTCGACATGTGCCGAGGAGTTGACTGGGTGATGAGGGCAATCACTTGTTTGCTTGCGACCTCAGGGGCACTTGCGCAGCACCCCTGTTGTACTAGCCTGGGAGATAAGCTATAGAGGTATGCCCCCCGGACCTTTCCTCCTTTGCTCGCGGGAACAAAAATTAATTCTAAAAATTCAAAACACCAAAAAGACATAAACTTAAACAATGATTCTACTACCTGTGGCATGGGTGAGCCGCAGGTAAGTACTACCGATCATAATTCCAAGAAACGTGTTAGGGTCAATAGCCCCCCCCCCCCCCCCCACTTCTGAAATTGAGTGTAACAGGAAAGTGTGTATGTTAAATAATGCTTTTATAGTGATGCAGTGGATTGAAGGAAACTTTGTAAAGGTGTCCCCCTTTTATATTAACAAGGGTTTGGAGGGTCTGGTAGGGACCCTAAAGTCTGTTAAGAAGCTGAGAAACAGGATGCTGCTGCTGGAGACAGCTACCAGCTTGCAAGCTAACCAACTCAATAAGGTGTAAGAAGCTATGTAAATTTGCACTAAGTTGCGAACCGCACAAGCCCCTGAACAGAAGTAAAGGCGTGATAATCTGCCGTGATTTAATGGACTTGGGGGCAGATGAGTTACTCAAAGAGTGGGAAGTAGACCAAGTGGTTGAGGTTACGCAAATTTCACAGAGGGCAAATGACAATCTGGAAAAGACTACTGCCTTCGTTCTCATATTCGACACTCCTACTTCGCCAAAGAATATCAAAGCAGGGTTTATTAATTTGAACTTATGTCGATACATACCGGTTCCGATGTGCTGCTTTCAGTGCCAAAGATTTGGTCATACATCGGCTTCCTGCAAGGGCAACCTAACCTGTGGATATGCTCAGGGTGACATCAGGTATGGAGCAAGGAGGGTAAAGTTTATCAGGAAGAGAAGAAGATCCAGAAGATTAAAACCAAACACCGCATACCGTATTTTGAAGCAAAAAAACGAGGTAAGGCATTCCCCCCCCTCCTCCACCCCTACCCCCCCCCCCACCCCCCCATCTTCACAAACACATTGGCGACTCCCATAAGGAAAAAGTGTTGATACCACTCCAACAGCAGATGAGATATCTTCACCAGTAGCATCATTATTAGTTGCAACTTCTACAACCCCTGTATTTACAGCATCAGTTAAAGTACCAGCAACACCACCACCTATAAGTCCTTCAAAAGGTGGGCAAAATAAAGAAAAAATTGGGGATAGAAAGTTCCGAGTGACAGATCCATCAAAGTTTTGGAGGTCTCCCTCCTTGTCTCCTCCCAAGCTACTCAGTGATAAGGAGAAAAAGGGGAAGAGGTCTGCGAAAAAGAAAAAGGTGCATCCCTATGAGACCTCTGACAAGGCGGAAATGTCTGTAGTTGCTTCGGACCCTGAAATGTTTCTAGAGGAGCCAAAACCCGTTCCTCAGCAGGACGAGTTTAATTGGTCCTTATATGATCGCCAATCCTAGTACTATGTTATTTGTTATGTTTGATTTGATTATATGTAGCCAGCTATTTTATAGCCAGTTAGATATTTTATTGTTTTAACTTTTAATTAAACTGGTTGGCATTTACAGCCGGCCAACTATTGTTAGTGTGATTTTATATTTCTGTGCCATATTTTAGAATTTTACATTATTTGGCCGACCTCTTTACAGTCTGCCATATAGTAATCTAAATCAATTTTAGGACACATCATCATAGCCGTTACTTGTTAGGGCGCTATTAAACACGATGACGTCGTGCCTTAAAGCCCCAACAACAAAACAATTCCTGAAATCTTGGGCAGATAGGCTTTGGTTTTAAAATAGTATGGTGGCCTCTTTACAGCCACAGGCCCCAACACTTGATTTACCACTTGCGGCTTTATTTATTAATAAGTTTGCTTTCTATGAGTTTGACTGGCCCGTTTACAGCCAGTCAGACATTTTGTTCATCTAATGTTTGTAACTTTTCAAGTCTGTGTGGCTTCTTTACATTGTTTTAAAATTCTACATTATTCTACGCAATTGTGACCGAACTACTCAAAGTCAATCATACCGACGACAGTAATGCGGTCTATTTTAAGCTACGATGCATTATTGAATTTTGGTCTGGGTGCTAATGATCACGACAACAGCAGCATTTGGTTGCTTGAAATAACAACTCTGACGAATCACTTTTCACTTATGTTTATTTTCCTGTTTGCTCTATAACAACATTAGACAAAAAGGCATCGTCTTGATCCAAAGATAATAAGTACGAAGATACACAAATGTTCCAGCAATTAAACTCGCACACTTCTGACAACTTTCCTTTCAACAAACTTGCAACTAACTATTCATCTCTGCTGCTTCTTTATATAGTTATTAGTAAAGGCATCTTCATTCGGGAGGACGCTGGTTCGAATCCCCCGTCCGGATATCCAGATTTGGATTTTCCATGGTTTCCCCAAATCACTCTAGGCAAATGCCTTCAAAATGCCATGGCCGAATTCCTTCCTGTTCCTTTCCCCAGGCCCATCCTGCCTCTAAATGACCTCTACGTCAACGAGGCGTAAAGCCATAAGTAAAAAAAACCTACATCTTACAGTAAAAGTGGGTTTCAGGATTTCTCTGAAAACGTGAGACCACATAAATTACTTTTTTTTAACCTTCCAGTTTTCTTCTACTTTTTTTTATGAACATCTACTTCCCATACTTTTATACCTACTGAGCTTTGTAATACACTGAAAGAGAGATAAACATTGAATCACCAGAAACAGCAGACTCTGACATATCAGTATGGTGTTGTGATCACATGGTTTTGTTTTTATAAATTGTTTGTCACTACACTTCAACAGTGCTGAATCAACCAACTACACATATTTACAATCATTACTACTGCAATTCAGTCTTTCATCACTTCTGACTTCACTACCCATTAACTGATAACTCTCCATACTCGACAAATTATCTGAATCTGTATCCACACTTTTCCTAATGTTTGACTCATAGATTTTCTCTGCAACATAATTATCCTTTTCTTAAGTTACCCCAACACCAGGGGTGGCCTGCCTTGAAAATTTTTGCTGCCCGCGAGATTCATCATACTTTCACAAAATATATTTATTTTGTAATGGCCAAAGTAGTGAAAACCGATGTATTAAAAAAAAAAAACATTATTTGTGCTTACATATATCCAAAAATTATGATAAAAAATTAACTTTGATTTTAAAATAATTATGTTGCGAATATATGACTGATATAGCCTATTTTATTTATGAGTTTACAGTTATGAATTCGCAGAGTAATTAAATTGTATTCACACACACACACACACACAAATGTGTATAGTGGGTCTAACTCTAACATGGGGATATATAATTTTATATGTGGCCTGCAGGGTTATGATTCATTTCCAAAGTGGCCCGCAAGATCATTTGGTTTGGACACCCCTGCCCTATACTATTATCACCTAGATCAAGGAGAGTGCTAAACATTGTGTTAACTAGGTAAAATTCTGGATATTTATTCAAGTTAGAAACTGATGGAGGGAACTTTAAACTCCCACCCATTTCTTCAATATTATTACCTACGTCAAATAAAGAATTAAGCATCGTGTGAGCTAAGTCAAATTCGGAACATTTTCTCAACTTAGGAATCGGTACATAAGTCTTTTCATTCTTGATTCTTGGCTGTCCGGGTGGCGCCGCGTATGTTTTTTGAAACCAACGTTTCGACCCTCATTCTGGGGTCTTCTTCCAGGGCAGTTCATGATGCGGCGCGTCCCGGGCAGCCAAGAATCAATTGACTCTGGCCGTGGAAGCCTACTATTACTTTTCATTCTTACTTGCTTCAATGGACAAACATCCTCAAGGCTCTCCACCTAATCCGAATCTTCTATTGACACTACAGTATCACCCACATCTTCAAGATGTTCAAGAAACTTGTCAATTTCAGCTCTTTTACAAACCTTCTTCCCACTTACACAAGCAAATATGCCATATTGTAGCACGCCAGATTTTGATAGCCATACTGTGCAAAGAACTATGAACTCTGCATTGTTTTTGGGTAATCAAGTTATGACCATTCCTAAATTTTCTTTACAGAAATTGTTATTCTCATCTACTCTGGTGGTCACTGTTCTGCTCTACCCTATCATCAACCCTTGTATCATCAGAGTCATTAATTACCTGTCCCTTTACTACAACATCATCATGAAAAAATTTGCTTCTCCCTCCATTACTTTATCTACCACAATAGGACTGTTTGTTATGTTAACTTCATTAACTTCCTCATCACATTCAGGAGTTACAACTTTGCCACGTTCTAGGGTTTACAAATAGATCACTATCAGAAATTTCACTACAGATACATCACTATCAGATATTACTTCCTTTACACTCAAATCAACTGCTGTGTCATTATTTGGCCTATCTCATTCACAGTATGAGCCAAATGCTTCCTCAGAAATATTTACACCTGACTTACTACCTGAATTTACATTAATAGTTGAACAAACATTATTGTCAATTTTAGGTACTGCATCAGTCTTATCCAAACCAATTCCTACTGAAAAATATTTAATCCACACTGAAAAGTCCTCACCTACTTGATCTCTATCATTACCTAACACTTCATTGTACTTAATTTCCCTGCCAAACACAAGATACATTTCCTCCTCAATTTTAGACAGTTCCCACTTAACACACAATATCTGCAAATTTTTCATTTTATTTCTGAGCTTGTTAATCCTATCTTCTGTTTTAACTTTAATTTTAGCTACATCCTGAATGATTTTAGACTGTTCATCATTCCCTTCTCCAATTAGCCTATTTAGATTATAGATTAAATCAGAAACTTTCTCATTTAATCTTTCCCTCAATCTTCCTCGATCACATATTCCCATATTAATTCCTTTCACATAATTTTAAACATATGTTTGAGAGGATTTAGCTGATTTATCCTTCAGTTCCACTGATCTTTTAGCAGATTTACAGCTTAATTTAATATCAAACTTAAATTCTTTTATACAAAGTCTAATATCATTGACATAAAAATCGCAATCAGATTTCCCGTAAGTAGAAAAAAATTTCAGATCTTGAACTAATATCTCAGGATCAAGATGACTCTGAAATTCCAACATCATTTATATAAACAACTACAACCTTTGAAACGAATAATCAGTTAAACAAGAAATGGCTAAGTACAAATTCTATTCATTCATTAATTACACACAGTTTTCCAGTAGAACTCTTTCTCCATTAAATAAAACACTTTTTCCATGACTTTAAAGACTTTTCCATATTTTCATAACAATTTTGAAAACAGAGCATGCACGAAATTAGTACACTTCACTCCCCGCATTGATTGTTGAAACACACTGTTTTGACACCGTAGAAAATTGGTATCCGGGACCAGAAAATCTTGCCACTTGCCTTCGGGACACCAATGTCGATTCCAGTTCTTGTTGTTACTCCAAAATAGACATATTCCAAGAAATCATTGGTTGGATCCCTCTTGCATGTTTTCCAAACTGCGTCATGTCTTAACTTGTTCGGTGCCTGTAGTTCGCCGCAGCTGCCAGATTGCAATTCCAAATTTTTTGCATATTGTACTCTAGTGACAGGTTCTTTTGGTGTAATGACATCTGTTAACTAAAAGATGTCATAAAATACCACGTATTTCGTAAATCTTGCTTGTTCAGTCCTGTTGCAGAAGCCATGATACACATTTGGTTGCTTGAAATAACTCTGACAAATCACTTTCCACGTATGTTTATTTTACCGTGCGCTCTATAATAACATTACACAAAATGACGTTGTCTCGATCAAAAGATACTAAGTACAAACTTATACAAATGTTTCAGTGATTAAACTTGCACACTTCTGGCAATTCCGTTCAACTAACTTGCAATTAACTACTCGTCTCTGCTGATTCTTTAAATATATGCTACAGAAATTTCCAGAATAATACAGAGAAAGTCGCTCGATGTTTCTCGAATGGTGACAATGCAGCTAACAATCATAACAACATTAAAACAATCGGAATTTGATACAAAATAATTCACAATCATCATGAAACACACAGACATTTAAATTAAAGATATTTACACCCAATAATCAATATAAACCAGTGCATACCACTCAGAATGGCTCACCTCAACACTTACAATTACAAAATTTTACGTAATGTTTCATGCATAATACTGTCCTTGATCATATGAATACCATTTACATAGTTTCTCTCCATAAAATAATGTTCATTTACACATGTTCACAGTTAATTACACAAAAAATGTACAAAATCATGATTAATCAATTCCCAGCTTGCAATACATAATTCTTAAAATGACATTTCATACAACTGCTGGTTTTGAAGGCTGTTATAAGGCTGTTATAATGTTGTTATCTTGTTGTGGTTGATGTTGTAAGACAAACAAGCTTATGGTGGGGTGTGGCATAAACTGGCGTCTTAACTTTGATCATGCAAACCTAATGAATTGCAGTACTGACTAAGCTCTTAACACAGTCGCCACCGTAGTTTTATCCAAGAAACTAGGGAAAGGTGATAGTTCAATGATGAAAGTTCACTTCTGATATGATTAGTATATTCTTCAAAATGTTACAAAGTCAAAGTACCGCACAGGCAATCAGACAATCCTTTCCAAATTTACTTTACAGATTCGACTGACCATTCGAGCACGACCGAACCCCCACGCTACCATGATTTCTTAGCTACATGAGTTTTCAGAATAAAACTTCACCCATACTGACAAAACTCCTATTGATGTTAAACAAACTAACAGTTTGCCGCGCCACTACATAATGCGTCTACATTGACTAACTGCTGCTTCTAGAATGCGCGAGCTTAGGCTATGGAGGGGGTATATTTAGGATCCCCTCTTCTTGGACCGTGAGAACCTTCTTATCTCGACTTTCCCAGGGATTTGATGTGATAGCTGATCAGTTTCTGACAAATGTTACGAATCTAATTTGATCATGACAGTAAAAATAATCCTAGCTCTCTGAAATTTTGGTAGTAACAAGATATTATTACAAACGTCAAATTAAGTTATTATAAAATATTTTTGTAACTTTAATAGTTTAGCCAGAAAAGAGTCGTAAAGATGTGATTGCCATAACTTCCGAAATATTGCTCCTATTGAGCTGAAACAAATTTGATTCTACTCTCCTATTGCTCATCTATACTCCGATGTTGAATAAAGAATTTTACCTATTTTTTAAAGTGGTCTAAAACTCGAAAATAAAATTTAATGTCTTGAAATATTTCGAATATCAACTTGAAAATAACTCTAAACAAATTTCCCTAATGAAAAACTATTACTGTAAAAATTTGGAATTTCTAAGTCTATTCCCTGATTTATTACGAATTTTTATAAATATCGCTCCAAGCGAATGTCGAGCAATTGCATCATTGCTTACTCGCGCCAAAACCCATTTTATTTTATTACTATTAAATGCTTTAATATTTTGCAATAGAACTTTTCCAGAAATCTTTATATTTAAACAAACTTTACTCTGAATATAATTTCTTTTCATAAATCCCCGAAAAAGTCTGAAATATCGAACTTTTACCTGAATCACATGTCTGGCTATATCAAATTATATTCAAAAACGATCTTTAGACTGCATGAATCTTTCTAAAATTTTAATATGTTATCTAAATCGAAATTATGATGCTTTCTGTCTATCACTTGATTTCTTAACTGTTTTCTAATACCTAAATACTTCGATTTTAGAGTGGAAAATTTACGTGATAAAATTCTAAACTGGCAAATCACTTTTAAACATAGTCAGACTCTAAGTAAGATCTTTTAACAACAAAATTAATCATCTACTGGCTATCTATTTACCTAAACATATTTTGAACTAAAGAAATATATTGATTTAGTGAAATTAAATGAAAGTCAAATACTACATATTCAAATCTAAGGTTAAGTTTCTTAACAGATGTTTAAATGAATTTAACTATTGAATTTACTGTTAACACTTGAATAAATACTTATATAGGACATATTACTGGGAAATATGATCAAAATTAACTATAAAAATGGCTTTAAAAGGGTGGTACCATATACTTGCACTGAACTCGCTATCTCAGCAACTAATTTCGTTATTCGAAATTCTAAGATGTGTTACAATGTACTTTGTCTTTTGTCATGTGGGTAATTCTTGGGTTGCTAATTTTATATTAACTTCGGTGTTGTTACTTCTGGTAACAGTTTTTTTATTGATCAGTCAATTACTGATTTCATGCTCCTTGGTATCAATGTATATTTAAGGATATTGTTATGTTGGGAAGAGAACTAAAGGAAAGAGTGGTTTGCGGAGTTATTCCGATTTTAATTCAGTGTCGTTTTCCATTTGACCCCACCGATTCACAAGATTTGGGACGATTTATTGTCCAAGAAATACATGAAAAGCTTGGTCCATTGTCATATAATCTGTGTTGTTTACACGCATAAGAGGCTGTTGCAGAATTTTGTAAAGTTAGGCACACTTCTCTTTCCTCCCTTCAACTGGCACACAGATTCTAATTACTGTTGCATGGTCTCTATTCACATTGAGGCAAATGGACATTATGCAGTAATTTGCAAGACTAGCTGTGGATTCAGTTTTCTATGATACGTTGTAATAAAACATTTTTAATACTTTAAAATGAATGCAAGAAATTTGTTAAATGACAAATTTATGGTTTCACTTTAGGACTGTAGTTGTTCATTCAGATGCAAATTTCTGGCAGTCTTCACAAGTTGTTAGCTGACAGTTTATTTGGAAGTTATTGTGGAATAAATGAAAGGTAGAAAAAATTGTTTCCCTCTCTGAATACATTTTTGCTGTTTCTTGATGTTTCTTAATTTCTTCTCCCAATGTTGTATTATGTGGTCATTATGTATATCATGATAGTATTGGGAAAATGGAACTGAGATAAATTTTAGTTAATTTAGAAATGCATTTTAATTATGAAACTTACAAAGTAACATGAAAAAAATCTTAAATAATTAACACAAATAGTTTCATTGAAGTTAGCTTCCATTAATTCCTCAGTTTCAGACGTAATGTGTTTTAATCAGTTTATCAAACTGCTTAAAAATTTGGGACATGAAATACCATCTCCAAACTATGTGGTATGACTTTTATCTCAGATCACTTAGTTTACCTCTGCAGCTGAATATTGTCCCATTATCTTGTTTATAAAGGGCCAGATGCACTAGTGGACATATTTGATGCATAACACTGATTCTGAGTATTGCTGCAATGTTGTGCGCAGCATTTTGCACAACATTTACATGTTGTGTGACATGTTGGATGTTGCTGCTTCCATAGTGAAAACATGTGTCGTTTGTCAGTCCAGTGTCATTTGTTGCTGAGTGTATTTGTGTGCGCAACGTGCCGCTTTACTTTGTCAGGGCTGTGGGCAAATGAGTTGGAGCTTCAATGGAGTTCCACCAGAGTTAATGGGTAGCTGCGGGACACTTAAACCATGGTTACAAAATGAATTAAAGAAAAATCAGAGGATATTGCCAAGACGCTTAAATTACCAAGAAAAGGAATAGACACTGAAAAGCAGATTATCGGCTCACAGTATATTCGTGAAAAGATGTTTGAAAACCACTGGTAGTGGATGAAACTATACGAAGTCCAGTGCATATTTGCACGTGAGGCAATGAAATGTTTACTGCAGGGTGGACACATTGGAGACATAGATAGATTCTGTTTAATTATTTATTAGTCTGAATTTTACTTATACAGTGCTAAAATAGTTGTTACAGGATAGGGTGGATCATTTGTTTTCTATAACATGGTTAGGTCAAAAAATTATTTTTTCCAGGAAGCACTTTCCACTCATGAAATACTTGGCAGAATTGTTTCTTATTTCAATAGTAGATTAAGAGTATTGTCTTCCTATAGCATCTAAATTCAATATATTTCTGATTGCAGTAAGTAATTTCACATCCACCACCTTCTCTTTCTTTTACGTTTCCCTTAACTACTTGACATAAGTTTATATGGTGCTCTAATCAACACAGCCTCCACGGGCAACATTACTACATTAACTGACTAGTGTATCAGCAAAATGTTCCGCAACATTGTCCCCAGGAGTTGTTCAAAGACATGCCACACTACATGTCATGCAACATTCACTCCATTTGTCCCCTAGTATATCCATGGCTTAAAGCTCCAACATAAGGAAAATAAGATGGGATAGGGAAAAGTAACCTGTTAATGAAGGCAAGAGGCCAGACGTTAAAAAAATCACTATATTTTGGTTACTAATCTTTTGTGTATGCTTTTCTTTACGTGTTTGTATAGCCCTCCTGCCTTCATCTGTGATAAATGATGGGTTATTTTCGTATTCCATCTTATTTTCAGTCCCTAATTGCGATTACATAAAGAAACTAATGTTCAAATAAATGATAACTTAATTTCGGGAACAACCTGCTTAGCCCCAATTCAGCACTTTCCCATTTCCTTGATACATAAAAGTGCTTCCTGCCATTTTCAGCTACTCATTTTTCATACTTCTATAGTTTGTTAAATATGCTCTAGTAACTTAATCCTTTTTTCCCCGCCAGTGTATTACATCACCGTTTTAACCCACTCCATGATTTTTCAACAGGGCACTCAGATGAAAAGTATAGAAGATGACCCGAGCCTTACACCTGGCTCTGTAGTGAGATCACCACTGTCTCTTCCCACCATCAAAGATAGCGAGATATTCAGTGGGGGAAGCAAAACCTCTCCAACTGTGAGTTCATCTGTTGACACACCCATACCTCCTCTAAGTCTGTCATCTACCACCTGGACTTTCAATCCTCCACCATCAACTAGGTAAGTCACTAAATTTCATAGTTCTGTTATTTTGCTTCATTGAATGTACTTTGGTGTGATGTATGTCTTATGCAAAGGAACATGTTCAGTAATGGTTTCCTACAATTATTTGTGACAAAAGGGAAGATTTTAACACTCAGAAAACTGAATTGGTGAATAAACAAGATAAAAAGTTCTTAAATACTCATGACGAATGGTAAAATAGAATTTAAGATGAGACAATATCATTTCTGTAATGTATGTAGGTAAAGTACTGTGGTCACATAATTTGACCATGTTACCACTTCTATGCTGTACCCTTGTATTTTGCAATATGCTGAACATTGCAGAAGTTTTGGAAAGAAAAATTGTCTAATGTTAAATTAAAGAAAGACTGCTGACAAAATCTTCCACTATATAATCAATACAATTTTCTGCATCTAACCTTGATAACAACAGTACTCCCATCCCTCCAGTATCTTTATTTTGACCAAAACATGCCGATGAATTATGGTGATTCCATATACACCTTAGAGTAAACCATACATTTGTGGCTGAAATGAAGGTAATAATTGCAGTACACACCAGTTTCATGTTTGTGGTGACAAAATTCAGAGACTTTTATACAGGGTGTTACAAAAAGGTACGGCCAAACTTTCAGGAAACATTCCTCACACACAAAAAAAGAAAATATGTTATGTGGACATGTGTCCGGAAACGCTTACTTTCCATGTTAGAGCTCATTTTAGTTTCGTTAGTATGTTAGTACGCTCTCCTGACCTCAACCCTCTTGACTTCCATTTATGGGGGCATTTGAAAGCCCTTGTCTACGCAACCCTGGTACCAAATGTAGAGACTCTTCGTGCTCATATTGTGGACGGCTGTGATACAATACGCCATTCTCCAGGGCTGCATCAGCGCATCAGGGATTCCATGCGACGGATGGTGGTTGCATGTATCCTCGCTAACGGAGGACATTTTGAACATTTCCTGTAACAAAGTGTTTGAAGTCACGCTGGTACGTTCTGTTGCTGTGTGTTTCCATTCCATGTTTAATGTGATTTGAAGAGAAGTAATAAAATGAGCTCTAACATGGAAAGTAAGCGTTTCCGGACACATGTCCACATAACATATTTTCTTTGTTTGTGTGTGAGGAATGTTTCCTGAAAGTTTGGCCGTACCTTTTTGTAACACCCTGTATATACATCTAATAATATAACATTTGTGAAAGCCAATGAATAGCAGTAAACTAGGGAGACCAGCAGACACACACATAATTAAACTTAGTTAATTCAAAAATTTAGAATGAGCTGTTCAAAATTAATTTCCACAGAAGTTCAAGATAAATTAGCATTATTCTTCATGTCAAAACTAACTTCCATTTGGCACCTTTGGAATAAAACCTGTTATATTTACTCATGTCTGTTATGAAACAAAGGAAAAGAGGATTTCAAGCAATAAAAATAACAAAGGGTAGGGAAAATGACTCATCATTCACCAAGTTGAAGGCTGCGACAGGTGAAAAACACATGTGACAAACAAAATCATAGTATTTCAGTTTTATGCCTTATTTATGTGATAGGGAATGAGTCATATAGTTCGGGAGGTGTGCACATGCCAAAGTTTACTTCATGACTGGCGCTTATAACTATGATATGTAGAAAAATACTAGCCAATACCAGCGACTTCGTACGTGTGGACTTAGAATTTCATTACCAGAATTGAATATAGAAAGCTGTTAGTAACTTATGATTAGTCCCAAACAACACCAAGTCGGAATAATGTGACAGGAAAGCCATCACTATATCATTCTATCCTCGAACCTGTACCATAAAGAGAATCAGTTTCCAACATATTTATAATAAAAAAAAAATGAAGGTGCGGGAATGTGGAAAAAGGGGATGGGTTTAAGAAAGGACAGCTTTATTTCAGATGGGTCTTTTCATCTTCAATGTGAGCACCCGATTCTTGGATTTTCTAATAACTTTAGCTGCTCGTGCTCTGCTTGAGCAACTACTTAGGCCAGGTTTACACCTGCAAGGCATGTCAAAAAAGAAGACAAAATAAACTGGTGCCAGAGACATTTAGGCAGACACAAAGTAATGGTACAGTGCCGAGCAAATCGAGTTCTATACTAAAATTAGTTTTGTCTCTAAACAAAATTTACCAACAAACCATACATTAACAGACTTCGTGAGAAGCTCAGCTTGAGCAACCAATGTAAGATTACGGTTTAACACACGCATCCGTCCTTCTATCACCATTCGAAGTTCTCAAAACATTGTGACTAAAACTGTTATTCATGTTGTGTGTCCTTCCTACAGATACAAAGCATTTCCTTGTCAAATTCCATCAATATAGGAATAGCCATTTAGTAGTCAAAACGTAACAAAAAGACAGACTTATTTCCGCATTTATAATATTATTAGTGAAGATCAAACACACACACACACACACACACACACACACACACACACACACACACACTGACTGCAAGAGAAACAACGGATGAGTGATCAATACAGCATAAAAAGGTGTACACCTATAGCATTGTTAGACTGCGTACGATTTGCCAAGCATTTCACCCCTAAATTTGTAATATCTACAGTTTAATATGGAATCTGAAAAACTGACCGTCCAGGCATGGCTCATACAATCAAAAAAATATTTGGCTCAACCAGGATTTGAACCGGGAACTATGGTCCAAGCATTGATAAGCCAGTGTGTTAACCACTGAGCTACCAGCCTGCGATACCTTAAGGTACTACAGAGTCTTAAACATCCTAAGCATCGGTCTATGTTCGTTTTGGTCAATTTTTCGAAATAACATGACAATATGTACTATCTATACAGAAAATGTATCCTATGTCCATCCTAATGAAAATCGCATCTCCTTGTCAAATTTCATCATGATCAGATTAGCCGTTAAGCCGAAGAAACGTAACAAATAGACAGACAGAGAGAGTTACTTTCGCATTTACAATACATTAGAACTCCAATTATCCGAATCAGTTGGGACCGGACCCCATTTGGATAATCAAAAATTCGGATAATTGGATTTTTCCGAAAAAGAGTATTTTAATTAATTACTGTATGTATTTTGAAAATGAGAGAAAAAACTATTTTATAGAAAAAGTGCTTTTACACGTTAGGTGTACTTGTGCTGTGCATTAGTACAGTATGTACATACCGTACTGTAAATAAAAGTCTTTTCTTGCTGAACATCTCAGTCTTAATTCAGATAAACAGCGATTCAGATAATGAGAGTTCTAATAATTGGAGTTCTACTGTATTAGTATAGATATGAAGCAGGCAGTGATAAAATTAATATATATAACAGAAGGTTACAGAGTGTTTAAGCGAACAATAAATAAATAAATTTGGAAGAAATTTTTAAAATTATTCTAGTTTAATGATAATAATAATACTAATAATAATGATGAGTGACGGGTCAAAAGGTTGAATTTTATTATTGGTTGAGGCCAGTTGGGTGTCTGGTATCCAGAAAATTTTGATATGCAAGTTGCCATCTCCAAAGTTCTGAAGCGACAGTGTTTTTGGGGAAAACTCTGATTGCTCTCACAGCGAAGCAGTCATTGAGGTTGTTAGAATTATGGTAATTGGCATGTTCTGTTATTGCAAGGTATAAAGTTGGTGTGTTTTAAGATATTAATAGTAAACATAAAAGTGGTTAAGAGCAATGTTGATTCAAACAAGGATAACAAGTAAACTCATCACTTACCAAAGTTGGAAACAGGTGCGCTATGATAACAAATTCAAGACCATACAAATTCATAATATTTTGGGTGCTATAGTAAGAGAGACTGATAAGATGTGTGGTGGAACAAAATATTGTGCATTTGTGTTTGTCTTGCATAGTTTTACGTAGAAGCAATTTTGCTTCCAACTTTGGTTGTGTCTTCAAACTCCTAAGATGTCAGTAATCAAACTTTGCAAGCCATTGGTTTACTTTATTTTTCATAATCATCATTGAAAACAACAACAATTTTCCAGTCTCTTGCTGGCAATATAATCCTTTCCAGCATTTCCCATCTTTCTGCCATTACTCATCTTCCACTACTGTCAACTTTTCTCCTGTATCTTATACACACTTTTCTATTCCCTTAATCCATTCATCACATGGTCTCCCTTGAGGCCTCTTCCCTTCTAATTTCAAATTATGTTCTTATTCTTGTACAGATTGAGGTGTGTAAGATATTAATAGTAAACACAATAATGCTAAAGATGGGTTATAATTCAAACAAGGATTAGGAAAGTAAACTTATCACATATGTAAGTCTGAAATAGGAGGTTAATAATGACAAAGTCAAAACAATACTAATTCAAAATAATTACTTTCCACATGCATGCATGTTTGTTTGTATTCTTGCTTTCATGCTTGAAGTCAGGATTTGTCAAATTTATCACAATTATTAATGATAGTCAGGCACAAAAGTAAAAGCACACATTTAATCAGCCTGAGATGCCACAACTTGTGGAGCTGATTGGAAATTTCATGCAGATTTCATAGTCAGTATTCAAATTAACTGTGTTCTGAAAACCAACAATGTACTAAAACTAATTCAAAACACTTGAGATGATGCCGCAATAGGATAGGATTTTCAATTCGTGAGATTGGAATTTTTTTCTCTGTCGTTCTTTGACTTATATATAGAAAGTCTAAATGATTTATTTGATCAAAATCCATCCTCTATTTCAGTAACCTGATTTTCAAATACAATGCAACACAAAATTTGCTCTCAAGGGTAATTTTAAAGCATTTTGTAAGTGTCTTTCTAATATTGTCGTGTATTATTCGATTTATGGAATGGTGAGTGAAGCTATAGTGGAGGAACAAGAACTGATGTACTAAAAAAAGGTGGTTCATATTTTTCATGATTACGATTTATTTATTTCATTCAGATTTGATAGGTGATTTAAGACAAGTGTAATGTACTCGATTCAGTAGTTTTAGACTGCTCCTGTCGAAGTATAATCCATTACAAAAGTATTATTAGTAAAATCTTATTTTTAATTTGACCAGTTTTGTTTGTACTTGATTATAAACAGTTCAGCGTGTTATTATTAAATTTTTGTAATAAAGCTTACTTATTTCAGACTAATACAGCAGGCGGTTGGGTTGCACGATTATTATTCAGTTAAGCTCGTGACTGACAAACATTTAGGGCCTTATATTTTGAAGAGGCTGTATATTTTTTACTTTGCTGGCGCAGAATACGCGTAATTCAGTGATTTCATATTGTTTTACATTTTCTTTTTAATTCCCCCAGCATAGTCAACTGTTTTGTTATTACCATGTGTCTTAGTACTATTTTCATGAAATAGAACCTTTTGTGAGATAATTCCATTTTCCATTGCAGCTCAATGGGTAAATTGGGCTCTGGCAGTGGTGGAGGTGGAGGAGGCAGTAAAGGTTGCTGGGGAGAGCCTCCACCACCTGGAGGAGTTGTGAGTGGTGAATTGTGGGGTGCCCCTGCAGCTGGTGGCACTGCTGCCACCAAGTCACGTGGACCTCCTCCAGGATTGGCTGGGGTTGGTGGCAGTGTGGGTGTGGGCAAGAGTAATGGCTGGGGCTCCAGTGGTGGTGGCACTGTTCGCTCGTCGTGGGGCCTGCAGTCTGCTGGCGGTTGGGGTTCTACGTGGTTGCTTCTAAGGAATCTTACACCACAGGTAATTCTTCTTTAAAAATTAGTTATTTATAAGAGAAAACACCTGCTCCCTATACCCCAGATTTTGGAGCGGTAACTATGAATTATGTTTTACTGTATTACTCGCCACACTTTATCTACTACTAGCAGAGTTCCTGGCAGTATGATTTAGATTGATTTGCACACACAGAGAATATTAACGCTCATAAAAGAGGTAAGTTTTTTTGGGATTCTACGATAACCACAGAGCCGCAATTTGATGATGGAATCCTATGTCACTTGATGAGTCAAATTGAAAGTAAAGAATAAATTTTTTGATATCTTGCTTAGTTCTCGAGGTATCGTATTTCAAAATTGATGTTGTTGGTTTGAAATGCAGCCTGGACCAGAAGAAAAATTTCGCCTTGGCCAAATTTAATAATAAATTCGTATGTAACTTGGTGAGACAAATTGAAAATAAGCATAAATGTTTTAGATATCTCACTTGGTTCTCGAGATATTGCATCACCCAACCACTAAATCTACAAGGTGGAAATGCACAATAGGTGTTTCATTTTCTTCCTAGTGGTTGTTGTTTGGTTGAAATACAGCTTGGACCAGAAGAAACGTAACCAAAAGGAATTCATCATCAGATTTTGGCACCACGATAATGATAGAACTGCCAGTTTTCAGGAAATGTGGTAAAGACAGAATCGCTTATCAATAAATACAAAAAAAAAAAAAAAAACATTGTGCCAACACTAAAGGTTTTAAACAGTTCGATTTCATGTTCAAAGCCATCAGTTGTGCATTACTTACTATAAACAGCAAGAATTTAATTCGCATCCAATCATCAGTGATTGTATCTGTGCGGCCAGAGACCGTAATTTCAAAAAGCAACAAATTTCTCAGAAGGTTCTTCACTAAAGGTTTTATACAGCTCACTTTTGTGTTCAGACCCATCAGATATGCATTACTAAACACAGCCATTAAAATTTCACGTCATCATAGATTGTAGCAGTGCGGCCTGAGATAGTAACATCAAGAAACAAAGAAGATATCAAATGATTTTTTCATTGTATTATTAAAATTAATTTAAATAAGAAAAGAAAGGGAAATTAACCCACCACATACCAAAGTGGACGGATGCGATGAGAGAACACTAATGCTGACAAACAAACAACACAATATTTCGGCATATGCCTTGCTCACAAATAGAAAAAACGGGCCATTAGGCTCGGAACGTGTGTGCACACCGAACGTTACCTAATGACTAACCGTGTTGTGGTGAGGGGGGGGGGGGGAACGGATAAGGAGTAGACTATCGATATCGGTATACAATGTCTGAGATAATATATTTAATATTTTGGCAGGCGATGGTAAAATGAGCAAATGTAGAAATGGTACGGTATAAACATAGCAGGAAAAAAAAAAATAGTGATGGGTTAATTGGAATTTAACGGTGGTTAAGTCCAGGTGGGTGTCTTGTATCCAGGATATTCTGGTACGCTAGTTCCCATCTCCGGAGTTCTGCTGCAGTGGTGCTGTCAGGGAAAACTCTGACTGCTCTCACAGTGAAACAGTCGTTGAGGTTGTTGGAATCATGGCTATTGGCATGTTCTGGTACTGGAAGGTACAGGTTACGAGTATGGACTGTTTGTCTGTGGCCATTCATTCTAACAGAGAGTTGCTGTGTGGTGAGGCCTATGTAAGAACTGGTGCAAAAGCGGCAAGTTAGTTGATATATCAGATGAGTGGTTGAACAGGTGGCATGTCCAATAATGGGGAAAGTTTCTCCTGTGGTGGGGTTGGAATATGTAGTGGTGGGTGGAAGCATGCTGCAGGTTTTACAACGGGGTCTATTACAAGGATAAGATCCATATGGTGCTTTTGGAGAGTCTCACGGAGGGTATTTGTGGACTAAGATGTTCTTAAGATTGGGTGGTCTGCTAAAACATGTACGAGGGACTTTGGGTAGGAGAGTACGCATTTCCGGAAATGAGCGAAGGAAGTCATACCCCTGTCGCAAAATATGGTTGATGGACTCGAGGCTAGGAGAGAACTGAGTGACAAAGGCAGGGCTATGGTTGGTTTTTGTAGGAGACAAGTGAGAGTGGTTACGTGGAGGGTGGTTGATCGCGCGGGAGATCTGTTTATGTACAAGATCCCTGGGGTAACAACGGGAAATAAGGGATTGGGATAGGTTTTGTGAGTATTGATGGAGAGAATGAGCGTCAGAGCAAATGCGACTTCCACGGATGGCAAGGCTGTATGGGAGGGAACGTTTCGTATGGAATGGATGGCAGCTATCAAAGTGTAGATACTGCTGTAAATTAGTGGGTTTGATGTGGACTGCGGTATGAAGGACACCGTGCCTGAGCATGATGTCAACATCGAGGAATGTGATGTGTGAGCGGGAGTAAGTCCAGGTGAAATTGATGGAATTGTTGCTATTGTTGAGGGAGTGGAGGAATTCAAGGAGGTGGTTTTCGCTGTGGGTCCAGATCATAAATATGTCATCTATGTATCTGAACCACACAGTGGGTTTAAAGGGAGTGTTGTTCAGGAAACGTTCCTCGTGACGACCAAGGAATAAGTTGGCATAGGATGGGGCCATGCGGGTGCCCATGGCGGTACCGCGGATTTGGTGATATACTACAGAATTAAAGGTAAAGACATTTTTGGAGAGAACTATATGGGCCAAGATTGAAATGAAGTATGTACTAGGCAGGCTATGTGGTGGTCGTAGGTCTAAGTAGTATTCTAGGGCACTGAGGCCCTGGCTATGTGGAATGTTAATTAATTTAAATTAATTTAATTAATTTAATTAATTAATTTAATTAATTTAAATATTTTCCACTTTACGTAGTTTCCTCTTCACATTCGATATAGCTATGTATGGGGTTTAAAGACAAAAACCAAAATTTAGGAAAGTAAACGTTACATGCGAAAACATGGCTATTATTTTTTTTTACAATGTATGATGTAAGCATCGAATTTCTTTTTTTTTCAGGCTGTATGTTTACGATTTTGATTTACCACTTCGATGTTACGTTACTGTGGAGCATAAGACATACCAAACACTTCAACTGAGATTCTAATCTTTAAAATGGTGAAAACCACATCGAAATCTGCTTTGTAGTTTCCGAGTTTTTATAGTTCAAATATATCCTGTTTTCGTTTTATAGATATAATTTCGTAAGCTCACTCACTCACTGACCTCGATAGCTATTGGCTGGAGAATGGTGTCACATGGCAGCCTACGCTCGCAAAACAGCGACCAGAGATACATTACAAGAAATTCATGGTTATGTCCACAATTTAATAGCTAAGCAACTGCTACCAAATTAATAGACGTAATACAGTTTAAAAAATATTGATAAATTTTGCGGCTCAAAAAAGTGGATCTTCTTTTCAGTAACATGTTGCTAATGAAAACAATTTAAAAAAAAAATAATAATTAAATTACTCATGGTATCTGCTGTAACCACGGATGACAATTGTCATTCCGGCTTGGAAAAATTTCAATCTAATTAAAATTTTCACTAATGTTGTTTCTTGACCAAAGTTTACACATTACATTTTCTTTGCTTTTTGGGGATTTTACTGGCCACTTTCGTTAATGGGTTTTGTTCATGTTCACTGTACATGAGTTGTTAGGTTATTTTAAGTGTACATCAGAGCAAATATGTTACTGAATCAAGTATTATGGAAATTCATTTCTTCGGAGTTGCTCAACTGTTTAATAATATGGAATGTGTTTTAAGTTCTCTGGCCTTTGCAGATACTACGTATGACCCATGATTATATTATGAGTGTTTGCCCAGTCTCAATAGAAAACAACGTGATGCTTTCGAAGCAAACAGGATTTTTTTTTTAATTTTCCAGAGTGAAGTACAAGTAAGTTTCTATTTAACCCTTTGACTGCTGTTGACGTCTATACACGCATGCTGCTTGCGGGCCCCGAGTGCTGATGACAGGTATAGCCGCAGCCGTCGCATTTCCTCTGAGTGCTGATGACGAGATAAGCCGCACCCCCCTGCCGCTACCTGTGTGCTGATGACGAATATAGACGCGCCGCTACCTGAGTCATACAGCGGACTTCTCGCCACATTTCTCAATAGCCTTTCGCAGTTTTGGTCGCTAGCTTATTGTACGAATGTTTGTCTGCTGGGAGCCTAGGCTTCGCTCTACAGTTCACTGTCCAACGAAAATTAAATCAGTGTTCTTTGTGTCCTGTATTTTATAAAGAAAATTGAAAGACGTCGTTGGTGCATTGAGGAATAAGTCATGGAGATTCTTACGATGAGCGACACTGAGGATGAACTACTTCATTTTGATGGAAGTGATAGATTTTCCACAAAATCGGAAAGCTGTATTCCTAAAACATACTCGTCAGGAGGGGGTGACAATGCAGTCTCATGTTTCAACAAGTTAGTTGTTCTGAAGAATCAGAAAGTGATAGTGAAACGGCTACGAAGAAATTACGTCTTGGCGATAAATCTAATTAGAAAATCACTTTCATCCAGCTGGTCACGCATTTGATGTTACACTATTGGGAAATGCGTGTCAAATAAGGAATGTGTCAAGTATTCTGTCAGTTTTCATGTTATTTCTTACAGAAGAACTGACGAAATATATAGCTGATGAAAAGAATCGGTTTTTTATAACCACTATGAAGAATACTCCAGAATCAGAGCTTTCTCGAATATCAAAGTGGAATGATACTGGATATGACGAAAAGTATTGTTTCAGAGCTATTTGTCTTCTGATGCCTAGCATGAAAAAAATTGAAAATTAGGGAATATTGGACCAGAGATGTCCTTCTAAATACTCCAATTTTTAGTGAACTTATGTCCAGATACCGCTTTTTGTTACTCTGGTGAGGTTTCGTGCGATTTCGCCGCAACCCGCCTCCCCCCCCCCTCTCTATTTCACATCACGTAATTAATGGACAGACACTTCATAGCTTAGAAATGAAAAATCTGTTGAGTACTTATGTGGAACAAATTTCATCAAAGAAACAAAATTACGTATAATCGGGTAATTACAAAGCGCAGCAAACATTCAGTCAACATCGAGATATTTTGGGTGTCTACATCTACAAAGATATTCCGGAAACCAAATTTCGGTGTGTGGGGAAGGCTGCTTGAACAATTATCATTTTAAGGTCTCTTTCTATGGTATTCGTGAATAGCGCGAGGAAAAATAGGATGGTTTTAACTCTCTGTATGAGTTCGAATATCTCTAATTTTACAGTCGTGGACTGAACGTGGTATGTAAGTGTGGAATAGAATATTTCTAGCATTTTTTTCGAATCAACAATAACACTCTAATACAGTAAGGGACCTACAGAAACTGCCAAGAAAGAACTGTAAACTATTGACGTAAATTTAAGAATCACCACGCTTTCGACAAAAGCTGCAAAAATCGAGAGAAAAATGCAAGCAAGAAATAATTATTAGTTATGAAAAATAGGGTTAATGATTCAGTTTTATTCTGTAGTAATTTATTTGCAGAGAAACTATGTAGTGAGAGCATTTATTCTGTATCAGTCGTGAGAGGTCACAGTGCTTCGCCAGAAACATTCAGCACAGGGCGTGTGGAGCCGCTCGGACGGCTCCGTCCCCAGGGATAATCACTTAGCGCAGGTAGCCGGCCACAGCGCGGCAGGTACACGATCAGCCGTCAGCAGTCAAAGGGTTAAGCAATTATACAATTGCACTTTTGTACCTGTTCGTGTTTAGTACCTACCTCTATTAATGCTTCTGTGTTCTTCAAGCTCAAGAGATCCTATTCACCCTGAAACACTGGTCAAGTTTATATTTTGTCAAATTAGGTCAACCTGTCATAATTTTTCATCTTAGGAACTGGAACTATTCTAGATCCATGATGATAAGCAAAAAACGATCATGGGCTTATACTAGTTTTAAATAAAACTCAAGAAATACAGCGAGGGAAGACGAAATATACCCACCACTCACCAAAGTTGAATGGAGGAGGCCAGCAGTAACAAAAACCACTAAAAATAAAATAAAAAAGAGGCTCATAAAAGACATTGAAAAGTTGTTGTTGTTGTGTGTATGTTTTTTAAATAAAGGTAAAATTCAAGTACTAAATTAAATTAAATTTGGAATGTGTATTTGGTTAGGAGAATAACCACCACTTAAGAAAGATGATGATTGCTGTGGCTTTGAAACACAGAAAACTATGTACACATAAAGAGCATTAAATATTTCAGGCTAATTGAATGTGCCTAACACTGGCTAGCAGCTTGTGATGGGGGAAAACCAATATGGCAGGAAGAATGCATGGGATTGAAAGGCGTAAACTCGAAAATTGTGTATCATATTATGGGAACATGTAATGAACACTTGGAAGAAGTCAACAGAAAAAAATATTTTCTATAAATATGAAACATATTTGTGTATAACCGTATATACAATTTTTATTTATTATTTTTTTTTGGACACTACTAAAACATTGGTTCCTTTGAGTGGTGGTTCTAAGGGAAAAGATTGAGGTTATGGAAAATGGAAAGAAAAGAAGGAAGATACTGGTGTTTTCTTAAATTAATCCTGGCAGCTGCCTGGTGCCCAATTTATACTGATAAGCCAGTTCCCACTTTCTGAGTTCAGAGATGTCTGAAAGTGCTATGATGGTGTGGACAGTGAAGCAAGAATTGAAATTGTTGGTATCATGTGTGGTGGCATGATATGATCCTGGGTGATCAGGATTCAGGACAATTCATCTAATAAAAAAATTGCAATTTCATATTATTCGGGACTACTCTATTTTTTTATACACCTGATATTTAATGATAAAGCACGCACTATTTACTTTTTCCGTTGGATAAACTGTACCTGGAACCATTTAAAAATATTCCCCTGCACTTTCATAAACCAACTTTTTCCTGCTTTCTTAAAAGGACATGATGACCTGGAACTCAGTCACCAGAGATTTTAACCAGGCTATTCTTGACACACCACCCCTTCCACAAAACCACTGTCTTCAAATGTTTCAGAATCTTGTTTCGACCAGTTTGACGCCCCGAGTAGACTCGCGCAGAACAGTTCACGAATGGGAGTGCTCAGTCTAGTTCGCAGCTCCCTCACGAACTAGGTTGTTCTTTTAGTTCATTAGTTCCCGTCTCGAATTCAGAGAAACAGATCGTTCACTCGCCTTGCTACCACTACTGCATGCGCTATTTTGTTTGTTATGACTTTTATCAGGATATTACTTAATCATTTTTTGTCATTTCTAAATGGAATATGACTTTCTTAACAAAAGTTGTTACTTAATAATAGCCCTTTCAAATAACATTAACGCGATTAGTGGCCCCAATAAACCAAGGTGCTCATTGACTTTTGCACAGTGGGTACAATGGAGAATTCAATTCTGTTTTTACTTCTTACTTTATGTACATTTGTAGAATATTAATTTTTAAATGGATTTATTTTTTATTTTATTTTTGCAACACAGAAAGTAATATCAAACAAATTCTTCCATTTGTAAAATGTGTGAAGGCACATGATGATTTATCTTTTGAATGATGTGATGTGCATTTACCTAAAGACGCCTTCAGAATTGTTATGTAATGTCAAAATTGACAAAATCAAACAAATGTTTGCTCGTGCATCTGTCTTTGCTTAGTTTTTGTTAATTATTTTCACTTGGAAACTGGTCTTTCTATTGATATTAGTTAAATTAAATTAGTTATGGAAAGTGGTATCAATAACGGAAGTGCATCAATTTCCAATGAATTGGATGTCATTGGACGATTATTTTATTAGTGTGGGGTAGAATTATTGAACACACATTCAAAATATTTTGATGACAAATGAAACTGATGAAGACACAAAAGTTAAAATCTTTTTGAATTTTGTGAGCCATTTTTTTTGCATAACATTCACAAAGCTGTTAAACAACTGGAGGGTAATAATGTCCCAGTCTGAGATAAGTATTATATCATACTAACTTTAAAATCAGCTCTAGGAAAACTAAAAGAGACTGTTTCTTTGGTTAAGAAAATAACAAAAAGTCCTTAGAAGCCAAATTCTCCACAGAAAGTGATAATATTAAAAGTAATTTTCTAGTATTCGTTGATAAATGTCTGGAGTCTCTTAATAATTGGTTAGATTTTAATTAAATCAATTGGCTATAAAACATCCAACAATTAAATTTAGAACGTGATCATTTGATGGCTGTGAGACAATATTAGAAGTTCTACATTTATGAGAATAAAAGAGTATCAAAGTGAACAAACTTTACTCTGAAATAACAATATTACACACCGAGCATGGTGGTGTAACGGCTAGCGTTCTGGCCTCGCATTCGGGAGGACGGCGGTTCGAATACCCGTCCGGGCATCCAAATTTGGGTTTTCCATGGTTTCCCAAATCACTCCAGGCAAATGCCGGGATGCTTCCGTCAAAAGGCCATGGCCAAATTCCTTCCCGTTCCTTGCCCCCCCCCCATCCTTTCCCGTCTCTAAAGACCTCACTGTTAGAGAGACGTTAAGCAGATAAAAAAAACAATATTAAATGAAATCTAGGTAAAAGTAAGAGAAGTATTTAATTAATAAAAATAGTTTTTGATCAACATTAATTTAACAACTGACTGTGATAAAGTATAAGACAATTTTACTTTAGACAAAAATTATTAAAGATGAAAGAAGTGCATAAAATATGACTTAAAAAATAAAATAGTAAAAAAACATACTTTTGTCATTTCTATTCTTTTGTAAAATAATATATTTTTGAAGTGTACTAAATTTTTTTTAGCTTATTCTAAAAAAAAATACTATAATCAACCAAACAATGTTGGTAAGCCTAGCGGCGAATGGTGATGGACTAACTAGTAGATTTGCACATAATAGTTTGTGACCGGTAGCGCTCGATTTAGTTCGCAGCTCCTTAGCGAACTAGGCCGCTCCTCTCTCGAATTTCAGAAAGACAGATCATTCACTCGCTTTGCTACTACTATTGCATGCGCTTTTTTGTTTGTTATGTTGTGGTTATTGGTGGTTGTCTTTTATTTGTTAATGGGATCAAAGCGTGTTTTGTTTTCACATTCCTCGTTAAATTTCCGTTTGTGACTTCTCCAATAATTATTAATACTGAACATTTTTTTTCTTTTCTTTTTATAACTGTGTCTTCAGTGAAATGTGTCCATAGGGAACTGTTTCCTTTTGATGACATAGTAATAAATAACCTAAAACAGAAGTCGATCTTCGGGAAAGGATCGAACAAAGGAGCGAGAGATCAGGGAACTAGTTCGCCTGTGGGAGTGATCTTCCGAACTAGTTCATTCGCGAACTACACAAGACTAGCCCCAAGTTTCTTGAAATCCCTTCCCAGTAACATCAATCTGGATCCATCAGAAATGCAGGCTATCAGGCAGCTTTCCTTAAATCCTTCTGACAGATAAAGGCTCTATCACAGTGACCCTGATTATGTGATTGAGGTGCTTCATCAGTTGGTTGACACGCATACTGCCCCCTCATTCATGACCGCACACCCAAGGTAAATGAAAGATAAAGAATTTTTATACATTTTGATGGACCCCTCTGAGACCTCTCACGTAAGTCTGTCTCACTCTTTACTCCCAGAAAGCCCTGCACACCGCTATATCTACTTTCCGACATCCTTAAGCCAATATGTTCACTTGTTACATTTCTCAAAGTAGTAGGTTTTCAGCTTGCCAGCATGGTAAATGCTTCAGTACAATAAAAATTACCTTGCAGTATGTTTATTTCTTCCCCTATGCTTTCCCCATTTCGACATAAATCTTCAAACTTATCTATTGTTTCTAAATCAATCTTTGTTGTGTAGCAGATATATTGTTTCTTTTTCAGCGATACTATTTTTAGACTTTAGATTCATTTGTTTGCTGGTTTTGATGGTTCTTCTTTTTTGCTCCCTTCACTGTTAGTTAAGAGAATTTTGCTTTGTAGTCTTTTGTCTGAATCATTAAAATTTGTGTTTAGAGTTTTGAAACTAACCTATAAGTTTTAATATAAATTCAGGCTTTCCTTAAGTACAGCTTCTGAATTTTTCAAGCGTATTGTGAAAATGTTTCTTAAACTTTGGCCTTAAGTCTTCAGACTCTTCCTAGACCTTATTTTTCACATTTCAGGTTAGGAGTATAAAATGTTTTGGTAGGGCAGAAATTATTGGTATTTCTATTGAATTATCAAGTGAAAGAGCCATTTACTCTCTTAGGTACCATATAAATATATAAAACCATTGTAATGCACATTTTGATTCTAATTGCACCATGTTTTAGTCTTATAATCTTTGTGTCACATTAAGATTTTGTCTTTATTTTCCAAACCTCAGTCTAGTTAATAGATTTTATAAATAGCTGGATTGTTGAAAGTATTTGCAAGGCTTCATTGCTGTTGAATGTGATATTATTTTCAATGAGTTAAGAGTTTTTCCAGGGCTGAATATGTTTATCCAATCTATTCCTTTACAGAATAATTGGATAGTTCTTTAAAATCATTTGGAATTAAAATATGAGATGATTTACAAAGAAAAAACTTCAGAAGTTTCCTTTTATCAGTGGTGGGTAGTACCCTTAGCAAAATCAAGCGGTATCACACCAACCTCGCACTTGGGAGTACACAAGTTCAAATCCCTGGCATTCAGATTTTTGTTTTTCAAGGTTTCCCCAAATCACGCCAGGCAAATGCCAGGATGCTTCCTTCAAAAAAGGCTATGGCAGAATTCCTTCCCATTCCTTGTCCTCATTCCCTTCCTTCCTTTAATGACCTCGATGTCAACAAGACATAAAGCCATAAGCAAAAAAAAAAAAAAAAAAAAAAAAATGCAGAAATTATATGTAGTCGGTGTTATACTAGGGAAGCCCATTGAGATGATCACCTTACAAAACTGTCTGATTCATTGTTATAACATATACAATATTTACTTGGTTCTGCTCCCAGATTGATGGCTCAACCTTGAAGACATTGTGTGTGCAACATGGTCCTTTGCTCAGCTTCCATTTGTACCTGAATCATGGAATTGCTCTCGCTAAATATTCCACACGTGAGGAAGCCAACAAGGTGAGTTGCACTTTATTTTTTGCTTGTAAGTAAATTCGCTACTTCACAAACTGTCTTTCTTGTATGAGAATTGAGCCTTTCCTGATGTGTAGCAGGTAAAAATTCTTCTGCCAGAACACCAGAGAAGAATTTTTACTGTCTTGTAAAAAAGAACTTTTATGTTTTCCTAACAATTGGGAACATTTCATCCTAGAATATACTGAATATATAATAATTATATTGGACATGTGACTTACGTCGTGACTTTCGTTGATATCAATTTTATGCAGAATGATTAACATTTTTCTGTTCAGGTTGCAATTCAACTCCTCCCATGAAAAAGTCCTGGTTCTTTCCCATATACCTCAACTCTGCCCCTCCTCTTCCATACAGAAATTAGTGAATCAAAGTGACTGAAGATGAATGTTTAATGGAGTTAATTAGTTAAAAAATAAGAAAGAAAATGTATTGTTGTGAACTTCTATTCTGGGACCTTGGCTACAAGACACATATTTGCCAGATGCAAAACTCATTAAAATACAAGTTACAAAAAAAATTGTTTTTCAGACCTTCTAACTTCCATGTTTCCTGAGAGTATTATGTTTATTTTTGGACAGTTCTCTCTTGCTAATTCTGGGCAATTGTGTAGTGTAATAGACCAAGTAAAAATATTGCGATTGATACAGTATATTGTGTTTGCATGTTTCACT
The DNA here is from genome assembly GCA_031002005.1 of Vandiemenella viatica. Lineage (NCBI taxonomy): Eukaryota > Metazoa > Arthropoda > Insecta > Orthoptera > Morabidae > Vandiemenella > Vandiemenella viatica. Next base: position 111,002,113 of record JARYHS010008074.1, read on the forward strand.
ATGGTGTCTCAAAAATAAATGTTGGTAAAGAAGTGCTGCATAGTACTTTCTGGTTTGTTTCTTTTTATATGAAATGTCTTATACATCTACTTTGCTAGTAACATGTTATACGAAATTTGGAAGAAGTGTAGACTGTTAAATGTGGCACTGTTACTAATTATTATATTGATTTTTGCTAACATTACTCATTTATATTACTACCAAAATTTTGATTCATGTGACTGAGGTTTTTATGCAGTTTACTTATAAATTGCAATTTAGAACTAATTAATAAAATTAGATACCTTTTGTAGACTATTCACTGGCACTTATCTTTTTTTGTCATCCTGGAAGTCATTTAAATATTGTAAAATTTCCTGCTGTGCTGCAAATGAATTATGGTAATAATGAAAATTTAACTTTGTGATTTCATTGTTTTTGTTTCTAGAGCAAAAATTTTAATGGTCTTGAAAATCTGTATCTTGGCTGAGGTAATTAAGGATGATTATCTTAGAGGGAGGAAATGGAGTCTCACCATTTGTCTTTATGTACTATGAAACGTTGGTGCTAATGTGTTACATCTTATTCTGTTTGTGAAAAGTTGGATAGAAATTGTGGTCCTTCTCAGAATTCATCCAGCGTGATGTTACAGTACTCTCAGTTAAACAATCACTATCATGAAAATTCCATTTCAAATATAAGATGAGACCTTAAGGAACTTAAGCCATCACTTTTGTTTCCCCCCTGTTTTTCATATTGTCTGAAAAGGTAAACATCTTACGAGTTAGATGGTACTTGATATATGTGGAAACAATGTGTAAGCACCTTAGAATTAGGGTAAATTCTAGTTTTCACAGTTATAGAGCATAAGGAAGGGAGTAAGCTTCCCAGTTAACATTAAATTTTTCAGTTTGCAACTATAGAACGTGAGAAAACCGTTTAATGCAGAATCCAATACTGCAAGCTAACTCGGTAAATAAACCGAGTTAAGAACAATAAAGCCACACAACATACAAGATAAGCTCTAGATAAACATTTTATAATAGTAAAGAACTTTTAAATTAACCTGAAATAGGGTAATCCATTATTATCCAACTTGTAAACAATAGATTTTTGGTTACGTGATAATTTCACAATTCATAATACTTTTAGAAGTAGTAAAGTAATTTTATAATAATAATAATTCAAAAGAAAGTTAAATTCACTAATATTCAGTAGTTTTAGACCGTGTAAATAATGTAAATAAAATTTTGAACACTTGTTGGAACACACTTTCACTTTCAACATTTTTTACCACACATTTTTGATAATTTCTTGAACTAAAAAGTAGATTTCCTAAAAGAACGAAAAATCTAGTATAACATATTAAAATTTCAGAACATTCCATGCTGTAGAACAGATATTAGATAAATTTTAAATTTATTTCGTCACTAATCACAACGTGGTAATTTTGAAATTTATTTGCGATAAAACCAAGCCACTTCAGTAAACAAAACAACTGTTAAAACACTTAACTAAATAAGGGAAAAATTCAGACAACTTCACTTTTTCGGTATAAACAACACTGGTATAATTATTAAGCTTAAACAAAGGGTCTGCTAAACAGAATTAAACCCAATCTTTGTCAGATTCATAACTTTGCTATTATACCACCTATAATAATAAAATTTACATTTTTTGAATCAGAAATAAATTTAGAACACGTTGACACTAATTTTATCACAATAATTTGCAATCCAGAGCAGGGTCGACTAAAAATTGCCAGAATTAAGTAATAAATCGGTGAATCACTAATTTTTTGGAAACTTTTTAACATTGCGCACTCAAACTAAATTCATTTACAAGGAAGCTAATCATTTGGGAATTTTCGCTAAACACTTTTTATAAACCTCAAAGACCAGGCTACAGACGGGTATATTTCGAACACATATTATAATCACATTCTATCACACTATTTTTTGGTAAGTGTTAGGACACATCAGGCAGGCGGCTGAGGGTATAATTTGAATGCTCAGGCCGGCTGGCTGTCTTTTGATTTCGCCTTTTATTCCAGGAACGTTGCGTATAGTGGACCTGCGCGAGCATGTGTCGGTTAGGCCAAGTAATATCCTGAAACCATTAAGCCAAGCTAGGAGTAGGTGGCAGCCATGACAATTTTTCTTACCAGAGTCGTGTGTTAACAGCTATAATGAACTTATAAATTTTCTAAAGGGGTCAGTCGGTGAATTCTCCTCTTCATAATCTACAATCTTTTGGAAACGTTTGGTTCGATCGCCTACTCAACTGTAAATGCAAATTTTCAATATGTGACTTTGAAATAAATTCCAAATTTTTCTTCAAGTGGATTTTTATGTACTATCTTAGTGAACAGTAACCTTTCCTAAGTTTTTGGTTCAAATAAGCTTTGTGGCGGCCGTTAAGCTTTACAGTTGAATATCCAAGGAGTTACATGGCCATTTAAAATTTATTAAGGCAAATTCAAAGAACTTTCTTCAAGTGAACATTCAGTTAAGGTACCTAAATCTATACTTCACCCCTTACAAATTACTTAGACAGAAGAACATATTATTCTATCGTCACAGCATATCAGCTTCTCGTACATTGTATTGTTTTAACATATTTCCTTTATAACTGTCTTTATTTCTGTCAGATCAACTTATAATTTATGTCTAGTATACTTTATTAACTGAACTCATCACTCACCAAAGTTAAAGGCTGTGACGAGTGAAAAACATGAGACGAACAAAAACATATACAATATTTCTGTTGTATACCTTATTCATGTGTTAGGGACTTAGTCGTATGGTTCGGGAGGTGTGTACATGCCAAAGTTTACCACGACTGGCTGGGCAGCAGAAGACAGGGTGAGGGAGGAGGTGAACTTTTTTTATATTACCTAAAATCCATTTCCTTTTTCCTTAATATTATTAACTGAACTATAATTGATTGAATAATCATGACGATCAAACTGCTGTTAGGCAATGAAAATAAGATAGTATAAGGAAAATGACATGTCACCACAGATGAAGGCAGGAGGGCCAGATGAACACAGAAAAACACAACTTTACGGTATTTCAGTTAACAATCTTACTCGTGTAGGAGGTGAGATATATGGCGGTGGAGAAGATGTGTGTACATCCAGAGTTAGTTATAACAAAACATTGATTAGGGATAGCACACGTACTTTCATCAACTAACCATAGTTGTATGTTTTCATTATACCTGTAATAAATTTGTCTCTGCTAGGTTAGTAATTTTAATCTACAATCTTCTTGTATTTGCAACGCAAGAGATCCCAGAGGAAGGGTGAATCACAGAAATTAAAGTCACAGATATAAGTTGCTAAGTATATTCTCTAAAGCAGCGGTTCCCAATTTTTTTTAGCCACGGAACCCTAATTGGTCATACATTTTTATAAGTGTAAGCTGAAAAACCAGTCTCGCATCGGTAAGTCGTCACAAACAGAAGTAGAACGATGATACCCTTCTCACGATGCGGTTATGACTCTTTTCAACTAACATTTTATTTAATTCTCGGACGGAACCCTTGTGACCCTTCCACGGAACCCCAGGGTTCCGCAGACCACCATTTGGGAACTACCGCTCTAAAGTATTGAATTCAAAGCTGGAATTAGGGAACATTGTAAATGAAATTTCAATCAGACTTCAAAAATCCTATGTTAAAAATTGCAGGTTATTACAAATGAATCCACTTTCACACAATTTCATTCAAAATAATTCATGAAGTCCCCTAAAAATTCGTTTATCTTACCAGAAATAGTCAAGAAGCCATGTGGTCAAACAATCCTGAACTAAATGCAAAGTTCTTCACTTCATGTTGTCAACCCAGAATTAATGTCAGAGTTCAATCTTACCAACAGTTTCTATCACCTAAACTTGCATTGCACTAAAATATTCTGAGTACACATTTACTTGTTGAAAAAAATTAATAAGTATAGCTACTTCCACCTTGTGGAACAGCATTGCAGATTGTGCCTGGTTACTGACTGGGGCCTTGAGGAAAAATGGCCAAAGTACCAGTGTTTGTTTCCTGCAGTATTTTAATTTGATTCTTCTGAAACGGCTTTGTTGTAGAATGGAGTACTTTAAATAAGTTTATCTATGACAGTTTTCTCTCTAATCCCACTCATTCTTGAATTATTAGTGTCTGAAAGTCGAGGGTTGAATGTTTCAGTTAGTCATCTCTAGCTTCCAAGATTTTTAGTTCATCATAAAGTCAGTTATATCACAAGATTCTTTTTAATTTTCTGTATTTCATCTGCAGGGCTATTTTTATTTAGATGTAATATTAAATTTAAAAGTATTTAATTTGCTTTTTAGCATCCTTCTTTTCCCCCCCCCCCCCCTTAAAACTTTAGAAAATGATATATTTCTTATTTAATTATAGTTTATATGGGATTTCACTATTGTTCTTGGAATTACAAGCTCAATTTAGTTTTTCATGTCTCACTTTTGACAAATTCATTTGTCTTAATTACGTTTGACATGTGGTGATGACGTAACTTTTTGCGTGATACATAGAATCCCTTTTTTCATTCTTTAAACTTAATTTTATTTTCAGTCTGTTATCATATTATTACTTCCTTTTAATTTAACTTTCATTTGACCATATTTTTAATTTTTTATTTAATGAGACGTATTGATTAATTCATCTATAAAACATACTTAGGGTTTTCCTATTAATTCCAGTTTTTGTCAGGAAGTCTATCAATGTTGATACTGTGTTGTCATACTTAAATTATGCTTGTCTTTTTAAATAAGTACCCTTCCATTGTTTAATGGGAATCTTATTGTCTGCACACACGCAAGCTGGCTACTTGCTTACATTACCAACTTCCTTCTAACCACATGGCGAATAAAACCTTTAGGGTGGTCGTACACTGGCACTGAATTTGTGTGACTGACTGTTCAGCTGAATATGGCCAAATATGACCAACTAATTCCAAGACAGGTATAAGCATTGTCACCCGTCCACTGAACACGACCTGCTCAGTGTAGTGACAGGCTGATCCCATTGAAGAGGGATTAGTTGGAATGGCAAATGCAAGGAAGGAAGTTGATCAAAGATAATTGTGAGGGAGAAATAATCTCTCAACCAGTCGAGGTAAAAAAAATTAAACATATAATTTCATTCTGTTATAAGAGTGAATAATAAATAAATAAAATTAGAAAAATATATTACAAATTTAAATCAATTTGCATATATATTTATAATATTGTAATTGACCGGTATACAGGTGGTGTCTTAGTGTAGGTTGAGGTCAGGGGCGTGTCTAGTGTTGATGTAATTCTACCATTTCGAACTAAAGTGCAAGGTACCCATAAGCTGTTTTCATCTTGGCACTGCCATTTAAAGTATCTCCAAATGAGAAGGTGTGTACTCTGGAGTTTCCAAGTGCCTTGTTGCTTTTTATTTTATTCTATAAAGGTAAGAAAGTCTATACACCAAGGACATTTTGGAGAAAAAAATGATTTTGAGGCACTATTAATAAGTTATGGAGGACAAATTAACACTTTTTTCCCCAATCTGAACACTATTCATACAAAAACTACTGGTTAAATTTTTATGGTATTTTGAACATTGTAGATCCCTGGGTGCCAGAACTAGAATGTGATACATTTCATATGCATGTGACGCCTAGAAATTGATAAATTTTGTGCCAGACACATGCTCTATTTTAGAAGTATTTATTTATGCATATGAGGAAGTCTGATCAACCTTGTGAGGCGGGGATGTGTGGATACAGTTTGTTTGTCCCCCCCCTCCCCCCCTCCTTCCAGTAAAAGTGGATAATATTGTTGGCTTGCCTTTTTTAGTTTGATTTTAATTTTATCGAGGGTTATTAATGAAGTGAGTGACAAATAATGTTTTTCTTTTAAAAATAGACTAATCCATTTTCCTTTTGATTTGGAACTTTGAGTCCTTACGTAAATTAATTCCTTAAGAAATAGGTCCATTTATTAATTATTCACGACATTGAATTAATGGACAAATGCTAGTTCTTGAATAAATGTACCATAAAGAGAGAGTGCCACTTTATTTAAGATTTAGTCATAGCTTTTGATTCAGTGTGCACATTGTCAGTAATTGAAAATGAACTTTTTTTTTCATTTGAAATAATATTCATATGTGAGTGATGATCCCAATCTTGTCATCTATATATTACAGGCCCAGGGTGCACTGAATAACTGTGTGCTGGGAAATACAACAATTTTTGCCGAATCCCCTGGTGACTCCGATGTCCACACAATGCTGCAGCAGCTGGGACATGGTGCAGGTGGTGGGGCTGGTGGCCAGCAAGCTTCTGCAGGGGGATGGGGCCCTGGTGGTGCAGGAGGCCGTGGTAGTTCGCAGGGTGCACCTGGATCAGTCAAGTCTGCAGCTGATGCTTGGGGTGGCAGTCAGTTGTGGCCTCCTGCTCCCCCTGCCGTATCAGGCTCACTTTGGGGAGATGCAACCTCAGCTGCTGACCAGCACCGTTCTACACCATCATCACTTAACTCGTTCCTGCCTGGAGACCTGTTGGGCGAGGGCTCTGTCTGAGTCGCTCAGCAAATCCTCGTCTTTTGAGACTGAAATGGGAATCTCTCCCCTTTCTGCACGTCCGGGAATCGGCCCGCCAGGGGGTGAAGGTCATGTGCTTCCCGTCCCCCTAGCACACTGACAACGCCTCGTAGTAACCCGAATGCGCCAAATTTCTCAGAACGGACCGCATCTCCAGATGTCGAAAAGAGAGAAATCTCCCTACCTGTGATCTCAATTTCCTATTTATCACAAATGGCTGCTTCTATCCCTGTAACAATAAGAATACTAATAATATTAATAATTATTACTGTGTTAATTATTTATAACTTGAAATGGGTAATGAGAAGGGAGGTTTAATTTTTAAGAAGTATTTAAACATTACGGTTTGACCGTTTATTGTTGAGACTTGAACAGCAAGTGACTGTCACAATTTCTGTGGCTATTAATGATTGGAGATTTCCCTTTATATTATGGTGTTCAATAAATGTAAAAAGTACTTCGGAAGAAGATTGATGAACCGTGATGTCACACCGGAAATTGTTATGGGGGGGCAACACACTCAGGTGTGTATGCGTGTGTGCACATGCCTCTGTACCCAGTTTCCGGTGCATGAATAACTTTCATATTGCGTTGCAATATTGGCTACTGTCAGCTAGGTGGAACAAAATTTTGTAAATGTATTTTTCAACTGTGCTGTGACTCTCGAGTGGCTTTCTTTTGTTTTAGAATATATCATATATCAAGTTTCAATTGACACATTAATTAATTAAAAGTAAATAAAATAACATGGCTGTCTTAATGTGTGAAGAAAAGCTCTCTTCTTCAGAAGTGACAAGTGCAAAATGTGATTTTGCTTTTTTTAATGGTGCAAAATAATAATGATAAACTCCTAAGTATGACGAGTCTGTTTCGAGCCCATTTGTAAGTCCAAATAGAGACTTTTAGAACAGGCAAAGTGGAGGATTCGGAGCAGGCTCGACACTACTGAAATTGTGGTTCCACATACATATTCGTACATAAGATCTAAGTTACAAATAAAATGCCAACTGTAGATTGTAAGTCTTTAATGCAACAACAATAATAACTGTAATGGGTGTGTAATTGTGTTAAAATGTGGAAAATGGTATGTAAATAATGTGCTTAATTGTAATTATTTTTCTCTGCCAATATAGTACCAAACAGTAAATGAAAATACAATGTTTTATCTAGTTTAAGTACAACTATAAGTGATTAGGGCATAAGATTTTAAAATAATATATGACGTATTTAATACAATGAGTTTGAAAAAATACTTTTTAAAAATAATGTAAAAACAAGAAAAAAAATGAAAACAAAAACCAAGTGCATTCTAATAAACTCTTATCATAGCCAACATTATTGTAAACACAACACATATTTATATATGAAGTTTGCTGCATCCTTACTGAATGTGATATAATCTTTTAAGTGAACCCGTGCAAACTTGTCAATTTTTGTGAACTTTAACTAAATAATGAAGAGTGTTTTTATTTCTGTATGTATGATATAAAAGTACGAAGATCTTGGGCCTGAGGTTAATGTAGATTTAAATCAGTGATATGTACTCAACTTTTTTTCCTTGGCTATTTTTCTCCATTTCTATAGATAAATATATATGTTGAAACATGCAGAGCTGTATATTGTGAACTAAAATATTGCTGTGTATATTTTAAGATTTTTTGAAAGAGTACAATTGTTATTTGTAATTTTTGTCTCTTTATATCCCTCTCTTGTTTTGATTTTTTATTATTTTATTTTGTTTCACAACAGTATAAGTACTCAATTGTGAGGGAGTGTAGGAGCGATAAGTGGCTGTTGCCAATTTCATTAGGAACGAACTTCCTTATCTAGGTGTGTATAAACATTAAAATCCAGTCCATCCTTGCCTTGTTTGCTTTTTATGTGTGGGTTATGATTGAATGTATGAATGTCTTTAGACACTTTTTTTATTGTTATTATTTCAAGAGGGCTCTTTACCTCTTGAGTGGAAAAAAATACCTCTGTGACCAAACACATTATATATAGAGAGAAATATATATACACATATATTTGTGGTCTTGTGATGCAGGTATAAATATATTTCATCGAAGCGTCATGGTTTTTTTTATGGGAGGGCAAAATTTGAAGTAAGTTTCCAACAGAAAAAAACATAATTGGAACTATTTTGAATGTACATTTAAAAACGTAACCATCATTTTATTTCTACCATAAACTGCAAAGAATTACAAGATTTGGTGTATACATAGCTGTGCTTATAATGTGTTTTTTGGGTTATCATAAAAAGTATGAACGTTATAAAATATTACAATTTGCTAGTATTTTCATCTCCAGATTTACAGTATTTTGTAGAAGTGTGGTCACATTTTCTTAACTGGCTGTTTTGCTTAGCAGTAAACTAAAAGGCTTTCATGGGTGTATGAAATGAGATCTTGAGATGGTTGCATTGTTGTCTATGGTGTAATATATTAATGAGGTAGTACTGGTTAATAAGCCATATCAGTTGCTTTGTTCTAACTATTAATGTATAAATGTGTAATTAGAATTTACAAAGAAAAGTGGGAAATTGTTTGAATAATGAGTCACTGTGGTTGCACAATACAGTGTTTTTGAATGGTGCAGTTTAGGACTGTTCAGTAGCTGAAATCTCAGTTGTAAGAATGCCAAATAATTTATGCTGAAGGCAGCAGTATAGTGATAGAGATTAAAATTATGTGATGGAAGCTGTGTATAATAAGAAATCAAAAAAATAATGTGCTAATGTTATAAAAATGTTTTGAAAAGATTATATGCATTGACCAAATCACAATTTTGCTCCATAAGATGTAGGTTTTAAGATTAATGGAAAGATACAAAGTCCATTTAAAATGGTTGTTCTTGTGCCGAAAATTAAGTTTTTGGCCAGCCTTTTTGGTATGATATTTCTTCCAGTAATTGTCTTTGAGAAAAAATATATATGATAACGACTTACACTTAGTGCGTGCCTGATGGAAAAATTTGAATGTCTGCATGTCCAAAGAGTTACAGAACAATTGAGTGTACTAGTATCCTGACATTTAATTCAACTATATTCTTTGTATTTATGTTTTGATAGATGTTAGTTTGGGTTTATTTAATTAACATCACCCTTTCAAGTAGAACGAGTGTCAGGTTTTGCAATGATTGCTTCATTCATTCTTTTTGCAAAATTTGCTACATGAAATTTTAAATTCTTAAAGTACATCTGTATTTACATTTCTGTAAAAATTCAACTAAAATACTTTCTTTTATGGTGCACAGTGCATTGTTAAAATTATTTAGTCACTCATATTTCACTGACAAATGCATGATTTATGAGCGATCATCTTTTAATGGTTTTTTCTTTGCATCTTTCCTTGAGAGTTTAAATTGACATGTGTGCATATATTCCTTATATCTTGTGCAGCATATGGTTATGACAATGGTCAGAAATATTTTGTATATCTTCTGTTGCCTTTTTTTTTTGATGTTACTGTCTTATGTTGAGAAGATGTTATGGTCTTAGTCTTTAAGTTGTTAACAGATGCAATAAAAGTGTTCACTAGAAAAGTAAATTGTATACATGGAAATTCAGTAATGAATGTCCTTGGATGGATGTATAGTAAATATGCCTTGATACTCAGTATATTTTGTGTGGAACTGTAAACTGTTACTTTGTCGTACCTATACAGATACACAACAGTCTATAATTCTAGTTGACCTCGTGTGAAGTTTCGTCCGTAGTTTGGGATAGGGTGTTAAGTGTAATTGTGACTGGCTCGAGTAGCCATTTTTCCATTGATGGAATCTTGCATGGTTTGAAAACCTTTTTTTTTAATTATTAATACTTAATGTGGAAACTAAGTCAGGATGTATTATATTCTGTCAAGTATAAATACATATATATTATATATATATATATAATATGCTAGTATATTGTACATTGATACTATAAATGGAAGGAAACTTAAGTTGAAAGTATATTATTTTTAAAACATTATTACTATATATAAATATAAAAATTGTTATGTGTTAAACAGTAGCACACATGTTAATATATTACTAAGATGTGTTTGTCTACATAAATTAGGAGCGAGGCAAATATTTGCTGTCAATTTGGTAACAGTGAATGAGTGAACGAACATTCAGTAGAACATAAAACCACTTGTTGACTTTATCTAACACTTTCAGAAAAAAAAGATGTTTCTAAGCATTGTATTCTTTGTTTGAGGTGTCACAGCACTTTTTGTGGACTAATAAGTTCCTTAAAACAACAGTTATGTTGCATATTTACAGGCACACTTTTCAATGCCTTTTGCCACTGCTCATAAACAAGGCTGAAATATCCACCCATTCTTTAATTCTGCAGCATTTTCATTACTGTCAACATGTAGTCTACCAGTCTTAAAATTATCATTTCTTGTAGCTGTTTTTATGAGTTGTGAGCAAACTTTTCAATTATGTATAAGAAACACATTCATTCAAATAGGTGATGAGAATGTTCTGCAGAGGAAATCTTCATTTACAGTTTAAATCATGTGCTGCTTTGGTTTTTCTTCCGTTAGTTCTTTTTTTCTTTGTGGGGGTTCTAAACTTCGTAGCACTAAATCTTCCACTTAAGTCTGAAACAGTTCTCAATGTGTAAAGGTGCATTATTTGCTCCTCAATTTCATTGACAGCACTAATTTTCAAAGACTTGCTGCATTTCTACTGTTGCCTTTTTTATTGAATGGATGTTGGTTTAATTATGCCAAAGAAGTGAGAACTCTTGACTTTGTTGTGTCAAATTTTTAGTCAGATATGTCCAATGCAAATTGTAGAAAATTGAAGTGAGTTATCATTGCCTCAGCTGTCACTTTGGCATTAAGAATATTATTTCTAAGTAATTAAATGGTTTTTCTCTGTGTCACAACTGAAAAAATATGAGCCTATTCAAAATATTGTGTAACATTAACATACTGAGCACAAATGTGCGCATTGATCATTGCACTAAGTATTAAATTGGCCCTAAGTGACAGTGTCAAAATTAGCATTCTTTCATTTCAGTTGTAATAAGTCAAGCTCAAGTTGTTCTCTATTTTGTATTGGTTGTGATTTTTATTTTGTCTGAAAATGGTGATAGATTCTCAGAAGTCTTTTTCCACTTGTAGAATAAAAATAATAGTTATAAAGTAGCATTCATGTTCAGGCACAAGATTTCAGAACATTAGATTTCTGCACACTAGAATTGACTGTAAGTGCCTTTCTTACATTGTCCTTATTGCTTTAATGCGAGCAGTGTGGTAGCACTATTATACATTTGGAACAATGATGTATACCAGTTATTTAAATCAGCAGTGGTACTGTATTTATAAGTTAGGATAGTTTAAAGTGTTCTTGAAAAGCTTCTCTTTTATCTCTGTTTAAGATTCAGTGTAAAAAAGAAAGAAAAAAAAAGGAAAAAAAAAATGTGCATTTTCTCAAAAATGGATTGTATGTATTTGATTGAGCAGTACGTAATACCGTTACAATTGTGTTTTTAAGAAAGCTGCAGCGAATTTGTTTTGAACAATGCTTTGTGAAACTGTAATCTAACAATGTGCATACAGTGTGTGCCCAGGGGTAAATAACTGCCAGTGTTAAAATTCTCAGGTGAAGGTGCTTGTACATAGAAAGATTGTCTGTTGAACTACCATTTTGGTAGCCACTTTGAAGTATTTGGAATAGGAATGATGTCACAATAGTTTGTATTGTAACTACAGTAGATTATTACTGTTCCCATGTGCTCTTTACTGTTATGGCAGATTTTGTAAATTTACAGTTTGGTGTGAATGTTAGAATCTTCAAGCAGTCATGTAAAAAAGAAATCACATTTTTTGCTCATTATTTTACTAGCTTTAGCTTGGTGTTGTGTTCATGTGACAGTGGACTGTCAAAAAATTGATGAGCCTTCAGAAACAAGTTCAAGCTGTGTCTTATGTTTACACAGCCTGCGGTAACATATCTCGCTATTTTTCTGTGCAAAGGTTTAAGAAAAGTGTACTTTCCTTACAATATATATCGAGTTTTTTGTCAAGAAATTGAAACCAGTGACACTTTTAAGTTTTATTCACATTGAAACTGCTAGTTTTTGTATGTAGGCTGTTTGTATAATCAATATCCGTTACCATAAACTTATTTTTATGCATATTTTATCTATCAATTTTGCAGTTTGAAATCCTGCTTCATTTATTTGTATAAGTGGAAGAATATCTTGTGCCTTATGATGGTAATGAATCAAAGTTAAAACATGGACCACAGTATTCTACCAAGCTTGAAAACTAACTAACACAACTGAGAATTTTAATTACAAATGAATACAGAAAGTCAGAGAGGCATTGAAAGTTATCTTAATTTTTAAATTATTAAAAGTATGTAAATTGTGAGTCCAAAGTGGTATCAGCTTCGGGAAGTAATCAGTAACAATAATTATAAGAATAACAATATTTCAGTGGCCTTATTAAATACAGTAACTACTAATCAGAGTATTATTTTGTTCTTGGAAGTCATTTTGGTATTTATTTTCCAAGGATTGGTTTCACAACATTTTGAACAGAAGTGTGTGTGAATTCGTTTCTTCACAATTTAGACCTGTTCACAAGATGGGTTCAAATCCTTGTGAAACATAACTTCTAAAAGAGGAATGTGGTTCTAGTAGCCTCAGGGAGTTTAGGATGTGTAAATTCGAACAGTAGACATTTCTGTACTGAAGTCATTTAAATGTGTCCTAGTCTCTTAACATGATAAATTGATAAAAGGTACAATAGTACAACCTTGTCATTCAAGGCCAGTCTTTCTGTATAACTATGGTGGGCCTAAGTAAATAGATTTTAAAAACTTGTATTTATAATATGACCTTTCCTTTGGATCATAAATGAACAACTTTCACAGAAAAGTATCAATCTGTGAATTGCTTGTGCCATCTGTACTGAACACACTTATAAATCATATGGAATAGTGAACAGAAAATGAAACATAACCAAATAAAAATGTCTGGTCTAATTTGTGCTGCGATTTTCTGTGGTGATAAAAAAAAAAAGACGACACGATAGTTGTGCATGGTGTTGTGTTTGTGGAAGTAATGACAGTTGTTATGCATAATAATGTGGAAGGGTCGAAAATGTTGTATTCTACATATCAAGAAAACAATTTCCATTAGCTCTGACAACATTTATGCAAACTGAGATTAATGTTGGTCAGGGAATAAGGCAGTGACTCAAAATCATATTTTTACGCTTACAGTATGTGGAAAGACACGAGTTTTGAAACTAATAGTGATTAAATAATACATTAGTGTGGTATGATATTTAAGACAAGAGACTCAATATTGTAAAAGTAATTTGTGCTCAGAAGTGCGGACATAAGTTTATAAATTTCAATGTAGATGTTTTGTTTGAAAGGCTTTGGAAAATGCAGAGTTCATAAAATAATTTGGTGTTATATATAAGTACTGCCATGTAGGAGTCACTATTTTATAATAAATGACTATATTTCATTATCAAGTATTTAACTCCAACTAATGGTGCTCCATGTTTGTGTAGAGCTGTATTATTTCAAAGCTGTACAAAATATGCATTTCAGTATAAGGTTTGCCACAGTTCACAAATATGACTTTGTTAAGATGCAAGACAAATGAGATATGTGACAATGTATTAAAAATTGCTCCCTTTTTATTTTTTTCTTACAATGAAGCTGTAAAAGCTAAAAATTGTTTGCTGTCTGTGATGAGAAAAATCTGTTGAATCAGTTTTAAGGCTATATAAATGAAAGTGATGATTGCATCATTAATGTGAAAGTTGGCAAAAGAATTGTCAGACAACATTGTAGGCACGAGGGAGACAATTGACTTTTCATCAAAATATGAAGATGAATCCTTTCCATTGTGATATATTAGGCACCAATAAATCTCTGCCACATTTGCTGTGGTAAGGTTTTGCTTCTTTTGTTTTAAATAAATTAGTCTTATAAGAACAGATGAAAAGCTGCTTTGTTTCTGAGAGTGATCGGTATAGTACCTGAAGAAATAAATCATTCTTGTTTTTATTGTAAACACTTTTGAAACTCAAAGTGAATGTGAGAATTCTGACAGAAAGTTGTGAGAAATCAATTCATCACCACAGCTTTCCTGCCAAGTACAAAGTCTTTAATATTTACCATTTGGCAGCCTCAAATTGCAATAAATAATATAATTGTAGGAATAGATCTATTTCTGTAAACTAAAAAAAAAAAAAGTGTTTAATGATCTGTGAATTGGATTCTTAATGTTGTGATCTATCTGTTAAAACTTACAAATAATTGCTGAGAATTTTAGAAGTATATTACTTCTACAGTTGCTGCCCTAACTTAAAATGTAGTATTAAAACTTTTGCTTCAAAACTTATACTATACAATCTTAAGTGTTTCATTATATACATAAAAACTAATTATTACATGGTGAAGCAAGTCAGTTGCAACTATTGGTATAACAGCCATTCTTTCTCTGATGATGACACATCTGAAATATTGACTAAAGTGATTTTTTAAATCAAAAAGCACAAGTTAGTTGTAGAAGCCACACTGAAATATTACAGTTGGAGCACATTGTGCGCTTATAAATCTGTCTTTAGTGTGGTGTATAACTAAGTTATTGAAGTTATATTGTTTATCCTTGTACTATGAATATATTTAATTAGTATGGTTACAATTTCTTGTAATTTGCTTGTGTTTTGTTTTTCATCATAGATTCATATACTTTTATATCATGCTATTTCACATTAAGTAGAGCATTTTCATTGTAAAATTTTCAGTTGAAATAATGACATTAGTAAAGGTCACAAAGTTGTGCTGCCAATTAGACAGAGCGCACACATAGTTAGAATTCAGACAGATGTGCAATATTTCATGACACTGAAAGAATGGCTTAGCAAGTCTTATTTGTCACAACATTAAATCCTGTGCTTGTGCACTAAATATTGGTTGTGCATGTTTCTCCCCTTCAAAATTAGTTTTGTAGTTAAAAGAACTGGTCACAAAACATGGTCATGGATATATTGTTGAAAATGAAGTTTGATATTCTGCCTGTTGGTGCTCATAAATGGGTGTGTGTATATGCTTCCACACTTAATGTGTACAAATCCTGGTACTTCAATTGAAGCCAAACATATTTGAAATGTGATTTAATATATGTATAGTACTTTGGTATTGATGTTTTAAACCAGAATTCTTGTAATTATTTTCAACATGTAGTATAGTTGTTGTCACTTGGTATTACAGCTCTTTCAGACTGAAGGCAACAGTGTTCTCTTAACAGCAGATGTGCTGTGTTCTCATGATGTCAGATGCCAAATTCAATTTCAAAGCCTAACACTGTTAATAAAAGGTTTAGTCTTGTCAAAAATATTTCCCTAGATAAGTGAACACAGTGTATACAATTACTTCTTAAATCACAACTTTTTTGAAAACTTAATCTTAGAAAGTGTTTAGTTGGCTACACTTGCATGAAAGCGGTGTAAAATAGTCTTAGGAAATTGGCCCGTTATTTTTTTTTATTTTTATGTTTACGTCTTTGTAAAACTTGGTACTTGCAAAATTGTAGTTGTAACTGAAAAATTGTGGTGTAAATTAAATGAAAGTTGTTAGAAAAATCTTTATGTAAATATTACAGAAAATATATGAAACAATACTTTTGTCTAGTATCGGGTTAACAAAGTTATTTTATTTTCTTGTAAAGAATTGTTATGCATTATGTTATTTACAATGTTTGACCTTTGGCACTGACTGTGTTAGGTCTGTGCGATTGCTGCAATGTTACCTAGTTTTTATAAGTATCTGTATAGTAAAACCTAGATGCTTTTAATTTATGTACCTTTCAAAGAATATTCAAAATGACCATATTTTATTTACCTTCTTTTTTAAATCAGTATTGAGCAAAATCTCGTGTAACTTTGAATTGTATGCAGTTTTCTCTGCTACAAACAAAACTGTAAAGAGAGGTGTAATTACCTCAATACTATTGCATCATGAATGCTCTTTGACTTTTCAATTCAAAATACACATAGTTCGAAATGATAGCTTGTTTTAAATAATGCGCTTTAATAGGATTAGGTATGAATGTAAGCTTTTTGGTGCTGTGGTATAAAATGCAAGATTGTTACTTGTAATTTTAGTCTGTTTGCCATTAGTTCCTGGAGACCTGACTAGATTTATGAATTCCTTTCCTGGTACAATTGTATTCCTCATTCAGAGGCTCTTTTGTTTAAGTTGATGTTTCTTAACTCTTGCTTTTACTACCCTGACTCATTATCGGTATATTCCACTTAATAATCAGTTACAAAGTATGTGGCCTTTATTTGAATCTCCATAATTTGATATGTAACAGAAATGCAATCATAAATTTTAATCAGTTGATAAATAGATTATAATATATTTGCTGTGTTAATTAGTGCCAAACACTTACATTGTTTAAAATTGTAATCTTGTGACCTATGTTTTAAAATATTTGCCTAAACCTTGCAAGTGTGTGGTACTTTATACTTTGAAAGTATTAAATCACTTCCATTTTTATAAATATACATTCTTTTATTTATACAAATACGTAATTCAAGTTCAGTAAAACATTCTCATGTTGTAAGTTTAGTATCCATGTTTGTTACCATTGATAGTGACTGTTATTCTGTTTTTAATGTGCTATACTCCAATTATGATTAAAATATTTTCTTATTATTTGTTAAAAAATATTGACGCTAGTACTTTTATTTTAATGTCCAGCAATATTTAAAAAGAATGAAAATAATCCGATAGGAGTGACTAGTATAAATAAATTCCAAATGAACTTCATTTATACAACATTGGATTTACGTTGAAGAAATCCTATCAGCCACAAAAACATGTTTCCAAAAACAACTTTTAGATGTGCAAAAATTTGCGTTTACCTTTTTTTTAAAATAAAAAAATAAAATCCTGAAGTTAAAATTTCAACTTTTTGTGTGTGTGCACTTGAAAATATGTTTTGATTAGTTTTTGACACATACAAGCAGTGTAAAGGAGAAACCATTTCATTTAATTTTCAGAGAGTGAATTGTTGCCTGTGTTCAAATTCAATCAATTCAAAAACGAAAAATGTAGATATGACGGGTGATACATTGAAACTTAAGTATTTCTGAAATGAGATGTATATATTAATGTGTAAAATATTCCTCTTTCCATGTACCATCCATTACACAAATCATCCCATTTAATACAGTTGTAACTGTTTTCTATCCAGTGTTAGAATAATGCTGACTGATTCTTAAATAGACTATGTACATACTATCTTGTCAACCAACATTTATGAATGTCTTAGTGTTAATAAGGTGATAATAGATTTGTGTTATATTAGTGTTTAGGGCTTTTAAAAAATACAAGGTATTAAATCAGCCATGCAAGACTCCATAAACATTCAATTGTATAAACTGTTTGTTGCATATTAACACTGGGGTGTTGTTTAATTTTTGTAGATGTTTGCTGGTCATTATTCTTTTTTATATAATAATAATAATATGTACTTTGGTTATGGACAAGTATTCAGTTTTGTTTACTCATATTTCTTTGTAGTACTTTATGTGTCACAGCATGTGAAAGTTTAAATTCCATTGTAGAGAAAATCAACATTGCTCAGGGCAAACTGAAAGCTTTTTTTTTTTTTTTGTGATCAATATGAAATGACTAAGAATGGAGTTCTTTTATTAAAAAGGGAGCTCTATAAATACCTGTTCAGGTTTAAATTGTAAAGATTCTTATAATACTGCTTACTTATTGATTACCATGTATAAATAACTGTTTGTGACTTTGTTTATAAAATAAATTCTTTAAAATAGACATGTAAAGAATTTCTTGAGACTGGGTAAGTTATAAAACTGTATTAAATGACAAATTTCAGTGCATTAATCCTGCAGCAATCAGTGTCCAATTTTTACTAGTCTTAAATAGCTTATTTTATACAACTTACTTAGTTTTGTTTACTTAGATATATTATCACATTAAGAGAAAAGAGATAATGATCAATTAGAAAACTTTTTGGGTAAATTCAGAGTCTCTTAATAAAAAAGTGCATCCTTGTCTAACAAAACGGGTTGAAGTTTTTATTTTCAGGCGTGATTGGAATAATATTGAAAATGATCATGCTGGTTTAGTAGTCAGATTTCTTTTAATCCCTGATAAGTTTATGATGAAGCTTTACTCATTCGGTCTGTCAACTAGGGTACTCCCATTCTTTAAACATTTAAAATGTGACAGTGTACACACCATTATGGAAGAGCTGATGATTATGATGCCGGAAGTGAAATGTTTTCTTGCAGCATAAAGCTAATTAATGCTGTATGGTTGTCAAAGAAAAAGTTTTATTCTTAATGACTTTCATCAGTTTTTTTTTTAACCAGTCATTATCAAAACAAAATTTCCATCCTCAACCACATATCTTTAAAACTTGAGCTATGGCTCTATAAATAAAACAGAGTTCCGAATATTTGTACGAAATAGTATTCCATTTTAAATTAACATTTAGGAGTTGGGGGAGGAATAAGAGAAAAATGGTTGTGCTTTTTTATCAGTAGGGAAAAGTCTTGGAGCTAACTAATACAATCACTAATATAGGCAATATAATTTTTTTATCTATTCAGCACTATAGTACATAAGGACATCAGCCAATGATTGATGAAAATGTAATTAAAGAGCTCAGGGGACCAGGGTTGGTAAGCCAAATGTAAAGTGATACTTTTTTTTTTCTTTAAGAATGATGAACATAAATGAATTAAAATTTATATTGTTTTCATGTAATAAAATGTAAATGTAATGTGGACCTGATTGCCCAAATTAAGTGCTTCTTTTTTAAAATTTATTTGTAGTAGTCTTGACTGTACTATGACCAGTTGCATTGAAATAAAGGTTGTCTGCAGTGTAAAGATTGCATTTTTTTTTTTTAATTCTTTCAGCTACAATAGACAATAAAAATTCTGTTTGGCTTCCTGCCTCATTTGCAGCTCTACATATATATAAAATTTTTGAATATCTGTGGTCATCTAATTTCTATTTTAACAAAGTAACAATTCCTTACTTGAATAACTACATACACCCTAGAAGAGCTGCTATATTAAAAGGATGGGTACCTAATATTTGAAAATGAAATTTATGTATTAATCATTATTAATTTTTATTGCATAAATAAAAGTTCAAAATATCTCTTTCATTGCTATTATTTAACATTATGTTAAACATTTCCATATTTACATACACACACAACAACAAAAATTGCATTATCAGAGAGTGGAAATCTGTTAGTTGTAACTACGCCCTCATCATATATATATATATATATATATTGGATAAAGGAAACAAAGAAACTGCCGCGAGGCACTGAAAATAAGATAGGATAGGGAAAATAAACAAACAGTTACCCGTCACTTCATGTGGCGGGCTCGGATGTGACCACATCTTTCCCCCTGCCATATGTCTCGCTCCACACGAGTAAGACTAAAGTCGAAATATTGTGTAATTCGTTTTTGTGTTTTTACGTGTTTCGCCCTCCTGCCTTCATCTGTGGTAAGTGACGGGTAACTGTTTGTTTATTTTCCCTATCCTATCTTATTTTTATATATATATATATATATATATATATATATGAGTTAACCATGCGCAACGATGTGATGGAGATCTGAAATGGGCCTTATAAACCACTAATCTGCCAGTTCCAACCCTTAGAGTAACAATGTAGTGTGTTAAATCACAGATTCTCATTTTAAGTCAAATTAATTTATAGATGCACAGGCCAACAACCTGAAACTTAAGTCAGATCACGTACTGATTAATAAATAACAAAAGAGCTCTGACTTGACTATACAGTCCTACCTTCCTCTATTTACACATACACACAGTGTAGAATGGATAGTTGAAAAAACATTCAACATTAAAGCACAAGTATTGTATCCAAATATTTCATGACTGTGCTTTCAACAGGCAGGTACATATAGACATTAACAGTTTCTAAGCAGTAACTGCAAGCACAGGGATTTGTAGGCATTACTGGCTCTAAACCAGGGAACAAAAATCCTCCTTAAAATTTTTTTTTATCAACTTTTCAAAGATACTAAATTAAAGCAACGAGTGCCAGTCAATATCTTTTTAGTGGTATCCTTGAAAATATTACAAAAGATAGCATTAGAAAAACTGATGGAATAGATTTCGCCTACGAGGAACTTCACATTTTATTAAATTTAGACAAGGATTGCAAAACAGGCAGACAAATATCTGAATGGAAATATAACACAATGCAGGCTAACTGAAAACTTGCAACAAATGTATCCACGACTGCTCTGGTACTGAGAATCGGCTTTCATAAGTAATTATTAAAGCCATTTTCAATGGCCAGTGTAAGATGTTATTAAATATTTGAACATGTTCTCAAACTCATTCCAAATAACACAAGTTCAGCTATTCCAAATTAATCTGTATATTCCCTGGAGAGGGAGAATGCAATAATGAAGTCCATTACTGCTTTCGGACCCAAGTAGGCTGTGTGCTTGCTGCACTTCCAGTAACTGTCTTTGGTGCACCCAATGCAGGAAACTGATTATCAAGACGATGAGCTGCCTGATGATGTCGTAGATCAGCAGGGGCCAACACCTGGGCACATGTTGTACAAGCATCTAGTGATGGCAGACCTAAACCATCACACACTGGTGATGAGTACACTGACCACAACTCCTAAAAAAAAATAATATATATATATGGATCAGGTAGATTGTTTGTTTAATTAAAACTATATATTTAATGCTTAATCACAGTTGTAATACACTGCAGACTACTAAAGAAGGAAATTGAAATAAAGAGTCTTTTTAACGTAATGATGTCAGGATAATCTCAAAACACAGAAAGATAGTAACACTTACGAAACATTTCATTTAAAGTGTGTACTGTACGTCAACAGGAGAACATGGTGTGCACAATGTGGAAGTCAAGGACTAATTTTTTTTAACCTGTGGTTGCTGAGCAGATAGACAGGGTGGGAAAGGTTCAAATTGGAGAAAAGAAGTATAGGGAGTGAGAATAAGCAGTTATAAACCCGGGGGGTGGGGGAGGGGCAGTCCAACAGCAAGATCCCTTGAAGGGCTGGTGGGGGGTTTGGAGAGCAGGGATCTTGCCCTCAGGCATCTAGACAGTCGGAACTTAGTAGCCATGCAGCGCTGGTAAAGTGAGCAGCGTGCGTTTGCTGAAAAAGCATATTACAAAAAAGCAGATAGTTTATTGCCACTCAATGTGCCTCCCCTGGCGATAGTTTCAGTTATCTCCACCCGCATTGATGCCACCGGCGAAAGCTATCGGACTGTGAAGCCACTGCAAGCGTGACAAAGAAGAGAAGAGCCAATGAAAAACCAATCCGAACTCCTGAGAATATTGGTTGGGTACGTGAGGCCTTAACAAGAAGTCCGCGAAAATCAGCTAGACGACATAGTGATGAACTTAATCTAGGATTCTAAAGCATTACGATCCATGCAAGTTGCGTAAGCCCTCAAACCTCCATATGACACTGACAGAGTGTGCTTTTGTCAAATGTCATTAGTGAAAATGAAGAGACTGTTTACATTTATGGATGAGTGATGAAGCCCCCTTCCACCTTAGCACTTTTGTAAACAGATTGTCAGATACTGGGCTGAAAATAACCCACACAATCTCCATGAAAAATCTCTTCATTCAGAGAAAGTTACGGTTTGGTGCGCAGTGTCATCACGTGGAATAACGAGCCTCTATTTTTTTGAAGATGAACATGGTGCTACAGTGACATTCAAGCTGTTGTTACTATGAAGTCTTGTTTAAAACATCTCTTCAACTATAGAGAAGTTTCTGATCCACGCTGCCATTTTAACTTGCATAAAGTGTTTCAATTCAACAGTAGTACAGTTCTTAAAGGAAATGTTACTTTCTTGTGAAGGTCTTTGGATCCCGTTTTACTTAAACACTTTGAGTTTTCCTGGTTATGTAACTTCTTCACCAGTAATCCTTTGTTTTCAATCTTCTAGTTTCTCCAAGCAGGTTCTACATGAGTAAGGATTCAAGAGATGATCAGCAGATATGGTTTGCTTGTTTACAATTTAAACCTTCATGGGCCGTGATATCTGAAGATGACAACTTAATGGGTACTGGCATAAACCTGAATACTTTAGCAAGCAGTTATTCTAAAACATAATCAAGTGGATCTCCTGTGTCCTTTATGACACTTCTCTTGATTTCACGTCATCTTGTATCTGATATTTGTCTGTTGCAAAAGTTGTATCCTGGTTCTTCCAGACATAATGAAGTTAGTAGTGAATTTTTAGATTAAATGAGTTAAACGTGCCTTCCACATGAGTTGTATCAGATATGGGCTGGTGTACTACTGCATGAAACAACACCCATTCTGTGCAATATTTGGACATTTGTATGTGGAAAGATCATCAGAATTATTGGTTACACATCTACACCGCTATGCTATGGTAGGAATGCGATCTGGCTTATAACAGAGCAGTAGCTTCCTAGCAGCCGTAAGTCTTTAGCATTGCACATAGATTGTATAATTGTGAACTCAATATTGAAGGACTTAGTAAAATTGGAGCTGTAACAAATACAGCGGTTTGACCAGAATTTGAATGAAAAACATTACTAACATTTCCATGGATACTACGATTAAAAATAAGCATTTTGAAGTAATAGATGTAAGGTTAGAAAATTTTATTGAAGGCAGTATTTCAGTTTGAAAGTTTTATCGCAAAACGAGTGTAACAGGAAAACTATTGAGGTGACATCAGCTGGCTAACACACATGCGAGGATAATAGAATTTTGGGTAGATAAAGAAAAGGCACTTATTTAAATGAATAAACAAAAAATAACTGTGGCAGTGATTTCAAAGATACGTCCCGCGGCCCGCATCCGGTCCCCAGGCCCTATCAATACAGCCCACGATCGCAATGTGACAGAGAAAGAAGAATCATGTTTTTATATTATATACTATACAATTAAATAAATAAAATGTTGTAATAATTCAGTACATTTTTTTTTAATTGAGCCTGGCACGCATACACATTCTAAATTTAATATACAGCCCTCTGCAAAATTGAGTTTGACACCTATGACATTGTCTTGTTAACATGTAAATAAAGTTTATTATAAAGTTTTGAGATAATAGACAAACCCTTACTTGGGAACGATCAGACTTGTTAGGAACGGATTTCGACCTCCCTCATATATGTTGAAGGGTACACAGCATATATGTCTGTGGTATAGTCGTTTCTCAAAATGTGCCCTAGTTTTTTTAGATATTCGCATGCAAATAAACAAAGAATTCTAAATGTCGGGTATGTAGTAAATTGTTGTCCATTGATGTCAAATGGCAGCGTGGTGTATACGGTAGGGTGTTAGCTTCATAATATTCTGACCAGAGTTCAAATCACTGCAGAATAAAATATTTTTATTTATTTTCATCTTCAGAAATTGTCAAGCTTGACATTTTTATATTGCTAAAACTTCATTTACGTACTTTTATTGCATGAAATAAAATTTAAAGCAAATAATATTACCTACAACAATTCAGCGTCATTTTTTCCCCCTGAAATTCTTTTTTTTTCGTAACGAATTCACGGGTATACCAACGGATTGTCTTTTCACAACACAAATCGGCTGAACACCCTTGAAAACTATTTCAATCATACGTCAGGAAAGTCTCCATTCTTACATCATTTTTTCACTTTTTGTTAATGAGTTGTTTGGGGGCGTTTTCAATTGAAATAGTTACTATCATGTTATTTATTTCAACTTCGTCATTTCTTTACTTGTATATCATCAAGAGGTATTTTAAACGAAATATGTACCATTGGGAAGATAGTTTTTTCTTCCTTTCTTCTACAATCGATTTGTTCCAAGAATGGTTGCGTGCAAATGGTTGAAAATAAAATAGTAGGCCTATCCGGACGAAAAATGGAGCTCAAAAAGTAAATTGAAGAACAAGTGACAAATGCTTATAAACATTGCAAAATTCTTGTGTCAGACTCCAGTTTACTAGCAGATTTACCTCCTGACTTAATTTCATTGGGTATGGGTGAGTAATATTAGAAACCCATTGTTGATATATGGGCTGAAATTAGGTTTGTTATAAGCAATGTGATTTCTTTTAAATTCTATTACGCACAATAAAAGTACATAAATGAAGTTTTAACAAAATAAAAAGGTCAAGCTTAACAATTTTTGAAGAATAAAAATATTCCATTCAGCGGTGATCTGAACTTGGGTAAGAATATTATGAAACTAACACTCTATCGCATAGACCACGCTGCCATTTGATAATAAACAGCAATAATTTACTACATACCCAACATTTAGAATTTTTTTGTTTATTTGCATGCAAATATCTCAAAACTGGGGCGCATTTTGAGAAACGTCTATACCACAGACATATATGCTGTGTGCCATTCAACATATATGAAGGAGATCGAAATCCGTTCTTAACATGTCTGATGGTCTCCAAGTTAGATGAGTAAAGAAATTAAACTCCTAGAATAAAATAACTAAAAATAGGATCAAAATAAAGATAATTTTAAATAAAAGTCATGATAAGATAACATTTGAAATATATTAATACGGAAAAGGATTAAAAAAAATTAGGTGACAGGTTTTTGGAGCTCATGACACGTGTTGAAGTGAAATCATACAGTAAAGTTCTGTTAAAAGCAGATCAAGGTTAGTTGAAAGGAATGTAAAATTTAAGGAAGAATACTAAAAAAAACATATAAAACCATATTTAAACAAGAAACCTGCTTCCTCGCTCATTTCTTTCTCCTAGACCAAAACTTCCTACAGTATTCCCCTCTTTTCCTTCTCCCACTATTGCATTCCAATCACCCATGATTATTAGATTTTCCTCCCCCTTCACATATTGGATTAATTCTTCAATTTCTGTATATATTTTTTCTATTTCTTCATCATCTTCCTGTGACGTTGGCATATACACTTGTACTAATGTGGTTGGGACGGGCTTAGTTTCTAACCTCATCAAAATAATCCTGTCACTAAACTGTTCATAATAACTCACCCGTTTCCCTACTTTCTTGTTCATTACAAATCCTACTCCATTGACAGCTTGTGTGCTAATTATCCTGTGTTCCCCAGACCAGAAATCCTGTGCATCCTTCCATTTAATCTCACTAATCCCAACAACATCTAACTTAAGTTGTTCCATCTCCCTTTTTAAGTTTTCTAACCTCCCTGCCCTATTCAAACTTCTAACATTCCACGCTCCGACTCGTAGAATGTTTCTATCCATTCTGATGACTCCTCCCTGAGCAGTCCCCACCCGGAGATCCGATTGGGGGACTATTTTACCTCCGGAATATTTTACCCAGGAAGAAGCCATCATGATATATGTAATTTGAGAGGATTACATGTCCTCGGGATACCCTTTGGGTCTTTAATGCAGTGGTTTCCCGTTGCCTTCTGCATCCCCATGCCGTTGATCATTTCTGATTCATCCGCCTTTAGGGGCCGTTTCCAACCCCAAGGGCAAGAGGGTGCCCTGAACCGCTCCCCGCTCTTCCGCCCTCCTTTCAGAGGCCGTTGGCAAACAGTGGGTGATTCCTTATACCGGGAATCTTTCAGTCGCCAGAGCCTCGTCCGTGCAAACAGGGTGCACCACGTGAAGGAGAGGTTGACATTTGGTTGGAAAAGGCTAATATAGCCTCTCCCAAACCCTTACACCCCACAAGAAAGTTATGATCTATTAAAATAAATTTCTTTCTGGAGGTAAATGAGGAGACGCAACAGCATAAATTGAAATACTGCATGCAAATAAAAATAGTTACAAAGCTGCATCATACAATACATTAAACGAGAAATTAAAAGGAATTATTCGATATGCATAACTTTACAAGAAGCCAAGTACTTTAGGAATTAGAAACAGGTAAACTAAATTTTCAACACCTTGACAATTAATGACGGTTAAATGGATAAAAAAAAAAAATTGAGAAGATCTGTTAATGATAAAACAGATGGAATAATTCAAAAGTAAAGTACAGTGGGAAAATATTGACATGGGACTTCACAAAGTAGTTAAATGAAATAAGGAAAATTCTAGATGATCTCACAGTCGCGAAACAGATCTGAAACATGTAGACCCAACCTATGCCACTTAAATGAACTGGGACTTAGAATAATTTGGCATATCAATAATGTTCAGTGATAGAAAAGCTTAGTAACAGAATACAACTTAAGGAAATTTTGTAATGTTGAACATTGCTTTTAAGATTACTCTAATGCGGCTGCAATTGTGATTATCATTACAGGAATGAATGCATTATGTATGGTGTACGTTTCTTGAAGAATAACCTGATTTGTCATTATGATTCAGAGTCCAATGAACAGTTTCTTTCATAAATGTATTGTATACCTGATACCAGCTTAGCTTGAAACTTGTGGAGAATAAATTGAGTGAAAGTAGTTCTTGGCATTCCTTTAACAATAAGACTACATCTACTGTTACTTCTTGCAGTAAAATACTTAAGCAAAAGTATACCTAAGAAGATGGAACCTGATTAGAAAAGAAATTGGCAAACTTGACTTATTAATGTTATCAAGGAAAATACTTTCACAGTTATTGCTTATGAGAGTACCTGTTACACCCCAAGCAAGATTTAATCACAACAGGCTCACCCATGATGCAGTTTAAAAAAACTTTCATCTTAACCAAAAAGTCTCCTCCTCATAAATGTGACGTCACTCTATGGCTTTGACAACCAGAGTAGATTATTATTGGGTATCTGTATGGCACTGTATAATGGACCTTCTGTTGTGAGTAATGATCTTATCAAGAAAGTTGGTGAAAAAGTTCGTGAAAATCAAAGATTCACAATCCCTGAACTTTCTGAACAACTCCTGCAAATTTCTTGTACGGTTTTGTACGAGAATTTCATTGATAAATTAGACTACCAGAAGTTCTGTCCTAGGTGGGTACCGAAATTGCTTACAGAGGGTACACAAATCTAAATGAATGGGCTCTGTCTTAAACTTCCTTTCATGCTACAACGCGGAAGGAGAAGATTTTTTGAAGAGGATTGTGACTGGTGACGAAACATGGGTGGCATACGTAAACGCCTAAACGAAACAACAGTCGATGGCCGATGAAAGCCTGCCAAACCTTTTAAACGAGGAAGGTTATAACTATAGTTTTTTGGGATGCCGAGGGAGTTTTTCTGATTGAATTTATGGAACATGGCACCACAATTATTTCAGATGTCTACTGTGAAACTATGAAGAAACTTAAGCGCGCTATTCAAAACAAACGTAATGGTAAGCTGTCATTCGATGTTGTGTTTTTGCATGGCTACACTCGTCCTCACAGTGCCCATAAGACTAAAGAGATTCTTAAGCAATTCAAACGGGACATTTTCGATCATCCACCTTACAACCCCGGCTTGACGCCTAGTGATTTTTATCTCTTCACTCACATGAAGAAGTGGCTTGCATCAAAGCACTTCGATGGCAACGATGAATTTCAAAATGCTGTGAAAGATTGGCTGCGTGCCCAGGCGGCTAAATTTGATGAAGAAGGAATTTGTAAATTAGCGAAAAGCTACGACAAATGCTTAAATTTAAATGGAGACTATGTTGAAAAATAGTAAAAAGCTGTAGTTTTAAGATGTATATAATAAAATATTTTTTATTATTTAAGTTTTATTTAAAGCCAAATGGAGGTTACTTTCCGAATTACCCTCGCATAAAAGAAAACAGATTACTTTGGTCTTCCAGGACTGCTTTGCACTGTGGCAGGATCTTTGTGATCTTATGTATGTACAAAGCTTCACACCGCATTTGAATGCGTTGCAGGAATTCCTTGACAATCTTATCCAAACATGAAATTTATATTGGAAATATAAACAATTCCAGTTACCTATCCTCAATTTGCTAGTAAAAATGTGTAAGGATAGGCAACTTTGGCAATCAGTATATCACTCACCCACTCCAATGAACATATTTTGCTTGTTGTATCCCACCACCACCTGGCATTGCAAATGTTCGTACTGAAGTTTGTCAATAGAGCTAAGTATGCAGGCCAAAATGTATAGCAGTAACAAAACATAGTAAATGCAACCACAACAACTGGTCAAGTCACATATGCATGGTCTCTAAAAAAAAAACATGGCACCAAAAGCGGCATGAAAAGTGTCTGCTCTAGCATACATTTCACATGCCAAGGATTGAAATGAGAAGCATTTGAGATAGGTGAAGTACAATTGATCTGTGAGGCACACAGAGAACTTTGAAGATAGTTTAAAGCCTACATGAAAATATTGGCAAACAATAGTGCTGTCAGTCACTATGCAGCTAGCAGCTATATACAGTCATATATTCAATTTTTATATTAAAATAGTGCTTTTGACAACAGAATAGTAATGAGAGAGCCAGACCAAAGAATCAGTGAAGATTCCTGGACTTTCAAATGAAAACAGTCATCTTAGATTACAGAACATATAGCACACGCGTCTACTATCAGAACAGGTAACACTCTCCCACCACAAGTCTGTACAAGCAGCAAGACTGGTCCAATTCCCATAATTATCGTGAGGCATTAACTTCAAATTAGATATGGTTTATACAGTTTTATTAGTATTTATAAAATTCCATTTCACATATCTCAGTGATTCTCTACTATTTGTATCACAAAAATATTTCTGCCCATTCAAAGGTATTTAAATCATAACGCTGACTTTATATTCAATATAAATAAAGCTTATGGTAAAAGGAAACTATCAGCATAACATCACACTACTATCATAAGGAAGATAGTGATCTCATATTGTATCTATGCTTTAGAAACAAAATGCAACCTTCTGTATGGTCATAGTTACATTCTTGAAAGCGAGCTAAGAACATCATATTCCTTAAAATATACTTGCCTATAAATAACTAGAATCTCACCTAACAGAAACAAAAATTATATTCAAATGTGAAAGAATCTAATATTTCAATACATCATATCAAGGAGTATACACATCAAGTATACAAACTCACCTGCTGCTTTGCAATATCTGGCAGCAGTACGAGAAGTTCAGGAAATAGGGCTGCAAAAGGCCTCTCACCAGCAGCACGTACACAACAGTCATAGAAGTCTTTAGCAGACAAGGCACCACGCCGAAATTCAGCCGAGTGGCGCAAGAATGTTTCTAAATCAGGAACAACATCTGCTACTTGTGCCACCAACTGGCGGTTGCGGTGATCTGCGCCGGGTGGTGGGACGAACGAAAACTGACGTGCCTCACTAGGAGGCATCACAGATGTGCCCACAGCATAATTCCGCCCACTACTGCTTGTGAATGTGAGACCTGCAACACATATGCAAGTTCCAAGAAATCTGTACACGTGATGAGGCTTAGTGATGAAACTCCTAAATCCACTTTATTGGACTGTAAAACAGCAAGTAATAATTTCAAGTTGTAATAGAATGCATGAAAATGTTCAACACTTGCAATCAATTTCCTTGCAGAATTTCAGCCTCTGGTGTGTTAACACTGAAAGTTGGTACAAGTAAGATTGACAGACTTGAGAATGACTACGTTAAACATAATAAGAGCAAACAAACTTACTTTTCAAACAAGTCAATTATTATTAAAATTAAAATACAATAAATAATACCAAACAAAATATAAAAATAAACCAAAAGGAAATTAATTATCTATAAAAAAAATTTATTAGTAAATCTGTTTTATATACAAAAAGGCCATTTCGGGTACTTCAGATTCTTTTTGTTAGCACTGCAGAGAAATGGAGTTATTTAAAAAATCAATAAAAAAATTAAAAGTGCTTTTTTTTGTTTGATTATAACTGTAAATAGCGAGTTCAGATATTTTTATGGCAGTATACAAAGAGAGAAAAACAACAGTTGGGAAAAAAGCAGCAGTTATGGAACTATTCACAAGATTTAAATGTTGAAAAAAGAACTTGAAACCTATATTGACTCAATCAATGGAGAGATAATTACAAGGAGATGTCAGTGAAAGAGTGGGAAGGAAAGCAATGAATGACAAGGTGCAAATAATAGTGTGTTTAAAAAATTTTCACTTAAAATAAGAAACTTGTATTTTAAAAGAACATGACCTACAAGATGGTTAATAAAGAGGCTATGTAATATTGAAGCACAACAACAAACTGAAGCCAATGGGTGTGAAAGTTTACAGGGATGATAAATATTGAAGTGTTCATAATTTTTAAAATATGATAGGATTTCTTGAAAAACAATAGTATGTTGAAACAATGACAAAAAATGAAATTAACAAAACACCAGCAAATGAAATGAAATTTTTGAGAAGCAGAATAGGGGTAACACGGATTGACAGAAGAAGCAGTGTGAAGTTGAGAGAACATTTTAAGAGAATAGAGAAGACAAAGCTAATGCAGTATGAATATCAATGTGGGAGGACAGAATACAAAGATGTAAATGACTATGAAAAAGACTAACGGATAGATGGCTGTAAAGTATCTGCAGAAAAGAGGAGAATGTTTGAATTAGGTTTGTAATGATGGTCATCTTTGTGGATGTGGATGTTCAGATATTGACAACTGCAGATATGGATGTTTTGTAGAAGCAGATGCAGAGGTGGAAAAATAAATTTATAATTATTTCGACTTTAATATTTTATCAAAAATAAACTTAAAATCAAAATAAGTATATTTTTTTATAACAAATTGCACATTTTGCATAAGCAAAGTATATTTCCGTACAATACTGCCACATTGATTTATTTTTTACATCATATTTCAACAACAAAAATGTGGGATGATTTCACAAGTGAATTAAATTATATACATAACTATGCATGCATCAACAAAACAACCTTTGTCATATGACTTTGCGGAGTTTGTGGTTCGACTAATTCGAGCCTCAAGCACAAGGCCACACCACCGCACATCTTTGTTCCTGCACCCGCCTTTCCTCTACTCTAGTGGCCCATTCACAGTTCAATTTGTAGGACCTATGACAATCCAATTTTCAGATAAAGGACTTTCGTTGGGTCGTGAAAGGGGTTGCAGGACATGTTGGATGTTGTTGGACTCCCAGACAACCAACATGTGTCCCTGCTGTCAAACAAGCTAGTGGTTAGAGGACACATTCTATTAGTATGCAATGAGGACTCTGGTGTTCTGCATGAAAGTATGAGTGGGATAGACTGCTTGGAACTTCTTGTTGGACCCATTCTAGTAGCGTGAATGGATGCGTACATCCTGCGGTAGTTCTACACGGATTTCCTACAAGTTGGACCATGAATAGACTGCTTCACTTTACATGGGAGCTCAAACTTGTAAATTCGTTGCTTAGGTAATAACACCAATCATTTCATTGTTACTTTCATTGCAGGAGCAAAAGAAAAAAACAACCACATTGTTCTTAGCTAAGCAATGATTGGTATAAAGAGAAAAGAATAATATATATTGCAATGTAAACAAAACTTCCGTCATACATCCGCATTAAAAAGTGAAAATGCAGAAGCAGAGGTAGGATTCTACGCCGAAGTTCGACACTTGTGGATGCAGAGCTCTGTTAAAACCCTAGTTTGAACCAATCAGGGGATTGAATTTGTGGGATGAGAAAGAAAAATGAAGAGTCTTGTGTCCAAAGCAGACCTGCCAATGACTTGAAACTGCATACAAAGTCAACTGGACAAAAATGATTTGAACAACCACAATTAAAATAAACACAGAACTGTACAATGGTAAGAATTGATAAAATATTATGTCAGTGTGTTGTCAGAAGAATGAGAAATGATTCAGATTGGAGATTGAAACAAGAGAAGATGCAGATAAAATCTCAGAATGGTAACAAAACAGTTTATAAAACATTATCTACAATATACAATAAAACTGCCTATGTACACAGAAGAGTAATTCCGCTGTATTCTATTAATGATAGAGATGCCAAAACTGGAAAATTTAGGGTTTTTTGATAAATGATATAAAGCCAATGCAGCCAATACAAAAAAAAAATATGTTAGATATGCATAAGAGGCACCTACCACATCCTAACAGACAAGCAGAAACAACAAACGTCACACACTAATTCTAAATTCTCCACTTTAAAAAGCCAATCCACAAAGCCGAACATCAATTAGATCTATTATAAACTTTAGAAAAGCTCACATATAACACCTTGCCAAAATGTATGCAGAAATTTTTAACTCAGAATTGCACACTTCACAATGACAGAATCATCAGAACACCATACACCTGATACAAAATAATAAAAAAAATTAAACCATACAGATACAAAAATCATCAACACTAACTACTGTCATTTGATACTGAAAATATGTACATATACAGGGCGTTCGCCGGAAAACGCAACCCTCCCAGTCTGTTGCCGTCGGCAACTTGCTCGGACAGCGGAGCCAGCAGTTTCCGCCAAACGGCACCGTGAATCACCGCACTGTTTAACACCTCCGCTGCCCCAACAGTGCAGTGCAGTGACCCTTACATTGTTAAGAACGGTTTCTTTGCATTGTAGCTAGTTTGTGACTTCAGTCTCTTATTAATCAGTGTTGTGAATAAACGTTTCTTTGCGGTTTGGCTGGTTTGGGGCTTCATACTCTTACTAATCTGTACCGTGTTTGAGTATGAGTAAAATTATGGTACGTTACAGTTTGCAACAAAGAATATTTCTCTACGATACATATGTGAAGAAGAAGTCGTTTAAAAAGTGTCGCAGTAAATTTCGTCGCGAATATCCTGGCGCTTTGCTGCCAGCTAAATCAACAATTCTGCGTCTGGTTAAAAAAGTAAGAGAAATGGGTTCATTTTTTAACAAAAAGAGACTGTCGGTCAACCGTATTCTCACAGAGGAGAAAATTGACGATATCGCTTTTCGACTAGAACAGTCACCCAAAAAATCATTAAGTCAGTTAGGGCAGCGTGTGTCTCGAAATATGTTCAGAAGATGTGAAATGTGCATTACACAAGAGTGTCAACACTTCCAGCATCTTTTATAAGGTAAGCTAATGAATTACGTCACATTTAAATGCTTAGCACATACAAGTTTATGAAATAGTCCGCGGCCGACGGTCGAACAATGCCGGGAGCTGACCGCTCGCTCGCCGCGAGCAGTTTCTTCCTTGTAGCGCTAACAGTGGGTTGCATTTCCCGGCGAACGCCCTGTATATGGAAAGGACAGATAAAATACACCCAACAATCACCAAAGTTGAAGGGAGGAGGGCAGCAGCAACACAAACCAAAACACACAAACACAGAAAATACAATATTTTGGGTTAAACCCTTTGTCAA
This sequence comes from Vandiemenella viatica, assembly GCA_031002005.1. NCBI lineage: Eukaryota > Metazoa > Arthropoda > Insecta > Orthoptera > Morabidae > Vandiemenella > Vandiemenella viatica. The sequence goes on from JARYHS010008074.1 coordinate 111,035,966, forward strand.
GTTAAAAGAAGTAAGTGGCTGAGCTCATGCAAGCCTTGCGTTCGATGCAGCCACTCGTAGAATGAAACAGATCATCGGAGGCAGTGGTGGGAGCAATGATAATATAACCGGAAGTATAAATCACAAGAAAGATTAAAATTGGAAATAATAATCATTGAAAAATAATACTAATAATAAAATATAATAAATAAACCAATATAGAAATTTTTTGAAGTAAGGTGTATAAATATAATACATGAATCTATTGTGCTGGCCAGTGATGGGTGTACAGGGTGAGGATGGAAGATATTATCGGAAATTAAGACCTGGAAGATGTCTAGTCTGCGGAGTTCAGATTGGGAGGTACTACTCTAATGGCTCTGACTGTGAAGCAGTTATTAAGGTCATGGGTGTTGTGAGTACTGGCATGGTGAGCAACAGGTAGGTCTAGGTTTTGGGAGTAAACTGTTTGTGACCATTCATTTAGATGGACAATGAGTTTGAGGTAAGGCCAATATAGGAACTTTGACAGTGGAGGCAGATGAGCTGGCATGTGATATGTACACCAATATACAAATTAAGAAACTTTACAAATAATAACCAAAAGCCTCAAAGAACAACAGAAAATATCTAACATACACACAAATAAAACCATAGATATATTAAAGTTGTCAACTGCACAAAATTATTTCTACTTCAATAACCATTATTATATTCCACATGGTGGATTAGCAAGTGGGTTCTCCAATTTCAGCAAAATTTGCTAACATTTTCATAAATCATGTAGAAAATGAAATATTTGAAAATATCATTCACAAGAAAGGTTACATCATCAGATATGATGACATTATCTATGAACCAGAAGCCAGAGTTCACATATTACAGACAGGCATCAACTCCTAACACAAAAACATCAATTTTATACCAGAAAAAGTAACAGAACAAAAATTCAAATTCCTCAATCTCACTGTAACTGCTTATAACAAACTTCATCAATTCCAAATATATAGAAAACCTACCACAACAGCCCTGGTAATAAGCTCAAAATACAATCATCCACACACACACAAGAAAGAAGCAATCAGACACATCAACTAAACATAGCATAATTACTAAAGAAAACTTCGCACAATCATCCACATAATCACCAAAACAAACAAAACAGAATACAGCAGAATAAACAAAAACATCAAAAAACAAATATTAAGAACAGGACAAAACACTATACCAAGACCATAACAAGCAAATACAAACACCCACGGGAACTCGACACCAGACAACATACCACCTACATGAGTAAAAAAAGGAAAATGGCACACATTGATTTAGATAAACAAAAATACCCACAAAATATCAAACATTCTCTAAAAGCAAGGATTCAATATTTAGAGCAGAAAATCGCTACGGATAAACATCAGAAGCAATTCACAAATCAATAAATTCCACAACTCAGGTATTTACAAATCAACTTGCAATGACTGCAATGCAGAATAAATAGGCCAAAAACACAGAAAATTTGAAAAGAGAAGTAAAGAACATCTAAGAGCATTAAAATACAATAATCACTCAACATTTGCAGAACACCAACTAAATCATAATCAACAGCCCACAAATATAGACAGATATGCAAATACAAACCATACAAATAGCAACTCACAAATACTAACATTTCAGGAAAACTATCACATTCACAAATCGCTAGCTGAAGGAAAGAACGTAACAAATGGATACTCGAATTTGATGGATCAAACATTATACAATATTCAAAAGAAAATAAGAAATGCAACCATCAACCACAAAAAGACATAGTTAACATGAAACATGCAAATCACTAACTAATCACAAACATCTGTTCAAAATTGACTACCCATCAAATAAAAACATAATATAACTAAAAAAAAAACCAAAACACTATCATTCAGCATTACACATTCTAAAGTAAACATATGCCAGCTGGTAGATATCAGAACACTATAGTTCAATGAAAGAGAACATAAAGACAGAAAAAAATTACCTCTAGTGCACAATGTGGCTACAAAAAACTGCAGATGCCGAAAATAGTGGGCAAGTACAAAAAAGTAAACAATGAAAAATGTATGTAAGTTTATATTTATACCATAATTTTCTTCCATAAAACAAATTAATCACAAGTCTACACACTCAACAGATAGAGCTGCTGAAGATGTTTCTGAGAATGAAGTGAAATGCATTTGGGAAAAATAAATAAGAAATAAACAAATTCAATCACAATAGTGTGACATTAATTGTTTATACCAATTGATTATATCACAACTAAGAAAATGATCCACAACATCCAGTTGTTTAGTTTTTTTGTCCATCTGTACACAGATCACGCAAAATAACAATTGTCTACAAAAATTAACTTTCTTTTTCACAAGAACAAAAACATGAGATTCTAGAAGCATTTTCAAATATCATTTTAGTTTTTCCCTTTCAGGCAGGAGCTATTTGTGATATTCATTTGATTTTTTTTTTATAATTTATAATAAAATCGGCAGCTAACTATCTAACTCTAAATGATATACTACTCATTTTGATTTGCCTAGAAACTAGTAGACAGTGATATTCGGGCATATTTTGCATCTGAAACATCTCTCTTCTTGGTCCAACAGAAGTCAGCAAGCATATTAAAACTCCACATGCCTAGATACCTCTTTTCCATAGTAGAAATTTGTTGGTTAAAATGCTCACCATGTTCATCACTGACAGCCCCAAGATTTTCCAGGAAGAAGTTTAAGTCAAAGTCCAAAAAGTGAATTTTTAAGAACATATTGCATACCAAAGCAGAAAGCAGAAGATCAACCAGTATGTCACGATAGTTTTCTGCTTTATGGTTTGCAAGGAAATTGCGACATACCTTTTTGACTGCCAGCTTGCTTTTTCTAGTGGATTTAACAGTCCTACAAAATGTTCACCAGCCATTCATGATTATATTTATGGTCCTATAAAGATTCCTTCCTTTTGTTTAGTGTCACTGACTTTGGGAAATTTCTATTTCAAGTACAAGAATCCATCAGAAAGTTTATCTGTAGCCATTAAGAAATTTAATGTGCAATGGAGGTAAATATATTTTTTCAGGATTCACTAAAGGGACATGTGACTCAGTTTTCTGGCCAAGGATAACGGATTCACATTTAGGCCACAATTTTATAAAATAGTGAAACTTCCCATCTCTGCTGCCACATTCGCACAAAAACCAGCAAAATTTGATAAACACAAGTTGCAAAACAAATACATGACCCTTAAGTCACCACAGATATACCATTTATATTTTCATATTTTTTTCTACAACTAGTATCTCTCTTTCATATCAGTAGCATGTGCTATAGGCACTGAAGAAAGTTTGCTGCCAATATGTAGCAAGACAGCCTCCAAACTAACTTTAGATGAGTCTATGAACAATCGCCGTGTCGATGCCCAAGAGTTTCCATAACAGAACAAATATCATTGCAAAACACAATACCATTTTCTTCAGAAAAGCAGTCTTTAAAATCACTATGACGGCTACAATAACTACATATTCTTACATCTTTTTGGAGTAGATTACAGGCTTTGAGTCTGGAAGTTAAAACATCAGCTCGCTATTTAGACAGGTTTAAATCCTGAATCAGGTCATTAAGGTCTTGTTGACTAGTAAAGTATTGTTCTGATGAACAGCTACTGCCCTCTGTAGGATCATATTTATAATCATGATCATCTGTGTAATTTTCAGTTTGCACTAGGTCAGAACCAGAGTAACTAGTTAAGGTCTTATCTGCAAATACTGGTACAGGGAAAATCAGGCCTCATTGCAGATGGCAAATTCGGATACTAAACTGTATATTTTGATTTCGATGTGATTTCTTTAATATTTGTTAAACAAAAATAACAATCAGTTGCACAATCCTTCGGTCACAAGTAGTGTTAAAATTTCGCCTCTGAGAATTGAAGGTCAGGTCACCACAACTATAGCAGAAATTATCTGCATGATTTACACACTTTCGTGGCATGATGAAAAAAGAAAACTCTACAACACAGAAAGGAAGGAAATATTTCACTAGTGATATTCATGCTAACAAGCTCACAGTCAGCTCAACAATGACACGTCACAATGACTGATTAACAATTCTGCACATATCAAAACATGACTAAACCTGCACAATCACGTCTTTTAGTGCTTCAGCGTGATATTACATATAATTGCCTTAAATAGAGCTTGAATAAAATTGCTATATATAAGGTAAAGGTTCCTATGACAGGTTAAAGAGAATAGTAAATTCAAATTTTTAAAAATAGCTGCCACAAAAACAAAACAAAAATGTGCCTAATGGAAAAAATTGCAACTACATATCTGAATTCAATATGAAAAAAATGCACTAGATTGACTAATCAGATTTCTTGTGAAGAAAACCTTGTCAAGCAGAGTAATAAATGGATTTTAACAAAACTGCAAACTGTTGATTCTTGTCTCTTCGTACTTCATGCAAAAACTAATTATTTTAATATAACTTCTACACAAAATAGTTTATAGCTATTAGTTTTTTATCAGCCCTGTTAGCCAAGAGACACTAGCGCCTGCACACCAGTGTCCAGTGTTGATTGTGAGTGTGCCCTACATTTCCAATATTGGAGTGTTGTTGTGTTGCCATTTGTCAGCGAAAAGTGTAGTTCATTAGTTGGAGATTGTGGACATTCCCAGCATTTGCCTCGATGATAGCTGGAAACCGCCTAAAAATTGCAATCAGTACATCGTAGCTCCCAAATCCAGGAAAATGGCATCTTAACATGTGCAGCCGTTCTGGCTGATCGATAAAAATAATCGTTTAAAGTTGATTCAAATTACTTTTATTCTACTTACAATTTTCATTGTGTTTTGGCATTGGTACTGAATCATTATATCATGCAAATGTATTATTAATAAATTAATAACGATAAAAAACTACATATTTAATTATGTAGACTACTTTTGTTCTAGTGTCAAATCCCTTTTCATTGATATATATCACTGTTGTTGATTTTTCATAAAATGTATACCAAATTTTAATAAATTTTTACAAGTTGAAAGTAAAATAACCAAAAACTTATGTGGTCCACATGGACAAAATCACTGGCTCTGCTAGTAAAAATAAAACAACTGAAAGTTCACCAGCCCAGAGGCATTTTAGCAAGTAGATAAAGAATGTTCTAAAAGGAGTTCTATGTATTTTGACAGACAGGATTAATAAATACATCACAGAAGAACAAGAAATAACCAAATAATGGAAACAAATATATATATGAAAGGACATGAGGGAAAAAAAGAAAAGAATAAAAGCATTTAGCATAATCATAGCCACTTTAAGGTTCTATTAATGAATAGTAAATGGAGGATTTTAATTATATTTTATTTATCTGCTTAACGTCTCGCTAACAGTGAGGTCTTTAGAGATGGGAAAGGATGGGGGCAAGGAATGGGAAGGAATTCAGCCATGTCCTTTTGAAGGAAGCATCCCGGCATTTGCCAGGAGTGATTTGGGAAACCATGGAAAACCCAAATCTGGATGCCCGGACGAGGATTCGAACCGCCGTCCTCCCGAATGCGAGGCCAGAATGCTAGCTGTTACATCACCATGCTGTGTAGTAAATGGAGGAACAGAAGAAAATATAATAATTGCATAGGAACAGAATGGATTTATGGTGGATATCATTTTTAAATAAAACAATTGAAAGAATAAAGAAGACCAGGTGGTACTGAAACACACTTCATTTCCACAGACATGGAATAGGCTTATAATGTTGTTGTCACCATCCATGAATTTAAATCAAATGTTAGATCTGAGTGGGCTACAGAAAAAAAGCAACAGTAAAAACTTCTAATGGCGGTATTGAACTGAATGTGAAAATAGAAAACAAATATCTAAAACAATAAAATCAACAAAGAAAATATGTTAAGGATGTTTCTTATCCCCAGTCCTATTTAGAATATACATCAACAAAATTCTTAAAGAGTGGGAAAGGCAACACATAGGAATGGGACAGAGTATAAAAGATACTTATTCAAATACACTGTAATCAGCAATAAACATGGTCACTTGGCTGTCCAGATGACACCGTGTCAATGAGTAAAAATCTAACATTTCAGTAATCACACTACAGCCTTCTTCCCGGGCAGAACTACGTTTTCAAATGGTGTTGTACACTGCGATATACCCGCTGTCCACTACCCATCTAGAGGGTTTGGTCCACATGGCAAATCAAGATACCTCGATCCATCACGTTTTGCCGGCATGATGGAATGTGACATGATATGTGACTTGTTCCGCTTGCATAAGTGAATGCTATATGTCATTAAACTTAAGCTCAATGCCTCTTTTATACTTTTTAGCCACTTATGGTCTCCTCACAATATCAGGCTTGTTTTCTTGAAGTCAATAGCATAGTTAGTTGTGGCTGTGCAATGGCTTATGTTTCTGTGTTGTTGGATTTCTAACAGTGAATGTATTCTCGTAGAGGGGGTTGATTGTCTTTTACATTGAATTAAGTTTAGCATCCTTGCTGTATGCTTTGTAGACAGGTTTTATATTGATACGAAATCTTCACAGGTTTTCCGCCGGATAATATTATCAAAAAACAAGCTTTCGGCGGCTTGCTCTGCCGCCATCATCAGGTCCATTGTACTTATGAGAACAACTAGAATTGCACTGGATCACAGATTCGTAGTGGGCAAGGATCGTATCGTCTTCTGATTGGCTGACTACAATGCCACTTTTCCATTCTGTGTCGGTAATTGGTCGGCTCTGGAACCATCTGTAGATGGGGTTGGATGGATCAGCCAACGCCGTCCTACTATCCATCAGCTAAAACCGTGGTTATAGAATGGAAAAAAAGATGGTTTTCACACTTCAATGTTCACATAAAGTCACTGTTCACATTGCATCACTGTTCACATTATTCTCAAACAGACATATCCCAATAGTTTCTTTAATGAAGGACTTCCAAAAACACGCAGCTACAACTTTCACATTATAGAACAGTCATCATCGTCATGCAATTTACTACCCATTGCTAAAGTGGGCAATGTATAGTGAAGTTTTGTCTTTCAACATTTACTTCCATTAATTACGATGTTTTATCTCGAGAATTCATAGGGAGCCATGCGGTCTTCTGATTGGCTGATTACAACCCCGGTTCTATTATGCTTGTCGGTAATTGGTTGGCTATGGAACCAGCTGTAGATGGGGAAGGACGAATCTGCCGCAGCGAAAGGGCGCTCCTCCTCTCTCCTATCGTTGTTGTTGTTGTTGCTTTAGGGCGCGTTGACATTGAGGTCATTAGCGCTTCTCTCCTATCATCTGTCAGTGAAACACTTGGTTGTATTTAGAATGGAAAAAGCAGGTTTCCATGCGTTACTGAGCCACAGACCCAAGTCCCTGTTCACATTATTATCATTCAGACGTATCTCAATAGCTTCTTTAATGATGGACTGCCAGAAGAAAGAACACATCCGGCTGTTTCAACTGAAAAATCTGCCGTGGCACAACATGTGATTGAAAATGATTACAGTATGGATTTTGATAATGTCAGAGTTCTAGCTAAGTGTTCTTTCTTCTGGGAATCCGTCATTAAAGAAGCTATTGAGATAAATCTGAATGATAATAATGTGAACAGGGACATGGGTCTGTGGCTCAGTGATGCATGGAAACCTGCTTTTTACATTCTAAAACAACCAAGTGTTTAGCTGACGGATGATAGGAGAGAGGAAGAGAGCCATTTTCTGCGGCAGACTCGTCCTACCCCATCTAAAGATGGGTCCGTAGCCGACCAATTACCGACAAGCATAATACAACCAGGGTTGTAGTCTGCCAATCTGAAGAACGTATGGTTCCCTATGAATTCTCGAGATAAAACATCGTAATTAATGGAAGTAAATGTTGAAAGACAAAACTTCACTATACATTGCCCACTTTAGCAATGGGTAGTAAATTGCATGATGATAATGACTGTTCTATAATGTGAAAGTTGTAGCTGCGTGTTTTTGGCAGTCCTTCATCAAAGAAGCTATTGGGATATGTCTGTTTGAGAATAATGTGAACAGTGATGCAATGTGAACAGTGACTTTATGTGAACATTGAAGTGTGAAAATCATCTTTTTTCCATTCTATAACCACGGTTTTAGCTGATGGATAGTAGGACGGCGTTGGCTGATCCGTCCAACCCCATCTACAGATGGTTCCAGAGCCGACCAATTACCGACACAGAATGGAAAAGTGGCATTGTAGTCAGCCAATCAGAAGACGATACGATCCTGGCCTGCTACGGATCCGCGATTCAGTGCAATTCTAGTTGTTCTCATAAGTACAATAAACCTGTTGATGGCAGCAGAGCAAGCCACCGAAAGGTTGTCTTTTGATAATATTATCAGGCGGAAAACCTGTGAAGATTTCGTATCAAAGATACGCCGGGAAAGCCTTGTTTCTCACAGGTTTTATATTCGCTTTTCTTAACAGCTTGCCAATTCTATTAGTTGTGCCTTTCATGTAGGGCAGTTTTTCTACTTTTCTTTCCTAAAGGATGAATTGGTCGGAGGATATGTTTATTGCCAATATACTTATGTATACAAGTTTCTAGCAAGGACCAATACATCTTACACAACAAGAATACCTTATAGTATGATGAATTCCATAGCAAGGCCAGGAACTTCGAGTATGTAAATTAACATTAAGTTACAATAATTTAATACAGAAATGCTATTACACACAGTTCACAACTCATTAAGATTATATAAAGCCTTATAACATAGGATGTTTTACTTCAGTTTTAAATTCATTTTCAGTCAATGACTTTAAATGTGTTGGTAGCTTATTATATTGTCTTGCTCCCATTTCAAATGTACTTTTATCTGCTGCCTTGGATTTATATCTTTTGATATGTAAATTAGTTTTGATTCGAGTGTCATATTTAAGAATTTCACTATTAGTGTTATTAAATTTTGGATTGCATCTAATCAGTAACAAAACCCTATACACTGAGGTGACAAAAGTCATGGGATATTCTGCTAATAGCTTGTCGGTCCTCCGTTTGCCCGGCAAAGTGCAGCAACATGATGTGGCATGGACTCCATGAGTCGTTGGAAGTCCTCTGGAGAAATATTGAGCCATGCAGCCTCTATAGATGTCTATAATTCTGAAAGTGTTGCCGGTGAAGAATTTTGTTCACAAACTGATGTCTCGATTATGCCCCATTAATGTTCGGTGGGATTTATGTCGGGTGATCGCAGTGGCCAAATCATCCGCTGGAATTGTCCCGAATGTTCTTCAAATAAATCGCAAACCGTTACGCTCGGTGACATGGCACATTGTCATCCTGGAAAATTCCACTGTTGTTTGGGTACATGCAGTCCATGAATGGTTGCAAGTGGTCTCCCAGTACCTGAACGCCATGTAAACACAGCCCACACCATTATGGAGCCACCACCAGCTTGCACAGTGCCTTGTTGATAACTTGGGTCCATGGCTTCATAGGGTCTGCACCACACTCGTACCTTCCATCAGCTATAACCAACTGAAATCGTGACTCATCTGACCAAGCCACTTTTTTCCATTCATCTGTGGTCCAACTGATATGGTCACGAGCCCAGGAGTGCCGCTGTTGGTGATGTCGTGACGTTAGTAATGGCACCCAAGTCGGTCTTCTTCCCACAGGATTATTACAGGGGGATGATTTCAGCATGGCATCATTTTTACACGGTTTAATGTACAGTATTTACAAAGTGATACACAAGAATTTAAAAGAAGATTGATGAAAAAGGAGGCCTGTGCCTCTTGAATAAGCAATAAAGCTAGCCTGTGGGTGACCAACCTAACCTTTCTCACCGGTTGCTCCCCTACAAGAGTCCATGGTGCTGGTGATGTCCAATGACTGCTGACAATGAGTGCTTGGTGCTGGCTTCGATGTTTGGTGACTGTGCTTCTCAAAAATTAAGTTAGACTGCTTTAGCTGAATGAGAGCGGGAGAGTGTGAGAATTACCCTCATAAGGGATTTTAAATCCCAACCTCCCACTATCATCTCAGTCGTGGAGGGCCAGCTTCATTCAATCCTGAACCATGTCGCTATGGTCATCTGTGCCACATTAGATAGGCCAGCTTCAACTGCCTGTAAACAATCTAATTCCCCACACAATGTCTGCCCAGTGTTTCCTATTGAAGCAAGCTTGCTGCTTATGTTTTACATTGAGAAATAATTTTTCTTGATCAAATTGCACCTGCAGCCTCAACAGGACGTTGGAAATTGTCAAGTGCCTAGATAACATAAATGAGGACATTGGGCTTAGGCATCATGATGTATGGCACTCTCGTGAATGGTTAGAACAAGTGACTCGCTGCTCATCATCGTGGCATACCTGCACCCACTGTGGTAACAAAAAAGTTGTTTCTGTTGTTGTTGTGGATTACAGCTGCGTCAACATCGGGGTCATCAGTACCCTGACTAAGGACCAAAATAACAATGTGGCTTAAAAATTAAATGCATTAAAGTTTGCATGGCCAACTTTAAAGAGGTTAGCCATACAGGGAGTAAAATATAGTAAATTATTAAAATCGTGGCTGTAAAGTGGGACCAAAAGCATTACAATACCTGGTTAACTGTAAATGGGCTAACCAGGTTTAAAAGAAATTAAAATGACATAACATCTGGCTGGCTGTATAATGGCCAACTGGAAACAAATTATGACACAAAAAAACCCAAAAAAAAAAACAAACAAATAACTGTGTAGTTGGATGTGTAGCTGTAATGGGGCTAGCCATCTATCTTAATACTAGGCCAAACTTAACAAGACCAGCCAATACACAGAATTTTAAAACTTTAACCATGTTGCCAATATCACCATTTAAAATAAAAATTTATAGAAAGGAAAAATGCTGAGCAAAATCAAAGACTACAGATAACAGAAGAGGAAAACAGAATTACAACTAGTGGAAGAATGGAAGCTAATTCCAGAAACAACTGCAGAGAGAACAATGATGCTGCAAGTCTGACTTTCACAACATGGTATTGACAGAAGATATCCTATGACAATGAGCAACATCAATTGTCGGAGGAACTTCAGTGTGCACCAGAGAGCCGTCATCTGAGCGACTGCTGGGGCCATCTTGGTATTCCAGGAGGTCAACTCTTGATGGCCTGAGCGGTTAAGTTTGCTGCCAGTTCCGGGGGGCTCTACCTTTGGAGTGCAATCAACAAAATCAAGAAAAAATGAACATTAATGGAACCAAAGTGCGGCTGTGACACTTGATGGTGGTAATAGTAGTATTAGTAGCAATAGTGGTATCAGTAGTAGTATAAATGTTGGTAGTAATATTAGGAACTATAGCAGTAGTAGTAGACGTGGTACCCACTCTGCTTAATAACAGTAGCAGTAATAGAAACATTGAAACTTTAATCAAATTTTCTTGCCTTCATTGTGTATAAAGTGAATACGTTAGAGATATATAAATAAGGGCCCAGATTAGATACTAGGTACTGGGCTATGTTATATACGGGAAAATAAATAATAAATAAAAAAATTAAAATAAATGGCTGATCATTGGCTAAACCAACATCTGTCCTTGAATCTAAAAACAGTACACAATAAGTTAAAATGTGGTGCACTGTCAATAGTATGCCACAAGCACCACACTGTGGTGGACCCACTGGGCAAAGAAGAAAACTCCTCACCCTTTGGAACGAACTTCTTTATCTCTGAATATTTCCTGTTTAGGTAGTGACTCAGCCAACGACTTTTGTGTTAAATCTATTTGTAGCTCCATTTTTGGATATTTGAGGTAACTTGGCTCATGCAAAGTGTTCCAGAAAGCATCTGGATCTCAAAGAGATTGTAACTACTATGACATCTGTTCAAGCACAAGTATGGAACATCCTAGACGAAGAGCGACAGTGCATCAGAGAAATTCCTGAGGCTAATGAAATAGAAATGGTGTATTTGATAGTGTGGATTATCGTGTACCTATTGCCGAAAATGCCTGGCAACTTATGGATCATAGAAAGGCACCGAAATTCCAAAATCACCTACTGGAAAATATCTTGCCATTATGTAATACATTTTCTGTTTTGTAGGAGATTGAAGATTTAAGTGTGAAAGCCCAAGAAGCGCAGCAGGTAAGAAATGTTCACAGACTCCGGGCAATGCTGGAATAGATTTTCTGATCATTGACAGCTCCAACGTCCGACGTCTGGAGAAACCGCTATGAGAACTAACTAGGAAGATTCATGCAGACCCTCATTCTAACATCCATTCTGTTTGTCTTCCAGGATGAACGATACAAAGTGTCCAGGAGGGCATTCCAACAGCGATTAGGGAAACAAACTGCCATCAGTTATGAGTAGCTGAGCACTTCGGTACTAATGACTCATGTCGTGTTTCTGTAGCAGTTATGGTAAAATCCATGGGCAAGTTGGGCAAGTATGAAGCACCATGGGAAAATTCAGTATCGTTGCAGTTCTCCATTTATAGTGTCGTGCAGCCATCGCTTGTGGTGAGGCCGTATGATGTAAAAATTTTAATTTTAATTGTAGTTTGGAAGAGCTGAGTCACAGAGACAAATGGGGCTTTGTCGACCTTTGGCCACTGATAGCTGCTAGCAGGGGTGTATTTGACATGTCGGGCATCCACTACACACCAAGAACCGCGATCAAGATGGTTGCAAAAATATGGAACTATCTTGAATTGAATTATTTTTTTAGGAACACCGTAGGTCCGAGGATCCTTCAGTTCAACAAAGAGAATTTGCCAATAACCTAGATCGTAATCCTGATAGCAATGGAGCCAATAAATCAAATATAACAGCTCCAAATACTTCTCCCATTTCCCTTCAGAATGAGAATACTAAAAATGCGAATTTACACTCCAGAAATAATTATCCAAAACGTTTAAGGATAATGGTCCTAAACTGCCGAAGTATTAGAGGGAAAGTAGCTGGTTTCCATGATGCAGTTGTGACTAAAGATGTGGATACAATACTAGGGACTGAAAGCTGGATGACACCAGAGGTTGAATCTAGCGAAGTATTTGCCCCCTCATTTCAATGCTTTTCAGAAAGGCAGAACTGTCTCAAGGAGCAGGGGTAGTTCATGGACATTATGAAAATCGTTAATTGCTCTGTCATAACTGAAATGGAAAATTTTTGCGAGTTAATATGAGTGAAGGTAAAAATTGGTGTAAGTTCATAATATGGTCATTTTATCAAACTGGATTGGCTAATGTGGAATATTTCAGAGTGTCACTTGATTTTATTTTTTTAAAATTTCAGGGACATTTAATACTGTGGGTGGCGATTTTAACCTACTGTCGGGTAAGGGACCGTGCACAAACTACGTGGCTCGGTCCAGGGGGGGGGGGGGGGGGGTTAGCTGGAAGGCTACGCTGGGCTACGTGGGGGGAGGGGGGGTTCCGAGGCAGGCCACGTAGCTTTCCTTTCATAACATTTTTCAGAGTTAAAATGAGGAACTGAACTCACAACAGCATGTGAATATTTATTTCCCTCAGTTAATTATCTCCGTATGTAATTTACAATAGTCTGGCAAGAGAAAACAGTACAAAATGTCGTCTGGTATCAAAAGGGAAAAAAGCTACGTGCTACGTGGTGGGGGGGGGGGGGGAAAGGCAAAAGCCACGTAGGGCTACGTGGGGGGGAGGGGGGTTCACAGAAGGCCAAAATGGTGCTACGTGGTTTATGCACGCTCCCTAAGTGGGACACATGTAGGTTCAGGTCAGGAGGAAGAGATAGGTTAATAACCGAAACATTCCTAGAATCATTTACGGAAAGGTCTACAGTGCGACAAAGATTCTTTGTCCATTTTGGATCTTTCTTTTGAAGCATTCTGGATATTGTAGATACAGTTTGTATAGAAGATAGTACACCAGGTGTATGCATAAGTCGTTTCCGGTTTCACTAAGAGATGGCGAACAATTTGCAGCATATGAATGTGTGTGTGTCAGTTGTTTGTCGGACATTAACCTACCAACACACACAAGTTGATACCGCCACACAACAGGCATCTGTGTTGTATTGTTCAGTGATCATGGTGACTTTAGTGCCTGAAAACGAACATTTGTGGCACGCATTGCTTTTCTCATTTAATCAGAAGAAAAAGGCTGTGGGAAGCCATCGTTTGCTGGTAGAAACATATGGTGAACATGCTCCATCGATTAGAACATGTGAGACATGGTTTCAACAATTTAAACATGGTGATTTCAATGTGAAAGACAGTGCGTGCTCGGGTAGACCATAAAAGTGCGAAGACGAGCAATTACAGGCATTACTGGATGATGACCCAACACAAACTCAACAGCAATTGGCAAAAAACATTAGATATGTCACAACAAACAATCAGCAGGCATTTACGAGCAATGGGGAAGATCAATAAACTCAGGAAATGAGTCCCACACAATCTGAATGAACGGCAAATGGAAAATCGCAAAGCCACTTGTGAAATGCTGCTTCAACACCACAAAAGAAAATCATTTCTGTGCTGAATAGTGTGCCGTCTCACACAGCAAAACCAGTGAAAGATACGTTGAAATCGCTTGGATGGGACATCCTACCGCACCCACCGTACTACCCCGACCTGGCGCCATCTGACTATCACCTCTTTGCATTAATGGGGCATGCGCTCGCAGAGCAACACTTCAGTAATTTCGAAGAAGTAGGAAAATAGCTCACCGAATGGTTTGCCGCAAAAACACACATTTTTTCTGGCATGGTATTAAAAACTTACCTGCAAGATGGGTGAAGTATGTAGAAGCTGATGGCCAATATTTTGAATAAACCAAAAATTACTTTCTCTTCAACATTACCACAAAAACAGGCAAAAACTTATGCATACACCTGGTAACTGATCACAAGGCAGTTATGGTAACTTTAAAATGTAGTCTGATTTTGAAACACGATAAAGACAAACTCATATACTGCTTCAATAAGGCAAAGAATGCAGTTATGGTTGATCACTTGGCAAAAAATTTTGAAACTTATATGTTAAATACATATGTTGAGAAACTTTGGTGTAATTTAAAATAAATAATATGGACCAGTTTAAATCAATTTGTTCCTAAGAAATTTATTAAGGTTAGTAAAAACTTTCTGTGTGGTTCAATCGCCTGCTCGGGAAGCAAAGGTGTATACATGCCAAGGTGAAGAAATCAGAGGCCCCATCTTATTGTGTTAAATTAGTCCAGTTGCAAGAGGAAGTGCATAAGGCAATGAGTGATGCTCTTAAAGAATTCCATGTTAGAAACTTATCCGAAGATCTGATTACTAACAAAATGTTCTGGTTGTATATCAAAGTAATGGTATGCCAGCACTGATAAAGGAAAATGGGGTATTATCGGAGGCTGATCTCGTTAACTTCAATATTTTGCAGGATTTTAGAACACATCATCTATTAAAATGTCATACAGTTTCTGGATGACGGGGAGATTTTAAACCAAAATCAACATGGATTCAGAAAATGGTTGAAGCTGCGAAAAACAACTTGTGCTTTTAATTCACGACTCATACCGCATTACCGATGAGCAGTCTCAGGTTGACTTAGCTCTGTTAGATTTTAAAAAAGCTTTCATCACTATGCCTCACACTTGGTTACTTAGGAATCTTCGTAGTTATGGCACATCTATACAAATATGCGAATGGAATGAGTTGCAGACTTTCTGAAGGATAGAACACAGAGTGTAGTTCTCAACGGTGGGTGTTCACACTTACCGAAGTAAGGTCCAGGGTTCCCCAGAGGAGTGTGATAGGGTCCTTTGTTTCTCATATACATTTTTCGGATCGGGAGTATGGGGTAGCTAAGAAATGGCACCACAGACGCAGCGAACAGGATGTCAGCGCCACAGTGACTGCAGTCACAACTACGAGAGGCTACTTAAAGGGCAGCGTACAGCACACGGGGTCTCTTCCTGCCTGACCATCGAGGCAACATCACTCCGCTATGTGTCATTGTGTATTGTGAGACTGAGTCTAATAAACTGGATCCTTGTATCCGCTGTGTTCTCGTAATTATTCTCCACTGTCCGAGCGATATCCACATATTCACAGTCTACCTTCGCTGACGAGCCATCTGCCTCGAACCGGGAACTCCATTCAACCCGCCCGATTCCTGACCTTTCCCGGATGGATCCGACATATTAATGATTTGTATGATTTAATATGAGGGTAAAAAAGACTATTTGCTGATGATGCTATGATTTATTGTGAAATAAAAACACGGGATTACTGTGCTTTGTTAAAAGACGATATTATGAAAATAATTGTGTGGTGTAAAGACTGGCAGTTGGAGTTAAATGCTAAAAAATGCCAAGTCATGTGTATAAGTAAAAAGGTGACACCATTTGGCTCTGAATATAAAGGGCTAGTTAAAATGATTGCAGCGAGTTCACGATTTTTCTTTTGGCTGTCCTATTATAGGTACAATGATGGGGTTTGCTGTTATAAGACAAGTGGCTCTCCAAGTTTCGATTGCACCAAATGCAAGCTTCCCGTGGTGACCGCTAGAGCGCTAGAGAGCAAGATGGCTGAAAGTGAGATAGCATATGTTGTTCTAGAATTTAATTCGACTCAGTCTGTGGTAACTGTTCAGCGACACTTTAGAACAAAGTTTGGCAAGGATCCGCTGCATACTAACACCATTTGCCATTGTTATCAACAGTTTAAAGCCTTTGTAAAGGTAAAACAATGGGTCTCCCTCCTGTGTCTGAAGAAACCGTTGAACGTGTGCATGCCAGTAACGTTCATAGACCACGGAAGTCTACTCCTTGAGCGAGCAGGGAATTAGGTATTCCATAGAAGACCGTTTGGAGAATGCTAGTGACTGTGTATGAAGCCTTATAGGTTAAAGTTGCTACAAGCACTGTCCCACAATGATGAAGTGCGTCGTTTTCAATTCTGTGCCCAATGTCTAGAACAAGACAAAACATTCGCAGAAAAACTTGTGTTTAGCAATGAGACCACTTTTCATGTGAGTGGAAAAGTGACAGGCACAATGAGCACATTTGGGGGACCAAAAACCCCCATGCTTATTTGCAGCATGTTCATGACTCTCCCAAAGTGAACGGGTTTTGCGCGATCTCACGAAAGAAACTTTATGGGCCTTTTTTCTTTAATGAGGTGACGATCACAGGGAAAATCTATCTGCTAATGTTGCAGAATTGGCTCATGCCACTTCTGGAAGCTGACAGTGAAGATTTTATTTTCCAGCAGGACAGTGCTCCACCCCATATTTCTCTAGTTGTCCGCAATTTCCTAAACACCAGGATTCCAAACAGATGGATTGGTCGTGCTGGGGATGCTGATCGTCAGCTGATGTCATGGCCTCCTTGTTCCCCTGACCTAACCCTCTGCAACTTCTTTGTTTGGCATTTCGTAAAAGACACAATGTTCGTGCTACCAGTACCAGTTGATCTGCCAGACCTGCGGGTTCGCATCACCAATGTATTTGCTCTCAGTGACAGAGACATGCGGCATCGGGTATGGGAAGAAATCGATTATAGACTTCATGTGTACAGAGTCACTACAGATGAACATATTGAGCGTCTGTAGACACTCAAAAAAACTTTCACAGTTTGTTTATATGTCTGTGTAATCTTGTAAGTACATGTTAAATAATAAATCTGTAGTAATCTTCTGAAATCACTGCAATCATTTTGACTAGCCCTGTAAAATTAATGGCATTGTCATTAGAATCGTAGATTCTGCTGAATACCTAGGGGTAACAAATCATAATAATTTGTTGTGGAATGAACATATAGAAAAGGTAACTGGGAAAGCAAATCACATGCTCCGATTTCTAGGTTTTAATTTAAAACAGTGCACACCAGATGTTAAATCAATTGCATACAAAGCAGTAGTGCGTCCTCACTTAGAATATTGTTGTTTCGTATGGGATTCCCAACACAGAGATTAATGGAGGCATTTGGAGTAATTCCAAAGAATAACTGCCCGATTTGTTACAGGTATATACAGCTTGAGGAAAAGAGTAAGTTGGAAAGACCTTGAAAATTCGAAGGTGTTGCTCTCGGCAGAAGCTAATTGAAAAATTCACGATTGACTTATTTCGGAATAACAGCAAACAAATATTACTACCAGCGACATTCATATCTAGGAATGACCAATAAAATAAAATAAGAGAAATCAGGGCCAGAACCGATTCATTTCCATATCAATTTTTTCCACGAGCAATTACGGAATGGAATAGGAAGGATTTACCGAGCAAGAAAACTTAGAATCCAACAGTAGTAGTTCTCGATAAACTACTACGGCCATCCTGATCTGGGTTTTCCATAGTTTTCCCAGATTGCTACAGGCGGGATGGTTCTGTAAAATTGCCCATGGGCACCTCCTGCCATAACCTGTATATCCCTTCCAAACTATTATACATTTTGATAGGTGCAATGCATCCTCTGCCACCTACTTTTAGTGAATGACTGACTAATAATAATAATAATACTCCAATTCCAGCCACTGCCTTTGCCATACATCAAGAACAATTTTTTACACTGTTAAGGCAAGGCCCAACTTTGGGACTGGAATAAATTGATTCTGACTTTTTCACACACCAACTTGGCAGCCTCACTCTGCCCCCTCCTCCCTCCAGATTCCCTTATGACCCAATACCAAACAGAATAAAATCTCCTTTCCACAAGATCGTAGATATTGGAGGGCGTCCTGTATGTCCTGAATCAAACGGTCTGCTGGGTACATGTTTGCTATTGCATGAATGCAACTAAGGGAATCACAGCGTAAGATATATCTTGTATTGTGCCTTACTTTCAAATGCTGGAGTGAATTTAATAAAGTGTGTAACACTCCATAGTGTGCGCACTGTACCTGCTATCAAGCTATTATAAGTTGCTCAAGGGAACATTACAGAACAACCACTCTGTTAGCCTGCTTAGACCCATCCATAAAAACTGGGATAAATTCATGATGCTCATTTGAAATAACATTAAAAACTTTAATAAAAACACTGTCAGTGGTTAAACAGCATGCTGTACTGAGATAGCTCTAAAATTGTCCTGGGCCCCTTTAAAATCCAGGGAGGAGATTTCCACCAACCATGGTCATAAAAAGGGGAGCAACTGATAGCCATATTCTTCCAAAATTGCCCTTGTACAGTAGCTGGCTCTTCTACAGTTACTATGGAGGCATACAAAAGATCAATTTATAACTGTGTTGTAAACGGGACTGCTAGGTGTTGAAGCAATGTACAAGGAGTGTCGCACTATGAGGAGATGCCACCAGATGACAAGTAACAGCTCACCAGCAACACAAATGTTGGGAACTGGGATTGGGGCTGGGGCAATAAGCACTAGTGGCGAGCAGATAGCTGTCTCACACCAAACAATATACAACACAACCGTATGCAGACAGGTTAATGCTACGATAGCTAAGTGGCAACAACTTGTCCTATCCAGCTTTTAAAACTGGAATTAATTGCTTCTTTCCATGAGTTGGGGAAGTGTCCTCTAATCCACATATTATTAAAATATGTAGAAGTTACTCCTTAGCATCTTTACTTAGATGCCTCGGCATCTGGTACTGGATCAGGCCAGGACCTAACTTGGTGTCTTTGGCACTGTTTAAGGCCGACCCCAAATCGTAAAATGTAAATGAACTATTGTACGCCTGTGTATCTGACAAACTAAAGCTCAACATGTGCCTTTTGCCAGCAAATCTTCATAGCTGTACCCTAAGCTCCAAATTGGTAGACAAAGTGACAGCAAAGAACTCTGCCATTCACTGAGCTATGTATCATTTGTCAGTGACAACGTGCCTCTGATCCAGTAATCCAGATACTCATGGCGAGAGTACCTTCAAGAAATATGTTGGATAAACTCTCACACTTTATACTGCATTGTAGGATGGTTAATTGTGCTCACAAAGTTCTGTCATGACACTCTCTTGCTTTCCTTAATTGCATGACATGCCTTAGCTCTTACAATACAGAATGCTGGTACGTTGTTGATGCCAAGTGCAACCTGAAAGAATGCAACACCCTTCTATGACTCTGAATAGTGGAACAACATTCATCATTTCATCAGAGGGCAGACATTATTTGTAATGTTCCTTAGCATTTCTGTATGGAATTGTCAGCCAACTGGTGAATCACTTCCTTGAAATGTTTTACCTTGTCCTCAATGCCGCAACTCTGCTAAAGAGTGATTGAGCAATTGTAGAGTTGCCAATCAGCTTTACTGATGTTCCATTTGGGTCGGTTGTTTCTTACTTCATTTCCAAATTCAAAAAGCATCCATATCATCCATGAAGGTCACAATCTATCTCCAAATGCATGGAGTCTGCAAGTGAAAAAAGGCACAGAAAAAAAGTAGATGGCAGAGGATGACCTAAAAACAGTGGTGAAATGAGTCATTTGTCCTGTGTATCTACAAAATATTCAGCACCTTGGGTTATTGGTGGCAGAATCCCAATCTCCCAAAAGAAGAAAGGGTCAAGTAAGTTTTTGTATAATGCCAGTCAGGCCTTTTTGATTGACAGTGGGTGGCAGATATTTGGTACAAACAGTCAGGTGGATAGGACCATGTAGTTTCACCGCTACTGCTTGAATTGAGGAGGTGAGAAGAACAGGTTTTGTATAGGACAAAAACAGCCACTCTCCCTCCTTACTAGATCACCCATGCAGGTCATACCCTCTCAGCACTGGGTGGTGTGTTAATCTAAAATGTGTCTCTTGTAGCACTGACACAAAGGATTAGACTGTGCAAAGAGTTGTACTTCCTCTTCATAAGCCAGAAAAACATCCAAGTTCCATTGGAGTATGGGAGCCATCCTACCTATTTAAACTCACCAATCCCCATTTGGATGGGTCCTGAGGAATGGACCAGGTTCGTCCACCAGAATTTCCAATGTCCTCAGGTTAGACAGACACCTCTGATTTGGTAAATGCCTCGGAGACCTACTGGTTTTTCCCCCACTGAGGCCTTTGTGGTCTTGAAGGAGAATAAGAAGTAAATCTCATAAACACAGTTGGTTCCAGATATGTAAATTTCAGACGATCCTTCTGTGCTATTTGCCATCCATTGCTATCTGAAGACGTCGCTGTTACTTCTGCCACTACTGCTGCAGGTGCTACTGCTGTTGTTTTAGAAACTGCAATGGGTGGCAGTGTCACTGCTGCTGGGAAATTCATTAAATCTGCTGTTATAGTGGTCAAGGTTGCAGATGTATTGCTACCCACATATGCGGTTTTGGATGTTATGACCTTAGAGGCTTTGCACCACATTTGGATTGGCATGAACACATTATACTTGTGATCATGTCTTCAATGGACATCTGTGTAGGAACGCTTTCTTTTCTGATGGGAGCTGACAGAGTCTTGGCAAAGCTGGTTGAGAAGAAAGGTGGCACAAGCACCTTATACCTCTTCTTCACTTCACCGTATGGTATTCGCCCTTTGCTTTCGAGCTCCTGTATCTTTTTTTTATTCCAGATACGCTTGACACTCCCTGCTCTAGGCTGGATGTTACTCAGAGCAGTTGGCGCGCACCTGTGTGTGGATGCAACCAATACCTGTCTCATGTGCCACCATTCCACATTTCGCACAGGTTGCCTTTGAAGGTAACCAAACTATGCCCGAGTTGCTAGCACATTAAGCAGCAAATGGGGTCTGATACATAAGAGCAAACATTAAGATTTAAATAACCTGCTTTGATGGCCTTCAGCAGCATAGAAGTGTCCAACGTCTGGATGAAGATGGCAGTCTTTTCAATACTACTATTTACTCTTCGGTTGATCTGACCAACCTCAACCAAATTTCTGATGCACACTCTTTAACACTTTCTTAGGTCTCTAAATCGATCAGATTCCGGCAGGTGGGAAGCCTTTTCTGGTATTTTAGAGCTTGCATTTTATTGCACACTCCTCGAGCTTCTCAGACTTAAGGAGTAGCACAGTCTGCTTGCTGGTAGTTGTTTCCTGCAGCAATGTCCCATTCCTCATCACTTTCACAGATTTAAGGGTCCTTTATCCCTTGATGTAAATATAAAGGAGAGACCTTCTTGTCAGTATAATGAAGGCATTATCAATAAGTTACTGGTACTAGAAGTGTTTCTGTATACTGTAGAGGAAGGCTCCCCACCCTCACTCGCTTGACAATTCTTTGGGCGCTTTGGATACCCTGCAACCCATTAGTACCATAGGTAGGCAAGTGCTCATAATGTTGCATGCTAGAATGGGTTGCCTAACCACCGATACACCTCCTCATCATGCAGCAAAACTTAAAGTCGAGGGTAGATTTTTTTTTTATAGAGATTGGACCATTCTTGTGATACAGGCAGTTGAGCCATGATTCCCATCCTCCAATACAAATAACGTTCCACCGTCATGCCCTACAGTAGTCACCAAATTACGCAGAGAGTTTACAGTGTTAGGGGAACGGCAGTGCTCACCAGTTTCCAGCTCAGGTAACGCATATGCACCAATCTGTACCTGGCATTCGCATACCAAGCTCTTGCGGGAGGTAACAAAACAAATAATGGATTGAGCATCATGACCGGTCAGGACAACCAAGCCTCTCGACAGGTAACAGCTATATCATTGCTTGTAGTATCATTGGCAAATGCAGTTCCGTCTAGCAAGAAGACCACAGTATAAATGCCAATGTGTCGGTCTTTGTACAATGATGCAGCATCACCCAGAGAGCCAAGAGATCATCGAGTCCAACCGTGGAAGCCTACAAATACCCTGATAATTTTTTCTTGCATCTAATGTATTCAATATACAAAATATGAAATAAATGGAGCATGATTCAAGGAAAACTTAAGGAAATTAAAATACATATCAATTGAGAATTAGTAAAGATATAAACATAAGATAGGATAGGGAAAATAAACAGTTACCCGTCACTTACCACAGATGAAGGCAGGAGGGCGAGACACATAAAAACACAAAAACAAAAGAATTACACAATATTTCGACTTTTTAGTCTTCCTCATGTAGGAGGCGAGACATATGGCAGGGGGAAAGATGTGGTCACATCCGAGCCTGCCACATGAATGAAGCACAGGCGGAAAACGCGTGGTAGTGGAAGAATTGCCGGGAGGGGGGGGGGGGGGGGGGGGGGGTAGGGAATAGGCTTGACCAGCGATAAAAGTGAAATAAATAAATGAATATAATGTCTGTGTAGCTTAGTTCAAAAAGTTATAATTGAGAATAAAGGGAGATAGAATAATTTAAAAAATATATATATATATACAAAAAATAATCAAATAAATAAATAAAGAGGAAAATATATATATATATAAAATTATAAATAACTGTAAAATGAAATGAGAGTTAGCAAGTGACAGGTTTAACGTAGGTTTAGGCCAGGGGTGTGTCTGGTGTCAAGGATATGTTGATAGGCTAGTTCCCATCTGCGGAGTTCTGAAGGGGTGGTGGTATTTGGAAAAACTCTAATAGCTCTGACTGTGAAACAGGTGTTGAGGTTGTTTGAATTATGGAAGTTCGCATGAATTGCCACGGGATGGTCTGGGTTGGAAGTATAAACTGTTTGCCTGTGGCCATTCATTCTGTAGGAAAGTTGTTGAGTGGTGAGACCAATGTAAGAGGCAGTGCAGTGGATGCAGGTGAGTTGGTAAATAAGGTGAGTGGTAGCACATGTGGCATGTCCAATTATAGGGAAAGATTCGCCTGTGACAGGATTAGAGTAAGTAGTGGTGGCAGGGTGCATGCTGCAAGTTTTACAGCGGGGTCTGTTACACGGGAAAGATCCCTGTGGAGGTCTAGGGGAGTCGGCAGGTAAATACTTGTGGACCAAGATGTTGTACGTTCCTTCCCTGAAATGCGTCTCCTCCTTCCCAAAATCCTACCCACTGCTCCCCGCACTTGCTTCAGCAGACCGCCCAATCTGTACAACATCTTGGTCCACAAGTATTTACCTGCCGACTCCCCTAGACCTCCACAGGGATCTTTCCCGTGTAACAGACCCCGCTGTAAAACTTGCAGCATGCACCCTGCCACCACTACTTACTCTAATCCTGTCACAGGCGAATCTTTCCCTATAATTGGACATGCCACATGTGCTACCACTCACCTTATTTACCAACTCACCTGCATCCACTGCACTGCCTCTTACATTGGTCTCACCACTCAACAACTTTCCTACAGAATGAATGGCCACAGGCAAACAGTTTATACTTCCAACCCAGACCATCCCGTGGCAATTCATGCGAACTTCCATAATTCAAACAACCTCAACACCTGTTTCACAGTCAGAGCTATTAGAGTTTTTCCAAATACCACCACCCCTTCAGAACTCCGCAGATGGGAACTAGCCTATCAACATATCCTTGACACCAGACACACCCCTGGCCTAAACCTACGTTAAACCTGTCACTTGCTAACTCTCATTTCATTTTACAGTTATTTATAATTTTATATATATATATTTTCCTCTTTATTTATTTATTTTATTATTTTTGTATATATATATATATTTTTTAATTATTCTATCTCCCTTTATTCTCAATTATAACTTTTTGAACTAAGCTACACAGACATTATATTCATTTATTTATTTCACTTTTATCGCTGGTCAAGCCTATTCCCTACCCCCCCCCCCCCCTCCCGGCAATTCTTCCACTACCACGCGTTTTCCGCCTGTGCTTCATTCATGTGGCAGGCTCGGATGTGACCACATCTTTCCCCCTGCCATATGTCTCGCCTCCTACATGAGGAAGACTAAAAAGTCGAAATATTGTGTAATTCTTTTGTTTTTGTGTTTTTACGTGTCTCGCCCTCCTGCCTTCATCTGTGGTAAGTGACGGGTAACTGTTTATTTTCCCTATCCTATCTTATTTTCAGTGCCTCGCGGCAGTTTCTTTGTTTCCTTTATCCTAAAGATATAAACAGAAAAACTCAATTCTTGTATTCCAAATGTGATAATCACACTAGACGAGAAAAAAAGCTGAATGTCTTTCACTGGTCACAAAACATTAAATCGGAACAAAAATGGAAGGAAAATACACAATGGTTCAAAGCACAATACTCTACTGAGCATAAACAGGTTTAACAAAGTGAAGAGTTTGGCAAAGATCAACATCTACAGAAACTGACTTTCAGAAGCAGTAGCACAAGAATGTGAACAGTAGAGAAACAAAAAAATTGGGCAAGGAAATTATGGGAATGGCAACCACATGGGAGAAGAAACTGACGACAAAAATAATGGTTGAAACAGGTTGGGACCATTTATTAAAAAGAAGAAATGTGATGATTGTCAATAAAACTAAATAAAAATAAACATCAACAAGGAATCAGAAGCAACAGTCTACATATGAAATCAAAATAGTTTCATTTCATTAAATGCTGAAAGTGTTGATCATTCATTTCAATATCCTTTTAAGATTTCCACTGCGTTCAACGTATTTCCTAATCATCAGTGGAGATTCTTCCTTTAGTGTAAAGAGAAGCGATTCCTACAGTGGGTTCTGTGAAAAAGTAACCAGGGTTCCGTGAATCAATTATATTTTTCATTGAATCATTAAACTGTTTTGGCTGCAAAATAATTCCACAGTTACACTTATTATTTTTGTAATAGCAGCTGTTACCTAATACATTTCCCACCTGCGCTCTGCTTGACATTCAGTTGTTTCATTTCTATCGTTTATTTTCATTTGACAACCACAAGTTGATGCATCACTTAAGCATGAAGCAGAAGATTAGGAGTGTAAATCACAGTGAAAGTGAGTATAATTAAGTGGTGAGACTTTTATTGATAAATATAAGACAGAAAACTGATGAAGAGTGTGTTTGGTTTTTTTAAGACTTGTAATCACGATAATGTATCTATAGATATGAGAAGAAGGATTAAGAGTTCTACATGGAAGGGGGAGAAGTCCATAATCATAAGCTGGCTCTTGAATTCAGGTGAAAGGGAGTGAGAAAATTTTCTTTTCTAAGTAAGAGTGCTGGGGCCTAGAATAAATTACTAAGTGAGATAACAAAAAGTTTATACCAAGCATGATGGGTGAACGGTTAATGTTCTGGTCTCGCATTCGGGAGGACAGCAGTTCAAATCCTCATCTGGCCATCCGGATTTGTAATTTCCTTGGTTTCCCCAAATCACTCCAGGCAAATGCTGGGATAGTTCCTTCAAAAGGCCATGGGCAAATTCCTTCCCATTCCTTGCCCCCAGTACTTTCCTGTCTCTAATGATCTCTATATCAACGAGGTGCAAAGCCATTAGAAAAAAAAGAAGAAAAGTTTACCCAAATCACTGAATGAGTTTAAAGTTGCATTCATAACAGGCAGGCATAGTTATTTGGATAAAAAAATCAACACAGAGAAATATGGGCGTGTAAGGACATTGCCTCTGAGCTCCATTGCAACTGAAATAAAATTAAAATGTAAGTTTATTTTTACAATAATACTTGTATGCCCACTAATATTATTTAGATTCAATAATAGTTCATAACATACAGCTACAAATAATTATTTTGTTTGTCATACAATTGTTTGGAATTTAAAATTACATTATTTTTTTAGTTTGTCATAGATAACTCGTTAAGGAGTGGACAGATATCACATGACATTTTAATATCTAAAGCAGTGGCTGATAATGAAAATGGAATAGCATTCCAGAAAATATTCCAAAGAATATGTTGCTGGAATGATTTTTTTACTTTCATAACACATCTGTGTGTATTTCTTTAAATGGCAATTAAAATTTATAATTTCTTCTAACCTGCACCATCGTTAAAAAGAGTACAGGCAAGGTATTTACCAGTAACTTAAGGTGCAGAAAGCACAGTATCAAAACCAACAAGAGATGAGAAAATAAATAAAGGGGAAAAAGATCAATAACTCTTATTTATCCTTCAGATTTTACCTGTTGGGTGTACTTAGGAACCAGATGGATAATGCCTTATTTGTATTTAAGTAATGTAAGGTAAGATAAAAAAAGTTTTTAGAATATTGCTCTCTGGTACTAGCAAAGCTAAACAGAGACTTTGATACAAACCACGAAAATCTAAAAGAAAAAAACACTCACACAAAGAGACATACGAAGCCACAGTGTGCAATATGCATATAATTGCAAAAACAATGAAAATGCTACTGAAGTATTGTTTCTCATAATTTAAAGAAAAGCTCGATCGGAAAAAGCATGTTCAATTGCAGAGAATTTGATGAAACTATGCATGTTAGAAGCTGTTGGCCACAAACTTGGAGATGACGCGGCAAAGAAAGTTGCTGTATTCAAACAACACTGTGTCTGATCTGATTCAAAAAATATGGGACCACATTGAAGATGAGCTCATACATGGATTGAATGCTATTGATATGTTTGCAATACAACTTGATGAAAGTACAGATATTACTGGTAAATCGTGAGGTTTACTTTAGTAAATCTATCAAAGAAGAGATGCTGCTCTGCACGTATTTGGAAACCAATACAACTGGGGAAGAAATATTTAAAGTTATAGATTGTTATATGAATAAGCATAACATTGGTTGTAAAAAAAAAAAAAAAAAAAAAAAAAATATTGACATACGTAGCAACGAGGCTGCAGCAATGATAGGAAGTATTAGGTCGGGATGTAACAGCAGTTATTACATTTTCCATCACTGTGATCTTGTAGCAAAGAAAAAGTCACCTGATTTAAGGAATGTTCTTGATTAAGCGGTGAAGATAGTTACATGAAAAGTTGTCCCCTTGTTCAAACAAGAGTACAAAGAAAAGGTTAATTAGTACAAGTTATATTGCTGAAATTTTTAGAAATGTGAACAAAATCATTTTTGCAGCAGAAATCAGCAACCGTGTTTATAGTGAGAGAGAAATTTTCTGCAAGAAAACATATTGGAATAAAGAAATGAAATTCGAAATATCGGCACTGGACATTTGTTAAGGCTGCTGAAATTCTTTGTCAGATTACTTTCTGTATACTGATATTGTTGGTTAAGGCACTTGCTTTCACTGCTCCGGTCCTTGGTTCGAATCCCGGCAGGTGCAGAAATTTTGAGAGTTGTGTTTGATCATATGAGCAACGCCAGGCCACTCCGTGGTTCGGATTCCACGTTAAACTGTAGGTCCCAGAGGAAAGGAACTGGCCGTCCTACCTCTGACACAATGGCTTAGTATGCCTCCTTCGGGAGGATCCAACCAACCTTCGGGTTGTGGACTAAGTTAAGTTTTTTTATATTGATATTAACATTGAGTGGCTACAAAATCCATTCCTGGAATAGGAATCACTCATAGATCTTCAGGGTTTCCCCACATTAAAACACACATTTGGGTCTGTGTCACTGAATGAGTTTTGGGTGAGTGAATACCGTGAAGTTGCGAAAAAATCTATCTTAAAATTTCTCCCTTCTGTCACAACGATGTTGCTAAGATATATACACACAACTGACAGACATATGCTGAACTTTAAAACAATTATTAACAAAATAGTGAAGCAATTTCATTCTTCACATTAATTTTGTTTTAAATAATTCTAATAAAGGCTTTTGTTCCTGTTATTTTAAATTGTAATTTCTTTTATCTGTTATTATTTGAAGTTGGGCCCCATAAAATAAAACAGATTTGTTGAGTGTTCCACAGCCTAAAAAGTTTAAGAACCACTGCTGTATTCTAAAAAAAAAAAAAAAAAAAAAAAAAAAAAAAAAAAAAAAAAAGTATGGTGTTAAATTAGGTAACAGAGCATCCTAACTATTTTAGCATTTTTTCCGATATACTGATGTACAATAGTTATGATCATTCAACATGAGATTTATGAGCAGTAAAATATCCTGCTGACGCTACACACTGAGTGTGTCTGATGAAGATATCTACCATACCAAAAGGCAATTCTTTTTAAAAGTTTGTGTAAAAGTGGTACACACCACTGATGAATAGATCAAGTATTTCAGTTAAAGCAATGGCAAATTATACATTGATGTTTTGTGTTTTTTTTTTATGTTTTACTCATGTCACAAGTCGGTCAATAAGGACTCTTGAGGCTGCATAAATAAATTAATGCACTGATTTAACAGACTATGTCATCTAAAAAATATCCCAACATACTGAGAAAATTCACCATTTTATAAAATGCATTTATAACAATTTTAAACAGTAAAAAAATAATAATAAAATATATATAAAAAGTAAGTTTCTTGATGGTTGTGCACTGCTCAAATTAATGTCCAGTACACACACAAAAAAGTAAAGGGACACTTAAATTCATGCAAGACATGTTTGTTGGATCAGGTGGACTTGCAATATGAGCAAAGATGTCCTAAATTGATGAAGTTTGATAGTTTCAGTTCGTGAGAATGGAGGATGCTGGTACAAAGGGATGTGAAGTTAACAGAGAGTATGATGTAATAAAAAGGCAAGGTATGGATAGTGTGGAGATACTGGTCCACAAGAGCATTAAACCATAAGAGCCCATTCTTAGAAAGACAAAGCATAAGAATCTGGAGGACAGAATTGAAATATCCAACATGTCTCGAGCACCACATATACCTGATACTTCAACCAGAGATGAATAGAAACCACCTCTCATCAAATATCTTGCACCACACACCAACAAAAATACATTAACCAAAGAATCGTTACTGTTTTTATGTAAATTATGATCAGTAAAATCAGATTAAGTTCTAACTTCCTGTTAAATAACGGAAAAAAAATGCACAAATTCAATTAAGAATAGGAAAATAAATCCAAAGCAAAGGCAGGAATGGTATGGCATCAACTATTTCTGATATGTAACTTAGTGGTGGTCATGAGAATGGAATGCTGCACTGGAATCTAAGATTCCCATATTCTGCACAATATGGCAACACTATGTACTGCATGTTATTTGCAGAAAAATCAATGCATATCAACTCCAGCCATTAAAGCTTGGAGGACTATGTATCATCAGACATGTCAAAATTTCAATTAGTTCTTCCCCATAAATCACACCCTACAGCCTCGTACTAAGACTGTAAAAAAATTATGGAATTATACTAGAGCACAGCAAATAATGGGCTCTGTATTTTAATTAAAATTATGGATGGTTACATTAACCCATTTTTTGTTTTTATTTCCATGAATAAAGCCAAAAATAAAGTTTTTAATTTATATTAATCTTGAAACCATGACTTTAAGAGGCCACATCAGTTAAAAAATGAACACTGATAATGATTTCCATTGTTATTATACTTTGTACCCTTCACACTGTGGTTTACAGATGACAAAGAGCTGGTGACTGGCGAAGTCATCAAACATTATTAATACTTTGAGGTTGCGCAAACAAGTCATATGGGCACTATTTTGGTAAAAATCATTTTTCAGCCAGAATCATAGAAATTATTTTCACAAGTTCCCAGGTTGATTTGTTTACAGAGTAGACAGATTGCCTGTTTCAATCAGCTTTTCCAGGAAGACTAACTACTACAGCCATTCGCCATGTGATATTCTTAATGTGACCATTAATTGCAATTCTAATTCACAAATAAAATAGTCCCCCTAACTTTTTCTACTACATATTATTCTTAAATATATTTAGCCTACCGTTTGTGCTGGACAGCATGACCTTTGTTGTTTATGTCAAGGCTACATCTCAGTTCCATTACTTTGGTCAAGTCATCCAGTAATCTCCACTGTTAGCTCATTAACATCATCTGATTGCTTCTCCTTGAATGCTGATGCAACATTCAAATTTTTTCCACACTTGCTTAAAACTGATTACGGTCTGTTGGGTTTGAAGAAAGGCTGCGTACAGTGCAGTATTGTGGCATCTGGTCACCAGCACCACCCAGGCAGGATCCTACTCAAAGTGATCAAGGCAGTTCCTTGCGAAAAGATAATAACTTAACTGGAAAACATTTTAAGTAAGAACCTGATGCATGTGTACATGAGTGCAGCAGGAACAGATTTTGCAAGCTAAATAATGGTCTACCACAAGGCTCAGTTGTCTTCACTATACTCTTTAACTTATACACTCATGACCAGCCAGGCACTGTTACTTGCAAGTTCATATATGCTGATGATATAAACCTCAACCTCAGCAAAAAACAAATGAACAGTATACCTGGGAGTAACATTATACAAGTCCCTCGCCTATAAAAAGTACCTTCAGGATACTGCTGCTAAGCTTAAAAGTTGCAACAATCTACTTCAGCGGTTAGCTGAAACTTCATGGGGAGCTGATTAGAATACATAAAGAACAGCAGCATTGGCCTTGGTTTATTCCACAGATGAATACTGCTCTAGTTTGTGGCTCAATAGCTGTCACATCCAGGTGGCAGACATTCAGCTTTGCCCAACCAACCACATCATAACTGGCATGTTCCTATCTACATCTGTCCAGTGGCGGCCGGTACTCAGCAACATACGACCATCTCAAATCAGAAGGCAAAGGTTCTTACCCAACTATGGTCAAGAATCCTGAACAATGAGACACTTCTCATTCACAGATATATTTGGCAACACAAAACACAGTTGAAGTCGCACTGTCCTGCCTGGAAAACTGCTGTTAGTTTAACATCCAATTCTTTCAGTCCTACTTATAGCTGGATAGCAGAATGCTCATCAACACCACAGGGCTTCATGCAAAATAGTAATCCCCTGTTTAAAACTTTCTGGATTCAACCTGCCGTGGCCTATTTGGAGTAAATTAAATCATATTAGATATGGCACAGGCAGAACTGCTTCCACTCTCCACACCTGGGGATAGGCAAATTCACCATACTGCAACTGTGGTGAGGTCATACAAACTGTGTAGCACATTGTGCAGGACTGCCCACTCCGTGCTTTCCTAGGAACTCTTAAAAATTTTAAATTCGGTAATGCCAGAGGCAGTAGCCTGGAAGAAGCATCTTGAGGTCAAGTTACAGAGGTCATGGCTGATGATGCTGTCGTAACAGCCTTTTCACCTCGCAGCTGAGGGAATTATCAGCTCAACTATACATATATTAAAATTACAATATAATTGTTGTTTGAATTGCATTTTATAAGGTTCTGTAGGTATCATGTACCATCAAACGCACAATAATTATTTTTTTTTTGCTTGATTGTATAATATACATACAAGCCAAATATTAACAACAGGATATAACATCGTTTTACCCCCCTCTTCAAACTATGTTTGTTTCTTCAGATTTTCTTGATTTAGATAGTCATTGTACGATTGTTATACAGATTGTAATCTAATATCCTATACTGACATTTTAGACTTGAGTACTTAAACAGTTTGAATATCTTCTATCATCTAACATTAACAAAAGCTTTTGCAAGTCCTTGTTTTTCTTAATCTGGCCTTCCAATACAGTCATAAGCCCATGACTGCAACTGTTGTGTAATATTTTATCTGAAACCCTAAATAGAACCTCATCTATTTTGCAATGTCATTCCAATTCTGCTACATTTTATCCTAATGAATACTTGTTAACAAACAGATGTTAGCAGGTCTGAGGGAATGGAATCAGATCCTATTGTCATAATCGAGTTTAGCTCTTTCGTTAAACAGAATCTCCTAAATCATCAGTAATTACATCTCTTTCCCTCACACTATGATCTAGACCAGGGATGGCCAACCCGCGGCAGGTCATTTTGTGGCCTGTGGAGCTGGATCATTAATTCATTACATACGTAAGCTTTGACTTCTACACTAAGCTAAGCTGATATTCAACCATCGCTCGATTGATCTTGCAGGGATGGACAGTGCGTGAGTACAGCCGAGCCTTATCACGGCTAATGTTCCTGTAACTTTTGGCGCGTTAGTGGTTCGCCTGATATTCTTGGGGCGCTTGTGTCGGTTATTGCAGTTAATGTTTCCACCCATAGATGGAATTACGCTCTTTGCTTTGATTGTTGTATTTGTTTTGAAATGCATTGTCTACATTCCATGTGTCTGCTGTACTGTTGTATTTGTGGCGTGGTGTTGTCGTGATTGACTTTTAAGAACTAGTTTCTGTTTTATAAAAGTCGAGTGTATGTAAGTATTACTATTGTTAAAAATACATGGTATTTGTGTTGTTGCATCTTTACAGAATATGTTCCCGTTATTATTATTTTTAAGCGTTGCGGTTTTAGTAGTTTCTGCAAAATACAAGCATGTGACTTTTATTCATTTCTTTTTCTAGTTCAATGAAATAATGACATAAACTAGTAAAGAAGTTGGTTCAAAGAAGCGAAAAGCTGCAGATGAATTGAGAAGTTTTCGGGATAAGTGGACAATTAGCTATTTATTTATTTATTTATTTATTGTAGAATTTAAAACAAAGCCCATATGCTCAATATGCAAAGAATCTGTTTCTGTATTGAAAGACTATAACATGAAATGGCAATATGAAACTAAACATGTAAATAAGTTTGATGAGTACCAAGGACAATTTCGATTACACCAGGTAAAGATGAGTGGTAGGGAAATTGTCACCCGAGTATGCGATCCATTGAAATTTAATTAAATATTATTATTATTAAAAAGAAAACTTTCTGCTCAGCAACAGATATTCACTAGCACTGTTGCAGAGTCAACATGCCACGTAAAAGCGAGCTACGCAATAGCTTCAATATTAGCCAAGAAATCGAAACCGTATTCAGGTGGTGAAATGGTGAGGGAATGTTTGGAAAGCATCGTTGAAATTGTGTGTCCAGAAAAGAAAAAGGAATTTTCAAAAATAACCCTCGCTTGTTAAACTATTACCAAACGTGTGGAAGACCTCGGGAAACATATTGAAGATAATTTGAAAAGCAGAGCGCCTGATTTCATATATTATTCTCTGGCATTGGATGAAAGTACAGATCTAACAGATACTGCCCAAGTAG
Organism: Vandiemenella viatica; assembly: GCA_031002005.1. Classification (NCBI taxonomy): domain Eukaryota; kingdom Metazoa; phylum Arthropoda; class Insecta; order Orthoptera; family Morabidae; genus Vandiemenella; species Vandiemenella viatica. Next base: position 111,069,723 of record JARYHS010008074.1, read on the forward strand.
CGATTTTCGTAAGAGATGTTGATATCCAGTTAAACAAAACAGAAGAATTAGCGGCTCTATATCCACTTAAGAACACTACAACTGTACGCGATTTGTTAGAGTCAGTTTCAGCAACATTAAATCGGTTTTCGTGAAAACTTCACAACTTATCTGGCGTGACGACAGATGGAGCTCCAGCAATGGTTGGGAAACATGAAGGTTTAGTAAAACTGATTGAAAATGAAGCTTGCAAACTTGATAATACCTCATTGTTAAATTTTCATTGCATTATTCATCAAGAGAATTTTTGTGCCAAGTCTTTAAAAATGGATTATGTCATGAGCGTGGTTATCAAAATAGTGAACTTCATTAGATCGAAGGGGTTGAACCACCGTCAATTCCAAGAATTCCTCAAGCATTTGGATTCTGACTATAATGACCTTACACTTTATACTGAAATAAGTTAGGGCGCTAATGACCCCGCTGTCGATGCGCCCTAAAACAACAACAACAACAACTGCAATAAGATGGTTGTCCCGTGCAAAAATGTTAAAAAAATGGTTTGATTTGAAGGAAGAGATACAATCATCCTATGCCATAAATTTGAAAAGTATCCAAGAGTTTGAAGATGTGGGTTGGGTTTGTGACTTCGCATTTCTAGTCGACGTAACTAGCCATTTAAATAACCTGAACATTCATATGCAATGCAAGACTAATTGGCTAATAATATGTTAGATGTTCTTGCCGCGTTTCAAATGAAACTTGGGCTTTGGGAACAACAGTTGAAAAATAAAAATTTAACTAATTTTTCCAAGCTATCATTGCAAGCAGACGTGACACAGGCATTGGCGATTAAGTACAGTTCATTAATATCAAACTTGAAACTTGATTTCAAAAATATCATATTCTTTTATCTGCGTTTTCAACGCCATTCTCCGTTGATATAAATTCATTGCCAAGAAATTTGCAAATGGAATATTGTGAATTGTAGTGTGACGCACAGCTTAAGGAGAAATTCCACCAGGTTGGTTTGGAAGAATATCTGGACAAGGAGAAATATCCTGCATTTTACAAACATGCTTTGCGGATGATTTCGCTCTATGGAAACACTTGTGTGTGAACAGCTTTTCAGCCGGATGAACAGTATCAAGTCACAACACAGAACACGAATCACTAATGTTCATTTGGAGAACTTTATGCATGTAGTCACAACTTTTTTCGTTATCAATATTGATGTCAACACATTCTATGGAAATACATTTTTTCAAAAATGACACATCTACTGTCTAAACTTTTTCCTTCTTCACAATTTCCTTACAGCCATTAGTTTTTTGTTTTCTTGTTCATTCCTCTTCAAACATTTATCTGCTGATGTCTTCTTGCTTCATTAAGCTATTTTATACCTTCTCATCTCACCAATCAGTTGTATTATTTCTTTTGTAATCCAAATTTTACAATCACCTTTCTTACATCCAGTGTTTGGTTATTTCAATCTTCAATAAAAATCAGTTTTCCTTTACAACTGCTCCATTGATACTTCATAAGTGATCACAGACTATTTAACCAATTGAATATGATTTACAGTCCACAACTTGGTTTCTGAATTACTGCTTGAGCATGATACAATCTAATTATCTACTTGTTTTCATTTGTACTTTATTCGTGTAACATTCTTATGCAACTCCTATGCTATGACTAGTTTGTATTTTTCCCAAAATCCCAACAGCATATCACCTTCTCCTAGACCAAAATTACCTCTAATGCATTCTTCTTATTTTTCCACCATTAGTGTATTACATTTACCAATGATTAACAGATTTTCACATAGTGTTAGCTCCTTAATTACAAAATGTATTTTCTCTACATCATAATTGTCTTCTGCCAAAGTTTACACAAAACTTGCAATAACATACCTGGGTCGAGTTTAGTTTCGGTGGCCAAAATAATTCTGCCACTAAATTGTTCATAATAGCTCACCTCTTCCAATTACTTCTTTGTAATAAACTCCATTTTACTAAATAAGTATTCAAGATTCTGTATCAACCAGGCCAGCTAAACCACACATCCTTCCATTCAACCTCACAACTTTTGAGAAGATATATGTTACCAGTAAAACTTTACAGTGACTAACCAGACCAGTAAATCAGAATCCAAAATTCCATGCTACAACATGTAGTATGTGCATTTCTAATAACTATACCCCATTTGACTGACTAAATAATTCCACTCATTCACTGTATGGTAAACAGCATGTGTTAAAAGAATATCTCTACCAAGGCTTTAAGGCTCGTTCAGATCATTAGAGGTTGTATAAGAATAGGAAGGAATTCTGGCATCGTTGTTTGAAGAAACCATCCTGACATTTACCCAAAGTAATTTCGGTAAAGCAGGGAAAGGCTAGACTGGGGATGGAGCCCACTTCCTTCCCGCAATGTTATCACTGATCATCCAGGTTCAGTACATGGTTAGAAATAGCTGATATTGACACTTCAAAACCAACTGTGATATAATAAGTGGTATAAATCTTAAAGCAACAGTTACATATTTAAATTGTGTTTGCGCATGATTGGTGAAGGTAATGATATTGTCAATGAATAATGCCCAAGTAAATACATTCCCACAAAATCTAAATTTTTGCATCCAGATATTGAATACTTACAATTGTTTCTTCACCAGCCAGTTTTCAAGTACTTTAGTCAAATAATGTAAACATTTCACTTTTCTTTCCAAAAGAAGATATTATATAAAAACAGTGCACGCCCTAAGCTAATGAGACAAAATAAATTAACAGTGTACTTCTCATTTGATGTAGTAACAGTCACAACAGAAAATAAATTGGTGTAGTTATACAAGAATGAAAAGTTATTTAAATCCTCCTGTCCCAGAAACAGACCAAATAGCTTTGTCTTCAAGCATTTCAAATATGGCTCCATTAAAAATAATCTCAGCTTATCTACATTTGAACAATTTACTGATAACTTAAAAATGGCATTATTTTAAGCATCAAACAGACCATTTGGTTTCTTGTGTGCGTGCACACTAATCGTTACCCAATGACTGGCTAGGTTATGGGAGAAATGGTGGGAGAGCGGCTAAGGAGAAGACTATCGATATGCAATGTTTGACATAATATATTGCAGGCGATGGTAAAATGAATATAAATAGTGACAGTACCTATTACTGATGGAAAAAATTAATACTAGCTAAGATACATAAGTAGAGAAAAATATTAATTAAATTAAAAAGTGATGGGTTAAGAGATATGTAAGTAGAAAAAAATATTAATTAAATTAAAAAGTGATGGGTTAATGGGTAAGGATTTTATCGGTAATAAGGCCAGGGGGGTGTCTGGTACCCAGGATATTCTGGTATGCTAGTTCCTGTCTCTGGAGTTCTGATGCAGTGGTGCTACCAGGGAAAACTCTGATTGCTCTCACAGTATACCAGCAATTGAGATTGTTGGAATAATGGCTACTGGCACGTTCTGGTATTGAAAGGTACAAGTTGTGGGTGTGGGCTGTTTGTCTGTGAACATTCATTGTAACCGAGAGTTGTTGTGTGGTGAGACCTATGTAGGAACTAGTGGAGTGGCAGCAAGTTAGTTGGTATATGATGTGAGTTATTGAACATGTGGCATGTCCAATGATGGGGAAAGTTTCCCCTGTGGTAGGATTGGAATATGTAGTGGTGGGTGGAAGCATGCTGCAGGATTTACAGCGAGGTCTATTTCATGGAAAAAATCCATATGACGTTTTTGGAGAGTCTGATGGAGGGTATTTGTGGACTAAGATGTTCTTAAGATTGGGTGGTCTGCTGAAACATAAACAGGACACAGTGGATAGAATTTTTGGCAGAAGAATGCACATTTCTGGAAAGGAGCGAAGGAAGTCATACCCCTGTTGCAAGGTATGGATGATGGACTCGAGGTCAGGAGAGAACTGGGTGACAAAGGTAGGGCTATGGTTGGTTTTGTAGGTGACAAGCGAGAATGATTACGAGGAGGGCAAGAGATTGCACGGAAGATCTGTTTATGTACGAGATCCGTGGAGTAACAACGAGTAATAAGGGCTTGGAATAGGTTCAGGGAGTGTTTGCGCAGCAAATGAGCATCAGAACAAATGTGACTTCCACAGATGGCAAGGCTGTATGGGAGGCAATGTTTGGTATTGATTGCATGGTAGCTATTAAAGTCCTGTGATCAAACCTGCCATTCCAAATGATAAGAAAACAATTCCCAATAGAAGTAACCTTCATTATGAGCAATAGATCAGACACTTCAAAATGCAGGATAGTATTTATCAGAAGCTGTTTTTTCTTCTTCAAATAGACACGAGTACGTGGCTTTTTCACTAGTTTGTAGATTCATTAATATTTATTTTTGTGTTAAACACACACACCGTCAAAAATTCAATGATAATCACATCATATGTGCTAACATTGTTTTCAAAGGAGTTTCGTAAAGTAAAGAGGATCGAAAAAAGGATATCTGACAAAGCAAATATTTTTTTAACCCTTTGCTACCGGCCATTGCAAATAAAGGGAAATTTATAATTTTATTTATATATTTGTATAAAGGTACTTGAAATTAAACACTCATTTTTTTTTCTTTTTTAACTCTAAGCCGGTAGTTATAAGTACCGTCAGGGACTTTGTGTATCACAGGATGTAGAGAAATAGCAACTGAAATCAATTATGTTCATATTGGTACGAAATGTTCGCCTAATGATATTCAACAAACCAATTCTATTTGCTCATTCAGACACAAAAAGACATTGCAGTAGAACATTTGGAATGATGTTTTGACTGTATCTTCTTCATACTACATAATTCACATCTTCATCTGATTTTTACTAATTAGGAACAGTGCATACCTCTATTTCCCAATATTACGTCTCTCATTGTGGAATAGTATGACTTGTGTTGTTTGAATGGATGAGGGCTTGGTGAAATATCTGTAGATGACCTTTTCTTCTTACCGATATCCTTCATAGTCATCATACCCTGTACAACGGATCTTCTGAAATTTTTTATAGACTTGTTTCAAATATCAGACCATTTATGTTATAGGCATTGACAAATACAACATCAAGAATTCCCAAAAACAATCTGCGCCATGATTTCGGTAATTTTTTGTCAGCACTGCACAACGCAATCAGCTGATCAGCAGTATCAACCCCACACATGAATGTATTGTAGTCCTTGACGACTCCTGAGCATGAAATTGTCGACTTCAATCCATCTTTTTCGTTGTATATAACCAGTGGTGTAACAACAGGGTAGCAGGGTGGGCAAAATGCCATGGGACCCACTGCCAGAGGGAGCCCCCAATGACCAGCCGGAGAAGCCCTCTAGCCCAAGATCCACCCACGTCGCCAGTCAAGCCTGAGAGAGGGCCCATCTGTTGAAATTGCCATGAACCCCAACCATTGTAGTTATGTAATTGTTATACCACTGTGTGTAACAGTAGTTTCCTTGCTGCCATGAAAATTTGATATTAAATGTATGACCTTTTTATCCTACCATTTCCAGTAGCCAATGGCTAGGTTTGAAAATCTGTGGTCTCAACCTCCTTTTTTTAGTTTGCTGTCGGCAAATAAGTTGTCACAAATGTTTTGTGGTTGGGCCTCATTGTCACACAACAAAAAGTTCTTTCAGTTTTTATAATAACGAAACAGATGAAAAATAATTATCATCTTAGTGGCTTCATTTTTGTTCAGTCAATTCTAAGACCGTTCTTTGACCATTGAGTAATCCAAAAACTTTGCAGTCATTTCTTAATTTTTGCCTTGATAAATTATAAACTTCTAAGAGAAGAGCTTCAATCGGAGCTCATTTCTTAAAAATATTAATTTGAAAATATTTAAAACAATGATAACACCAATTGATACTTGCTAAATCTATTGACCAATAATTTGTATAAAACTACCCAAAAATCCCTGACGGTACTTATAAGTCCTCATTGGTTTTTTCTCGATTATTTAATAAAGAAACTAGAAAAACATATTTTATAGGTAAAATACATATGGTTAAATGTTCAAAAAAAAGTAATAACAGAAATCGACACTTACCAAGTAAATTATCATCTAAAAATTCATTGTAATGTAGCACTTTTTACTCTGGTCAATATGCTGTCAAGACCCAACTTAGAAAATTAATTTTCCGGCAATTTCGTGCAGAATTTAAAAATAAATGTTGTCATTGTCTGACCTAATTGTACACCAATAAATCAGCAGCCTTAACAATGCAGTGGACACTGGTATTGTCAAATTATATGTTGGTAAACATAATGGTACTTATAAGTACCGTCAGGGAGGAAAGGGTTAAATATCTACCTTTTAAATGTTTTAGAATTAAACAAGTAGTATTCAATAACAACTTTTTACAGTAAAGGCGATATTAATTACTACTCTTCAAAATAAATAAATACTTGCATTTCCTTATTTCCATATCCATCGGTGACTGATCATGACACTATTAGCATGGTTCAGATAAAAACTATTTGTTTAAAGATATGAGTTCCTTGCTGTAAGCAAAGAGAACTAACATTAGTCGACTTACTGGTACCTGAAACGCCTACGAGATGGCGTTAGAGCCGTTTCTGAGATACCAAATACAATAATTGCTGATTTTTTGTACAATCACGTTTTTGCAGGGAAGACAACTATTTAGGTAAACTTAAAAACAAAATGTTATCTAAATATGAAATTTCATCCAAATCGTTAGAGCCATTTCCAAGGTCCCAAATATATATACATATATTTACAAGAATTGCTCATTTAAAAAGATAAGTGCAGGGTACTGTACTACAACATGTACCCATGAGTACAAAGTACACTGTTCAATTCTTCTGAGTGCCTGGGTTTAACCATAAAAACATCATCAAATGGGATTAGCATACAACTATGGTCGATGAAAAGCTAATTTTAGATTGTGGTTCATAGATGTTTTGAAGGGCTGTTACATCACTGTAAAGGAAATAGCATTAAAATACAACCTTACCTAGAGTATTATTGTACCATTCGCGATCTGTATTGCAAAGACTTGATTAATAATACAACGATGTGCATAGAAAAGGCATGTGATTTGTGATTGTTTGCCACAGATCTTACTAAAGTGTCACAAAATTGATATGGAGATTATCTGGTAGATAGATGACACTGATACCATATAATTTTATTAAGTAAATTAGAATAACTGTCAATTTCAAATTCAATTAAATACTTTTACTATCACAATTTGGAACAATTAGGTAACTTCTTAAATGGACTGTTGTAATATGTCATCACAGGGGAGGAAGGTGCCTATATGAATTTTCTCTTTTCTTAAACCATTCGGGATTGTATTTTGTTGTTGTTGTTGTCGTCGTCATTGTGGCTTTTGGAGCACGTCAACAGGGAGGTCATTAGCACCCCAATAATGATCGACTTAAATCGTGGCTTAGAAATTATCTAAATAAGTGTCTGTATGGTCGACTGTAAAAGCGTCAGCTAGACAGCAAAATAAAATAAATCACAAAATCGGTGTCACTGTAAAGGGGCCACTGGGACCTAAAACTTTACAAAATATGGTTGGATGTAAAGGGGCCAACCAGGCTAAAAAAAAAAAATTAAAAGTAAAAAAACTTAACGTCTCGCTGGCTGTATAGTGGCCAACAAGATGAAAATTTCAACATTATAAAAAATAAAACACAGCACAAGGACAGGTGCTGTAAAGGGGCCACCCATCGATCTTAAAATTCGATTGATCTGCCTAGAATTTTAGGCACTAGACCAGCCAATGCATAAAATTTTAAAACACTGGCCACGTTGCTGAACTCATTAATTCAAATAAGGGTCAGATTGTTGGCCAGGCGGGGAAGAAAACAACGTATCAGACGGCAGTGACCTATCGGAGGCGAGTAAGGTGAACCTTATCCCTCCTCGACCACTGGAAGGAGCTGCTCCACGGCTGAATGGTTGATTTGACCAGCCAGAGCCTCTTTAAAAGCCACAGAGGAGATTTACTCCAACCCTGGTGATAAAAAGCGCAAACCCATATTCCTCTAAAATATCCCTTGTACGGTAGCTGAACGGTTTGGTTGCGCTTTGGCAGTTGGTGTAAAGCCGTTCAAAGTTAGGATCAATAACTACGTCATACCCGGGACTTCCAGAAGTTGCAGCAATATGTATATACTGTCACACCATGAGAACAGGACGGCGGATGGAAAGCGGTGGCTCGCCAGACTCAGCACAAATGCCGGAAATCGGGCTGGTGCGGTAGGCACCAGTGGCGAGACGAATTCCTGCATGGTGGACACTATCTACTATATGTAGATAACTGTCCTGTGCCAAACAATATATAATACAACATACTCCAACTGCAACTGTACAAGCACGTTATTGGCATAAATAATTTTTATTGGCATTATTGACTGCTCCTGCCATGGTCAAGGTTGCAGACGCATTGCTACCAACGTACGCAGTCTTAGATTTTACGACCTTAACGGCTTTTGGACCGCATTTGCACTGACATGAGCATGATGTGCTTGTGTTCATGTCTGCAACGGACATGTGAGTAGCAACACTTCCTGATGAGAGCTGAAGCCATATTAGCAAAATTAGTTCCAAAAATGGGAGCAGCAAGCAACTTGGCCTTTTTCTTAGCTTCCCCATAAGGAATCCGCTCTTTGGTCTTCAGCTCCTGTATCTTGCACTCTTCAAGATAACACTTGACACGCCCTATGCCAGGCCAAGTGCGATCTGGAGCAGATGATGAACACCTGTGGTAGCATACAACTGACACCCGCTCATGTGCCCCCTTGCCGCACTTACCACAGGTGGGGCTGTGTTTACATGATGCTGTCGTATCTCTGAAGCGCTGAAACGAAAAAACAGCACATCAGGTCCTGAACATATGGGCAGGCATTCAGGTTTAGATATCCAGCCTTGATATTCTTGGGCAACACCTGTGTGTCAAATATCAGGACGAATGTGGCAGTCTGTTCAATACTGCCAGTTACCCTTCGTGTTATCTGATGTACCTCGACCACTTTCTGACCTTTCCACTTCTTAATGAGTTCCTTGGTCCCTACATCAATAATATCACTGCAGGTGACAACACCTTTGCTGCTATTCAGGGATTTGTGGAGTTCACACTTAATTTCAAACTCCCTGAGCTTCTCGCAGTTAAGGAGCTGGGTAGCCTGTCTACCGATTGTTATTTCCAGCAGCAGTGTCCCATTCTTCAGCTTTTTTTTTTTTTTTTACAGAGTCCCTACTAATCCTTCTGAAACCTTTGAAATGTAAAATGGGGATACTTTTTTTAAAAAAGTTCCTACTATTCTTTCCATTTAATTTCATCCGTAATTCAATGTATTCATGTGACTGTATTGATCAGACAAAAGGTAGAATGGAAAACAGCCTTCAGTTATTAGAATACAAATTTTATTGTATTACACAATGCATTTCGCACCCTGTGGATCCATCTTCAGGAGTCTATGGTATTTAAATGAAATGTAAATGTCATAGGTATTTACATTGAATGTAAATACCATAGACACCTGAAGATGGATCCACAGGGTCCGACATGCATTGCGTAATACAATAAAATTTGTATTCTAGTTACTGAAGGCTGTTTTTCATTCTACCTTTTGTCTATTCTTTCCATGATTATGAAAGCGTCTGCAAGCAAACAAACTTTCCCGTTACTTTCAATTTTATCCTCTGAAGCAGGAGGGCTACAAACCCTTACCAGTTTCTTTGAATTAAGGGGGGTGGATTACACTGCAGCACACCCAATCCACAGGTAGTATTGTTGTTTTTTTTTGTTTTTTTTTTTTAATTGATTGACTCAATTTTTGGTCCCACGAGTTAAGGAGTAAACATCTGGTGGCACGTACCTCCATTGCAGATCCACAGGACTAATGCAACAGGGGTGCACAGGTGTCCCTGAGGTTGCACGCTAGCAAGTGATTGATTGTCCTCTCATCCATTCACCTCCTCGGCATGTGTCAAACCTTGAAATTGAGGGGATTTTTTAAATAGAGATTCGTTCCGTCCTCACAATCGGGGCGAAAAAGCCAAGATCCCCATTCTGCTAGTCACACAATGGTCCACCATCATGCACTACGATGGTCGTTGCAGCATACAAGGAGTTTACGGTGTGAGAAACTCACAAATTTCCAGCTCAGGCACCGTGGATTCGCCAAACCCGTACCTGCCACTAGCGTACAAGACCCCTGCAGGCTTAGGAATTAGAATGCACAGAACAGAGATTAGTTGTGAGGCAAAACACCGTTTTCCACCTACAGTTTTCTGTGAATTGCAGAGTACAGATGTCCATGTAGACAGTGTTTAACATTTCTATGCTCAATATAAAATTCAATCTCTGTCTCACATCCAGTGTTTTCTTCGTTATATAAATCAGAGAATATATAAACAAATAGTTGATAATCGTTTTCTATAGGCTACTGACATCCCAATGCCCAAGCAATGTGGACCATTAACAATAGCCAGGTACAAAAAGCCTTGTCATCACAAAAAGAGATTTTTTTCACACTGAAATAGATATGTTACCCACAGCTAGAAGAAAATTAACCTGTTTTATTTTCTTTGCAAGAATTCCTGTAGTCTACAAGAGGAGCCTAATCATACATACCACAATCTTCAACAAAAAATAAATATATCTGCAACGAAATTCTGGACAAATTCTATAAAGGTTTAAAGCTCACATCACACACATAAAAATACCAGGGATGGAAGTTATGTTAGGAAGAGAAAATGGCGATGTGGTGAAAACATACACAGATTCAGTAGCTTAATGGTAAATTTCTTGAAGACATACACATTCTTATTTTTGTTCCAATTCTTTAACCTAATATCAGATTTTTAAGGCAATAAAGTGGAGATGAAATATACTTACCATCCATGTCAGTTGGCGCAGACCCTCTGGCAACCGAACTGAGAGTGACGGAGAAACCTGGTGGGGGGTGTGTTGCCACTCCTGGAGGTTTGAATCCTGGAGGTGGTGGAAGACCTGCAGTGGATGCACCACTTGAAGGAATGATGGGAGTGGAAGCAGGAGATGTGGTGGCTGTGTTAAGCCCAGTTATAAGCAACTGTGACCTTTTGCGCTCTACTGGTGCTGTATGTCCAACACTGCTGTTAACATTAGTGCCACCACCACCACCACCACCGTCATCTACCTGTCGCTGGCTGGATGGCTGACCAGGCCTTGGGCTCGAAGAACTCTCAACAGACTGGTTTGTATTAACAGAAACCACAGATCCACCTTTAGCTTTCTTCTTCTTGGATTTTACTTTAACAGAGCCAAGTGAAACTGCTGCAGCTGGGGATTCCACTGCTTGAGTCTGCCAAGGTGATGGCATAGGAATTAACAGAGAGGATGCTTTCTTAGATGGCACTGGAGCAGAAGCTGACGACCGGCAGCCAAGGGCAGGAAAATCATCACCAGAGGGTTTCCCACTGCGGCGTGAAGTAGACAAACGCGTTGTCAGGCCACCATCTGGACGTCTGTTGACACTGATGGACACATTTGAAGATGACGACTGGCGTTCATGGTTGCCATTAACACTCACACGCACAGTGTTCCGGCCAGAGGGACCAACAGCCCCATCAAGAGCAGGAAAGTCATCAGCAGTGAGAGAGGATGGGGGACGATACCCTCGGCATGATGGTCCAGATGTTGTCAGTGGCAATGGGCGTACTGCTGCAGCAGTTGCTCCTCCAAGTGCAGGAAAGTCATCACTGGCAGGTGGTGGTGGTGGTGGTGGTGGTAGAGATGGTGTATGCTGCTCTGCCGATGCTGTAGCCACCTCTTCTTCAGGCGAGTATTCCAGGTGGCGACCTCCACCTCCAGTACGACCTCCATGTCCACCGCCACGTCTGGGTCCTCCCGGCCTAGGGGCTAAAGTGAACTCAAGCTCAAGTGTACGAGCTTGTTTGAGTGCAGCACGGCCCATGCTACGGCCATGCACCGATGCCCGATGTGCTACAAAAAAAAAAGAGCTATTATAAGCAAAGGGATTATATCTACAACAGAATTAAGGATTGTCATTAATATATTTTTATTTTTGATTTTATATTTTTCAATGTATCTACAATGTCATAGTTTTTGTTTATAACCTGGAAACTTTAAATTTTAATTTATACTGTTATGTGGTCATATAGGCTACTGGTTTCAAAGATGGTCTACAAATTTCCAAACAATCATCACAACCATCTTTGTTATCTATTTTCGTGAAGTAATGCAACGATTCATACAAGTATAGTTTCTACATGTGAAATAGTAACTATGTAACCACCTGATTAATGCCACATTAAATCATCATGCACCCCCGCCCCCCTACACAAACAATAACACTGCAATACATTGGTATAAAATAGATCAGAGTAAAGATGTAGTTTAAACAAGGTCATTGGTGTCAGGAGTGGATAAGGAATGTGAAGGAATTTGGTCATGGCCTTTTGAAAGAGCATTCACCTGGAGTGATTATGAGAAACAATGGAAAACTGAAATCAGGATAGTCAAATGTGGATTTAAACGTGCATCTTCCTGACTCCCAGGCTTGATCAAACAGAATTTTTTTTTTATTATTTATTCCCTATCGACTTCCTACCAGTCGCTGAGTGTGGGCTAAAATAATCATTGTTGTAATTTGCCCATTCATCTAAGCTGAAAGCCACAATAATAGTGGTAAATTCAATGGGACTAAGATTTGAATGTGTGGCCAGCATATCTTCTTCTGTTAAATAAAACACTTTAACACAATTGGCCATACAGCTAGGTCAATAAATATCTGTGTTAGGTTTTGCTGTTGAAAGTGTACATGCAGTCGGTTTGATTCCAGAGACAAAATTCCGAGCTTTCTCATGGACTGCAAAGAAAAAACATGCAGCCAGATTTCACAAAACTAAAATATCAAACATACATAGTGACTTTGAAAAAGGAATGTAACAAATCCAATAGAGGATTTTCATCTGTAGAGAACTAATTTTGTCATTTGAATTCCCATATGACTTAACCTGAACTATCAAGATTAAACCACAGATACCATTATATAACCTAAGAGAAGGTAGCGAGTATTGCCATATACGAGGGCGGTCTGATAAGTACTTAGCCTACAAAAGAAAAAACGAAAATTTTGGAAAATTGGCGATTTATTTCTCAACAGTCTCCTTTCTGCTCGATATACAGTGATGCTCCAACTTCTTTAATCCACTTGAAAAATAAGTTTTCTGGAGATCTGCAAAGTAGGCCTCCGTGGCGGTGATAACCTCCTCATGCGACTCCAATTTCTGCCCGGCGAGTGTCTTCTTCAATTTTGGAAACGGAAAGAGGTTGCACAGAGCCAAATCTGGAGATTATGGCAGCAGTTCGTAGCCCAATTCGACCAATTTGGCTGTGGCGATGGCGGAGGTGTGAGCCGGTGCGTTGTCATGGTGGAACAGCACTTTTTCTTCGCCAGGTGGGGCCATTTTTCCTGCAATTCGGCGTCGAATTGGCCTAATAATTCGGCTTAGTAAAGCCCTGTGATCGTTTTACCCTTCTCCAGGTAGTCGTTGTAGATCACACCTTGTGAATCCCAGAAAATGGTGGCCATCACCTTTCCGGCCAATGAGACAGTCTTCGCCGTTTTCGCAGCACGTTCGACGGGTAAAGTACACTGTTTTTACTGTTCCTTGGTCTCTGGTGTGTACCAGTGGATCCATGTTTCGTCGATGGTCACATAACGACGCATAAACTCCTTTGGATTGTGCTTAAATACCATCAAACACTGCTGTGAAATGGTCTCATGGTTGCGCTTGTTGTCCGGAGTGAGCAAACGCGGCACCCATCGCGTTGATAGCTTTCTCATGCCCAAAATTTCATGCAAGATATGACCCATGCAGTCTTTTGTGATGACTACTGTCCCAGCAATCTCGCGCACCTTCAATCGGCGGTCTGCCAATACGAGATCGTGGATTTTTGTCACGTTATTCTCCATGGTAACCGTTTTCGGGGCACCTGGACATGGCTCATCAAAAACCTATGTGCAACCACATTGAAACTAGTTAAACCAATTTTTGACAGTCGCCATCAAAGGCGAAGAGTGACCGTACACAGCATCCAAGCGCTCTTTGATTTTGCTGTGTGATTTTCCTTCCAAAAACAAGAATCGAATCTCCGACCGATATTGCTCTTTTTCCATTTTTCTAAAATTCCGTACACACTAACTTTCACAAAACTATGAGTCCGATTTGGCTGAGAACCTCATGAGATATGTAGTAACATGTTATTCTTGTCATACAGTATAGAGAGTTACTTTTATGCAGAAGTGGAGGCAATGCCACCATTCGCCTGAATAATTAGTCAAACTTGTCATCAAGATGTCCAACATGTCTGGTAGTTCCTTAACAGAGAGCAACAATTCTAATGAGATGATAATGAGTCTCTTGCTATCATCTGAACAATCAGTAAAAGGGGAGATCTGAAATATTAGTGAATTCTGAGTAGGGATTGCAATCCAGAAAAGTGGGACACTGCACAAATTTACAAGCATCAGCAATTAGTAAAATAGAGCAAAAACGTGAGTCAATGTGGATGAATTTGCCTCCCCATCGTCTCTTTCTCGTCCAGCTCAGGCTCGAACCACTGCATTTCTCGGCCTGACCATACCATTTCAGTTGGCATTTGAGTTGTGCATGTTTTTCTGTTGCCCATTGTAACTTGTAAGTTAGAAAATTCATTTTTATATGGAAAGGAAAGCTAAATTATACCCATTACTCACCAAAGTTGAAAGGTGGAGAACAAAAAATATAGTCCACAAAAAATTATAACATTTTTTAATAAAATAGAAATGTGACTGAGCTCACTCCCTCTGCCAGGGTACAGTAATACTGATCAATAATGTAAAAATAACATCTGACTATGAAACAGTGGAGCAAAAAAGTCACTGCCCATGTTTGTTACTGGCTGCACTTAAGTCTTTGCAAGAAACTTATTTTCACAGAAACATAAATGATGTATTATAACTCATAATTTATTAATTCTTAGGTAAATTAAAAACCATCATCAATATTAGAAATGAAAAACTCTATCTTTCATCATTAATAATACAGTACATGATGATGTTTGATAAATTACTTTTTCTGAGATTTTCTACAACTTCCAAGAGTGTAACGATACAGACATTTTTGGAACACTCAAATTACCATAACATTATTTTAGCAGTAATTATGGGACAGCGGTTGCATGAGAGCTTATTTCAACTCATTTATTCCATTCAAAGTTCTTTTAATAGGATGAGGACTGTTATCAACTTGGCACAGTTTCAGTTATTATCCGTAATTTAGTAAACCAAAAATGTTAAATTGTTTAGTTTCTGGTTTACACATTGTCAAGGTTCTCAAAAGTGTTTCTAAATTCTTCCATTAAGTTTCATAAGATGTGTCTGCTATGAAAACACGAGGTGTGTTCAAAGAGTAAAGGGAATTTTGAAATTTCGCGGGTTACATTAGTCCAATTTTTTTGTTGTGTTGGAAAACATGTCTTTAAAGTATCTATATATTTTGAGCCATACTGGATGTTTAGTCTCTTATCAGCTGTTAAAAGGATAACATGTTTTTTGATACAGACAGTGATTTTTCATTTGTTTAAATCATGGATCAGGGAATTTGCAATAAATTTTGTTATAAAAATGGAATTAAGTGCAACAAAGTTGTAGAAACGTTAAATATTGCTTTGGTGAATCTATTGTCAGTGAAGCAAGGGTTTACAAATGACATAAGCATTTTCAAGATGGCTGTGTAGATGTTGAAGATGACAAAGGAGTGTCCATAAATCACGTAGCTCTATTTTGGCCTCCTGTGAACCTCCACTTGCCCCCAAGGGGCTTTTGCCTCGAAACTGTCCCTCCCCCCATGTAGCTTTGTTCCCTATTGATTCCAGAAGATATTTTGTACTGTTTTCTCTTGTCAGACTATTGTAAAATACATATGGAGATGGTTAAATGACACAAATAAATATTCACATGCTGTTGTGTTTTCTGTACCTTATTTTAACTGTGACTTATTTTAATATGAACACGAAGCTAGGTGGCTTATCTTGGAACTGCCCACCTCCCTGATAACTCAGTGTAGCTTTCCAGACAACTCCTCTCCCACAGACAGAGCCAAACAGTTTATGGACGCTACTCAAGTGTACAGGTTGTCCTAGCACATCAATAACCAATGAAAATGTGGAAAAAGCGAATGAAATAACTATGAACAATCACCAAATCACAATTAGAGAAGTTGCTAATAATGTTGGCATATCATTTGGCTCATGCCATGAAATTTTTTCATCTGTTTTGGGTATGAAACATGTTGCAGCAAAATTTGTACCAACAGTGTTAAGTTTTGAAGAAAAACATTGGCGAATAAAAGTTGCTCAGGAATCACAAAATGAGGTCAACAACATTGCAGAACTATTGAAATGTGTCATAACAGGTGGGGGATTATGGGTATGATGTCAAAACTAAGGCTCAATCATCCCAGTGGAGGCAATCCAGATTGCCAAGCAAAAAAAAAAAAAAAAAAAAAAAAAAAAAAAAAAAAAAAAAAAAAAGAAAAAAAAAAAAACAACAAGTTCGGTCAAACGTGAAGGTTATGCCCACTGTGTTCTTCGATTTTAATGGCATAGTGCACCACGAGTTCTTGCCACAAATGATCAATAAGGAAGCAGTCTGAAGAAAATGCCAAAATTTGTGACAAAACAATTCATGGCTTTTGTATCACGATAATGCACCTGCTCACACCTCATTGCTTGTTCATGAATTTTTGGCAAAAAAAAATAAAAAATACTGTAATAAGCCCTAGGCTCCATATTCACCAAATAAGCCCCCAGTGTGACTTTTTTCTGTTCCCAAAAATAAAGAGATTCTTGAAGGGTTGTCATTTCACAAGCACAGATGAGATTTAAAGTTCATTGGTGAAAGAGCTCAAAGTTATCCCAAAGATCGAGTTCCAGAAGTATTTTTGGGATTGGAAGAAGCGCTGGCATAAGTGTATAATCTTTAATGAGGACTATTTTGAAGGGGATAACATCAATCTAGTTAAATAATAAAAATTCTTTCCAAAAAAATGAAAATTCCCATTATTTTTTTAACACACCTTGTAGTTCACTTGAAGGAAAGTTTACTACAGAATATGAAAAACTCAAAACATTATGAGCAGCAAAAGCTAACATGTAGATAGCTAGAAAGATTCTTGTAACATTCTGAGGCAGGGCGTTAATTTATTAAATCAAGTGGCAGTTCAGAATCAAACACAAACACATGAAAAGATATATATAAAAAATTCTCGGGTTTCAAGCCGCATCAAAATTGAGCCGTCTGGCGATGTTTCAGAAGCTTGCACTGCTTCCATTGTCAAGCCCCGCTTAACATCTGACGCGGCTTGAAACCAGAGAAGTTTTTATATAGCATTGCCGCCGTGAGAACGTACATAGTCACATGAAAAGATAGTTAATCGGTTTCATGGCTACCATGGGCAGGCTTTCTTTTGTTTTTTACAGTGTTTGCAAGTAGATAACAATATAATTGTAAAGCATCTGTAACCAAACCACAAAAATCAAGTTACAAAGAAAACAGCAAGAGGTTAAGTTTGCTACAAGACTCAAGAACAAGCTGGGACTGATTAAACTGTAAGAGATGCT
This sequence comes from Vandiemenella viatica, assembly GCA_031002005.1. NCBI lineage: Eukaryota > Metazoa > Arthropoda > Insecta > Orthoptera > Morabidae > Vandiemenella > Vandiemenella viatica. Next base: position 111,087,375 of record JARYHS010008074.1, read on the forward strand.
GTTTTAACATCCACAAGAAAGATTTTTTCCCTTCGGCTTTATCTGTTGTTTATGCCAAGGTCATATGAAGTTGGAGAATAGGAGGAATGGAACAGGAAGGAATTTGTTAATGGCCATTTGCAGGTTCCATCCTGGCACTTGCCTGGAGTTATTTTGTGAAAGCATGGAAAACCGAAATCTGGATGGTTGGACGAGGATTTGAACCCATGCACTTCAGAATGGCAGGACCACACAAGAAAAAAGAAGATATTTGATCATTACCTACAAGGTTTAAAAGGAATATTCATAGATTGCATGTGTGAAAAAGTTTTGATGAATGTTTGAAGTATAAGGTTCATTAATCATACTAAAGAATTAATCACGAGAGTTTGACATAAGGACAAGTGTGATTACTAATTGTATAGAAAAGAATGTGACAGTTTTACGTGAAAGCTGATAATTTCCAAATGCCTAGTGTAAGCTCCAATACTAATGAGTCAACAGTAAGTAATGATGAATAATTTTGAGATTAATTATATACTGAGAAATCACAGGGTAAAATGAGAAGGTGGTGCCAAATGTAATGAGCCCACAAGTGCCAGAAAATAAGTGTAATAACTATGGCAGCCAAGGGCTTAGTACGTGTAATAATAATGATGATAAATTGAGTAATGATGAAGCAGAAAGTAATACAAGTTGTCAAAGTGAAGTAAGAGTTGAACATTATGATAGTAAATGTTCAGATGTACATGGTACTGTGAGAATCAATGTAAAAGAAAGATCAATTACTAATTATGACAGTGAAAATAGTTCAACTACTCTGATATTTGATTTAAATACTACAAGACTAGCAACTATGACAACAATTTAGTAACTTTTGAAACCAATAGTGACAACATTGAGCCTACTAAAGTTGGCCGTTCTGAACTTCAATTCGAAAATGGTTCAGGTACCAATAGTAAAAAAATCATAACACTTTGTAGGCTAACTGTCTCTGACGGCTATGGCGCAGACGCTTGTTATGTTACAACTTTCTCAACAGAAATTGATATTGTATCTAAAACAGAATTTCTTGAATTAATTAAGATTATTGTAGAAGTAATTTGTAGTGATTATTATTGTGTTACTTTTTTGGGAAAAGAAATTCACGCATCGTATGACCGTAAATGTGATTATACCTTGTTCACTTTCAAAAGGTGTGTCAAGGTCATGATCCTCTCGCCCTGCGCCTCACCTCACTATCCTCTCCCGTTTCTTTCCCCTCTGAGCAGATTACTGCCTACAGGCAGGCAGGAGGCATTGTCGTTTATCGCAGTATTGTCGTGTTCATAACACTACTTTGTTTAAAAACACTGTAAGTGAAATTGCATCAGATATCTGTTATATTAGGCTATAGCCAAAAAAATATTTTTTATGTGTATAATTTTTTTAAGATGCAAGAAAAGTCTTAAGAGAAAGTTAATACACTTTTTAAGAAACACAAAAAATGATAGCAGAGGCCTTTGGCGTATTGTTACAAACAATGCAGTGCGTATGTAGTAAAGCCAAACTGAGTGTTCCTGAGTCATCGTTTTCTTCTCCAAATAAAAACATTCACTACCGGAAAGATATCATTCGATGTTCCGTACTTGAATTTTATGACCGATGCGAACATCCTACCATAAGAAAATTGAGAGAGACACTGAAAGAAAAAATTAAATACACTGGAGGTGTCACTTCTCCACATGAATTACAAAAAACACTCTACTTCAGATACAGAAAATAAAATGACGGTACACGTTTTCGGGTGGAAAGAGCAGACATTATGCTTCATCGATGTCAAGGTCATTAGAGGCAGGATGAGACTTAGGACAAGGAATGGGAAGGAATTCGGAAATGGCCTTTTCGAAGGAAGCATTCTGGCAGTTGCGGGGAGTAATTTGGGGAAACCATGGAAAACCCAAATCTGGATACCCAGATGCCTCTTCGACCTATCACCTACCTTGACAAGACGTAGGTAAATCAAAATCACGCAAGGAAGTTTCTTTGTCAACACTCTAAACTAAATGGCGGCCTCAGCGTTCTGTAGGTAAAGGCTCTTGATTAATCATTTGTCATGCTGGGTCAACAACTCATGAATAAGTTGAAGGGACTGGTTTAGTGTTTCAATCCAAAAGCTCTGGCGACTATCACCTAGAAATCAGTAGCGAAGTGTTCAGAGAATGGTTTTCTAACTTGCTTAAGACTCTAGAAGAAGGATGTGTCCTCGTAATGGATAATGTAAGTTATCACTCAAACCTCAAAGAAAAAATCCAGTCACTATCGTTTTCATTTCAAAATTTATATGACGTGTTTCGATAATTAAATTCCACTGGGAAATACATCTCAAAATTGGATCTTGCGCAACTTTTAAAACTAAAAATAATGACTGGATGCAGTAAATTTTATTCACTGATATCATGTAAATAATTTTTATCTTTATTAACATATAAAATAGAATTTGGTAAATATGCAATTTATACGACACACGATTCACTAATTTCTCTCATGACAAATAATTAAAATGCTCAATTTTGCTAAAGAAAACATCACATTAGATGCAATATATTGTACCACATACAATCTGAGGATGTTTGCGCATGCGCGGCAACTGTTTTCCCTTCATCTGCAGGGGCTGGGGCAGCGGAGTGGGGATAGAGCTGAGTGACCTTGACCTATACCTCTTAAATGAACATACTATAACTGAAGTTGGGTTAACAATCGTATCGTAAACCGTAAGAGTGGTTATTGACATAAAATCAGCTGTTCTCTATATGCACATGTAAATTTGTTTTCTCTTGTTTTAAGGAGTTGATTAAATATGACAACTTGAAGGTAACAAAACTACCAGTTTTAAAAATGTACAGGAAAGTGAGAAAATGTAGATATTATCAAATTTTTTCTTAAAAAAAATATTGAGGAAAATCTAACGGTACAGTCATTTTCGGCCTACTCAAATCACATTACAATCATTTTCGCAAAAATTATGTAACAACAGTAGCACAAGACTTTATTTCAGTTGATTTAAATCACTCAAAGTTTTTGAAAAAGCTTCAAATCATTTCTTTTATCACTTTAAATAATTTCTTCGATCACTCTAAATTATTTGGTATTGTTTCAACTAGAGTTTGTAATTAGTGCATTGTTATTTAATACATTAACAATGTTAAATTTTTAGTATCTGATTTAAGCACTGTCATAGTTCTTGAATGTGCTTCTGGATTGTTCATAATAGAACTGTCAAAGTAACGAAGAATTCTGTACCCGTTTGTATTCATTACTAAACGAAGCAGTACCCGTTACTTTCAAATTGTTACTCGTTACTTTTGATACAGTCGAACACTAGCATGAAGCATCGCATCGAGTCACATTGTGTATGGGATAACTTCGTTACTATTGCATTGTTTCGTTACTTTTGATACAATTGAACACTAGCATGAAGCATCGCATCGAGTTGCGTCGCATACGGTACGACTTCGTTCATACTTGGTAAAGTTTAAGTAAATTTTTATTTATTAAAATAAGTTAAGTTGTTCATTTGGATAAAACTTAAAGTAATTTTAGCACATGGGTCTTACGGAAAACGTCAAAATGTGTACTTAATTTATGTATTGAATACTGTATACAAAAGAATAATCTAATTTCAAAACAAACACCTGTTGGCATAAAAAAAAAGTCCTAACCTTTCTGTGACATATCTAGTGACAATAACTAATGATCGTTACTTTTTAAAGTAGCCTACTCAAAACCCTGCATACAAGCCTGATTTGATAATGGGACTTGTATTTAACAAATATTATAATCACATCAAAGTATTTAATTTTTAAATAGGAGGTTTCACTACTGTCTTCCTTTTCTGTTTTCATTTATTTTCGTAAATTCTTCATCTTTTTGTGATTAGATTTGTAATTGTTGTTGCGTTGCGGTTACAACAAACATTCAACATAAAAGCCAGTACAGCATTGACCACATGGATCCTGCAGTAATTAAAATTCATTGATTGCTATGTCACATTACTTCTGATACAATTGAGCACTAGCATGAAGCATCGCATGAATGACTTTGTTAGTACTTTGTAAGTTCAAGTAAATTGTTCATTGAGTAAAGTAAATTTTGGTAAATTGTTCTTAAATTTGATTTACTGCACTGAATATTGCATACTTCAGAATAATACCTAATATCACAATCGCAGCACAGTTAAATCAACTAATTTCAAAACAAATATCTGCTCATTCAATCGCTGCGCGCACCGTTCCAGCTCCCGCATGACACGCCGTGTTCGTTCGTTTATCAAATCAAACTCACATCTATAGAACAAATGTTAGTAACAAAATGAATTTGGGAGTAACGATTTGGTTCTTCGAGTCAGGTGACAAACCTGTTACTAAATAACGAATACATACAGTTTGCTACAGCTCTAGTTCATAAACTGTGCTGTCAAGCAAGCAGTTCACTCGTGTTCAACTGTTCTTCAGTGGTAGTCAAGTACCAGTTAAAAATTGATGTTAAGGGCAATATCCTTAATTGCAAGATAACGAATTTGTATAAATAAATAACACTATGCCAATGAAATTGAATTCGTTAATTTTTTTCACTGAATGCGTTTCACTTCATTGTCAGAAGCAGCTTCAGCAGTTCTATCTGTTGAATGTGTATTCATCTGGTAAAAATGCTTTTTAGTCTGTTTTTATTTCCTGAGCAGTGCACTTTTGAAAACATATTCATGATTAATTTGCTGTGCTGTACTTATGTTATTGTTAATTGTGTCTTTTCCTGGTTGATGGCTGACTTTATCTTCTTTTGAATATTATGCATAGAATCAGATATGTCAGCTTTACACATTCATTTATTATAGTCTTTTATTTGCCTAGTGCTTTATGAATGTGGTAGTTCCCTTGCAATATAAGTGTTTGTGGTTCATGGTTTGTATTTGCATGTCTGTGGCTATATTTGTTGGCGGCTATGATCTCATAGGTGTTCAGAAAATTTTGAATGATTATTACTTTTCATTCACTTGATTACAGACTTCAACTTGTGATGGAACATGTTTTACAATTTCATTTATTTATTTACTAGTAACTATTATTATTTTTGAATTCCTTCAATGTCATTTGCCCACCCAATTACTTGTGTCCTTCATGAATTTTACCTATAAGTGTTTTTGGTAAATTGTTTACCACTTGCCTTGGCAATTTATTCTAGTACCTGACTCTCATACTTCCAAAAGAGAGTTTTCAACTCCCTTAAGCATTAAATAGCATGCTAGCTTATGGTCATCTTCATCTTTCCCCTTCCGTGCACAACTATTAATTCTCAACACCTTTATCATTCCAAGTCTCATCATCAATATACCTCTTGCACACTCCCAGTTCTCTCTTCACCCACCATCTGTCCTTTAATAACTTTCAATCCAGCTCCTTTATTATATTAGTTACTGATTGTGTTACGCAGTAATTTATACAAATAAACCTGGATGTCCTCATTTGCATCTCCTGCATTCAATACACAAAATGTGGGCTTATTCCACAAAAGTTAAAGTCTGCCTTCCTTTTCTACTTCAAATGATGTCTTGTACCCCCAAGCCCAAAATGGTAACTTCAAACCATAATTTAGATACTATTACCAAACACAATTGTGCTTAACTATTACCCACTTAGGCATAGGTTCATTCCCTGCTGTCTTCCTGTGAAAAACTTACAATGTGTCTCAGTTAGCCAGACCTCCACTTTTTATAGAAACATCCTTTATAGATAATTGGAACTCACTCGGCCAATAAACATTTTGGGTTAAACTGGGTTCAAACTGGAATTTTTCCAAACATAGGTTTCTACCATCCATTTTCGTTTATCTTAGAAACTCCACATTTAGTAAAAAAATAAATAAATTTAAAAAAAAAAAAAACAGTTTTCTTCTTCAAATTAATACAAAACATAACCCTGATTTTTCATGTTACTAATCTGTTGCCAGAGCTGAAAAATCTGTACATTAAAAATTTTAACTTTAGGCAGCATTACTAATGATATTAAAGCCAAAACTGCATTTTTTTTTGGTCTGTCTGTCAGTATCTATGAATCTTTCAAAACACATCACACAGAAACTATGGGATGGATTTGAATGAAACCTGGCATAATTATAACAGATACTATAGATTAACATTTAGAGTACTTCTTACTCACAAAAAAAACACTCATTCGGGAGGACATGGGTTCCTCTCTCTGTCCGTCCATCCAAATTTGTGTTTACCATGGTTTCCCCAAATCACCCCTGATGAATGTCGGCAAGGCTCGCCTATAATGACCTCGACCAGGCATAAAGCCAGAAGCAAAAAAGAAAAATTACAAAAAAACAGTAAGTTTTTCGTGGGATTGATGAAGAAAATTTTGGTATAAATGTAGTTTGTAATTCCATGGTACGCAAGTCCAGTGATGTGTGCAGGATAAAATGTACATGGTGGGGTTGTCATAAGTAAGCGACCAAAATGCGTGCAGTGTCGTGAGGGTAGGCATAGTCAGAGTTTCCTGTTGAAGATAACTAAGTATACCTACCTAGGTTTTAATGTAGGTACTCATATTTTATTTCATTATTTTGATACTTACTTACTGAACAATTTGGAGAAAAGCTTTCTATTAAGGGCAATGAAGTTATAGGTCAAGAACTATTAAATATGGCTTTTAGAAAGAGATCTAACCTTTTTTAGTAGACAAAAAATGATAAAGCTAATACTGATTCGGTTCACAAGAAACTAACAATGAATGAATTGGTAGGTTAACTAGTGAATGTCAACGCTCTGCACAGTCCACCTATCCAGAAACATCAGTTCTACATGAATCCTGTTTGGTAGCTCTGTGTGTCATGCGCTGCATAGGTCTCTACTCAACGTGAGACCCATTTGGTAGCTCTACGTGAAATGCTAAGGTTCGCACCACACACTACACAATGTGAAACACACATACCTGGAGTCAGCACAACGCAGAGCTCCATGCATCGTAGAAATTTACTCAGCATGGAATGCACTTAACTGTTGACAGTCAGTGCCATGCGTAGTCACGATTATCAGAAACTTCCACACACCAAGAGGTGCATTTGGAAGCAGCTAGATACTGTTATAATCATCAGAGACAACACAGCAGTATTTTAGCTTCCGAGACACATTCATTAAATAGAATATCAATTTCCACTTTGGCTTCACTGCAGTTGTGCTTTCCTTCCAGAAACTGATAATTTCCCTGAAATATATCTTGAGTTAAGAAATAAGTGCCTTTTTATAACCTTACCACCTTCAGTTTTTGTCACTGGCTTACTGAACCCTGTAACACTGATCAGAATTGCTCAAGCAGCCCAATTTTCATCATTCATTGTTCCACTGCAATAAATAGTCAAGACTATAACTTTCGCTTTTTATCATCCCAGAAACCTATCCCAAGTAATTTATAACTGTTATCCCCAGTGAAATGTAGTAGTTTTTGCTAAGCAATATGAAAATTTCTCAACCATTTTTTCCTGTAACTGTGCGTTACACTCCATAATACGGATTTCAAAACTGGGGTGCATGCCATCCCTCTCCGCCGGGAAGGACACGAAGACATGTCAGGGAGGGCAAGGGGGGGGGGGAGGGGGGAGTGCAGGGTGCGAGGTAGCTTTATCACCCATGTGGTTGATACGCTAGGTCTACACCGTTGGAAGCTCTCAGACTCCATGAGCACCTCTTAGAGTAGAAAACCTTTATTCTAACATTACATACTTCATGAGTTTCCTCTGAGATGTTATTTCTTAATAATGAAAAATAGGCATTTACATTTTTAGTAATAAAGTTTTGGCAGGGGGAGTGGGGCAGCAAGGGAGATTTTTATTATTATTACTATTTTTTGACAGAAGAAAAAGTTTGGGAACCACTACTCTATAACTTTAATGTCTAGTACTCTTTCCTACAGCCAAGACTCTGCCTCTTTAACTACTTATAGTTTGTGTACATTTATTAAGTTACCAACTCTCTTACTTTGCTCATTGTACTCCTCCAGTTTACAAGTAAAAGTCATATAACTGACCTTGAAATATATTCAGCATTACTCTTCATTCATACTCTTCATAAATTGCATTTCTACCAATACTATTTCCTCACTACCTACTATCAGTAGGTACTCTATCTTCTCAGTGAAATTCTTACCCTACAAAGTGATTCCTATAGCCTCTGTTACCCACCATTATCTAGCAATAGCTTTGAAAAACCTTGCAACTTGATAACCTATGCCTAACTAATCTCACACCTCTCCCATGGCTACTATTTAGCTTCAAAACCTTTCTGTTTCTATTCACTCCTCCAACCCCTTCCATGCATCTGTTTCTAAAGGCCTGTTGCACATTACCTACTCCTTGATCTACAAGACGCTCATCCCCCTGAGTCTAGTATGTGAGGAACAAGAGTTAACAGGTAGACTAGCAAACAGGTATTCATTATGTTTTGAGGCAGAATGCTACTTATCATAATAGTCAGATGTTCGGAATCAAACACAAATACGTAAAATGATAATTCATCTACATCAACATTTGTGATTTGACAGGTTCTTCTAAAGTGTAAAATCCATAGATTGGTTTAGGGCAGTACCTCAGGCAGCACTGTCATACACTTTCCTCTATATTTCCTGACGGCCATTACAATCGGTATCTTACATTACTTGTTGTATGAACCTGGAGCAATATTGTTTTAATCTAAGTCTCCTGGTACATAATATGTCCAATTAATCTAATTCCTCCACATGCCATTACTTTCCCCTATCCTTTGATAGATTTCATTTGCTAATTTTTCTTTTTTCCTCACACTCCTCCTATTACATCACCATTCAAACAAGATTAGTTTTCTATTCACCTTAGTCTTTATCATCCATTCCCAACCCATACCAAGTAAGTTCTTTGCTAAAAAGCCTTCCTTTTATATAAAAACACATTTTTATTAGTTCTATGCTCAAGTTATCAATACCAGGTGCCTTGTTATTTTGTACCCTCCACAATGCTAACTTAAATTCCAAGTCAAGTAACAAGGGGCATCACAGTAGCTCCTTTTCTCAAAGTGAATCAAATTTTGCAACCTGAATGATGTATAAGCCTAAAATTTCTGTTATGCGTACAGAATAGCAAGTTTAATTAATGCACTAAATTTTATTTTGTTCCTGTCCACTGCATTCTGGAGGACGCAGGTTCGAATCCTGGTCCAGCCATCAGGGTTTGGGTTTTCATTGCTTTCCAAAAATCATTCCAGACAAATGCTGGGATGGTTCCTTCAAAAGGCCATAGCTGAATTGCTTCAAAGGTGATTTAAAAATTAGTGAACAAAATTTAAGCTGAAACTAGACCATAGAAAATGTATACATACTAAAGAGAAAACATAAAACCACAGCAAAGTATTATGTTAAACACAAATATTACAAAACACTAGCTACAGGATAAATTGTTGTACACCCAAGAGAGTCAGTCTTGTAGGACAATAAGGAAGTTTTTGTTAGGAAAGGAAAATGATGGGTCTGTTACATAGAGGAAGCAATATGAATGAACAAGCACCCACAATCATATATATTATTTCTATAAGGTATTTTTTTGTCACAAGCCTGTATCTTCCTTCATACTTAACCGAAATAAATGAATGAGGTGTCATTTTTAAAGCTTATGATCTCCACTTTTGTCACATCATATTTTAAAAAAGAAAGTTTTCGGAATTCGGCCCTTAAAGGGCAAAAATGTCAATATGTCTAAAATGCTGGTTTCTGTGTTACGAGTCATTTATCTCCCTGGATACCAATCTGAAATCGTTTAATGAAGTATCATTTTAAAGATCTCTGCTTTAGTGACGTCATATAGTAACACAATTTTTTTTTCGGAGTTCGACCCTTAAAGGACAAAAGTATCAATATTTTTGCAATGTGTTTTTGTGTCACGAGCTATTTATCTCACTTCATATCTAACCGATACAGATAAATAAGGTATCATATTAAAGACTAAGGTTTCTGCCGTGGTAACATTGTATTTTAAGAAAGGAATTTTTCGTAATTCGGCCCTTAAAGGGTAAAATTGACAATTTTTCTATAATGCGTTTTTTGTCTCTCGAGCCACTTATCACCCTGGATATCTATAAAAAAAAAATCGATAAATCAAGTAAGATTATGAGGAATATTGACTCAGCTTTGGTGACATCATATTTTAGGAAAGAAGTTATTGGAATTCAACCCTTAACGGAAAAAAGTATAAATGGTTCTACAACGCCTTTTTATGTCACGAGCTATTTATCTCCCTTGATATCTAACCGATATAAATAAATGATATATCATTTTAAAGACTAAGGTCTCCTCCTTGGTAACATTATATTTTAAGAAAGGAATGTTAAAGGGCAAAAATGTCAATTTTTCTATAATGCGTTTTTTGTGTCTCGAGCTGTTTATCTCCTTGGATATCTAACCAAAATCGATAAATGAAGTAGGATTATGAGGAGTAGTGTCCCAGTTTTGTGACATCATATTTTAAGAAAGAATGTTTTTGGAATTCAACCCATAAAGGGAAAAATATAAATTTTTATACAACGCATTTTTGTGTCACGAGCTATTTATCTCCCTCGATATCTAACCGATATAGATAAATGAAATATCACATTAAAGAATAAGGTCTCCGCGATGGTAACATAATTTTTCAAGAAAGGAATTTTTCGAAATTCGACCCTTAAAGGGCAAAAAGGTCAATATTTCTAAAATGCATTTTTTGTGTTTCGAGCCATTAATCTCCCTGGATATCTAACCAAAATCGATAAATGAAGTAGGAGTATGAAGAGTAATAACTCAGCTTTGATGACATCATATACAAAGAAAGATTTTTTTTGGAATTTAACCGTTAATGGGAAAAAGTATAACTGGCTCTACAATGCATTTTTGTGTCACCAGCCATTTATCTCCATTAATATCTAACCGAAATAGATAAATGTGGTAGCATTCTAAAAATTAAGGTTTCCGCTGTGGTAACATCACATTTTAAGAAATGAATTTTCTGAATTGAACTCTTAACCCTGCAGTGGTCGCGTGGATTACATATGTAGTCCACTCAAGCCATTTCTAATGGGACTTTTCAGAGCACGACCACTGCAGGGTTAAAGGAAATAAATATCAGTATTTCTAAAATGCATTTTTTGTGTCTTGAGTCATTTATCTCCCTTGATAATTAAATAAAATTGATAAACGAGGTATCATTTTAAAGATTGAGGTCTTCGTAAGGTCTTAGGTTCCGTTACACAACATTTTAAGAAAGAAATTTTTCAAAATTCTAACCTTAGAGGGCAAAAGTATTAATATTTCTACAACGCATTTTTTCTGTCACGAGCTATTTATTTCCCTTGATACCTAACCGAAATTAATAAATGGGGTATCGTTTTAAATATTAAATTATCCGCTTTGGTCACATGATATTTGTAGAAAAAACTTTCCCCAAATTTAACCCTTAAAGGCCAAAAATATCATCATTTCTAGAATTTTTTTTTTTACCCCGCTTGATAACTGAAATCGATAAATGACGTATCATTTTAGAGACCAAGGTGGCTGCTTTGGTCACACCATATTTTATAAAAGAATTTTTTTGTAATTCGACACTTAAAGGGCAAAAGTATCAATATTATTTCCACAGCGTGTTTTTTTATTATTATTACAAGCCATTTATCTTCTTCGATACCTAGCCGAAATCGATAAATATCATAACGTTTTAAAGATTGAGGTCTCCAGTTAGGTAGAATCATAAATTAAGAAAGAATTTGGTGCTGAAGGTGGTAGCACATATGTGAAAGTTCCGAGCTAAGTCCCAGGATTGCAGCAGTAGATACCACAGAGATGTCAATAAACTTTTTTTATTCAATAAGTAGCTTTTCGGATATTTTTTTTTTCTGTTATGGAACACTTTAATTTTGCTATACAATTCCAGTGTAAACTTTTTATTCGCACAGCAACAAATATCAAAGAGATGTTGATATGTTGTGTGCATTTTGTTCAGGTTGGTTATGTTCTGTTAAGGTCAGTGACAGTTTGTCGTAAATACAATGTTTTAAATTTTCCAACTGTTTCGTAATATGTTGTAAATATTTTGATGCATACCTATTACGCTAAAAAAATAAAGATTTGCTACAAAAGTATGGTTCTACTTTCGTTATATTACAAGCATTCAACCTCACTATTCATCGCATTTTATTCGCGAAATTTTCGCACGGGTCGTCTAGTATTTTAATATTATCAGTGGTTTTAGCACTTTTGCACTGTTTTAACTAAGGAATTTGTATAAACAGACCAATAAAGAATATCTTGTGATTCTGACTCACATTATATGTTGTGCAAAGAAGTGCAGTTAGATTAGTTTGTAGAAATTATTGCAGGACCCAGTCAGTAACTGATATGATAAGGCAGCTGGATTCGGACTGATTGGAGGAAAGGAGGAGGATGAAGAGAGTGCTGGGAATGTACAGCGCATATGTTGGTGATGGAACTTGGAGCGATATTGTTCAAAGGATTAGGAATAGTGCATGGAAGGGGAAAGGCGACCATGACAAGCTTGCACTCAATTTCATGCATAAGGGATTGGGAGAATTTAAATCAGAATAGTATATGGGGGAGGAATTTAACATTCCAATTATAAAAGAACTTTAAAAAAAGGAACTAAAAAGGGGTAAATGGATGACTGAGGAATTGCCACCGGAGTGTTAGCTCCATCACAATTAAAAATTAATAATGATATCGATCATCTATAAGAAATGCTGATGCCAGAATCTCTGATGTGCAGTTTTAAAGTGAAATGTTTTCACTTATTAGTATCTACGAATATCTGATGAACTTTAATGCATTAAAAACACCTAAAAAAATTGTTAAGCAAACTAAAAAACATGTGTTTCTATTTTCAAGGTTAAACATTTAAAACTGAATAGAAGGAAAGGCTACACAATAAGCAAAACTGAGATATCTTTCAAAAAATATCTCATATGACACAAACTAATTCTAGTAGTATATTGTAACATTTGTGTATTAAATTGAGCACCAAGAAAAATAATCACAATTCATTTAAAACTCTACGGTATTAAATAGTCCCATAAACAACTAAATACATTTGTTGCAACAACAGCTATTGTGTGAGAATAAATTTAGGAGTGAACAAAGCTGATTCGTATCATTAACTGATTTTATACCAAACAATTAATCCATACTGTGTTCCTCTAAAGGTCAATTCCTCCCAGTTTTTAGCATTAAGTAAATGGAAATATTAGTGCATATATGAGGGCCAAAGCTACAACTGTCTTATAATTTTTATTATTATTTCCACAATGTATACAAAAGTTATTTTTTTCCTTTAATGAGAAAATAACAGTTAACCAAAACTATTATCAAGATGGCTATTCAATCAATAGACAGCAACTTTCTAGTCAGAACTATATACATACTCTCAACTGAATAACAGATTTTTTTTCTATTTTATACCTTTCTGACATTGCAGTCAATCAAGGCAGGAAAGGACTGAAGGCAAGGAACAGAAAAAAATTGAACCATGGCCTTTTAAAGGAATCATCCAGGAATTCACCTGGATTGATTTCTGAAAACCACGGAAAACTGAAATCAGAATGGCCAGACTGAGATTTGAACCTGTGTCCTTCCAAATTCCAAGCTTTAGTGTTATCTCTCACCCACCAGGCTCAGCCTGTTAATAGATGCCTTCTATATTCTGTTGTAACATCACACATTACTAAGTAAATTAAGATAACATTTCTCACCTTTCAGGTCTATAGCAGAGCGGAAAACTGACGTGAATTTTTCTTCCATACAACTTCCTTCTTCACACAAGAAATGTTCAGCACGAAAATGATCTCTCAAGAAGTCATAGGAGCTAAGAAAGAGAAAGTAAAATAATGTATTAATTCCACTAACTTTTAACTGCCTCATCCTGAAATTCTGAATTTGATAAATTATAGTAACTATAATCACACATTGCTTCTTCTATACTACAAAGAAGAGACTGAATGATAAAACAAGTGTGTAAGGGAATGTTGTGAAATATTTTCCTCAACCATATATAAAAATTATAAATGTACTAGCCCCAAAGCCCATCAAAAATGACGGGATTAACGGCGCGTTATGATAATTTATTTCTCTGCAGTTGTTATAAAATAAATCTCATTGTTATTTATCATCCCTTAGGCTGTATAAAAAGCTTCAGATGTCAATACTGCAGCTTATATCCGAATACAGGGCAATTTAAAATCAGAAAACTAGCTCAATATATAATACCAGCTCTAAGTAGACAGTTAATGAGTAAAAGTTAACTTTAAACTCACCTAAATCATAGCAATCCTCAATAGTTCAACTTGTAAACACTCGATTTTTGTTACGAGACCATATCGTCATTTTTCAACACTTTTTGTCACAGTAAAGAATATTTATAAAAATAATTAAACCAGAGAAACGAATTTTGCAGCAAATAACACATAATATATAGGTTCAAGCCATTTAAAGTAAGAAAACACAAGTTTTTAATCCACCAGCACTTTCAAAAATTAAATACATCACATTTAAGGCATTTCTGATATTAAACAATACAGTTTTACAATCTAAATTCTTTCTGAACACAGTGTTAAACTTTTTGAGAAGTTCTGTACAGTAAATAAAGTTTTAAAGGAATTTTTAAAAGATACTGCATGTAAATTCACACGTTGCCGGGCATATAAATTTTTTACGGCCAAAGTAAGCACAGTAAGGGAATCAAATTACTTTCGAAAGATGTATTTGATACAGAGGAATAGCATACTAAAATTCATTTTTCGAGATAAGCCTTACTAGCAGATAAACCTTTTTTAATTTGAATTTTTAATATGAAAGTCTAAACAGGAACTTTTCTGTGTAAGGATACACTTGCGACCATTGACGTCAAGGCTCCTATGCAGAAAACAAGAGAAAATTAATTACAGCCAAACTTAACCATTGAGTTTTCGGAAAACATCCAAGGGGGAAAGTTGTTTATAATAATTGTCTCTAAATAATATTAAAATCTGAAAGCCCTACTGCAAATATCTTGGATGCACTATATTCTGGGTACCACGTGACTTGGAAGACTTTCTCGTGCTAAATAGGGCTTTTCGAGGCCTAGTTCGTCAGTCTGTCTTGGGAATTCGTGTGTGTGTTGTGTCTGCGACACTCGGGAGCGTGAAATAGCAGTTGGTACTCCTACTATGACATCAGCTAACATGCTGGTTGGCCTCCATTATGAAAAAGTTTCAAAGTAGTAAAATATGGTCAGGACAATGAATAAGTAATGTAAAGTTTTCAGGGGTTTTGGGCTGTCTGTCTTCTGCGATTCATAACTTGCAATCTTTTGAAAGGAATATCCGATCGCCGAATCAACTGTAATTGTGAACTTTTTGTGTTTTGATATCAGAATATACTAATGGTGAAACTTTAATAGTGATTTTATTTACGTAGTGTGAACTGAACCCTTTTCTCTCAGAAGGTTAAATATTTGAGAGTGGCGATCAGGTTAATTAGCAGTTGATTTAAATTCCAAAGGTGTATTCAAGGTCTACAAGTTTTGAACATCAGGAACTTTGTTTTGAATTTTGAAGAAATCTATTATGAGGTTCAAGTTGTTAGTTAAGGAAAGCTAGACTGATATGTACCCCTGTATCGGCCTAGACCCTTACACAGTGAAAACGAAGGATGCTAAAAATAAATCTTAGCAACTTATGCTGTGCTACGTAATATTTAGTTGTGGTTTAGGTCACTTCACAATCAATTTGGAACTTCTTTCATTTAAACCATGTAATGATTTCAGTAAAAAAAAAAAAAAACCCTGATAGTTAATATTCCAACTTAAATGAAATAGATATTTTTCTTTAAGTGTTCTGACAATTAATTTCTTAGCAATTGCTTAACTAAATAGAATTGTTTTAAAATAAAATTCAATGTAATTTCTCGTACCTTGCGCTGTAACAAAAAGTTTCTGTTTCCATCCGGGTTCAGGTTGTATTACAACCTAACGACATACTACTCCAAACTTGCCGCCAGAGAAACAATACTTCAATCTCACGCATATTAATACATGTACTGTATCACATTTTTGTGGCAATAATGCATCGCTATATAAATTTGGGCTCTATCCTAATCACTGGGACTCAAAAAGGAATTGTACTTTTGGACTGAAAATTGTTATACATGTTTGATAGATTATATTGTTTAATGTGTGTTGCTCTTAGAGCTGTAAAATACATACATACCTCAAAAAGTTCACTAAAAAAGTGCGTAATGTGAGCTACTGGCTTTATAGCAAAGTGTAATGATCTTGCACATGTTTTAACATTTTAACTATCATGATTTTCAAGCAGAATCATTAGCAGCACCTGTGGATAGGTTGGAATGTAGCCTGGGGCAGACTGGACATAGACGCTACCTTTCGTAGCTTAATGGAATTTGCCTTTTTATTAAAATTAAGTGTGTTTGATTTTCATTGTTGTTGTAACAAGCTGTACAGGGAATACAAACTCAGTAATGACCCAGAGATTGCAGATGAACTTCTACGCTCTTTAGACTCAGCGAGGAAAGAGAAATGGGCAGAATTATTGCAAAACATCAATTTCCAGCATTCAAGCAGAAAAGTGTGGTCACTTTTGCGCAAACTAGGAAGTAACACTGTAGATACCACTAGCAAGAGCTCAAAGATAAAACCAGAGAAAGTAGCACAGAGAATTGTTAACCTAACTAGAAAATCAACTAACACTTTAAACAACACGTCTAAAGAAATCCGAAATGAACTAAAGCTTAGATTACTTCAAATTGACAGAAATTCTCCATTTGCAGCAGATTTCACAGTCTCAGAGATTTCGATGGCATTGAAAGAAACCAAATCTGGTAAGGCTGCACGGATAGATGGAATATACCCCGAATTTCTAAAACACTGTGGCCCGCGAACATTTGATTGGATTGCCAAATTTTTCAGCAATATCCTAAAATGCGGTAAAGTCCCAAACCTCCTTAAAAGAACCAAGGTAATAGCCATATTGAAACCAGGCAAAACTGGCTGCAGCCCAGATTTTTATAGACCAATAGCTCTCCTGAGTTCATGTTACAAGCTGCTCGAAAGAGCCATCTACAACAGGATCTCAGAAAAAATCCTTGACTTCATACCAACTGAGCAGGCAGGATTTCGACCAAACCGGAATTGTTGCGACCAAGTAATAGTGCTGACCAACCATATCGAAAAGGGATACCAAGATCGGAAAAATACTTCAAATGGCAGTGTTTGTAGATTTGACTGCAGCATATGACACAGTCTGGAGGAAGGGAATGATCCTGAAATTCCTTAGGATTATCCCGTGCAAAACGATTGCCTCTCTGTTGAATGATACGCTATGCAATCGAATGATTGAGGTTCATCTAAATGGGAATAGAAGCAAATCTTACAGATTAAACAACGGACTACCACAAGGATCTGTCCTTGCTCCACTACTTTTCAACATCTACACCGCAGACTTGCCATCTACCACTTCTAGGAAGTTTATATATGCTGATGAAATAGTCATGACAGCACAATCTAGCGACTTCAAAACATCTGAAGAAATTCTCGCAATTGATCTTCAGAAACTGAATGAGTACTTCAACACTTGGCGCCTGAAACTGAATATAAATAAGACAGAGGTCAGCTCATTCCACCTAAACAAGAGAAAAACTCATTATATACCTCAAATAAAATTCAGAGACCAATTGCTTAAATACAATCCTCATCCAAAATATCTAGGTGTGGTTCTTGACCGCTCATTAACATATAAGGAGCATATCCATAAAACAGCGGCAAAAGTAAAAACTCGAAATAACATTCTTCACAAACTTTCAGGAACGGGTTGGGGAGCACATGCCGCAGCTCTCAGAACATCAGCTCTTGCTCTGGTATAGTCAACTGTCAAATACTGCAGTCCAGTATGGCTAAACAGCCGTCACACAAAAACGATAGACGTTGTAACAGAATGACCAAATATGGGTCATTCCGTACATTTTTTATATATAATATTTTGTTTATTTTTATATATAAAAAGAATAAGAAGGGAATTATCGGAGAGGATTGTCAGTGTTTTTGGGACCTCCCAGCTAAGACGCGCCAGATTGTCGTGACAGGCCGGCGGCTGCCAGGAACAATGGACACCAGCTACCCTTTCTCATGCATTTGGTCAAGCGTATAATCCCTTGTCTCCGGGGAAACTGTACACTGGGGTGAATGATCGTATCCAAACACCAGGTCTCCGGACGGGCGGTTTGGAGGTCACAGGTGACGAATAAGTCCGAGGCTATGCCGAGTTCGCACGAATCGAGAAAGACAATGTTCGCCTATCGTCACAGCTGGTAGGAGGAGCTTGAAAATGGCAGGACCAATCGAGAGAGACTATCCTTTGCATTTTGTAATGCTGGTGTATTTTTGCTCTATGTAAACCACGAGCGACGGGAGGAGGTTTTTTCCGGCGGACGCTGGAAGGACTTGACTCTGAGCCTTCAGACTGGAAGGAGCGGATCTTCCGAAGCTGGAGATCGCTCCGTCTTGGCATCGAACCTGAGGGTCAATAAGCGTGTCTTGTACAGTGAGGTCGCTGTGCACGCATCAAGTACGCTTGCTGATGGACGTGGTGCATTGTCCGCTATAGCCAAGGGGCTATAGTAATTCTGCCATCGTGGGAAATACAACGCCGTCACGGTAATAATTCTACAGTGCAGTGTGGTACTTTTATTCGGTCATTGAGTACAGCCCTGTAACGACCAATGAATGATTAGGAGTTCTCGCACCCCCAAATATTGAGCTAGCTGGGGCAGACTTTCTTAAAGCCACACTTGGTGGATAATTTAAATTATCCTGGCGCCCGGCATTTGAGATCGGATACAGTTAATGTCAATACTGTGTTTGATTTATGGTTCCCGATCATTGTGAAGGGAACTTTCATTTTAAAAAAATCAAGTGTGTAGCTTTCTTGCTTGCCAATTAACATTGGGAGTTTGTTTCAAGATTAATTTTTAAAAGTGGTTGTGTTTTAATGCTTTGTTTATTTGTTAATATGTTGGCAATTGTAAGAAGAGGCTTTGCATAGTTCTTTTTATCGTATTTCACTGTGTCAATGTTAACGATAAATAAGCCTCGCCTGTACGCCATTATGAATACCCAATAAATTAGCAGCCTAGGGTTTCTTTGAATTATAAAAAGAAGTAAACGGTTTTCACCCTTACCTCCCCACCGGCACATACCGCTACAATGTTCAACTAAATGACACAATGAGAACAATATCTGGAACTGTTAAATCTACACCTACAGATTGGCTGCCTGTACTCTCTAACATCGCCCCACCAAGTCTCCGAAGACAAGTGGCATTAAAAAGGAATGGCAGAAATGCTTAAGTTATCCACAACTTCCAATTCATCAGGACTGCACACACAAAGCTCCAAATAGATTAAAATCTAGATATTCAACATGGAAGTTTGGTCAAGAGTTGGTCCAAAATAATTTCAACATAGGCAAAGCATGGTGCGCTGAGTGGACAAATTCCAACCCCGACAAACAGGCGCTAAACCAAGACCCTACACGACAACCTCCTGGATTCAACCTTCCTAGGAAAACCTGGACAGCACTGAACTGAGTGAGAACAGGCCACGGTAGATACAACTACTGGTTGTACAAGTGGGGAATGACAGAGAATCCTTCTTGCGACTGCGGTAACTATGAGCAAACCATTCACCACATCGCCATGGAATGCCCTCTCAGGAGATTCAGTGGTACAATAAATCAGATTCACGAAGCAACAACAGAATCAATTGAATGGCTGCAATCGTTAGAAATCAGTCTGTAGAAATAGTTATATTTATTGTAAGTTAATGTAGTTACTGTTTTTGTATTTCTTCTGCCATACGAAATAAATAAATAAATAAATTGATGCATCTTGTTGCAAGTAATATTACTATCGCTGGAGGTTGCATATGATGACAAATGGCATACTCTAATCGCTTGGCATGTAACATTATGGTCAATTTCCCCCCCCCCTTTTAAGTTTGTGTATTATATACTATCTGATTGGGTATAATAAAAATATATTACTAAATAATTTAGTCAAAAGAACATTCGCATTATCATTATACATCCCTACCTGCCTTCTCCCAGTAGCCCGCCGATTGACGTTACAGCACATTGCGAGTGAAGCTTGTTAAGGATAGATATATTTTACAACTCTTAAAGTAACATATATTAAGAAATATTGCCCAACGAAAGTGTGCAACAGTTTTCAGACCAAAATGACAATTCCTTGATGAGTCCCAGTGATTGCGCAACAACCTAAATTTGATTTAAAAAATCTTCATGGGTTTTTACACCTTTCTTTTTTGTTATCCGTGATTCAGACCAATATTACAACGTTTGAATAGCTGACAGTTACATGTTGCGGAAATAACAGCCTTAGTAATATTACTCAGTGAAAGCAAAGAAGATTTTATAAATTTACTATGCCATTAATTGTAGTGTAGGCTGCACAGTTCACGGTCAGTGTGCAACTATTTCTGTTCAAACGATTTACAGTAGAACTCCAATTATCCGAACTCCGAATTTCCAAATTGCTGATTATCCAAATCGCTTAAGGCAGTCACATTAAGACATGCGTGGAACAAGTTGAAAGGCATATCCACTGAAGAAGAGAAGGAAAAGGAGGAAAAAGGAAAAAGAAGCTCAAGAAAAGGAAAGGGAAGAGACACTTGAGAAATTCAGAAACATTTTTCTGAAAATTCCTGGATGTTCGGAAGATTTAGGAGAGTGGGTGGTGTGTGATTCGTCAGACCCTGGGTATGAAATTCTAAATAAGGAAGAACTTATTGAAAGTGTGAGAGAAGAAAGTGTCGAGGAAGAAGATGACCTTAACGTCAAAGTTGAAGCAGCTAGTCAAGCATTTGCCAGCCTTGAAAATTGTGTTGAAGTGGATGGGGTGTCAGCCGGTGTGTGACCACATGCAAGCTCCTTTTATTTAAAAATAGTTTTTCCTCCTATTTTCAACATACATACAGTAATTAACTAAGACAGACCCTTTTTCGGAAAAAATCTAATTATCCGAATTTTCGATTATCCGAAGGGGATCCAGTCCCAATTGATTCAGATAATTGAAGTTATACTGTAATAATTCCAATAATAAGGCACAGTTTAAATTATTAAAAAAAAAAAAAAAAAAACTAAATTATTCAGCGTCAAATGCCAGTTGTAATTCTGACCCATTCTAAGTAAAAATCTAATCAAAGCTTTCACTATGATGTTCAAAAATTAAAACTTTTATCTTACATATCTATGGACAATATAAATTACAAGGAAAGGGAAAATGACTCATCACTCACCAAAGTTAAAGGCAGCAACGGGAGAAAAACATATATCACGAACACAATATTTCGGTCTTAAACCTTCATGTTAAAGAGAATGAGTCATGTGGTTCAGGAGGTGTGCACACACTGAAGTTTCCTATATGACTGAGTTGATTATCAATACAGCAGTGGGACTAAGATGTTATATATATAAAAATATGTATATCACAGAAGGTGATAGAAGTAGTAACATACCAAAAGGGTGCGGAATGTAGAGACGAAAAAAATGGGGAAATAAATAAAGATATATAAATTTTGAAAAAAAAATACGTAGTTAGTTAAATGACAATAATGTTAATACTGATAATAATGAGTGATGCATCAAAGAAAGGAATTTTATCAGTGGTTGAGGCCGGGTGGGTGTCTGGTATCTAGGATATTATGGTATGCAAGTTCCCATCTCTGAAGTTCTGAGGCGGAGGTGGTTTCACGGAAAACTCTGATTGCTCTCACAGTTGTTGGAATTGTGGTAGTTGGCATGTTCAGGTATTGGCAGATATAAATTGCGGGTGTTGACTGTTTGTCCGTGGCCATTCATTCTGGTCAAAAGTTGTTGTGTAGTCAGGCCTATATAGGAACTTGTGCAATGGCGTCAAGTTTGCTGGTATATGACGTGGGTTGTGGAGCATGTGGCATGTCCAGTGATGGGGAAGGTTTCCCATGTGACAGGGTTGCAATATGTAGTAGTGGGAGGATGCAGGTTTTGCAGCGGGGTCTATTGCACGGAAAAGATCTATAAGGTGTTTTAGGAGAGTCAGATGGAGGGTATTTGTGAACCAAGATGTTTTTGAGGTTAGGTGGTCTGCTGCAACAAGTACGTGGGACAGTTGGTAGAATTTTTGGTAAGACTGCGCATTTCTGGAAAGGAGTGAAGAAAGTCAGCCTCTGTTGTAGGATCCGATTGATGGATTTGAGGCCAGGCGAGAACTGGGTGACAAAGACAGAGCTATGGTTGGATTCTAGAGGTGCCAGGCGGGAGTGGTACCGTGGAGGGTGGGTGATTGCACGTGTGATTTGTTTATGTAGAAGGTCTGCTGGGTAGGAGCAGGAAATAAGGGCTTGGGATAGGATCTGGGAGAGGGATTCAGAATCAGAACAGATACATTTGCCGCGGATAGCAAGGCTGTAGGGAAGGGAACGTTTGGTGTGGAATGGGTGGCAACTATCGAAATGTAGATATTGCTGTAGATTAGTTGGTTTGATGTGGATAGAGGTGTGAAGGGCACCCTGCCTGATCATGATGTCCACATTGAGGAACTTGATGTGTGTACGGGAGTAGGTCCAGGTGAAATTAATGGAATGGCTATTGTTAAGGGAGTGGAGGAATTCTGGGAGTTGATTTTCACTGTGAGTCCAGATCATAAATATATCATCTATGTATCTGAACCACACAGCGAGTTTAAGGGGGGTGTGGCTGAGAAAACGTTCCTCCAGACGACCAAGGAACAAGTCAGCATACGAAGGGGCCATGCGGGTGCCCACAGCAGTGCCACGGATTTGGTGATATACTGTAAAATTAAAGTTGAAGAAGTTATTGGAGAAGATCAGGTGAGCCAAGGATGAAAGGAAATATGTACTAGGATGGCTGTGCAGAGGTCGCAGATCTAGGAAGTGTTCCAGGGCACTGAGACCCTGACAGTGTGGAATGTTGGTATAGGGGAGGTTACATCGATGGACACTAGGAAGGAGTCTGGAGGTAGAGGTGTGTGGACCTCTGCTAGGCGTTCAAGGAAGTGTGGGGTATCTTTGACATAGGAGGGAATAATCTGAACACAGGGTTGGAGATGCTGGTCCACCAAGGCTGAAATCCGTTCAGTGGGTGACCAATATGCCGCAACTATAGGCTCCCCCGCATTGCCAACCTTAAGATCTTGGGAAGGGGGTACAGGGTGGGTGTACGGGGATTCTGGGGAGTTAGGAACAAGTTGGACTGGGGGGAGAGACCTCGTAAGGGGCCCTGCAAGTCCAGGAATGTTTTTATTTCCAGACAGATAGAGGTGGTGGGATCTGTAGGGTGTGGTAGGTAGGTGTTTGTATCAGACAGTTGCCTCAGGGCTTCAGCCTCTTAGTGATTGCGGTCTATCGCTACTGTGGTTGAGCCCTTATCAGCAGGGAGGATGATAATGTTATGGTAATTTATATATAACATCTTAGTCCCACAGCCATATTTATAATCTACTCAGTCATGTAGGAAACTTCGGAGTGTGCACACCTCCCGAACCACATGACTCATTCTCTTTAACATGAAGAAGGTTTAAGACCGAAATATTGTGTATTTTTGTGTTCATGATATATGTTTTTCTCCCGTCGCTGCCTTCAACTTCGGTGAGTGATGAGTCATTTTCCCTTTCCTTGTAATTTATATTGCCCAAATCAGTTTCCTTTTTCCTTTGTTTAATATCTATGGACAAAGAATTTAAGGAATACTTCTATTATAAATATTATTCTCGGGTGACTAGTCACCCGAGAACAATATTTATATTGCCAACGCCGAGAAAGATTGCGTTCTAACACTTCTATTTATCAAAAGTATAATACATAAATATAAGCATCTAATGATTGATATGGTGATTTATAAGCAATAAATACTTTTTTTCAGTGTTCTGTCAGTTAATTTATTTGCAGATGCTTAGAAATGTTATAAAATAATGTGCATAACAAAGAACAATGACGTAAAGTGTGACGTCATTGCATAACGTCATAGAGAGACATGATGATGTGACAGGTTATGTCAAACATGACAGACTTGCTTATTATATGTATAGATGATGAGTGCTGCAGAAAATAATTTATAGTATAACTTCAATGTACAAAATGTAATACCAATCCCATATAATGACAGGTAAAAAAAAAGTATCAGAAAAACCCAATAAGAAACCCAATGAATGAAGTGAAACACATTCAATAATCAAAAAACATAATTGAAACACCCGTTGTCCTGCTGAAATTGTGAAGAACTTTAGATGACACCACACAAAGGATACAAGAAACTCTTGAAAATTCTATGCAAGGCTACTCCATTTTTGCACGTTTCTAACAGTTATCCAATTCCATGTTAACAGTAGGACCAAAAAGTAAAATATTTCTCAATCATAGAAATTATCTTATATTTAAATGAGCAATTCTTGTGTGTATTTATACAGGAATTACAAAATAGGATAGCGAAATGAACCACCACTTACCTTTGAAGATGGTTGCATGGCATGAACACACAAAAAAGACAAAAACATGAACAACATTGAATATTTCGGGTCTTGGCTCTTTGCCAACTGGAGAACATCATGGAGGGTGGGTGCTGCAGAGACTGTCTCACAGACCATATTGCTATTCTATTTTGTAATTCCTATTCACTACTTGGCATCTATTATTTCCTGGTTTATATATATATTTATTTGGGATCTCGGAAATGGTTATAACGATTTTGATGAAATTTCATATTTAGATAACGTTTTGTTTTTAAAGTTTACCTACGGAGGGAAGTTCCCTGCAAAAATGTGATTTTACAAAAAAATCAGCAATTCTTGTATTTGGGATCTTTCAAACGGCACTAGAGCCATATCATAGACATTTCAGGTACCAGTAAACTGGGCTGATGTTAGTTAAGTTGTCTTTGGTAGCAGCAAGGAACTCTTTATATCTTAAAAGGAATTATTTTGGTACACTAGCTGACCCTTGCAAATAGTATCGTGGTCAGTCACCGAACTGTAATATAATAATGTGAAAATAAGTAAATGCAAGTATTTAATAATGAGAGATATTTTATTGTGAGATTAATAATAAATATCACTTTTACTGTAAAAAGTCGCTACCATTAACTGTAAAAAATTTTTAAAATAGATGTTTAAATAATATTGGCTCTCTCAGATGCCCTTTTTTCAATCCTCTTTACTTTCCAAAACTTCTTTGAAAACAATACTAGCTGTTGAAATGTGATCATCATTGATGTTTTGACCATGTGTCTTTAACACAAATGATTCTATAAACTCGTGAAAAAGCAATAGATGGGTGTCCATATGAAACAGGGATTGGAATGAGTTACCAAGAGAAACGATGAATAATTTACCGAAAACTTTGAAGGAATTTAAAGAAAAAATTTGTAGAGGGCAAATGTAGGTGGGTGCAGGATAGGGGGAAGATAGCTGTGTAGGGAAATTGCCACCGGAGCCTGTGCTCCATTGCAATTAAATTAAATTAAATTAAATTGTTTTCTTATCTTTTGGAAAGGCATGGCTGATCAGATATGAGGTTAATGCGAGGTATGAGCAAGTTTTATCAGAGTGAATGAATTTAGCACTGATGATGTGTTTCTCTAAGTGAATTACCACTATATTGCACCATTAATTAATCCCTGATTAGCATTAAGATTTGTATTTAACATAATAACATCCTTTTTCTTCAAAAGAAATTTATGAGTTGGTAAACCAAACAATTTCAGAAATGGCACTAGTTATTTGGATTAAATTTCTTATGTAGATAACATTTTGATTTTCAAGTTTGTAA
Source organism: Vandiemenella viatica (assembly GCA_031002005.1). Lineage (NCBI taxonomy): Eukaryota > Metazoa > Arthropoda > Insecta > Orthoptera > Morabidae > Vandiemenella > Vandiemenella viatica. The sequence goes on from JARYHS010008074.1 coordinate 111,113,282, forward strand.
CACGACTTTCAAAAAGAAAAAAAGGAGAAATTCTTGGAAACTGATGATATTTAAGCTTCTCTTTGGTTAGAGTAAAGAACTGTTCACTTCAAAATGCCTAAGAAGCCTTCAAGAAAAATGTTTAACTTTAAACAAACTATACTCAAAATCCTGCATATAGAACAGAAATCGAAAGATGCCGAGTGAAGATCGATCACCCACGCACTCTAATTAATAAGAGCAATATTTTCACCATTTGCATTATTTTGTAGTTTTATCCACTTAACTGATTGGTAGAGGTTAAATAACTTGCAACTATTTTATTTTTATACATGAAATGATTTGTGACTTCGGTGAACACTTTAATAATAGTTGCTCAGTAGAATTTTTTTTTATTCCCAAGTGTCATTGCTTCATTCAGAACATTGCTTCACAGAAAAAAAAATAGTTATTGTTTATTGCAAAATCCAAATTAAAGGAGACTGAATATAGAGGAAGATTAGGAAAATGAAGGTGTAAGAGGTGTATCACATAAAAATATAATAATAACAAGGAAAAATACCAAACTACAGTTACTTTTGCAATAAAAAATTATGTTACTGTCAAAAATATGTTGGGCAGACAGGTAGGAAATTTATATACCCTACTTCCCTCCAATAGCATCAACATGTGTATGATACCATACAAATAAATAATAAAACTTCCATTCAAACAAACTACTGTTCACTGAAGTATAACTGCTACTACTGAAAAGCAAAGATATATGATGGTAACCTCATATGAATGATGTCAATGACCTACAATGCAGTTTCTTATACGTACTCTCAGGAAAATACACAGGGTTACAAATTGGACTGTTTGGTATTTCAGAACTGAATCTGTGTTGTACCACATTACTTATTTCTTCCTTTTACAATAATGCAAGAAATGTTTTCTCAATAGCGTAAGAAATACTGAACCGATTAAGGATTTATTTCAGATACATTGCTAGTAAAGACTCAAAATCCTATAACTGAAATTATATGAAGTCTGATTAAAAACTACTGTGAATATTTTAATAATAAAAAAGAAGTGTAGCTGCATGTGCCTGTGTGAGCTGTCACATTTTTATTGCCACGAGTAAGGGCATAGCTCGAAAATTGTTTTCTTGTCTTTGCAGCCTCCTCTATTTAACTCTGGTGTGAGATGGGTATATTTTATCTTCCATATTATAACAGAAAGTGGTACAAGAATGGAGACTTTCCCAGCGCAAGCTTGCAATGAAGTCTTCACGGGTATACCACTGGATAGTGTTTTGAAAACACGATATTTTGATGACTAATTCCATTGTCTTCATCAGGTGTGGAGACATTTGCCACAGGTTGGTTGACCGTCGGATACTGAAACAGCCCAGGTGCTGCACCTACTTATATAGCCGAAGGCTCTCTCCATGACCCGCGCCCGGCGGCAGGCTGCGAGTGGGCAGGGCTATAGTGCTTAGTTGCAGGCCATGGAGGGTAATATTGAGACATCTATGGTGGTTGCTGGACAGACGTGCCACACTCTCTGCATAGAGTTGCCAAGGCTAGTTTCCATGCCTCGTTAAGACATAGTCCACTATCTTTATGCATATTTTAAAGAACATTCAAATAAAGGATTTAAAGCAACCAATAACTGGTTCAACAAGGTCAAAGAGTGACAAACACTCCACAACATGGCAAGACCGTTTTGTAAACTTGAAATGTATCCCGTATGATCCTTTACAAATTACCATTACATATTCAAGGTTTTTGTATTCACAGCATGTATTGCAGAATGTATCACCCATGATTTAGGAGCTTATGGTTTCTGTAATCACAGCATATTTTTGGAAATAAGGAACTTTGACTGGACCTACAAAACCAGATAAATATGATTTTAAACGTTATTCTCAGTGAACGAATGTAAGCTTTCTCGGTGTGTCAGTTGTATAAAATCTTCTAAGGCTTTCCACTGAGGTAGCGCGTCAATGTAGTGGACGCTTCCAGGAATCCGACACTTCGCCAGAAGATGGAGCCGGAGGCAGGCTTTGAAACGTCGCCCTACATTGACGCGCTACCTCGGTGGAAAGCCTTAGAAGATTTTATACAAGTTATTCTCAGTGTTACTCAATCTTGAAAATAAGAATTATCATGACAGATTTGATCAGGAAACGACATTTTATCAGAAATCAATATTACAATATACTTTGAGCAGGAATCAAAAGACCAAGAGTGTTTTTTAAAAATTTGAACCTCATGAAAAATTATATAATCTGTTTTATCCATTTATGTTAATATTGTGAAATCTAATATGGACATCCAATTAATAATAGGAACATATTCATACGACCAGTATGTGTTTTGGAATAAATATAAACCAAAGGAAGACAAAAGTAATGAATTGCAGCAGAAAGATAGCAATAGTAGTACAGTAAATACAAAAATAGGATCCGATGCAATAGGAGAAATAAGTGAATTCTGTTGCTTAGGAAGTAAAATTACAACAGATGACCAGAGCTGGAATGATGTTAAAAGCAGAATAGCAGTAATGAAAAGAACCAATAACTTTTTAGTAATTTTTATTTGCCAATTAGGATAACTTCCTACATACTGTACAAATGCAATAAATATAGTATCATTTATCCACTCAAGCATCAAGAACATAAAATATACAAGAAAAATACATAGAAGTTCCACACTGTTACACACACCAGTTTTTTTTCTTCTCTTTTTTCTTTATGCTCCATTACTGCCCTGGATGGCAACAATGGGTGACATTCGGGGCAGCAATCTCAAAATTTTTGCCCTGGCTCGAAAAATTCCTACATATGCTTAATGGGACTACCAGGATAGATTGGGGTCTATGATAGAGGCACATTTTGCAGCTGGTAAGAAACTCTGTGACCAGGCCTTTGAGACCACAAAAAATTATTACAGGTTTCAAATGAAAGCTGGCTCTGACCACCCAGCTGTTGCCCTTAGCAGCTCGTGTAACTCCAGTGAACTCCAATAACTACTTCATGGATAGAGCCATCAATGTCCTTGCTGAAACCACTAATCTGAATTGGAAATTGCCCAAAACATAATCTCGCTGCCAAACATTACCCAGGTCAATCTCAGATAATACCCCTGCCTCCTTCTACCTCATTTATCTCACCTTACTCCTCCTCAGTAAATCATAATTTCCATTTTATTATTGATTTGTTATTTGTATCAGTATTAATTTCTCTCTCACACTTCAACCTAGCCATGTGTTTAATGTTGTTCTCGCAAAGTAGCATCCACAAACTCGTGGATCCATTTTGCATCTTCCATTATTTTTTTGGGAATGACGGAAATACAAATGGTTCATAGCATAATGTCTCCAGACATTAGCTTAATCCCATCTAACAATATTTAGAAACTTGCTTTTATCATCCTGCTAGTGAATATAACTATAGCACAGCCATCAGGAATCTCTAGAGATGTTTCTTCCCCCTAATTGGAACACACAACATAACAATGCGACACAAATAGCTAAGCAACAATGCTGTGAAGGACAGTGACATTGCATACACTTTCTAGCTGTGCAATCATTACACAATTGATGTAATCTTCTCGGGAGACTAAATCAATTCTCAATGCCGAGAAAAACTTCGTTCTTACAATACACAATCCATTTTTATATCAAGTTCATTACTGGTACACATTTTGGAAAGTGAATAACAGTTTCTTGGAAAATGATTACCTAGAGTGGTTTCCACCATATTTTCTCCAGTTGCTTATCAACTAAGAACATACTCCTACTGTACACTTGTGAGTATGGTAAACTATGGTATTAGTCAGAGAAAATGCTGTTATACAATAAAAACAAGGAATGACAAGGTGAGTAAATCCATCACTCTCCACAGGAGGATTGCAACAAACACACTTTACCATTGCAGTAAACTGTAATGAGTCAAGGGTTTATCCTCCCTACCTTTCTTGCTTTAGTATGCTGTAGTATGTGCAATAAGTTAATTTGTTTATTTCTGGGAGTCAAAACTGATAACTGTTTCAGCATTTACCAAGCAGATTAAAAAAAATAAAAAAAAATAAAAATCATAATAATGTCAAACATATTTTTAAGGCAAGCCGGTATAACAAATTATTTAGGTGTCAGAGATATCTCTTGTAATAAAGAAAAGAAAAGCTTTTGGCAAATCAAGTTCATTTATTTCTGAAGATAACATTTGATGGCAGTCTTAAAAAGAACTTTTTAACACAAATGATCGGTTAATCCACTTTAAAAATATGTCAGTATATTAGAAAACAAAATGAGCATTCGAATCAAGTATTACTGCACAGCTTGAAATTATATGTTAATAATTTTTAATTACTTCTTTTCAGTCAGTTAATTCAAGCATTGCAGCAGTAATTACTCAATTCACTAGAATGGCATCATAACTTGAATTTTTTTTTTAATCTGCTTAACTTCTCTCTAACAGCGAAGTCTCTAGAGACAGGAGGGGAAGGGGGGCAAGGAATGGGAAGGAATTCGGCCATGGTCTTTAGAAGGAAGCATCCCGGCATTTGCCTGGAGTGATTTGGGAAACCATGGAAAACCCAAATCTGGATGCCCGGACGGGGATTCGAACCGTCGTCCTCCCGAATGCGATGCCAGAACCTTAGCCGTTACACCACCATGCTTGGTCATAACTTGAAGTACTCAAGAATAGCATACAACTAAAACTGATGGCTTCCAACATCTAACATGAAGATACTATATAAATGCTGTGGCAAGACAAGAAAAAGCATTACGAAATGGAATTTGTACGCCTTTCAAGATGTATTCCAGTTACATGTACAACCTTAATTTTACTGTGTTACTATCAAAATAGAAAATGGCTCTAGCCCAATCACTGGGACTCATTAAGGAATTGACATTCTGGTCCGAAAACTGTTGCACATTTTTGTTTGGTAATACTATTTAACATATGTTGCTCTTAGAGCTGTAAAATATTTAGATGTACCTCAAAAACTTCACTCAAAAAGTGCTGTAACACTATACCGCAAGCGACTGGGAGTAGTGTTATAGTGAAGTATAATGATCATGCACACATTCTTTGAATGATATTGTTTGGGAATATGTTGCTGTCAAAAGAATAAATATGGAAAAAATTACATGCTGAAAAAAAAACAACTTTGGACCATAAGAGAAGGTTAGTTGCCTCATTTACGAACACACATGCAATGTCCAACAATAATAGGTATTACATTGTCAAGAAACAATCCAGTATGTTATGTCGGAGATGTTAATATTCTACGGCATCTATCAAAGTAGGTTGTGGCAATATTACCATTTGGAAGTTTAGGTTTAAAGTGTGGCAATATCCTTGTTTCAGCATTAGGTTGAAGGACTTTAGTGTTTATAGTTGACATGCAACCTGTACTAAAATGGCGTTTGGTTCTAGTTGTTAAAAAATAATATGCAGCAATAGCACAATCACTGGGACTCATCAAGGAATTGTAGTTTTCGTCTGAAAACTGTTGCACACGTTCTTTGGGTGATATTATTTAATATATGTTGCTCTTAGAGCTGTAAACTATATCCATCTTCACTCGAAAAGTGCCATAACGTAAGGTGGCGAGTGACTGGGAGAAAGCATATAGCCATGTATAATCATAACACTATCATTCCTTCTACTATATTATTTATTAGTTTGTTTCTATTACACCCATGAAGATAGTGTATAATGCACAAACTTCACGCAATATATAAAAAAAAATGCTGTAACAGTACACACTAAGCGATGAGAGGACGCCATTTGTTATCATATACGACTTCCGGCGATAATAATATAATGTGCAACAAAATGCATCAACAACCAACAACGATGAAAACCAAACCAAAATTTATAGTCCATTAAGTTACAAAAGGAAGTGCCTATGTCAATTTTGATCCAGGCTACATTCCTACCTATCCACAGGTGCTGCTAATGATTCTGCTAGAAAATCATGATAGGCTAAATGTTTAATAAATACAAATTGCCAGCAAATTATGCTTTTACAACAAGCAAATGCCATTTTGGTACAAGGTGCATTTAAACTATAAAAACTAAATTCCTTTGACCTAATGCTGAAACAGGTGTATTGCCACACTTTCAACCTAAACATAAGCTACATTAATATTGCCGCAACCTCTTGGAAAAATGTCGTAGAATATTAACATCTTGGACATAACATGCCGGTAGGTCTTTTGACGATGTAATACCTATTATCGTTAAACATCGTGTATGTGTACCTAAATGAGACAACCAACGTTCGCTTCTGGTTCAAAGTTTTTTTTTTAGTGTGTAATCTTTCCATATTTATACTTTTATAGCAACATGTTCCCAGATAATATCATTCAAAGAACGTGTGCATGGTCATTATGCTTTAGAAAATGCTTCTCCCAGTCGCTTTCGGTATAGTACTACGGCATTTTTTGAGTGAAGTTTGTGAGGTATCGATAGGCCCTACATTTTACACCTCTAAGAGCAACATATATCAAATAGTATCACCAAACGAACATGTGCAACAGTTTTCAGACCAAAACAACAATTCCTTGATGAGTACCAGAAATTAGAATCATTAGTGGCACCCGTGGATAGTTTGGAATGTAGCCTGGACCAAAATGGACACAGATGCTTCCTTTTGTAGCTTAATGGACTTGAAATTTTGTTTTTATAATAAAGTTGGTTTGGTTTTCGTCATTGATGCATCGTTGGAAGGTTTTTTTTTTAATGTACCATATATCCTATGACTGTACATCTTCTGGTGTATGTATTATTTTGTAATGGAAGTGTTTAATGTACCATGTATACTAGGACTGTACATCTAGTGGTGTACTTATTATTTTGTTATGCAACTGTTTATCTGTAAATTGACAACTTTCCACATCCCACAGAGCCAGTCTCTTATATTGGGATCAATGGAAAATGAATGTATTGTATTGCATATGAGAAAAAATGGCGGCCTCTCATCGTTTAGTGTGTAATGTTACAGCATTTTTATTATTATTATTTTGCATGAAGTTGATGCATTATACGCAATCTTGATGCGTATAATAGAAACATATTACTAAATAATACACTCGAAGGAACGCTAGAGTTATCATTACACATCGCTATATGTCTTCTCCAGTCACTCGCCACCTTTCATTACGGCACTTTTCGAGTGGAGTTAGAGAGGATTGATATATTTTACAACTCTAGAAGCAACATATATTAAATAATATCACCCATCAAAAGTTTGCAACAGTTTTGAGACCAAAACAACAATTCCTTGATGATTGTGCTATCACCCAGAAAATATTAATCTTACCTGTAATACTGGTGATAACCATCAGCATCACAGAAATGACAGTACAAGTGATCACGCCTAAGGTGGCGATACAGTTCATCATTGTCCATATATCTTTGATCACAGAATTCACATAATGGATGACCCCGATGTGATCTGTCATCTGGGTCACCTTTCCGACGGTGCTGTGCTAGCTCTTGCCTTGTGTAACATCGTCTTTCACCTGTAAAAATCTGTATACACACACACACACACACACACAAATACATTATCATCATCTCTAAAGAAACAGCTATCAAATTACTCTATTGCTGAACTATTTAGGCTCACCTTTAAATTTTCAACACACAAATCACAGTAATGAAGCTCATGAACTCTTCTCATATGATCTTTCAAACTTTGAAACGTCCTAAATGCAGGAGAACCAGGACATACAGTGCACACATGTTCAAGTAATTTACTATATGCTGCTTGAATCTCTTGATTTTCAAAACAGATTTTGAATTTCTTGTCCATTAGGTAGTGGTTGTCTTTCACTGTCGCAAATGGTTTAACTTCTTTCATGAAAATAACCTAAGCATCAAATATCAATGTCACATATAACAAAATAATAATCACAAGAACGCTTACTTCAAATATCGATCACTGACCAGAAAAATTTACTTACCTTCGGCATATCTTGCCTACATATGGGGCACTCGTTTTGACGACACAGAACTCGCATTCTTGTGGAGCATTCATAACAGACAGGGTGATCACATTCTCCTACTGAATAAATTGTAACATTCTTAAAACACACAACACAAGCATTTTCTGAATTTTCAAACGATGCACCAGACGACATTTTTACAGTATTAGAAATCTGCACAACTACTTGCAACCTGTAACACCAGAAGAGTGGGGGGGAAATACTACACCACAGAAAATAAACAGACTAGCGCACGTTGATTTCGTTCAAACTATTACGCTATAAATTATTATACAATATATTTACACCTATTAATCAGTCACTTCTCTAAAAACAAAAATACAAAATATTTCCAATGCTTTATTGGTTAGTCCTGGCACTTGCGGCTTCGACAAAGATGAAGTAGTTTAGATGATGTGCGCAAAGAAAGTAATGCGTAGAGACATGTTTTGTTGTTGGAAGTATTCAAAGGTTTGTTAAATCCAATTTAAAAAATTTATATTTCAAGCCAATCCTTATGTTAAATATGTATAACTTGAAATTTAGTAACTTCGTGCGTTTCAAAAGGTACTTATTTTAATATATATCTTTGACGTGTTTCTGAAACTACGCGTCCAAAATTAAAACTTAGAAAATGAATACTTATCTGTATTTTACTTCAGTACAATTTTCTGATCTCTAATTTTGAGAGTAACTTTTAGATATCAATTATCTTTGTTTTAAAGAAAACTAGGGAAAGTAAATTCATGCAACTGAGAACGTCGATGGGTCTTAATTGAACCCTCAGTTGCAGCGGAAAGATGGAGGCAGGTGGAGCTTATGGTGGTGGAAAAGCAGGTTCTCCGTTTGATCCCATACAGTTTATCCAGAGACCTCAAGTTATTTTAAGAGCAGCTTGTCTGGTAAGAGTTTTTATACCTTATCTCTTTGCATAGTTGCATCGTGACTTTTCATTTTATTAAATGCTAAAGAATATTTGACAACTCTACCGCCATGATTCCTTCCCCCCAAAAGTTGGGGGGGCGAGTCGATGTTAAGTTAATATTGATTTTTTGATACATTCGTTCCATTTAAATTTCTATAGTTCTATCAAGTAATTGCAAAAGTTACTAATTACTTTCAGAGTTTAGATTAAGTTAGCTGAAGAATGCATCAAACATTCATGCTAGCTGATATTTCAATTTTTTTCCTTTTTTTTCCTTTTCAGCTGTTTGCAATAATTGTGTTTGGCTGCATATCGTCCCAAGGTTATTGGTACGATCATGAATCGCAGAAATACGTTTGTCTTTATAATGGTGATGCAAACGCCTGTAACTACGGTGTTGGAATTGGAGTTATAGCATTCCTAGCTTCAATAGGTTTTTTAGTTGGTGAATTTTTATTTGAGCAGATGTCATCTGTGAAGACAAGGAAACATTACGTGCTTGGTGATATGGGATTTTCAGGTATGATATTAATGCTTAATGAGGTTTTTGGTGTGACTAGTTCTCAATAAATATCAGGAAATATTTGGACAATAATTAGTATATGACACCTCGGGATCCAATTGGAGATAGTGATGTCACAACATACTGCCTCTGAAAAAAGTGCAGTGGATGCTCGACTTTTTCCACCCGTCAAAAAATAGTACTAACCCGAAAATTGGATAAACTGCTTCGTTATAAAGTAATAAGTATAAGTTTCACCCTCACTTTTTACCAATAACTCCCCACAAATTAAATTAAAAATTCCAAAATGTGAGAAGGTTGCACGGGATTACTGGAGATCGCGATTCTGCCAGGAGTTGTCAACATAATACTGAAGTGGTCAAATGCAAGACGCCACTAGAAATTCTTTCCGAAGTACATTTAACGGTTTCATGCTGGTCCAGGCTGTATTTCAACCTAATTTATGCTTGAAAATAATGGTCCAGGCTGTATTACAATGGAATTACTGCTTGAAAATAATACGTCTTGCGACTGATTACAGCAGTATTCCAACGATATTACTGAATGTTGTAGCGGAATCGCGATCTCCAGTAGACCCGGTTGCACAACTGAGAATTCCACCAGCACAGCAAAAATAACAATTCACAAACATTGTTGGTGCAGGTATCATATCAGTTTAAACAGTCTTTCTCATAGGTGTGAAAAGATTGTAATGCAGCCCATGCAAAGAGAAAAAAATTTCGGGTAATATCGAGATCGCCATACCGCTGCAACCACTTACTGCCTCGCGTTGTAAACACTTCCCGATGAAGAGAGTATGACGTCACTGTGTCTCCGTGTATCATGTGGTCAGCCTTTGATCGATTTGAGAATACATGTTAGGCCATAGAACGTAACCAATAGTAACAATAATAAAAATATTACGGATTGAAAAAGTCAAAGAAAATTATTACTTGCACAATTAATAATATTATTAAAATATGTACAACATTCCAAACTGATAATTGATATTGTTCATTAGCGTTACGTTATTGGTCACAATTCCATTGATTTCTGTTTGATTCCGTTTTTTTTATATTTCCTCGGGGGGTTGAAATTGCTATTAAAATCATTCATGCGAAATAAAATATTTATAAGAACAAGATTTCATCAATAACCGTTTGCGTTTAGGTTGAAACGCAGTCTGGACCATACTAACAGTGACAGATACGATTTGGATAAATGGTTTAAGCAATATTGTGTGCGACGGTTACATTTCACTATGGTCCAGGCTGCATTAAGATGTAAACGGTGATAGATACGACATAGAAATTAGGTATCCGCAATAATGTGTTCTATAGTTACGTTTCCATGTGGTACAGGTTACATCAAAACCACACAGCAATTGAATTTATTCCTGTACTACTGGTGCAAAATTAACGATTTCTCGATATGAGGCATATTAGTGATGGACTACTTTCCGTTAGTGACATTTAAAGCTGTGCATGGAATGTATATGTCTCATTCAGCATGGTAGTGACGTCATACTCTCTCCATTAGGAAGTGTTTACATCGCGAGGCAGTAAGTGGCTGCAGCGGTATCGCGATCTAGATATTACCCAAAATTTCTAGCATCTTTCAATTGGCAACTTTAATCTTGAGAGTGCCAAATTTGATTTTAACAAAAGCAATCGGTAGTCTTAAGCTACGTTCACACTTGGATACTTGTGCTGGAACTTATATCGGGGTACATGTATATTTGATAAGTCATGGCACTTTACGTTATAAGGACTGCTCATACATTTGGTAAATATTGGAGCATTTGATACAAATCCCTGATATGTTTGTATATGCTTGTTTTACCTTCAACTCTTCTAATACTGAACATGAAGGGAGGACATGGGTTTGAATCCTCATCCAGGCATCCAGATTTGGGTTTTCCATGGTTTCCCCATATCACTCCAGGTGAATGCTGTGATGCTTCCTTCAAAAGGATGTGGAAGGTTGCCATTGTTTGCTTAATTTGTTTTTAGTAATTTTATTAACATGGTGTGTTTATAATCTAAACTGCCATCAATTACCTTTTACTTTCTTTTCCTTTAGCACAAAAAACTGGCAGAATGGAAAAAAATAATCTTCAGATTTAATTTTTAATTCTTGGACAATTCAAGTGAAGATAATGACAACTTGTTGCACAACAGGGTTTGGTATTTGCGAGTATTAATGTAAATGCCATGTCAATGAAGGCATCATACAGGTTCTGAATTTGTGGCAGATGTAAACATACCTTGGACATAAATTTTCAGTTTTTAAATTTTGTGACTTTTCAATGGAGAGAAGCCAAAACATTACAACGATGGAATTAAACAATTTTTCAAGAGATTTTTAAATAATTTTGCAGTGTTGGCATTATCTGATAACATAAGTGACAACTTTAATTTAATTTGTGGTGACTATTTCTTAGTGTGAGGGGAAAACATCAAGACGTCAATACGTGCTATCGATCTGAAATTTGGTACACACATTCCTTAGGTGATAGTATTTGACTAAAAGTGTATAACGTAACCTTTGAAAATGTGTAAATGAAGTAAAATCACTTGAAATGTAGGTAGATGCATACATGTAATTACACAATAAATGCACGTTAATAGATGTTGATATTTATTCCACATGTTTTGTAGTCTTAATTGGTGGATAAAAACTGCTGTCGACATGCAAATTGCAGATACTTAATAAGTAGAAAATCAGTAACACAATTTCTCTGTGCATAGCTGACATTTGGATTTCAATGCTAAGAGATATTGCTGGCAGCCTACCTTCCAGGGTAAGACATGGTGTCTACTGTAACCGATGTTCAATACAGGCATTTGTTTTGGTTTAATTTTTTTGCTAATAGCAGTTGTGGTTAGGTTGAAATGCAGCCTGGACTAAGAATTAAGAGTAAGAAACATGCAGAATAAATATAAACATGTAATAACATGTATTTCTTAAATACCATGTATGCATCTACTCACATTTAAAGTGATTTTACTTTATTTCCACATATTCAAAGCTAATGTTATACACTTTTAGTCAAATATTATCGCTTAAGGAATGTGTGTATCAAATTTCAGACCGATGGGATAATTTTTGTAGGTTCTGGTGTATTAACGTGTTAATAATTTTGCATAATATTGAAGCCAATAAAACAAATTTCAATAGGTTAGTCATTTCTTGACAGATGGAGAAAGTTTCCGTCTCCAAAGATTATTTGTGTTTGGATCTATTAGAGTTTGTGATTCCATTACAACAACATCCACTAATGTCATAATACTGTTTCAGACAATCGCAAGACGTATTATTTTCAAGCAGCAATTCCAGCCTGGACATTATCTTGAAGCAGAAATTAGATTGTAATACACCCTGGACCAACATGTCAGTGTTAAATATACTTAGGAAAGTATTCATTATATTATCTTGAGTTCGACTACTGCAGTATTAGGATGCCAGTTCCTAACAGAATCGCGATCTCCAGTAATCCCAGGTGTAATGATGTACTATAGACTATTGGTATTAATTCTGGTCCAGAGTGATAAGAACATAACTGCTGCATCTGCTAAAACTGCTGCCTGAAAATTAAAAAAGCTAGTGCATAACCCTCAGTTAGTATAAATTGTTGCCCTTCCATACTGAAAATATCATTTGCACATTCCTTTTTATTGTTCAAGAGGAAGTGTATGTGAGACCCAAAAAAGTACCTAGGTTAAAAGTAATTCAAGCCATAAAAGACATTAATATATGGTGTTGACACTCACCTTTCATTCTAGTTCACTTGTGTATGACAGCCATCTTGAATATATACACAAAATTACTGTTACAATGTAGTAATCAATAAATAAATGTAGTTAGCGAACTATCATACTTAATATAGGTTGATATACCATGGACCAATGTATATAATTTATACAGTTGAGATTCAGTATTATGAATAGATCGTGAACACACATCCCCCCCCCCTTTTTTTCCAATATGATGCTTCCCCTGTGAGTGCAGCATTACCTATTTGTCATATGGCTAAGCAACTAATATAATACATATAAATATATACAATGACAAGAACGTTGGCAGCGTTCACAAGTTGCTGACCAGTTCTTCCAGTCATTCTATTAAGGAAGTTATAGCTCTGAAAACATCTTCAAATGGTCCATCATACTTCCTTAGAGGGCATTCTTTGATAATATGCTCCATAGTCTGGGAAGGAGCACCGCAGTCACATGCAGGAGTCCTGAAGACCCCACTTATACAGCATAGCGTTGCATTTCGCATGGCCTGTTCTTAGGTGATTTAATTTGACTCACTGGTCTCTATTTGGGTGGAATCCCGGAAGTCCAGTTGTGGGATCTTTAATATCTGGATGTTTCGCAGATGAGGAGTTTCGGCTTTGTCGCCACTTTTCCTTGACATCAAAGTCAAATACATCTTGCCATACCAGATTTCCGGATTTAACGACTAGTGAGAGGTACGTCATTTAGGACCTCGCGGATTGAGAGATCCTGTGGATGGTCAGGATGGTGTAGTTTTATCCACTCACGTGCCATTGCTTCTTGGTGTCTTACCTCTGTAGGTGGTATTTTGCTGATTAGGGGACTGCGGTGGATTTTATGGTGTCAGTTATTACTCTCATAAACTTGTTCAGATGGACATTGATTTTTCCAGTGTGAGCACTATGTTGCCACAATGGATCACAGTACTCGGCAACAGGGTAAACCATGGTGAGAGCGGTTGTTCGAAGTGTCTCCATCAGCTCCCCACGAAGTACCGGCTAGCTTCTTCATGATGTTATAGGAGACGTTAAGCAGTTAAAAAAAAAACTTCATGATGTTTTGTGTTTTAAGTTTCTGGCTTGTGTATTCCAGGTGTTTTTTGAATGTTAAGGAACGGTCTAAGGTGATGCCAAGATATTTAGGATGGAAATTATGTTTCACTCTCTGGTGGCAGAAGTTCACTTTGAGCTGCTGGTGTGCTATTCTATTGCTCAAGTGGTTGCGCGTACTTCTGTTTTCATCGGGTTCGGACAAAGTCTCCACTTCCTATAGTACGCATTCTAGGTTTCTAAGTCGTTAGAGTGCTTTCACCTTCCTCTAATGTGGCAGTTTGGAATACTTGATCACAACAGCTCCGTTTTAGTCTGAAACCTGCCTGGTATGTAGGTGTTATGTTATTTATTATTCCTTGAATACAGTTAAGGATGAGGCATTCTAGAAGCTTATAGCAAACACTTAGTAGAGCAATGGGTCGATACCTTGAAGCATCATCTGCTGGTTTGCCTGGTTTGAGGATCGCCAAGGTGTGAGCCATCTTGAATTCTGGAGGGATGATCCCAGTGTCCAGGGTATCGCTGAAGAAGTTCTTGAGCCAAGTTCTTCCCTGCTTGCTGAGATATCTTGTGAATTCTGGGAAAACGCCATCTAATCTTGCAGCCTTCCTCATTTTTAGCATTTTAATGGATTTCTCAACTTCTTCGTGACTGAATGGATTAGAAAGGGTAGATTTTTTTTAAAAAGGTTTTTATCCATATAAATCATCTCTTTCCATCTGTTTCTTCATTGCAGGATCTACTGGGACTTTGTCAGCTCTTGTTTTGATGTGCAATGCAATTTCAGTTGGCGTAATTTCTGGCTCCTCTTTGCATGTGTTTGAGGCTGCACCCAGTTTTCTAAGGAGGGTCCATGCATTTCTCCTGGAGTGAGTAAAGCTCATTTGAGAAGTTAGCTCTTTCTGTTTGTTTCCTCCCTTCATTCAGTGTTTCTAAGATTCTTTTTCTTGTTTCAGAATCGCCAGTTTTTTGATAATACAAAGTTTGCGTAGATTTGTGCCAGCATGGAATGTATTGTTTCCTGTACCCTCGAGGGATTTTTCGTCTAGCTGCAGCGATAACAATATCTACAAATCTCTTATAGTTTTTCGCTTTTGGGGGTTTCCATCGCAGGTTACTATCTACTTCATAGCTATAATGGTCCCAGTTTGCCCTCTTTAAATTCCACCTTGGTTTATGAATCGATCTGATAACAGGTATTGTGATACCAACACTTATTAGTGTGGATCTGTGTTGGCTTCTCGGAAAATGCTGAAGGACTTTCCTTGTGTGGTCTAAAGGTTTTCTTTCATCTGTGGAAACAATAACCTGATCAGGATTGGTGTCAGATTGCCGTCTAGCAGAATGGAATGTTTTCTTTTCTTTAGCATCGTAGCTGAGATACAGGTCTTGACTTTCGCACCAAACAGTAAGTTTATCTCTGTTTTCATCAGAATTTGGGCAACCCCAGGATGTATGTCGGCTGTTAAAGTCTCCTACATATAAGCAAGGTTTCGGTAGTGAGGGCAGTGATGGAGTTGGCCAGTTGGAAAGAAGTGGTTTGTAAACTGATGCAACAGTTAAATTGTTGAGTTTGGCAGTAATTATTTCTATTTCGTTGATTTTTTGACAGCTCACTTCCGAGATATTGCAAATGTTACTTTTGGCATACATGGCTGATCCGTGTATATGAGAGGGAAGTCTCACTATCATTCTGTACCCTACAATTGTGCCCCTACTTTCCAAATCTTTTTCAGTCATGTGGGTTTCTTGAACAGCTAAGATATCGATTTTAAGGTCAGTGGCTAGTTTACTAAGATATTCACATTTAGCCATTATTAATCCTTCTGCATTTATTTGAAGAATGTGAGCGCTGGGTTCAAACTTTCTGGTCAGTTGGCTCTGACAAGTGCCTTTGTTCAATTTCATCTTCAGATGTTTCGTATTCTGATGTTGCTTTGTGTGACCTTGAGAGATACGGGATCCAGTTCAGTCGCCTATTGTGTAGATTATCAGCTGTCCTGCATCAGCAGGCCATTGTCCAGGGTACACCATTAGGAGGTTATCTACACGTCTTACTATAGATATATGCTTAAATGGTTAATACTTATTGAATAATGCTGTATATTATTGCAACATTCACACTGTATTACATGTTTCTTGCATCTTTTGTGCACCTCACCTACACTTTTCCTTGAATGGTAAATTGTAAGGACTATGTGGACAATATTTACAGTCTAAAGGAATGCATAGCTTATGTACTAACACTTGGAATGTCTAATGAAGGAAACTCTCTGACCAGGATTGACATTTTAGGTAATGGCGCAATCACTGGGACTCGTGAAGGAATTGTAGTTTTCGTCTGAAAACTGTTGCACACGATCGCTGGGTGATATTATTTAATATATGTTGCTCTTAGAGCTGTAAAATATATCCATCCTCACAAACTTAACTCAAAAAGTGTCGTAACGTAAGGCGGCGAGTGACTGGGAGAAAGCATGTAGCCATGTATAATCATAACGCTATCGTTCCTTCAAATGTTATTTATTTATTAATTTGTATCTATTACACCCATGAAGATAGTGTATAACACACAAACTTCGAGGAATATAAAAAAAAAAAAAAATGCTGTAACTTTACACACTAAGCGATGAGAGGATGCCATTTGTTATCATATGGACTTCCAGTGATAACATAATGTGCAACAAAATGCATCAACAACCAACAACGATGAAAATCAAACCAATTTTATCATAAAAACCAAATTTATAGTTCATTAAGCTACAAAATGAAGCATCTGTCCAGTTTGGTCCAGGCTGCATTCCAACCTATCCACAGGCGCCGTTAATGATTCTGCTTGAAAATCGTGATAAATATTTAATAAATCCAAATTTCTAGCGAATTATGCTTTAACAACAACCAAACGCCATTTTGGTACTGGCTGCATTTCAACTATAAAAACTAAATTCCTACCACCTAATGCTGAAACAACCAGATTGCCTCACTTTCTTTCAACCTAAATGTAAGCTACATTAATATTGCCACAACCTACTTTGATAAAACGCCGTAGAACATTAACATCTTGGCCATAACATGCGGATATGTTTCTTGACGATGTAATAGCTACGAGATTATCGTTGGACGTCGTGTATGTGTATGTAAATGAGGCAATCAACATTCGCTCACGGTTCAAAGTTTTTGTGGTGTGTAATAGTTTCCATATTTATACTTTTATAGCAACATATTCCCAAATAATATCATTCAAAGGCCGTGTGCATGGTCATGATACTTTGCTATAAGGCTTCTCCCAGTTGCTCGCAGTATAGCGTTACGGCACTTTTCGAATGAAGTTTGTTAGGTATCTATACATTTTACACCTCTAAGAGCAACATATATTAAATAGTATCATCAAACGAACATGTGCAACAGTTTTCAGACCAAAACGACAATTCCTTGATGAGTCCCAGTGTTTGCGCTATTGCCAGAGTAGCAATAACAAGCTTGTAAAGACTATTTTTACATAATTATGAATTGAATTATTCTAACCTGTATTTGGTACAGAACTTACAACATCCCGCTCATGCTTATCACAGACCGTCCTTTATCTGTACCAAGCATATAAGCAGGTTGTTACCTCCTCTTCTCTTATCATGCTTAATTACTTTTTATTCTTTTAATTACAGTTCTTTCTTACTTTCAATCAAGGGTACTATTGTTATAAATGACAATAATACATAAATCCACAGAATTTCATTTATTCAGAAGTTTCTCGCAGTAAAATAAAAAAAGAACACAAAAATCTTCACAAAGTACTTTTCTCCGAATAAAACCATTTCTTTGAATCATCTAACAAACATTCATTCTGTCCATTCATGCAAGGAGAGATGTGCTCAGCCCCCACAAGCCTATCTACACGGTGCTATTTACTTCCGCGTCCTTTCCTGGCGCCTGCTCTTCGATAACTGCGCAGGCTGTCTACTGTACTGTAGCTAGCTAGCGAGCAAGTGAGTCTCTGTTGCACTGCAACAACATTGACTTCCTGAGCTCCAGAAACAATACTTTGGCGTTAAATTGGGGAATTGTTATGGGATAATCAAGCAAAGCTAATTTAGGTATGACAAACATTAAATTTATAAATTATCCGAATTAATAGGGGATGGGTTGGGCTGGTCATATGTGGCATATATGTCACAGGCTACAGAATATCGTTCTGCTTCTTCAGTGTTCCTTCAGCCCCACGGAGAAGTAGATTGTTGCTTCCTTGCAACCTTCAAGATGTGTTCAATTGGTTTGAAATTTGGTAAATAAGTTCCTTCATTGATACTATTTGAAAAAAAAAAGTGTAGGAGGAAGCCACCAAGAAAACGGAAATTCTTTACATATTCATATTGCAGTCAGTTAAGAAGTGGAAAATTGCTTATATTTAAGATTTTGTTACCTGTAGGTGGTGCATTGGATTCCTTGAAACAGTAATATGCTGGTATAGCAGATGGTAACAAATCTTCTAAAGTGAAAGATGGTTTGTCCCTTAACTAATTGTTTATGTAGAGCATTTGAGGTTGTTTGGTATTTGCTACCAGCGGTTAGGTTGAAATGCTGCCTGGACAATGAGTTAAGGCTTACAGATACCTGGAATAAACATGTAATAACATATATTTATTGTATGCATCTTCCTACATTTTGGTAATGTGACTTTATTTGTACATACACTTCTCCTACACTTTTTCTCAAAGAGTGCGACCTAAACATCATGAGTGCCAAATTTCAGATCAGTATGATACTTCTTGCAGGTTCTGGCTTAACCTCTTACGTGCTCCGCAACTTGAAATTTATTAGAATTCTTACAAAATGGGCATGAGTCTACGGTGTAATGTGGAATCAACAGCAGAATGTAAGTCGCACATATGAGTCTTTTCAGATGTAAAGGTCAGGTTAATGACATTAAAAATTTTTGTTTTTTTTGTTTCTTTTTTCCCCTGGCTCTCAAACCAGCTACCTGATTTCCCTTTGGATACCTTAAACTTATCTCCCATGTTTTCCAAATCTAGTTTGAGATAAAACTTAAAATTATATATATATTTCCTGACACAGAAAAAAGTACTAACAACTAAGATTATGCTGTATTTGCACACAATTGTGATAAGAGTTTAATTGTTTTAAGTGCTGCCACTTGTAAAGGGTGTTCCAGAGTGCAAGATTTCAGTTGTATATCGAACATGGTGCGTGAGCGGCTAACGCTCTGGCCTCGCATTCAGGAGGATGCCGGTTCGAATCCCCATTCGGGAATCCAGATTTGGGTTTTCCATGGTTTCCCCAAATCACTCCAGGCAAATGCCGGGATGCTTCCTTCAAAAGGGCCATGGCCAAATTCCTACCCGTTCCTTGTCCCCCAGTCCCATCCCATCTCTAATGACCTTGACGTCAACAAGGCGTAAAGCTATAAGTAAAAAAAAAAATCAGTCTTACATCATTTTTGCTATTTTGGTTTGATACGTGTATTATTATGAAAGATAGGAGATGGATATGAGTTGGTAATCAAGAAGAACTACGTGATAAAACAATGCATCTTTATTGGTAAACTTTACCATCAAAATGGTCAACATTTGGTTGCCATGTTTCGTAAAGTGCCTTCAATTTTCAGTGGAATTTTTCAGAAGTCATCTACTGGAAAAGACTAAGAGAGAAATTCTAAAGTACTGGTTGAACAGGTGGCATAAACACTATATGAGCTTGTAGCGATTGTTCAGAAGAAAACATCGTGCCAGTTTGTGAGATAGTGGCATCAAGTCCATGGACCTCGATTTATCATTATGCACCAGAACTGGGCATTCAACAGCCACTCTTTACCATATTCTCAGTGAAGATTTGTATCTGTATGCTTACAAGATCCAATTGACTAAAAAAACTTATGCCAAGAGACCATGTATATCGAAGAAGAGTTCTACAACTGGATTATTGAACACGAATAGCTTGCAGATTTTGTTGACAAAATAGTCGGCAGTGATGAGGTTCATTTTCTTCTAAATTGCTTTGTTAATTGTCCGAAGTGCCACATTTGTGGCTCATAGATTCCACCAATGAGAAATAAATGCATCCTCGTGTCATTGTTTGGTGTGTATTGTAGACTGGAGTAATCATTGGAACACTTTTCTTTCGAAACAAGGCAGGTAAATTGTAAATGGCAAATGTTATTTTAACATAAACCAGTTCTTTGTGCCTCAATTACAAGATATTGTTCTTGAAGATGGTGCCATATGAAACATTGATGGCCATATAAAAGTCTTTTCTTGGTTATCTCCCATTTTTTTTTTTCTAGAATTAGTCGCTTTGATCTTTAACACCTATCATATTTCTTTTATAAAGTTTTCTGAAGTTTCTTGGTTTATACCAGTGGTTCCCAACGTGGGCCATACCGCCCCCGGTGGGCGTTAGAGAGCTCGAAGGGGCCGTTTGTGAACAAAGGCAAATTTGGGGGGCGTTGACACCCAGCCAGCACCCCCCCCAGGCAACACAGGCAAGGACGTGCCGATAAGATTAATTAATAACAAAAAACATTCAACAAATGTTTCAGCAAGTAATTCCAAATGTCCTTTAAGCAAGATCAGTGGGGATTAAAAGTTGGTATTATTACATTATATCTTTGTTCCTAACACCTGCTTCAATAGTTCATGAATGCCTATTTCTTCCAAGGCAAAAAACTTATTGAACTCGGTGCGAAAAGGCCACTGCCGGCTTCGGTTTGCGTGAAATCGCCCTTAGACTATCTGTCATCTTTTTAAAAAAATATTTTTTAAATTTTTTTATTTTCTATGGAGGAAATTGTGTATAGTTGCTTCTCTGACCATAAAATACCCGCAGAAGCTCACAACTCGTTGTGCCTGGGTTCTCCCGCATGAGACCGCATTTGGATCTGCAATTTCTTTCACTTGGTCCAGGCTTCTGCTGTGTACTTTCTTCTCGATGTCAGTTGGTCAACTGTTGTTCTCTGGCCCTCATGGTAATTTAGGGTTTATGGATAGGTGCAAAGTGTGTCGACTTGGAACTTGAATGTGTGGAATAGGAAAGAAAGTATTTTCCTGAACTTACATTTTGTTTGTACTTACATTTTACCAACAGTCGTTATATATAATGGAACAGAAGTAATCAGGGTGCCGGAAACGACTTTATAATGGAAAATTATTAAATAGTATGGTCACCGGATTTGAAAATGGAAACATTTCTTTTTAACGTGTCGACAAAATCCGCTCATATGCTGGAGAGATAGATTATCGAGTGCCCTGGACAGACTTTGTCAGTCAGTCCTAGCCTCTGGCATGTTCAGCCCTTAGACGCGCGCGCGCGCACACACACGCACACACACGCACACACACGCACACACACACACACACACAGTGACAAGGCCACTCAGTATCCCATCACGGATCAGTCCCTCCTGATGTGTGGATGGTAACCGTCAGTATTACAGTACGCTGGCAAACTCCCTTAGGATTTCAGCAAGTCGAAAGTCCTGACGGCGGTTCGAAGGTCATCGGTCAGTTATGAGCTCTGTGTGCAGATAGTTAAACTTTATCGCGAAAAATGGAAGATTTCAGTCACAGGCCTCTTACGTTACATTTAAGGTGCATCAAACAGATGGTTATAAAATTGGATGAGACATTTTTTACCATATTCCAAAATTCAGTTAAACTTCGATTCTCAAAGCATAGTACAACATGTTCCTGTATCTTGAAACACTAATGGTAATGATACAGTAAAATTTATGGGTATAATAATTTATTTATGTCAATAGTATTTATATAGTTATATTATATTATTTAATTTATATTCCTCTCTTTCTTCAATATTTTATTTTTTATTTTCTGTTCTCTCTTCATCCTCTTATAAACAACCGAATCCCAAAGTACCATCAAGTTGGGTCACATGAATCTACCGTTTCTATTCCGTTTCTTTTGATCATTTCCACTTATTATGCAAAATCTGAATTATTGTTTTGATAAACCTCAACCCTGCATTCGGGATATATGGCTTAAGAAATGTATTGATACGCCTCATTCTCTAAATTTTTATTCATTATACTGCGCCTTTCAATTTTAACAGAGATGAAAATCTCTGATATATTTTTATAAAATAACTTAGAACATCTTTACCTATTTTAGCTGAAATTCGTGAATCGAAGATGGTCTGTAGGACTGTGTGTTAGTGGGGGGCGAGGGGTCGTATCTGTCGCTGGCTCACGCATAGACGTCCTCTGAAGACAGTCAGTTATCCCGCCAATGTATGGATGCTAATATAACCATGAATTAGACTTATATTAACCTGAATTAACTGTTCTGTGTCCATCTTTATACCTGCCTGTTTATCAGTTTGAGCAAATTCTGTCGAACAGCTTGTTATGAAATTACATATTCAAGTTTCGAACCTGAATATCTCAATTCTATCCACTTTTGATAGAGATCTGCCAACCGGAAGTGGCAGATTAATGATGTCACTTTTATCTAAGTTATTTTAAGAAGATTTTTTTAACTGAGAAATTTGAAGAAAAAATTATTTACCAAAGTTAAATAAACGAGTTATAATTAACAACTTTTATTTCTAAATTTTTTCAATAAAGTTTAATAATTTTTATTATTATTATTTCATTTTTACTATTTTGTACATCGTTTCCGTGGCTGGGCGGTAACATAATTTAAAAATACTTCTAAAATTTGTATTTATACGATTTCAATAAATAATAAATGTTTTTTACAGTTTATTTGTTCGTCGCACAATATTTTCTTCAAATAATGAACACAAATTTCAATTTATTTAATTAAATTGCTAATAGAAAATCTAGTTTAAGGGAATAACGTGATGCTGGTCATATCAAAATTTACTTTTATTTTCACAGATGTCACATTCATAGAAAAAATGTAGACAGTACAATGTCGAATACTTGAAATGTGGTTTTATTGAGGCAACCTCAAACTAGACATTGCCAATGTGCCTGATTTGCCAATTTTTCTCAAATGAAGCTCTGAAACCATCACAGGTTAGAAGAACATATAACCAGAATACAGCCCTGACAGAAAACATAAAAGTTTATCTTACCTTCAGATGTTCAAAGAACCATATTCAAGACGATCATCTTTAGCTCGTATGTTTTCAGTGGCATCCAAACAAGACGCAGATGGCATTCGTGCCTCTTATAACATTTCCTTGCTTATTGCTAAATTGGGAAAACTGCACATGATTGGGAAAGTACTGATACTAATATCTGTGAGTGAAGTTCTGCGTACTGTAATGCACAAGCTGGCGTCTGATATTATTAAGAGAATCCCACTTAGCAATAATAAAATAGAGGCGAATCGACAAAATGTCCAAGGACGTGGAGAGTTCTCTAACAGATTTTTTGAAGACTGGCGAATTTTCTATACAGCTTGATGAATCTACTCTACCAAACAATGATTCATTACTTCTTGCGTACGTTCGCTTCATTAGTGGAAAAAATTTGCCAAGAATTACTGTTCGCAAAAAATTTAAAAACTGATACTAAAGGAAAATCTATATTCCAAGTTTTGGAACACTATTTCGAATAAAAAATTATTCATCTGAATAATATCGTGTCCATTGCTACTGATGGTGCTCGAGCAATGGTTGGACGATACCGAGGGCTGATTTCATATTTGAAACAGTCAGTACCAAATGTACCAATGATCGCCTGCACTGCTCACTACAGTATGTAATTCCCGCAGTTAACAAGATCAGTAGCAATGCTCTCAATAGTAGATTATTTGAAAAACTTTGTGATGAAAATGATGAGGATTTCAATCGTTTGCTATTTATTGCACACAGAAGTTCGTTGGCTGTCAAAGAGTACCTGTCTAACAAGATTTTTTGAAGTTTTTGACTCCATTATAACGTTTTTTATAAACAAGGATGTTTCATTAAGAGAAGATTTATTGAAATACAGGGCGTTCGCCGGAAACGCAACCCACTGTTAGCGCTACAAGGAAGAAACTGCTCCCGGCGAGCGAGCGGTCAGCTTCCGGCATTGTTCGACCGTCGGCCGCGGACTATTTCATAATAATTACGCTTCATAAACTTGTATGTGCTAAGCATTTAAATGTGACGTAATTCATTAGCTTACCTTATAAAAGATGCTGGAAGTGTTGACCCTCTTGTGTAATGCACATTTCACATCTTCTGAACATATTTCGAGACACGCTGCCCTAACTGACTTAATGATTTTTTGGGTGACTGTTCTAGTCGAAAAGCGATATCGTCAATTTTCTCCTCTGTGAGAATACGGTTGACCGACAGTCTCTTTTTGTTAAAAAATGAACCCGTTTCTCTTACTTCTTAAACCAGACGCAGAATTGTGATTTAGCTGGCAGTAAAGCGCCAGGAAATTCGCGACGAAATTTACTGCGACACTTTTTGAACGACTTTTTCTTCACATATGTATCGTAGAGAAATATTCTTTGTTGCAAACTGTAACGTACCATAATTTTACTCACACTCAAACATGGTACAGATTAGTAAGAGTATGAAGCCCAAAACCAGCCAATCCGCAAAGAAACGTTTATTCACAACACTGATTAATAAGAGACTGAAGTCACAAACTAGCTACAATGCAAAGAAACCGTTCTTAACAATGTAAGGGTCCCATTATACTGTGTCACTGCTTTGTTGTGGCAGCGGAGGTGTTAAACAGTGTGGTGATTCACGGTGCCGTGTGGCGGGAGTTGCTGGCTCCACTGACCGAGCAAGTTGCCGACGGCAACAGACTAGGAGGGTAGCGTTTTCCGGCGAACGCCCTGTATATAAATATATAGCTCATTCAACTGATTTATATCATCAATTTAATGAAACAAACCTACGGCTGCAAGAAGATAATTTGAATTTGTTCAAAGTAAAGTCAATTATTTGTGCATTCATGTCAAAACTTTCCTTGTACAAACAGGATGTGGGTCGAAGACAATTCTATGAATTTTCAAATCTTTCCTCTGTGGAAACAAATGAAGATATTTTAGTATTCTGTTAACATTTGAAAGCGCTTAAAGATTTTTTTAAAAAGATTTCAGTATATTCTTAACATGACCATTCCAGATTGGGTATTAGAACCTTTCTCGAATCTGCAAGCAGCAGATTTATCGCTACAGGAAGAGTTGTTAGAATTGTCAACAAATGAAGAATTAAAATTGAAATTAAAAAAATGGATATCAATCATTTTGGCTACAGAGGCAAAATCCGGATTTATATCCGGCTTTGTGGGCTGCAACAAAAAAGTTTTTTAGTCGGAAGGGGATTTAGTGTAGTAACCAATTTACTAACAAAGAAAAGAAACAGATTGTTAGTAGTGGAATGCGGCGATTTGAGACTCCTGCTGATAAATATAGCACCAAATGTAGGAAAATTAGTATCATTACATCAAGCTCAGATCTCTTACTGATAATTTTACAATAATTTTCAATATATGATTTTAATCAAATTTTGTACAAGGCACCAATATTCTTAATATTCTTTAATAAAGTAATTTTAAAAATCTGTCCTTGTTTTTCAATATTTAATATAGCCCAATTCACCTAAGAGTGGTGCCATCAAATCACTGTTTGAAGAAGTCAGCAGTAAGCCAATTAAATTGAAGCGCTATGGATTACACAACGTTGATTACAACAATAAAAGACATTGGTACTGTTTTTTTTTTCAAACCGAGGGGCGGTGAGTAATTTTTTTTTTTCGAAAAGGGGGCGGTAGGTCAAAAAAGGTTGGGAACCTATGGTTTATACAAAGAAGCCCACGACCACCCAAGCATTAAAGTCCGAAATTGAATATTGTATCAATGATGTACCATGACATTTATGGAAAACCCAATATTAAATATTTTGCCAGAAGAGTATATCTAAGTTGTGGTGACAATTTATCAGATGTTTGTCCCATACATAATTCCAAAATATATACACACTTTATCTTGCACAATCCCACATCAATTTCATCCCATGAAACAGTAACGCAATACTGGCGAGCCAAATTTCAGATCAATATGATACTTCTTGCAGGTTCTGGCTTAAACTCCTACCTGCTCCACAACTTTAAATTTATTAGAATTCTTATAAAACGGGCATGAGTCTACGGTGTAATGTGGATTCAACAGCAGAATGTAAGTCGCACATAGGAGTCTTTTCAGATGTAAAGGTCAGGTTAATGACATTAAAAATGTGGCTTTTTTTTCTGGCTCTCAAACCAGCTACCTGATTTCCCTTTTGATACCTTAAACTTATATCCCATGTTTTCCAAATCTATTTTGAGATAAAACTTATATACAGAGTGATTCAAAATGATGGTCGGGGTTTCATGAATTTTTTACCGGCTGTGTACTAAACATACAAGTATTATATTTACATGGATGAATAGAAAAACTCTCAAAGTTTTGTTTTGTAGCAGCCGCTAATCTTTTAGTTACGTTTTGTTCCTCCAGATGTCAGTGTTTGCAATATGGCAGCTCACACTATAGAGAAGGCTTTTTGCACTCTAGATTTTCACATGTGTCAGTCAGTTACAGTTGTCCAACGGCACTTTTGATAAAAATTTATGAATGATGCACCTTCAGACAATTCCATTCGGAGGTGGTATGCGCAGTTCGTGGAGAAGGGCTCCTTATGCAAAGGGAAAAGCAGTGGGCGTCCTTCTGTGTCAGAAGTCGACGTGAACTGCGTTGGAGAAGCTTATCAACGTGGCCCGCGGAAATCAACAAGAAGAGGCAGCAGAGAACTGAACATTTCGCAAACCATAGTTTGGCACGTGCTACGAAAACGACTAAAAATGAAAGACTATCGCCTAGGGCTGCTTCAGGCTTTAACACCTGACGACCATTGCAAACGTCTCACGTTTTGCAACATTATACAAGAAAAAATGGAAGAAAATGGGTTTTGTAAAAAACTAATGTTTAGTGATGAAGCGAACTTGCGGGAAAGTTAACAAGCATAATGTGGGGATTTGGTGGACAAAAAATCCCAGTGCTTTTATTGAACACCAGCGTGATTCTCCAAAAGTGTGTATGTTTGCTGCTGTTTCCAAGGCGAAAGTGTGCGGCCCGTTCTTCAATGAACAGACTGTAATAGGCCTAACTTACCTCGAGTGGTTGCTGCCTCAGCTGAAAGAGGTGGATGATTTCATATTCCAACAAGATGGTGCTCCACCTCATTTCCATCGGGAGGTCAGAACATTTCTTAACGAACAATTGCCGCACCAATGGATAGGACGCGGAGCCGACAGTGACCAAATGCTCATGGCTTGGCCACCTCGTTCACCAGATTTAATCCCATGTGATTTTTTTATTTTTTTCTGTGGGATCAAGTTTATCTTCCTCCTCTACCTGTGACTATCCCGCAACTGAGAGAACGGATCAGGGCCGCCTTTCTAAACATTTCTGATGACATGCTGCGTCGCGTGTGGGATGAAATGGACTATCGCATAAATGTGTGCAGAGTGACACAGGGTGCACATATCGAACATTTGTAATAGATGTAAAAAAACATGACGACTTTCTTTACACATCAAAGAAAGATTCAAATTTGTATCTCAATTGTGCTAAGTGTAGGAATTTTTTGAATCGCCCTGCATGCTAAGTAGCGGAAAGGAATCAAATTAGGATAGGGAAATGAGCCACCACTTACCTTTAGATGATGGATGTGGGGCGCGAACACACAGAAAAGACAAACGCAAGTGCGCCCACCTCTCATAATGTTCTCCCATTGACGAAGGGTTTATCCCAAAAATTACTTTGTTATTTGTATATATTATTTTTGTCTTTTCTATACTTGTATCTCTTGAAGTATTTTAAATGAAGTTTGTAACATTGAGAAGGTCTATTTTTTCTTTTTCCTATGCTCAATATGTTTAATTCCGTGAAGTAGTGGGGTGTAAATGGTTGAAAATAAAATAATGAACATGACGAAAACATTCGCCTCCTACCCAAATTTCTCAATAGCTATTAGTGAGGCATATTAGGAAGTCCTTGTTAATATATTGGCTGAAATTGAATTTGTTGTATCTGTTAGAAGTAATAAGATTTGTTTTAAAGTTGAAATAAAAAAAAAATCATGCTCAAAAATTTATGCAGATAATAAATAAAAATATCTAATACTGCAGGGATTTAAACCCGGGTTGGAAAATTAGGGAGTGGGCACCTTACTGCCTACACCACGCTGTCTCTAGTTGGACTAAGTTTGTAATTAAGACTGTTTTTAAGGCACTTTTGAATAAACACCTGACCACAGACATATCATTATCAGCCAGCTCACTCGTTAAATGCGTTCAGGTAGACATATATTTAGGAGATTGAAATCAATTTTTGAAATGTCTCATGGTCTTCTTTGTGGGTTTTAAAAGGTTCACAGTTGCTTTGGTTTAAGCTTGAATAAGAAATGATTTGAAAAATATACCTATTAAACTTTTGTAAACTAAGTTATACGAAAGTGAAATATTTGACTAATATGACACCTGCTAAAAGCTTAAAATATTGTATTAAGTTATGATTAGTTTGAAAGGTAACAAATTGTTATGTATTTTAACAAATGTAACATAAAAACATTAAATATTAAGTATTTCATTAAAATTATCTCCATGACAATATAAACAATTAGTTAACTAGCTGAAGACTTTGTCTTCTCATAGCTATACACCACTTTTTTCTTACATTCACATCTTACAGGACATAAAAATATGCTTTATCATGTGCATTTCTTACCGTATTTTTAACATAGGTGCAATACAGTATTTATAAAATGGTTTTCGACCATATAAAATCAAAATTAGATATAAAACATAAAGAAATTAGATATAACACTCCAAAATATGCAATAGTCGTGTATGTCAGAGTGCAGTGCGTCAAACTGGTGGTGTTTAAATTATCGGAACTGAATTGCAGTTTTAAAATATTATTTTTATTTTCATCAATATTGTATTTTTATGTTTATATAGCATTGTAAATAATTGATTTAAAATATAAAAATAACACATGCATACACCCTTTTTGGGTTTGATATCGACAGAGGTGTGAAGGGCACCATGTCTGAGCATGATGTCCACATTGAGGAATGTGATGTGTATGTGGGAGTAGGTCCAGGTAAACCCACTAATTTACAGCAATATCTACACTTTGACAGTTACCATCCATTCCTTACCAAACATTCCCTCCCTTACTGCCTTGACATCTATGGCAGATGTGTGTTCTGATGCTGGATCCCTCTCCCCGTACTCCCAGAACCTTTCCCCAGCCATTATTTCCCACTGTTATCTGGCGAATCTTGTACATAAACAAATCTCCCCTTCCATCGTCCACACTACTTTGAGTTGTGTTAATTCATAATGAAATATCTTCAGGTTGGGAAAATTATTATAAGAGCATCAGAGAAAAGACATACTGTAGGAGTTATCTGAGATGTAGTAAGGATACAATGTAAAAGTGAAGGGAGAACAATGGAGTAAGCTGTTACAGCGTAAGTTGATCATAGCATAATGTTTGATTGCTGGTCAGTAGTAATTTATTTTATTTGTGGACAGTTCAAATAGAGGAAATTTGGAATTTATACAAGGTTTGACATTATTAAGTGCATGAACACTGTAATGCAACAACGCTTAGTTACTTCACATTACAATTAAAACAAAAACTGCAATAAATGTCATATTCTGACATGGCGACTCTGACGAGGACTGTGTGAAAGAAAAAAAGAAGAAAAAAAAAGAGATAGAGGCTATCGAAATCTCCAAACTGTCACGAAACAAACCTGCAAAGAAGTCAATTTATGACAAAATTACATTGAATGACAGGACTGGAAGCAAACACCAATCATATAAAGACAGCTACAAGATCTGAGCTATTACTGCTCTGTACAACAATCTACGAACTGTTAGTCGCTGCACGCATTTTTGAACTGTTATCTGCATGGAAAAGAACGAATGAAAACCAAATAAACCTTCAACCAGACAATAATAGAAATTAGGAGAATTTAATAGATAGAAAAAAGAGTAAAAAAATTAATATTTTAGCCAATTTGGTTCAAGAAATTTTAAAATAAGGAAACCAAGCGTGGTGGGTGGGCGTTTAAAGTTCTGGTCTCGCATTCAGGAAGATGCCCGTTGAATCACCGTCCTGGCATCCAGATTTGGGTTTTCCATGGTTTCCCCAAATCACACCAGGCGAATACCGGGATGCTTCCTTCAAAATTCCTACCTGTTCCTTGCCCTATTCCCATCCCGCCTCTAATGACGTCGACAAGGTGTAAAGCCATAAGCAAAAATATTTGAGGAAAGTTGACACTTGGCGAATTTTTCGTAACGTAACCTGTGCTTGATTCTGGTTAAGGCTTTATGCTCTCTCCCCCCCCCCCCCCACTTGTTTGCCAAATTTAATTACTACATTACAAGTAAATTGTATTTTTTTTCTGAAATTGCCTTTGACAGAAATAATGCTTTCACATCGTTGAGAAGACAACGGTTTTGTTCTTGCTTTGATTTCAACCTGAAATTTTGTTGTTATAATTGAACTAGGAATTTTGTCAAATTTTGGTTGTGTTGATAAGTAGAGTTTAGTTTCCATTTACTGACAATCTTATTAACAATCTCTAGGGACAATATATCAGTTGATATGCTTGAGTTTCCTTTGAAATAAAGTTACTTAGTAACATGGCATTAGTGAAATCTGATAATGAGTAGAAGACCCAAGAGACTGAAGGACATTTTGCTAGAGATAAGAGGTACTATGGATGAAAAATTTAATGCCTTTCAAACAAGTTGTAATGCCCTTCAAAGTAGTTTTGGTGTTAAGTTTAATACTCTACAAACAGGTTATGATTCCCTTCAGGGTAGTATTGATCCCCTTCAAAGTAATGTCTATGGCAATTTTAGTGCCTTGTGAGTAGAGTTATGATGAGAAAATTAGGGCTATTCAAGGTATTATTAATGCAAAAACTTTTCCATGATTCAGGATGATATTGATAAATGGTTGGCAAAGCAACAAGAGAACTATAAGTCAATAGCTACAGATACCAAATTGGAAGAAATAAGACAGGGTAGCTTTGACCAAGGCGTAGAGTTTAGAACCCACATGCAGCATGTTAAGGAGGAATTATAGTATCATACTAGTCAAGTGGAGAGGAATATTGAAGGTATTAAGGTTGAGATAGGGCAATGTGACTTGCGAATCAAAGTAGTTGAAGATGTTAGTCTTGACAAAAATCTAGTGGAAGCAGGGGCTCAGATTTAGGGTCTGATAAAAGGGGTACATGACATTATGAATGGGCTGAAGAAAGTCTAACTTCAAACAATCAGGGAATGATAGAAAAAATCATTCAGCAAGTCTCTGAAATGGTGAAACGAGTTAGAATTTAATCTAAGGTTGCAGATACCCGAGTCTGTAAAGGAAGAGTTGGCAAAATACCCAGGTATATGGGGGACGGGACATTGACAGACCAATCAATGGGAAGAAAAATTTGAATTAGAAGATTTTGATTATAAAGGAAGAATACACACTGTTGATTTTCTAAATAGTTTTGAAACCTTTGGACCATTCCAGATGGCTAATGATAGGAAGAAAGTTGGATGGGTGACTTGAAAGGTGGTGCCCGACTGTGGGGTGACCACCAAAGCTTCAAGAAGGAGTTATTGGTCAGTAGTATATCAAATTTCAGTAAAATCAGATTTAATGCTGGGACCCCAATATTCAGCAAGCAGAGAGATTCAACAATTTCTTTTTTTTTTTTTTTTTTTTTTTAAGATGTCTAGCAAGATTTAATTACCTGGGTCAACCGTACAGTGAGGAGGAGTATATAACAATCATAGTGTCCAGGATGCCTTAGCAAACTTAGTTGATTTTTACCAGTCATAAGATGGATAATGTTGCAGATACTAATAATATGTTAGGTAGATTAGATGTACAGGAGGAGAGAATATGACAGAAAAGACAGCAAGAGTATGATAGCAGCAATGGCATTAACGACCGAAGTAGAAGATAAGCAGCTAATCATCGAAACAATAGACCAGACTTTAACAATTGGTCAGACAGTGATAAAAAAAAAGAGAACATATGTGAAGGAGAAATCATAACATCAAAGGCCATACTAGAGGTACAATGGTCCGGGACAAAACGCACAAGGAAGAACGCAGCAGCCTGAAAAAGGCTAACTGCCAGTGTTATGGTCCCAGCAGGGGCAGAACAGAAGAATGGACCACCAGAAGGAGAATGTAGTAACAAGAAAGGGGATTATCACAATGTCAGTACATTATTTTTAAAGGAAGAGTAGGTTGAGGAGACCGAAACTATAATAGAAAATTATAACGACACAGAGTATGAAGAAGAGGAAATAGACTGCCATTCCGGGGGAGTGTGAAAGGGTTTGCAAAGTAATGGATGGGCGATTTCAAGAGTTTGTACAATCAAAAGGCTCAATTTTTAAGTGAAATTAAAATTATAAAAATTAAGATGAAGGGGATTTTCTCTACAGACCGAGGACAATTAAAGTTCGAGGCTATGGATATTGAAAATGGCGGACCTGAAGAGAAACAACCAATGTATGATGAGGGGGAAGAGGTAGATTTTAAGAGTCAGGTGGCTATTTTAAAGCGACTAGAAAAGATGAACGTTGACTTAGGTACTTGGGAACTACTCACTCAGGAAGAAAGAAGAAATAATGAAAGTAAAGAGTCCGACTATACCCCATGGATAAGTCAGTTTGAATTCCGTATACCATACATCAGCAACCCTAGGGATGATTTATTACAGGAAGACAACAACTGCGACAAAAGATATATGAAGTACCTACCGTGGAAATTGATGTGAATGGAATAAGTATGGAGGCATCGATTGATACAGGGGCAGAAGTTTCGTTTATTTCAGGGAAAAAATGTAGAAAGAACTATCAAGTGTCATGAAAATCCCATATTGGCCAATAAATTTGATTATGATTGTCAGTGATGTAAAATAAAAATAAAAAGGTGCAAAAATTAGTATTAGTGGAAGGAAATATAGAAGAACTTTTCATGTGCATTGTGCCAGAGTTGAATGTGAGGTGTACCCTAGGAGTGGATTGGATCAGAGACTCGAGATTGTCACTAGACTAAGGACGAGGTTACATGGAATTTTCAGTGGGAGGAAAACATGTTTGTGTTGGCATAAGGACCAGTATTTATGAGATCACAAAAGGGCTTGAAGGGTTCAAAATAGCCCTCAACGAATGTGGAAGAAAACCAAGAGGAAGAGAGAACTTACCTGGAGGATAAAGATGAAGGGTATAATAAGGAAGAACAGATGGTAGGAAGTTCTGGAAATTGTCCACAGGAAATTCTAGACGAGTTTTCAGAGGTCTCCTTGGAGAAACCGGGACTGGTTAAGGGCTACAGTTGACATTTCAAAGTTAAGGAGGACATACCATTTGTGGTAAAACCCTACCCTATTATGGCAAAAATATCCATGGTGAAGGAAGAGCTAGAACATATGGAGAAGTGGGGAATAATTGGGAGTATGTCAATCCCTTAGTGGTACTAAAAAAGTCAGATGCTTCTGTCAGACTAATATTAGATGCTAGGGCATTAAATAAAATCCTAGTTATGGAGAGGGATCATCCACAGCGTGTAGACGACCTACAGAAAAATCATGATAGCATATACTTCACGTCATTTTACCCAACTTCGTCGTATTGGCAGATACCAATTCACAAAGATTCTCAGAAGTATACTTACTTTAGATTTGAAGGCAGATGCTATCAATTTAGAGTTCTGCCATTTGGATTAAACAACGTGGTAGCCAATTTTATATGAGCCTTGGACCAAGTATTAGGAAAGGAACTACTTGAGAAAATACAAGTCTATGTATATGACGTAATTATCGCTACAAGTACTATTGAGGATCATTGCAACATACCAAGAGAGGTACTAGCAACATTGAAGAATGGGGGTATGACCGTAAGATTAAAGAAATGTTTTTTCTGCAGACTAAACTTAAGTTTTTGGGACATGTAATTACACCTGAGGGTATGTCGGTAGATGAATCCAAACTTGAGGCCCTCAGAAATTTCCCGCGACCGATTGACAAAATGCAATTAAAAAGTTTCTTCGGTCTATGTGGGTATTGCAGGAAATTTGTATCTGACCAACAACACAACAGCATACATTTGCGAAAACAAGAGAGGAAAAATTCTCAGTGGCCATGGACAAATATGAATATGAAAGGGACTTCCAAGAAAACAAAAAGGCCCTTCTGAGGGGGATTGTTTTACCGCACACAAACTGGAACTAGACCTATGCCTAAATGTCGTATTCTGACACGTTCCTGCCTGGCACCTCCAAAAACCAAACATAGCCTTGCCTTTGTCACCAAGTTCTCTCCTGTCTTCAAGTCCATTAATCAAATCTTGCAATAGGGACATGACTTCCTTCGATCCTTTCCAGAAATGCACACTCTTCTACCAAAAATTCTATACACTGTCCCCAGTACACGTTTTTAGTGGCCCACCTAATGTCAAAAACACATTGGTCCATAAATACACTCAGACACTCCAAAAACACCATGTGGATCTTTTACATTTAATGGATCTCGCTGCAAAACCTTCTGCTTGCATCCACCCACTACAACATATGCCAACTTTACTACAGGGAAAACCTTCCCTATCATTGGACATGACACATGCTCAACAACACCTGCCACCACACCACTAGTTCCTATATATGTCTTACTTCATAGCAACTTTGTCGGAATGAATGTCCACGGAAAAAACAGTCCACACCCGCAGCTTATACCTTCCAGGACCAGAACATGCCAACTACTACGATTCTAACAACCTCAATGACTGCTTCAATGCGAGATTGAAACTACCGCCACATCAGAACTTCAGAGATGGGAATTTGGATTCCAAAATATCTTTGATACCAGACATTCCTCTCCTCCCTCCCCCCATGACCTCAACCATGTATACAATCCTACCATTTGACCAATCACTCATTATTAGTAGTAATAGTATCAGTTAACAAGTAATAATTTTAACTAATTTCCTCATTGTTCACTTTAACACAGTACCCTTCTGTTACATATATTCATTTTACCTCTGCCTGCAATATATAAATCATCTTAGTCTTTCCCAACTTACTGATAGTTCACTTAACAGTTCAGCCCCACCACCTCTTCCCCATCCTGTCACCCATTACCTAGCAGTCACAGAGTAAACATCAGTGTGTGCTCGTCTTTAACCAGATGGCTGATTCCCTATTGCATGAATAAGGTTTTAAACCAAAATATTTTAAAGTAAAAAATTTGCTATTGCTTATATAAAGTCAAGCAATGTAAAATATTGTAAATCAAAAAATAGAGGGCAAGAAATAAAGAAAATGCTCTATTGAATAAATTATTGCATTGAATTGAAATATTTGACGTGATAGTTTCAAAATATTATGGTACTGTATTCAAGAGGACGCAGGTTTGATTCCCCATCCAGGCATCCAGGTTTGAGTTTTTCATGGTTTCCCCAAATCACTCTAGGCGTATGCTGGGATTCTTTCTTCAAAAGGCCATAGCCAAATTCCTTCTCTCTCCTTGCCCCTAATTCTTTCCCGCCTCTAATGACCTTTACATTAATGAGGTGTAAAGACATGAGCAATATATATATGATGGTTCTGAAAACGGCTGTTTCGGTACATTAGTTTTTACTATTCGGTTGTATTATGAAGAGAGAAAAAATAAAAATTGAGTATCCTCACAATTTAGTTGTTTGCACAATATGGTTCACTAAAGGTTACCAAATCAAAATTAATTTTGAATATATTATATGTGATGTGAAAAATAAATTGTTGATTGCAAATTGACTGTCTAAGTGCACTTGAGCACATAAGAGAACATTTTTAAAAAAATACTTCTTTGAATATAGGATAGCCCAAACATTGATGTCACAGTATTACAATAGTGGCAAAATATGTCCAAAAAACTGTAAAAAGTTATCTTAATTGCTAAGCTTAGTAAATTCAGTGGCCACTAGAAGCTGCATCGAAAAACGTAGCTGAAAAAATGTATATCCATGGAATTAAAGCTAGTATATTCGATGATTATCAGAAGAAACTGTGTGACACAATAAAGATCAGTCCACAGCAGTGTTACTGACTTGCCCGTCTTGAAGTCTTTCAATATTGAAGTATGTTTAGTTGTAGTTTCATCATAAATTAATGTTATTTGGATAAGTTAGTTTGGCAATGCTGTCGGTGACTCTTGACGCTGTGTAGCCGCTGGAGTTGATGTTTGTAGCTCCTACCAATACTTTCTCTGGAAACATCCGATTGGCCAGTCCTTGTAGTGGAACTGTAAGCGAAAGATAAATGGTGGATGCTATCTTTTGTTGTGTAACAGTCACTCCAGAAAATTGATGTCTACTGGGCACACAAGTTATCTCGTAGGAAAACTCCCTGTTAATGAAACTGTTTCCATGTTTCAGAAAAATATGAGGTGGGTTGATTGCATAAATACTTTGATATAATCTTTGTTGGTACTCTATGTAGTCCA
Source organism: Vandiemenella viatica (assembly GCA_031002005.1). Lineage (NCBI taxonomy): Eukaryota > Metazoa > Arthropoda > Insecta > Orthoptera > Morabidae > Vandiemenella > Vandiemenella viatica. The sequence goes on from JARYHS010008074.1 coordinate 111,150,009, forward strand.
CTTTCATTATCGAGCCATTATCACAGTCAAGAATGAACCAGAAAGCAACAGATTAAATAAATAGTTTAAGATTATGAGATGAACTCCAATGAAATCTGGTTGCAAACTTGCTAAGTAAAATTTGATAGTTAATATTATTTGCGGAAAGGATCACTGGAATAAAATAAAATTTGTAAGATATTGAAAATGATTTGTTTTGATGAAAATACTTTCAAAACAAAATGATCCAGTACCAGATTAATATAAAGTTTCTGTCAAATTTGAATCCATTGACGGCAGGAAAATTTTTTCTTAGGATAACCGCAAATGAGTGATTACCAATGTTAAGCAGTTTAACTTCTTAAAAATTCAATTGAAATAGTCGTATCAAAAGTATTAATAAACACTCCCAAGAATTCTCACTTTTAGTATTTTGGCATTGACTTACGATCCCATTGGTCACCTCAAATACCATTATAGCCGACATCTATCAACCCAGACAATCATATCACCACATTTCCCGAACACTCGGTGAACATGGTTTCCCACCACTCTCTTCCTGTCTATAAACCTACCTTTACTGACATCATGCAATATCATGTGATCACTCATTTGACCAAATAATAATTTCCTTGATAAATTTTGTGCACTAAACTTTATGAATCTGGAACTTCAGCTATCTTAAATGTTTTATTTTCTTTTTTCTTTGCCTGTAACATGAAATAACACAAAATTTTATCCGAGAAAAAAAACTGTAAGTCTCTTAGTTATGAAACCATCACTTGTTTTTTCTTGAAACATCAAATGTGAAAGACTTGGAGAATTCCACAATTAAAATTCTTCTGACACACAAAATATATCTCGCAATGCTTCAAAATATTTAGATTAGCCTTGAACATGATATGAAAATTTTCTGTTAAATCTCTCCCCATTTTCGTTATCCTCTGTACCGCACGAGTTGGCAGTCTCAAACTTTACTAAAGCAAAATACCTCTACTGTGTCACAAACTCCGACTTGCCAGTCAGTACTTCCTAAACAGTGTGTTTTCTCATTAGTTAAGAGAATTGTTTTGTGTGTTACTGACAAATTCCTCTGCAGTGCCTTTGCAAGTATGAAAACTTTCGAGGTTAAATGCTTATACAGGGTGTTTCAAAAAGAATATACGTATTTCGGATGCATATATTTATTAAACTGGATAAAGGAAACAAAGAAACTGCCGCGAGGCACTGAAAATAAGATAGGATAGGGAAAATAAACAGTTACCCGTCACTTACCACAGATGAAGGCAGGAGGGCGAGACACGTAAAAACACAAAAACAAAAGAGCCTGCCACATGAATCATGTGGCAGGCTCGGATGTGACCACATCTTTCCCCCTGCCATATGTCTCGCCTCCTACATGAGGAAGACTAAAAAGTCGAAATATTGTGTAATTCTTTTGTTTTTGTGTTTTTACGTGTCTCGCCCTCCTGCCTTCATCTGTGGTAAGTGACGGGTAACTGTTTATTTTCCCTATCCTATCTTATTTATATTTATTAAACTGTAAGACATACGAATATGAAACTTTACACACATATTTACGAACCTCTTAAGTTCAGATTAGATGTTCAATATGTCCTACGTCAGCCACACGAACAATATCACATCGATACTCAAATTCTTCCCATACTCGGGCAAGCATGTCCTTCGTCACTGATGCTACGGCAGTACGGATCCGGTTCCTCAAGTCCTCAAGGTTCTGTGGGAGTGGTGGTACATAAACGTTGTCTTTAATGAAACCCCACAGGAAGAAGTCACAGGGTGTCAAATCCGGTGACCGTGGAGCCCAGCTGATGCATGCTAAGTCGCCAGCACCTTGACGACCAATCCAACAGTTCGCTAGAGTTTCATTCGCACTTGGCGACTCCATTGAGGGGGTGCCCCGTCTTGTTGAAAAATGAAGTTGTCTTTGTGCAGCCTCGGAAACAAGCAGTTTTGTAACATAGCGAGATACTGCTGACCATTAACCACGTTTCCATCAAAGAAGAATGGGCCGTAAACAGATGATGGGGATATCGCACAAAACACATTGACTTTAGGCAAATCTCGTACATGTTCAATGACTGCATGTGGGTTCTGTAGACCCCAAATTCGAACATTGTGTTTGTTTACCTGACCACTAACATGAAAAGTCGCTTCATCACTGAAAACGATGCGTTGTGCGAAAGTGTTATCATTGTCAATAGCATCATTAATCTCGTTACAAAATGCCACACGTTTCCGTTTGTCATCAGGACGCAGAGCTTATAACAACTATAACTTGTACGGCTTCATAACCAACCGACGTCTCAAAACGCGCCAAATTGTTGTTGTAGGTAGTTGTAACTCCCGACTGGCACGACGAGTTGATTTGAAGGACTACGTTGGAAAGCAGTTTGAATTCGTGCAACATGTGCCTCAGAAACACGAGGGCGGCCAGGACTCTTTCCTTTACATACACATCCGGTATCTACAAACTGTCGATACCATCTACAAATGTTCCACCCATTAGGAGGATGCATTTGGTACCTCAACCTGAAACGTCTTTGCACTGTAATCGCAGAATTGCACTTCCCAAACTCGATAACACAAAATGATTTCTGCTGTGGAGTAGCCATTTTAAACATATGACGGTTACCAAGAATAACAGAAGACGACTGACATCTAGCGGCTATTAAATAAACTAGACTATGTATTCGTTTCTCCAATAGCCGAGCCGGGGCGCAGCGATCGATAGTTTGAACAAAAGAATACTTTGTAATACGTATATTCTTTTTAAAACACCCTGTATTAATCAGTTTTGGCCAGAAACAAAATGTGTTAATTTTCAAATGTAAATAACAGAAGAGAACATACATCATTAATCAGAGGTTAAGGCATCATGATGTAGAAATGACCGTGAATATATTGCAACAAATGCCAGAAACTATTGGGTTTGGTAGAATTTGCTGACAGTCTCACACTTCTGATAGACGCGAAAACCAGGCAGGAACTAGAAAATGAAAACTACTGGACTGCCCGAGTCAGTTGAGTGCAGATATTAATCCAAATCTATCCCTCCACAAGACGACTTGCCTGATTCTAAAGGAAACATTAAATGAAATCGTGTAATAAAGATCCAGGGAGACACAACGAAAAGGGAAGCAGTATTCCATTAGCTTGGTGTATACCTGGACAAACAACTGAAATTTACATCTCATAAGGAGGATGTATGTAGGAGGGCAACATTGGTAATGCACAAATTAATAAGCATTGGCGAGCAGTGCTTTAAACTTTCACCACTTGTCATAAGGAGATATCATGACACTATACTGGCCTCCATTACTGGATATGTAGCAAACACCTATAGAAGGTTAAACCAAAAGAGCTATTTCAGTGTGTGCTGCGAGGGATTCTGCTCAGACTGGAGCTAACAGAACAACGTCCACAGATGCACTAACAGTTATACTCGGCATCTGGCTGCAGGATATGGAAGTAAGGAAGCAAGGAGCATTGTACTGGATAAAAAAGGTATGACCAGACCATGGAAATAATTGGAGGCCCGTTGAAACCCAAAAGGATGTTTGGGACACACTGATTAATGAATGTCAGCAAATATGGACTAGTAGTAACATGAGCAAAAGGACCTGTGACATGCATCTCACATGAAAGAGAATTAACATGACTCGCCTACAACCATCTCCAGGGCTTAATGCTCAACATATCTGGACATGGCCTGTACAACAGTTTCTTAGAACAGAGAAGCCTCAAAAGAATAAACATGTGTGACTGGTGAAATAAGTACTCCCAAGCATGTGGTTTAGGAATGCCAACAAACCGAAGAATCAAGAACACCTCAAATGCCTCTTCAAAATCTACAAATATACAATATACTAAGTGATACCAGGCTCTGGCATTTGCTGAATGAAACTGCTGATCTAGCATCATTGTGTGAGAACACAAAATATGTTGAAATGAAATTGGTTGCACTTGGAGATGATGTGAGCAGGCAGCATCAGAAACAGAAAGTAGGGCAGGAGAGGAAGAAATTCAAGAGGAATAAGAACAGTCAAACTGTAGTTACAAACACTGCCCACAAAATGAGATTGGCATCCTAGGTATCTTTTTAGCACAAATACATTCATCACAGTGGCTCTGGAAACCAGTGGCACCTTCTGAAAGAATCGGGGACCATCCTACTCTGATTCCAGGAGGAAAATACTGATGTGGGAGTAGATGGTCCCAAGGACAACACCAGAAAGGATGAGATTAATACGGGCTTCATGAAGCTGGCTGATGGCACTTGGCGGTCAGCAGTCACCCTGAAGCATCAAGTATTCGGTCGGCTGCTTTGTTGAAGAAACGAAAAACAAACGTTGAACAGTATATAAATTGTGTTGACGGCACAATCTTGGGACATTTGGCTCTACTATCTTCATCAGGTATTGCACAGCTTCCATCAGTGAGAAATCTACTGTGACTGCCTTGTGTTGTTGGCAGAAAAACTACCTCATATTTGATGCCATCATCAACACGAGGAGAAGAAGAATCATAGAGATGGTGCACAGCTCCAACTTTGGTACCATACAAGTCAGTTCCCAAGGACGCTTGCATCCTGGGCCATTGCTCCGATCTCACTTCATCTACAGTGCAGCAACGCAATCCAGTGCCAAAGTCATTGCAAACATCCTGGCTTTGTACGTAGCTTGAGGATATGCCATTTACTGTTTCAGGTTTGATACATCACTCAAGTAATGGTTGCCATCCCTGTTAATGTGTGCACTTAACCAAATTTCTGAACAAAATCTCTGTCTTGACAAACTCTTATGATTTTCTTCAACAATGTGATCAGATATCTCCAACTATTACTTCAGTCATACGCAATGTTAGGATACTGTTTGACACTCCTTGATTGTTTTTATAGTCTGACTGGTGTATACGTGTATGGGTTGGAATAAATCCAGAATAATATCAGATCAAGGTCATGCTTTGCAAGACATAGCATATTGCATATTTTTACAGGAGGCTGAAAGATACTTTTTATTCCATATTGTGCCAGAAATATTCCCATTTTTTCTGATTTCTTTGTGGTATATATTAAAGTGAGAGCTTTCAGTTGTTCTTACTTGGCAGGTTTGGAAAGAACTAGTGTTGTAAAAAAACAGTTTTTTTTCTGACGTGAAAAAAAACTTGAAAAAAAACGTGTTTTTTTTCTGGGACATGTTTTTTTTCATAACTACTAAATTTCAAATTTTTAAGGCATTTATCATTTAATATGACTGTTTTAGAGTTTATACTAAGTACTTATCTTACTTTTAAATCTACTATAACTTTCTGGTTCAGTAGAAAATAAAATTACAAAAATATTGGTAACATCGACTGAAGTTTTCTTTTACGAAAGGGGACATCCCGAAAAGGCTAGGTTGCGTGAGAAGGAATCCCCGTTTGGCCGTTCCCCATTGTTTGGATTGATACTCGCTATTTGAACTAGTGCTGCCAGGCCCTACAAATTTATCTGTAGACCTACGAATCTTTTCAAAAAATTAGGAAATTTAACTACGGTTTTTTGCCTCTTTTTATTACTTGTTGTGCTTTCCTTATATTCGTATACTTCTTAAACTCGCAGTGTATTATGAATAATTTCCTTGCAACCGTTGGCGTAAACCAACGATTGAAAACAAATAAAGCTCCTATTTTGTATGATAATATATTTAAATTCAAACTTAAAAGACCGTAATACAGAACTATTGGCGCAGTCTTCATTCACAGTGTGTACTTTGCTCACAATTTAAAATTGCAATCTCAAAAGCTTTGCATGCAATACAACCAGTAAAAGAAAATGTAACTATTTCTGAAGTTATGGATCTAGAGGGGACAGAAGAAGAAACAGAAAATTCCAACTCCGACCGAACTAGTGTTGGTAGTACTGATACTAGTGAATGTGGTTCGGACATAGAAGATGAATAAAAAATTGTTACCTATATAGATACATTTATGAATCATTATGTAAGATATTATGTGATTTAGTAAGGTTTAAAACACACATGTAAAATGTAAGTTCCATAAATAAAACTATAATTTATCAAATATATAGTTTTCTGAAAAAAAAAAAAACAAATTTAGAAAAAAAACGAGGGTGCTAAGTTTTTTTTCATGTTTTTTTTCACAAATCTGAAAAAAAACATTTTGTTTTTTTTCAGTTTGCAACACTAGAAAGAACTACTTGTTTTGTCTGGCAGTGCAAGTAACTACTTTGTCTGAAGACTGTCTTCGGATGTTTTATTTCTTTTGATTGACTTTTATTCGCGGAAATAGCTCTCGCCCTATGTATAAAAATGTTGTTGCATTGTGCTGAATGATGGAAACAGGTAGCACTTGGTCAGTAGGGGAAATTTTCAGGTTTAAACCATTCGTATGCATTAGAATATGGAGTATAAATAACCAAGGATAGGGAAAATGACTCATCACTCACCACAGTTGAATGCTGCAACGAGTGAAAAACATACATAATGAACAAAACGTACAATTTTTTGGTTGTCCATCTTAATCATGTTTTAGAGAACGGACCATGTGGTTCAGGTGGTGTGTACATGCCTAAGTTTACCACATGACTAACATTTACGTGCAGATTCAAGGTTTAGCCCAGAATTTCTGTAATCTGTTAGTTTTTATTTTCCTATTTGTGTATTTTTCTGTTGTCTTAGGTAATCAGTGGTTTATCATTTTCATTTATAATTGGTGGCATGTTTTCACTTAAAATATATATGCATAAACTGAGGTTTTTTGTTTGCATTGTTAATGGAACAGTAGAAATAACTTACAAGAAAAAAATGTCCTATGGAATATTGTTTCTATTTATCAAATTAAAATTTCAATAAAATTGTCTCCTGTTAATACTGAACTAAATATTAAAATCTAAATTTTTGAGATTATTAATAACGAAAAGAATTGTTCTTGTTAACATTGAGGAAGAAGTCGTCTGCTTTTTTACTTAGTCAAGCGTAATTTGTTTTTATTTGCAGGTTTCTGGGCATTTTTATACTTTGTGGGTTTTTGTTACCTGACAAATCAGTGGAGCCAGTCAAAAAGTCCCATTGATGGTCTTGGAGTTAATGATGTACAAGCAGCCATTGCATTCTCTTTCTTCTCCATTTTTACTTGGGTTTGTATTCATAAATATCTTTTGTAGAAATCATGCATTTTCAGAAATTTAGCAATTGTCACATGGTAGAGATTTAAGAGTGGTGTATTGTCACAGTATTGCGAGTAGATGCACTGTTTGCCAAATTAATGGTTGTGGTATGCATTTTATCTAAGTTACACTGAGCCTGTTATAAAGAAATATGAGATCATATTTTTTTTCTAAGAAGAGTGAAAAAAAAACACTCTCTTGTAGGTAAGTGGTTTAAAATAATTTTGCCGATTACAATAATCTATTGTAAGATAAAAAAAGTTCTGAAAATATCCTAGATATTGAGTAAGGCTTTGATATGAAAAATAACTAAAGTGGTGCAGATGAATGTGTACGATGAACAAAAAAATAAATAACTTTGTTTGTGGTTTTATGTAACCTATTATTTCCAGAAATTGCAACATTCGACAGTAACAATGTAGACCAGAAGTGGGATTAGCAAATGCTCCAATCCTTTAGATGAGAGATTTATTGGTAATATTTAGAAAGAATGCAATAAACAACTTTCCTAGACTATATTATGGCTCGTGGAATCCATATTAGTGAGGTTTTGAATACAGATTGTAACCTGAATTGCCAGAGCTCTACCAAAAGTGACCAATTTGAAACAGTTTGATAATTGTGACACCGAAAATGCTGTTAGGTACTCATAAGAAAGGATAAGAAAAGTAAATATGTCTCGCCACAGGTAAAGGCAGGAGGACCGTAACAAATGCAAAAAAAAAAAAAACACACACACAAATCTTAGCCATGTTAAGGTGACATATTGCAAAGGGATCTGAAGTGTGCACAACATGAGTCTCATGGTATTTCTCAATCCTTTTGTCACATATCTCACCTGTAAAATGACTAAGGTTTTTACCGACACATTTTAAAGTGTAATATCTTAGTTTTTATCCATATGCCACAGTTGTTGCATAAATATTTTAAATTAAAGTCTATTAGCAACTGTTTCATTAATGTTTTCACCAGATGCATTTCGCTCTTTTGATGTGGGCATTGTCTATATGGAAAAGAGCAGTAGCTATCACAAGTCAGTCAGAACAGTAGTTTCTGCATATTTGGTCCACTCATAAAGTGCATGTTTGGACAAGGGGGAAAAACTTCTAGTAAAGTGAAGTGTGTCCTACCTCTGACACAATGGCTTAGTATGCCTCCTTTGGGTTGTGGAATAAGCTAAGCTATATAAAGTTACAGTTAAGATGTTGAATTTCAGAATTGAATACCAATCCAGAGTAGTGCAGCAAGTGTTGTTCCGGACTGGCATGTCATAGCTACCAGTATTTTTCCACTGACAATGCCCCTTACTGAAAGGACGGATCTAGTCTGATAAAAATACTATTAAAACTTTTTAATAGACAGTGTTTAATTTAAAAGTTTGTGTTTGTCATGGCACTCCCGTCTTTATCTGCAATATAATAGTGTTTGAAATAAAAAATGTTTACAACTGATATTATTTCTCCATCAGTTTAATAAAATGCCTTGCTCTACTTTCTTTCCTGACTGTGCTGAAGCACATAAAGTTAATAACGGAGATCTGGTATCTTAATGATGCTTACAGTATTCTCTCAGGACACACGCACCTCTAGTGATTAGATTTCTAGAGGATGGAGGGCAATGCAATATTGCTATGAATGTGTAACTATTTGTGTTGTGCACTTTTTAATAGCATGCTTCATGATGAAATGTGTATCTTTTTAATAGTATTGTTCAGTTCCATTATTTTTATACCATTTTAATACAAAAGCTTAACATTACTCAATGTCCTGTAATAAAAATCTTTTTATAGCTATTAATAATTTGCAATTTAAATCTCATTCTTTGAACAATTACAAAAAATATTATGCCACTATGTACATAATTGGAGTATACAGTTGCATAAATCTTCAAATAACATTTAAATGCAAGAGAAATGACATATTCATCACTTATTGGCATAGTTAATACAAAAGAATATGAACACTTTAGTTTAAGTTCAAAACAAATCAGACTATCTCAAAATGTACCAACGGTGTTCAGATTTAAATAATTTGAATCTGTTGTGTAATAAGTCAAAGAATTACCAATGTTGGTAGCTCTGTATGAGAGCAAGAGTTAACTTGTTTCAGATTTTTAGTGACCATTTTCTAACTTGTCAGGTTTGAATGAGTTGTTCAATACTTAGTCTTGCATTATTACTAGAATTCTTATGAAAGAAAGGTTGAAATAGTTAGAAATTAAAATTCTGAAGAAATGCAGTCTATACAGAAAGCAAGATGGCCATGAATCTACTGGTTAGTACATTGATAGTTCCTGGAACTAAATATCTATCCAACTTGTGATAGTTTTTTTTATAACTAATGGTAATTTGTAATAGATATAAAGGAGGATAGGAAAAGTAAACCCATCATTTATCCCAGATGACGGCAGGAGGGCCAGGACAAATGCACTTTTCAATACTTTGGTTAAAACCATACTCAGGTGTTGAGGTGAGGCAGATAGCAGATGTTTGCCCACTGAGAATGTGGTGAATTATGTGGAGATTCTGTGAATACTCATCTGACTATATGTCTCATTTATGCATGATCCAGATTTTAATCACGAGATTAGTCTTTGTACTTACATTATCCCTCTTGCAATATGTCTCAACTGTGTGCATGATTAAGGTTTTAATTGAAATATTGTAAAGTGTTTTTGCACGATGTAAGAAATGGAAATGAAATCCTTTAAGGCAGTGTTTTTCAACCTGCGGGTTGTGATGCACAGAAGGCTCAGTCTTGCTCGGGGGTCACTGTCTTAAGCCAGGTAAATGTAAAAACCAAGGGTTGTAGTTCTTACAATACAATAACACAAATTTTCAGTGAGAATGCTGTGCCTATTTATTTTTTAGTAAATTGTCAAATCATGTTGAATTTTCAAGACGTAAATAGCCAAATCATTTTCGAATTGGAACCTATTTCTTTTCTTTGTACCATATTTCTGGTAATTGAGGTCATACAGTGTTTTTCTGTTTGGTTTTGCTTCCATCACTGTCACTTGTAGCATATGTGGAAGGCTGCACAGATCTTTTGAGAACTCCATTTTATACTCTCTCACAGTGAAGCTAGTCTGTACGCACTGGCGTACTCGGACAATTGATTGCAATGAACAAAAACAAACTGTTCCTATGTGTACGCTGACTGCACCTACTTGTCTCCTGTGCTTCTACTGTGGCAAGGAATATATCTCTCCTTGCAGAGTGCCCGCGACTACCACTCAAAGTCAATAAAAGTTTCTCGGGAGTCCAGCCGGATGGTGTCATAAAACGACGACGTTTCGACAACCATCGCCAAGCGTATCACCGAGCACAAACGACACTTGAGACTGGTGCAAGTGGAAAAGTCCGCAATAGCCGAACATGCGTTCGATGAAGAACATAAAATAATGTTTGATGAAACGGTGGTGCTGGCCAGAGTCTCTTCGTTTTGGGACTCGGTAATTCGGGAAGCTTTAGAAATTCAACTTAACGATAATAACATCAATAGGGACAGTGGACTGTATTTAAGTGAAGCCTGGAGACCAATTATTAAGGATCTATGTCTTAAAAAACAAAAATCTTCCCAACAAGGCCAAATAGAAGCAAACTGACGCCAAGGACATAGTTTGCCAGCACGTACGTCTACAGGTTAAGCAACGTTGAACGTGGCGAGTGCTTGGATGGGTGACCGCGTATGGCTCAATACGCAGTCCGCAACACTGATACCCTCAGTTCCAGCGCGCTGATTGGGCGTCCTGGCAACCCTCTATACACGACATTCGAATTTCGGAGGCAGCGAAGCCAGTCTGTTTATGATTTCGAGAAGAAATATCTAAAATAGACCTGATGAAGACAACCGAGCAGGTTGTCGAAATGTCATCGTTTTATGACACCATCCGGCTGGACTCCCGAGAAACTTTTATTGAATCAATACGCCGGGAAAGTCTCCATTTACATACCTCTCACAGTGTTTGATTTATTGCTCAGTAGGTATAATCTCAGTAGAAAGTAAATTAAATACATCAGTTTTTGAAGTCACCGACAGTTATTATGGTTATGGGTGGTCACCAAAATTTTTTTACCTGTAAAGGAGGTCATGTATTCGAAAAGGTTGAAAAACACTGCTTTAAGGCAATATGTAAACATAAGAGGGTGGGGAAGTAAACCAATTACTTACCCAAGTTGAAGGCAAGTGGTGACAAAAAAAAAAAACAGTTTACAAGCTGCCATCATCCACAGTTTCCAGCTACTGGCCAGATCTGCTTTGCACCCAATCCTATCCATTTTCTTCTCTCTTCCCATAAACTCTCCATCACCACCTTAGTCCAGTCCTCTACTCTTTTCAGCACACTTCTGCACTTATTTCAGCCATTTATCCACCAGTCCTCTGGACAGTTTTCTCAGCACCTACACACATCCTCTGTTTCCTACACTCTTTCTCTTAACATGGCCAAACTATCTTGCCATCTCTATCCTTTCTGTTATGGATTTCTTTTTTACCAGTGTCGCTAATAATCTCATAAATATTTTGTGAAAACTGTAAATATGGCAAATTTACTTCACCTATCCCTCAGTTACTTTTTTTTTATTATTATTATAATTTAAATTGGAATTAATCTCATAAAGGAATGCTAAGTCATTTGAAGATAAACTGCTGTATCATCTCTTGATGTGTCATAAAAATAATTCTTCATACTATTCATAATTTAAAATTCTTTTTGGTTTACTTTCATTATCATTCTACACAAGTGAGTATAAATCTCGTGCTACAACCCATCTTTCGCACAACAACAACCTTGCTTTCATTATCTAGTTCTTTCCTGGTCTTGAGTCCATTAACTTGATCCTTAGACATGACTTCCTATGCTCCTTCCCCAGGATATACACCATTCTCCACAAAATCCTACATATTGCCTCACTGTTTAAACAGCTGCTGAGCATGGTGTGTGAGCAGTAACACTCTGCCCTCGCATTCGGGAGGACGTGGGTTCAAATTGCTGTCTGGGCATCCAGATTTGGATTTTCCATGGTTTCCCCCAAAGCACTCCAGGTGAACGTGCGGATGCTTCCTTCAAAAGACCATGGCCAAATTCCTTCCCATTCAGTCCCCAGTCCTACCTCTAATGACCTCACCGTCGATGAGGCGTAAAGCCATAATAAGCAAGACAAAAAAAAGTTTCAGCAGCCCACCTCATGTCAAGGATATTTTGGTTCATAAACACTTACCTTGTAATTCCCCCAAACCACCAACAGATCATTCCCATACAACAGACCACATGCACCCTGCCTGCACCATCTTCACCAACCCAGTGACTGGGAAAAGCTTCCTCATCATAGGACTTGCCACATGTGTATCCTCTCATTTAACATATCAACTAATCTGCAACCATTGTGCAGCCTTTTACATAGTTTTGACCACGAATCCAATGGCCATCAGAATGAATGGAAGAACTCTATTTACCCAGAACCCTAACTATCCAGTATCTTATGCCACCAAACATGATACCAACAGTTTAAATTCTTGCTTCACTATCCATGCCATCAGACTCATATCAGATAAAAGCAGCATCTCTGAACTTGGAAGATGGGAACTGGCTTATCAGCTGCCAGGTGTTAAAATAATGCCAGTAATATTCCTTCTTTTCCTCCCATTTCCCACACCCTCTCTCTCTTCCCACAGTATTACCACTCTCTGAAGCTAATCTTTGAGCAGTGTGTATGATCTTTTTTTTAAAAAAGTTATATTTTTCTATATAAATGTTTTATCTTTATATATAAAGATGAATGTATGTTTGTATGTTTGTTCTTCATACAAATCCACAGTTTTCATCCGATCTCGATGAAACTTTGCACACTTATCCTTTGAAACAAGGAGAAAAATAGTCTACATTTGGTTGAAAAATTATCTGTATAAATAACACATGTTGTCTCATAACTTCGAAATACGGCGATAGACACGTTGGATATGGACGTCTCCGTACAGTGTTTCCGTGTAGTGGACTGGCAGCTCAGTGGTTAAAGCGCTTGCTTACGAACGTCGTGGTCTCCGGTTCAAATCTCCGTGGAGGCTAAGATTTTAAAAAATTGTTTTTCATCGTAAGAGTCAGGCCTGGGCCGTAGGTTATTCGGATTGAATGTTAAACTATAGATATTAGAAAGTTAGGGGTGCAATGTGAGGCAAATCGTAGGTAGTCTTGCAATGTTGTAGGTGTACACTTTTTTACATTATAATGATCCCTCAGGTGTTGTTCGCAGTCAGTGTGCGAGTGTGAACCACAGTAATATTATTATAAATACGGAAGTAAGTCTCTGTCTTTTTGTTACGTTTTGACGACTAAATGGCTATATGGTTGTGATGGAATTTTATAAGGAAATATGTATGAAGGGCGCAGGATATTTTTTCCAGTATGATTAACAGTTGTAGTCACGAAATTTTGAGACCTTATCGAATGGTGACAGAAATATGTTGGAAATTGATTCTCTTCAAGAGACAGGTTCGATGGTACAATGATATAGTGATAGCTTTCCTGTCATATTATTCTGACTCGATATTGTTTGAGACCAATCCTTTGTTACCAACAACTTTCTATATTTAATTCTGGCAAAAAAATTCTTAATCCACGCGTACGAAGTCGCTGGTACGAGCTATGTTTTATAAATGTAGAAAGATATTCTAAACGTTCTAAAGTGGGGGGAAAAAAAGAAATGTGAGGGCTGGGGGAGGGGGGACAGCGTGGGAGATAGCTTCGCCGCCCTTGTGTTTATATAAAAGAAAATTCCACAGGTCAGTATTTTCTGCTGACTTCTTCCATGTGTTAGTGACTTGTCCGGCAATATGGTTCACACTCACACTTTTCAGGTTTATGCCTTTCACCTCCCATCCATACTACCCGCCATGTTGCTTTTCCTCAACCACGAGCCAACATTTTGCACATTTTTTAAAAAAAAAAAAAAAGACGTATGAGGAACCCAAAAATTCAATTCGTTGGATGTGTATGTGTTTATCCATGTTTCAATGGCATGGCAATCTTGATGCCCAGTTACCAACTATCAACACTTAAATAGGAACTAGCTCCAAGAGTAATACTTTTAAACTTGAGGAATAAATGCTGAATTATTTAGTTGTTTTAGAAAGTGGCTTAATACCACAAACTGGGAACATGTTTATAGTGCAAAAGGTATGAATGAAAAATAAAACATTTTTAGTAGCATTCTATTAACTTACTTTGAAAGTTGCTTCCCCCATGAAAACGTATCATGCTTCTCAAAAAGAACAAAAACCATGGGAAACAGTGGGCATTAGAACATCATGCATTTTACAAGCAGTACTGTGCAATACTGAAAAAGGCTATTAAACATAAAATTTGTGATTGAAAATAATAAGACAATATGGAACATTGTAAACAAGGAAATAGGAAAAAATAATCAGTCCAATGATATTTATATCAAAGAAATCCTGTAGAATCTAATTTTTCAATTGCTGATACATTCAATAAACATTTATTGTCTATAGCTGATAAATTTACTGCCAATAGCATAAGACTCATAGTATGGATTTTGTCAATAGAGCCTCCCAAGAAAAATTTGACACTGTAAATTTAGCCACTCAAGAAGAAATAAGAAAAGTTATGTCTCTTTAAGAGCAAATACTGGAGTGGTTATGATGGGATTTCTATCCAATTAATTAACCTGTGCTCCACAGACTTTAATAATATACCAAGTTATCTGTTTAATATATCTTTACTTGAGGGTACCTTTCCAGAAAGGCTTAAGTGTGGTGTAGTCAAACCGCTCTATAAAAAGGGATATGGCAGTTACGTCGAATTATCTTTTATTTTGTTACTAACAGGCTTCTCCAAAGTTTTTCTTGAAAAAGCACTGTGCAATAGTTTACAAACACCTTAAAAGTAATAATATTCAAACTATATCACAGTTTGGATTTTAAAAGAGCCATTCAACAGAACAAGCTATATTTGCATTCAGTGACAGTATTTTAGAAAGAATAAATGAGAAATTAATGCTTGTAGGAATTTTCTGTGACTTGTTAATCATAAAATTCTAATACAAAAATTAAAGTATTGTGGTATATGTGGCATTGTTAATGAGTGGCATGGTTCTTGCCTTCTGAATAGAAAACATAAAATGTCACTGGAACATTTTAAGACTGCTTTGTGGACCACTGTTTTACGAGTGGGAATTTATTAGTTGTAGAGCACCTCAGGGTTTTTATATTTGGGCCACTATTATTTTTAATATATATGAGTGATCTAACCTGTGTTGCATCAAAATTTGTCCAATTTGCAGATGACACAAACATAGGAATTAAAAATGCTTCAGATTTATCTACCGAATATATTTCCAATTATGTCTTTGACCTTATTAATAAATGGTTTACAGCTAATGGCTTGTCTTTAAACTTTGTTAAAACTCAATATATGCAATTCAGTACATCACACATATTAACTCCAGTTATAGGCATAAAATTTTCAGGCCAGTCCATATTGCCACTTTAGTAATTTTTTACAGTCAAACAAATGAAGCTAGAGAAAATTTTATAAGGATTTGTTTTAAGATTTAGGTAACGGTCAACCTTCCACAAAATTTCAAGTAGATCAGAGGAAAAATAAAATTTCATGGTGTAAAAATTCCCAGAATGTTGCAAAATCTGCACGGTCTTCTATAAATAAAGCTCCAAACCCGCAGAGGGGGCAGTTGTTTAAAGGCACTTGGACGAGTAGGTTTTGGCTGCTCACTGCCCATTTGGCGCGATGCATGGAGAAAAAACACGAAGTGTTTGGCGGGAATGATATGGTCTAGGCAGCCATCTTAGTCCAGGTTTAACAGATAGTGAGGAAGTGCTTTACTCTGATGTAATTGAACTTTATTCAGTTAAGGGGTCGTCTGGAGTTGCTTGCGGCTTGTATCAGGGTTTATGTTTATTTCAGAAAAGAAGTTTGATGCCGTAAATTTGGTTACCGTATGATGTAATAATTTTGGAAGAATATATGGTTTGAACATTTCATAAAAGTCTACAGTGAACATTATTTAAAATGTACCTTCACCCACTGAGGTTTTCAATTAATTGGCGACCGCAAGACACAGTATATCCTTAGGCCACAGTTAACTGTCACAGTTTAGCGTAAGCTGTTATGCACAACTCCCCCCCCCCTTTTCTCTCCATGTAGCAGAACGTCTAATAAGAGCTATTCAAGAATCTAGGGATTTTAACATAGGTGGCTGAGTATATGTCCTTTGTAGTAACAATTTATACTTTGTTTGAAACAAATTGTGTATTTTACTATTTTGGAACTAAGAGGTAAACATGATCTTCACAAGAATGGGGTATTTGACACTAACTATGAAACAATGAAACCTTAATTTACACTGATAGAGTAAGTTGTAAGCATACCGAAAATCAACTTCATTTCTTGGATAGAAGTTGTAAACATTTTTTAATCAAATTAAAATGCAAAAAGACAGCTGTTAGTCACGTGATACGAAACACCAATTGGAGCACATGACGTCGGTGTTCAGCTCGCAGCTAATTAGCTGCCGTGTGCTTACGTTTGTTGACGATCTTTCCTTCTCTTATTTAAGATTTTTAAGGTTTCTCTGCTCATTATAAAACAATTGTTCAACTTATACTCTAAATGGAAGTTGGTTTTATCTAATTTGCACAGAATTGACGTGATGCTGGGAATGTTTTTTGCATCAAACAGCGATTTCTGCTCAGCAGAATTCGCTAATGTCAAAACGTCGAAGTATATCTGTTACCTTATACATAATACCATATTACGATAAAACGTTAGGATATAAGCTATTTTGGAAGCCTGTGTGTTAGTGGAGCCTTTTACTTCATACAAAACTGTAATTTGTGATTTTAATCAGCGGGTATACATTTTCATTAATTTTGAATATTTCTTTCTAGTATGTTTTGAAACGTGTTTAATATGACTGTTTCTACGCAGGAGCATGTATAGTTGTTACTCGTTAATGTAATTACTATTTAAAAAATCCTTGAATGATTTATTCAACAAGTTTTTTCCGCGCTGGGTTAGTTAAAGTTGAAAGTCTGTTTACATTCGTTCGACGCTATTTCTCCGGCAGTAATGTTGTGAATATAAAGCTTTTTCATTCTTTATTAGAGACTAGCTTACCCGGCAATGCTTCACTATTGCTGGACTTGAGTAGGCACATAGATTAAATGAAAACATATTTACATATAAATTGTAAACTGCTGTTTCATTCATTTTCAGTTGGAAAGGGTGAGAGGTGATGCGCTTTGGAAAACATATGCAGGCAGTAGTTTTCTGTTTGTTTCAAAGTATAAGTGTGCAAATTCCCATTGAAATCTGATGAAATATGTGGTTTTCTCTAAATTATGGGAGGAGGGGTGGGTTTTTTAATTTTTTTTGACAGGAACCTTCTCTATCATCCCGTCGACAACTCACCAAAGCTTCACCATAATTGGACGAACGGTTTGTGGGTTTTTTTAAATTATGGGGTGTTATGGGGAAGAGGGGGTAATTAGGGTGGTGAAAAGAGAGGAGAGGGATTGGGTTTTTGTGAAATTAATGTGTACAGTATTTCTCTCTCTTTTTTAAAATATAAGTGTACAAATTCTTATCTAAATCGGATAAAATATGTGGCTTGCCTAAATTATGGGGTGAAAACGTAATGGGGTTGGAAAGGGGGACAGGGGATGAATATTTGGAAACCATATGTAGGCAGTATTTTTCTGTTTGTTTTAAAGTATAAGTGTACAAATTCTTATCTAAATCGGATAAAAAATGTGGTTTGCCTAAATTATGGGGTGTAAACGTAATGGGGTTGGAAAGGGGGACAGGGGATGAATATTCGGAAACCATACGTAGGCAGTATTTTTCTGTTAGTTTTAAAGTATAAGTGTACAAATTCTTATCTAAAACGGATAAAAAATGTGGTTTCCCCAAATTATGAGGTAAAAACGTAATGGGGGTGGAAAGGGGGAGAGGGGATGAATATTCGGAAACCATATGTAGGCTGTATTTTTCTGTTTGTTTTAAAGTATAAGTGTACAAATTCTTATCTAAATCGGATAAAAAATGTGGTTTGCCTAAATTATGGGGTGAAAACGTAATGGGGTTGGAAAGGGGGAGAGGGGATGAATATTCGGAAACCATACGTAGGCAGTATTTTTCTGTTAGTTTTAAAGTATAAGTGTACAAATTCTTATCCAAATCGGATAAAAAATGTGGTTTGCCTAAATTATGGGGTAAAAACGTAATGGGGTTGGAAAGGGGGAGAGGGGATGAATATTCGGAAACCATACGTAGGCAGTATTTTTCTGTTAGTTTTAAAGTATAAGTGTACAAATTCTTATCCAAATCGGATAAAAAATGTGGTTTGCCTAAATTATGGGGTAAAAACGTAATGGGGTTGGAAAGGGGAGAGGGGATGAATATTCGGAAACCATACGTAGGCTGTATTTTTCTGTTTGTTTTAAAGTATAAGTGTACAAATTCTTATCTAAATCGGATAAGAAATGTGGTTTGCCTAAATTATGGGGTGAAAACGTAATGGGGTTGGAAAGGGGGAGAGGGGATGAATATTCGGGAACCATACGTAGGCAGTATTTTTCTGTTTGTTTTAAAGTATAAGTGTACAAATTCTTATCTAAATCGGATAAAAAATGTGGTTTGCCTAAATTATGGGGTGAAAACGTAATGGGGTTGGAAAGGGGGAGAGGGGATGAATATTCGGGAACCATATGTTGGCAGTATTTTTCTGTTTGTTTTAAAGTATAAGTGTACAAATTCCTATCTAAATCGGATAAAAAATGTGGTATTGCCTAAAGTATGGGGGTGGATATGGGGCGAGGGGATTAATATTCGGAAACCGTATGTAGGCAGTATTTTTATGTTTGTTTTAAAGTATAAGTGTACAAATTCCTATCTAAATCGGATAAAAAATGTGGTTTTGCCTAAACTATGGGGTGTTATGGGGAATAGGGGCGACTTTTTGGAATTTTTTTTTCGCAGGAACCTTCGCAGGCGCACACTTGAAAACTCTCCAAAGTTTCATTGCAATCTGATAAATGGTACAGGAACGCATAGAAGACGAACATACAAACAAACAGACATTGATTTTTATATATAAGATTATACAAGTTTTTGTATAGCTAGAAATTTATTTTGATCATATTTTCTAAGAAAGTCGTAAACTATCGTTCTATTCAGGTCGAAAATTTTTCGGTATTCGCTGAAGGGGGGATTCAACGATAACCATAGTGCCGCAATTTAGTGATAGATTCTTACGTAACTCGATGAGACAAATCGAAAGTAAGGAATAATTTTTTAGTTCTCGTGGTGTACTGTCTCAGAAGTGAGATGATTAGGTCAAAATGTGGCCTGACCAGAAGAAAATTTCTTCAAAGCCAAATTCGATGACTGATTCTTCTGCAATTCAAAGAGACAAATCGAAAGTAATAAATTTGTTTGATATCTTCTTTGTTTTACAAGATACCATATCTCCAAAATTAAGGTAGGTTGAATGCAACCTGCACAAGAAAAAAATTCGCTGAAGCCACAAGGAAGTACACGCTGGACGTGCACAATAGGTGTTTTATTATCTCCCTAGCGGTTGTGATTAGGTTGAAATATGGGCTGGACCAGAAGAAAAATGTCACCACAGGACAACGAACTATACCTATAACTGATTTTGACATTCGATATTTTGAGAACTAAGAGAAATATCAAAAAAAATTATTGTTTACTTTCGGTTTGTTTCATAGAGTTACAGAAGAATTCATCATCAAATGATTTGTTGCCTATGGTACTTCATTTCCATAACGTTTGACAACTGTACTAATAAAAAAATTTCACGCATTTACAATGAACTGTGTTTTAACGTCTGAAGGTGTAATTTATCTATCAATAAAATTTTTCACTTAACAAAACATTGAAGTACATGTCTTATTAAAGATAATAAAATATTAAGTCAAAACATACGTCAATATAGACTTCAAAAAAATACATTGAAGACTTTGTAGGCAAATATGCTAAGTCGCTTTGTGCAAGCTTTAGCCACTGTTTCGACATATTTTCCATGTGGGGAAATAAAAAAAAACATTTTGCTTGGTGTCTTAGATGTTGTGTTTACACACTGAGGCACTACAGTAGAACTGTAGAATTCATTTTATCCACGAAATAAGCAAACCGCCCATATGTTCACACTGGCACGAGCTGAACTGTGACGTCATAAGACACGCCATGAGAGCTGCGAGCATTTTGGGGCCAATATTCAAATAGGCGCATATAAATGCACTATTTTGCACTTTTTCCCATTTGTTTTTTCAAGAAATAACATTTTTTTGGGTTATAGTAGACGCCCAGCTACAATACTGACTACTTTACCAAAATTAATCAAGTACCCCAATGGGTCATTTGTTCAGAAAGGGATTTGATATTCAGGGATGCATATCTTCAATAAGCTCCTAATACATCTTAAATGTCTTGCAGATAAGATTAAATTAAGGAAAAAATTAAAAGACTTTTTCAATTGACAACTACTTCTACTCTGTCAAGGAATTTATTTCTAAGGTATCAACAAAATGATTGCCAGTAGTTTGTGTAAATGTAGTAGATGTAATTAAAGTACTTTGCATCTTCTGGTGTATTTATCTACTTTGTTATGCAATTGTTTATCTGTAATTTGACAACTTTCTACACGCCATAATTGTGAACAATTAATAATTTAAAATTATTTTGGGTGATATAGGCTGGATGTGCCTGGTTTGCCTACCAGCGGTTCAGGCAGGGTAGTGAGGCAGCATTCAACCCCAGTTATGAAGCTGACCCAGGATCAATTCCTGGGGGTGCTCCATACTCCTCGTATCCGGTTGGACAAGATGTAGATGGTGGCTACCAGGATCCACCATTCTCTGCAAATCAGACTAGAGGTAAGAATGTTTGAATTAATCTTCTCATTTCTGGCATTGGACTGTGCTTAGTTTAAAACTTTCTCAGGTCTCCAGGAGAGGGGGAGGGGGGGGGGCGGGACATCCATTAGAAGTGATGTTTTAAGCTGATCTCAGACTTAATCCTCCAGCAAAGTGTATGATTCATGATGTGGCTGCCCTTATGCAACAGACACCAGTTAGTGGTGACATTAGTCGGATCTGTGGAGGTGAAAGAGCCGGGAGTTCAGAAGTGGGGCAGGTGGTGTTCTAGGGAAACACTTGGTGGTGGGGATTGGTTTTCAGGCCAGAAACGTTTTCAAATCATCCTGATGCCTCTGTCTCCTTAACTGACTGATGACTGGATTTCATGTCTGGTGCATGTATCAATATGCATTAATGACTCCTCCAAATATAAATATACTGCCTGACATCACGTGATTTTCAGTGAGTATGAAAGCAGTTTAAGCTGTAAGTGTGCATGCATCACAACGCTCTACATGCACAATTCACATGTAACTATGATTTCCTGTGCAACCATTTGTGTGGATATGCTAGTTTCTTTTTTCTCAAAAGTGCTAGCAAAGTTACTTGAGGTAGTTGCAGCAGATCTAGTTCAACAGTGGCTTCAGGGTGAACTCATAAGTGTGTTGTTAAATAACAGAACTTTTTTCCTTTTGCTTAACTGATAATTCAATTTCATGGACAGTGGCTTGTATTTTCATGCAACTAAGTTATTTCTTGGTAGCCCTCTACAATCTTTCATAAGCCAATGTTATCTTAACCATAAGGAAAGGCAAACTACTCAAAAAAGAAATATCAGAGAACCAGTTGACTAAATCTGCTGCTGGCACAAAATAACAAAGGTGGGAAATTTGATTTGGAAGACTTTTAAAGTGACCAAATTATTCTCTTTTGTTAAAGTTAAATACTGAAAATTTATTAATAATGTCACATGGCAGTCAATGAAGTAATTGAGTAATTTCATTTATAAAAATTTAAAATAGTAATTCCGCGAATGCAATCCTAAGAACTATTTCAAGAAAGCAACTAGAACCTGGAAAAATCATTAACACCATGAATTCTTGATAACTTACTTTACGCCTTAAATCATGTTCCAATTGTTACAAAATAACACAATATTCTCAAATAAAAATGATTTAAAACGATCGCATTATTTCAGTGAATGCAGCCATAACTAAAGAAAATGGTTCTTAGGAAGAATAGAAGGTAAAGTTAGCGAGCACTACTGTCGTGTAATTTAATCGGATTGGCTGTCAGCTTCTTTGTAACTAGCAGATTAAATACAATTTCATAGGTAGGTGATTTTTTACTTATATTTAATCATACATCAATACATCATCATGGGAATGCATTTAAATATTTATATCGATAAGAAACTACAATTTTAATAACATCTATATAATAAAAATGAATCACCAAATGTGTTGTTAAGCACAAAACTCAATAACAGCTTGACCAATTCATCTAATTCTTTTTTTATATTTTTGTTATGGCACAAGGAAGGTTCTTATGGAGGGAAAAAACGTAAAAATTGGAAGGAAAGTAAAAACAATACTTCTCTTTTCCCTCAATCAAAACAAAACAAAGGCGCATTAGGATTATCTTTGGTATGCCTTCAAGTTTATTAGGCTTTATGGCTTTATGCGTGTGATTAGCAGAAATAATATCACTGACGTATGTGTTATCATTACTTCTCCCGCGCGTGGCATTTTCTTAGTTGCTTTTAAATTTTCGCTTCTCTCGAAAACCAATTGTGTGTATATTTGTTCAGTGTGTTTACATTTAGACACAGCACAGCACAGCAATTTGGGCCGAAGAATCGAAATGCTACAAACCAAGCTAATTTTCAATCTAATCGGGCTGCATAGCAATGTGAAGAGCGAAATGAAATTGAAAGGATTAGGATATCACAGTCACGTGCAACACGTTGTTTTCCAGCTGCTTTTGGTGTTTCTCAAGCGGCTTTCAGTTACGATGTTTCAACTGACTACCGTTCCTACCAGTGCGTTGCTATTGGATCTATAAACTCAGTTTGCCCACATTGGAAGGTGTTGAAATACAAAAATGAAGCAAATGGATTGTGTTGCGCAGATGGCAAAGTGAAATTAGAGCCATTGGTTCCGCCACCGTTTAGGCAAGAATATGTGTGCTGAATTGCAAAATGATTGATTTGGAGAAATATTTTCAAAACATCTCATCGACATTGGTAATAGCAAAATCCCTGTAGACGTTTTGACTGGCTGCATTACATTTCCTGTCAATTTTTTGTCAGTTTACTGAATCAAAAACCAAGCTTATACAAAAGGTATTCCCAAACGTCGCTTAAAATTAGAGATGATTTTTGGTTCAGCGAACGAGCTATATTAGCTACCAAAAACACTGGTGTAAATTAAATCAATTTCAAAATGAAATTGCTGGTGAATTAAGGATTGCGCAGTTAACCAAGATGATGTCGTCAAGTATCCACCAGAATTTTTGAACTTGCTGGATTTGACAGGATTGTCGCCTCATAATCTTCAATTAAAAGTAGGATCGGTGGTCATAATGTTGCAAAATATCAAGCAACCGCATCTTTGTAATGGCTCATGGCTAGCATTGAAAAAATTACTGAACAACGTGATCGATGCAACCTTTCTAAAGGGAAAATATAAGGCAGAAGATGTGTTGATACCTCGCATCCCAGTGGTGCCAACTAATGTACCATTTGAATTTAAACGATTGCAGTTTCCAGTACGGCTTGCTTTCGCTATGACCATAAATAAATCCCAGGGTCAGTCGTTGAGTGTTTGTGTCGTTAATCTTGAAAGCCCATGCTTCTCTCATGGACAGATGTATGTTGTCTTCTCCCGCATTGGAAAATCGTCAGCTTTATTTGTTTACGCACCAGGTAATCAAACAAAAAATATCATGTACCATAAAGCATTACAATAAAAATATCATCACGTTATTGCTAACGTCTTGCAATGTACGAAATAGAAAACTTATTTTTGGAAGTAATCGTTGTTTATTATTGAGACATTAAATCAATAAATAAAGTGATCACTCTGAAATATGTTTTATTTATTTATTTTTTCTATTGGATACGCCTATAACTTTTGATAAAGAAGTATGTTGGGGCATCTAGTTTACAAATAAATATTTCAGTGCACTAGTGAAGCCACATTGAAGATGGCTCACACTTATGTCACACTAGTGATTATGTAAAAAATCATTTTGGGAACTTTCTCAGACTTGACGCGTGTTACCGAAATGATCTTGATAGTTCTGAAATGTCTTTCCAGAATGGCTACGTAAAATGAAAAGGGTTATGTCTTTAGCACTGTATGTATCTAAAACTGAGGAACGTGTTATGGACGGACAGAATCGCAGAAAATGGCAAAAAAAGAAATGTGTTGACCTCAATTACACATACGAGGTCGGTAAGAAAAATATCCGACCTATTGCCGGGGAAAAAAACTGTCATATCTGGGGTGTTGTAAACCTAATCGCCCTCAAAGTAGTCTGCTTGGGACTCCACACACTTGTCCCAGTGGTGCCGCCATTATTGGAAGCATTCCGAGAAAGCCTCTTTCGGAATGAAGTTTAGTTCTACTGTTGTACCAGCCATACTGTCGCCTCTTGTCAAAAATCACTTTTCTTTCAATTGCCTCTTGATTTTTGGGAACGGCCAGAAGTTGCAGGGTACTATATCAGGAGAGTAAGGGCCCTGTTGAACCACTGGAATCTTGTTTTTTCGCCAAAAAACTCTCAAGCAATTTCTCGAATAGTCACAAGACTGTCCTGCATCATCACGGTGTCCACTTTGGCAGTGGCCTGGTCATTTCGGCATTTTGATGGCCAACCAGACCTTAGCGCGCTCTCCACCGATATGCGGCCATCTTTAAACCAGTTGAACCACTCCTTAATCTGTGATGTTAATAACATCGTCACTGAAAGTCATCTGAATCTTCCGAAAACTGGAATCCAAAAGATATATGAAACATTACTTTTGAAAATATGACCTAAATCTTTCGGGGAGAGTAGGGATACATGAGCCACTTTTGAGATAAACATTTTTGTAGCTTTTAAATAGCAGCTTTTCAATTTTTAAAATATTGTGTTTGGAGGAACAATGTTTCCTTAATTCAAAAATATAAAAATAATGGCTAGTTTTGCATTATATTATTGCATAAAAAATACTTCTTAAAACCCTTGCAACATGGCTCAAGTATCCCCATGCTGGGGATACTTGAGACGGGCATTAGGGATACTTGAGACAGGTTGAAATTTTATAAAATATGTTAAAAAACTTGCCCTAACACTAAGTGCTTACATAAATAAAATAGTAACTTATTGTTAAGTTCAGCTTTAAATAACAAAGCACTTGATATACCCCTACACAATTACATTTAGAAAGAAAATTAACGCTAGTTGAATATTTAGAATTATCACCAAATACTAAGGAGTTACAAATGTTATTTAAAAATAGCTTAATCTGTCATGTAAATTGGTGTACCAACAATTAAAATAATCATAGGGTCAAAGATTATTCAATAACCACTCACCAGATCCAATTTTAAAAAATAGAAATTGCAACATCATTTTTTTACAGTACAAAAGATGTCTTTAGCAACATTTCTATTCACCCTTTATCAACTAATAACCAGTCATTACTGTTGGGCTGCCTAATTTGTAAACCTTTCTCACAAATAACCACAAACAGAACAGAAGAGTTAATATACCACATAGTTGGAACATCTTTATTAGTTGCAGCAACAAATTCTTAAGCTAATTTACATACATATTTATGGACAACCCACAGTTAAGTTTGGAAGCTTTCAAAACAGTCTTTAAAAAATTTTCCTTCTTGACTTATTAAAATTTCTTTATTTTCAATCAGCTCATAATTAATTTTCTTCTCCTGGGCCTGATTTAAATTTTACTGTGTACTTTGAAAGCATTGTTCAGTCTATGTTATACTTCTTTGCTACTGCTCTCAGTATTGTACTCAGGGCCGGCGTAAGGGAGGGGTAAGCGGGGCAAAAGTACCCCGGGCCCGTGCCCCCAAAAGAGGGCCCTCTGTCCAGAGTGCCCAGCTAAACAGATATTAAACCAAAAAAAACTTTTCATAAAAGATGTTATTTGATTTTTTTGGATTAAAATTTTCTGACTGTATCCATAAATCAATGTTTAAAGTAAAAAATATCCGTGTGTGTGTGGGGGGGGGGGGGGACCGAGAACACTTACCCGGGGCCCGAGAATCCTAGCGCCGCCCCTGATTGTACTTCCCTCAACTACTTCGCTGCATGATTCCTGCATTATGTTTATGGCAACTGCGACCATCCTTCCTTTTGTTAAACTATCATTTTTTTTTTCAATAAAAATCGTCTTTAATTTTTTGTACAGTTAAAATTTATAAATATGATATTATTTTTACAAGTAGGCCTATCTTTCATAATTATACAAGTAATTGGATATATTACCTATAGTTTAATTAAATTATATAGAAAATAAATCAAAAGTAAACACAAAAATGTTGCTATCTTTAATACATGGACACTTTAGACATGTCTCAACTATCCCTAGGTTGTCTGTCTCAAGTATCCCCACACACTCCACTAATTTTGTTTACTCAATCTCTGTGTTATGTGAGACTTTAAAGAAAGTCTGTTAGTACCAAATAATAACTAATATATTAAGCTTTCTACCTATCTTCATACATTAGGTTAGTGACAAATAGTTGAAGAAAAATAATTGTTTGTTCATATACATAAATATTTACTGCGAGGCCACAAAAAATTAAAACCCTCCATAAAATCTGTAACTGACCCTTTAGCCAACTCATTTCTTCTGACTAACTGATACATAGAACAAGTATTAATGCAATGCCAATCTTGCCATTTCAAACTGCCTTACTAATAAAAAAATGGAAGTGTCTCAAGTATCCCATATGCTCAAGTATCCCTACTTTCCCTACTAAAAATGAAAAAAAACTTCCAGTATTGTGGTATTACTTTGAGAATACATTATTTTCAATAAAAAAACCTACTTTGTGTTATGATAAATCCAACCTTTTTAATTTCATATTTTAAAACATAAGGATGTATGAATCATTTGATTAAAAACTTGTTTCGCATTTATTTAATCATTTCGGGAACATGATCGTCTTTCCATGAATGCAGGGTCAACTACAGGAACATTCCCGAAAGAGTCAGAAATGGGTATAAATGAAAGATTTCCTAATCAGTTAAAATAATTAAAATGCATCCTAATTTCATTGTATGAGAAGTTTATTCACCTCAAAAGAAAATGCATATTTTAAAGAAAGAAACTTACATGTCATAAGTGTGTGATTTTTTATGAACAATTTATCAGCAACTCTTGAATGCCTCCAGTCTTTTAGATATGTTCAATGGTTTTACTTTAGCTTACACACATTTGTCAAAATTAACAGCAACTTAATTCATTAATAAATTTTGTATTCTGTTTTGAAAACATTCCCAAAATTCTAGGACATGTTCTGTATAAAATAGTCATTTCAAACAGTTCAAAATGTTGTGTGTGCTACTTATGAATAACATTTAATTACTAACCTAGTAATTATCTGAACATTTTGTTATTATATAGTAGTTATACTAAAAAGTCTATCTTGGAATTTCCCAGCTTTCTGATTTTGTGCCTGCTACACCTGTATGTGTTCAGCCAAGTGTATTGCTTTGAGTGCTAAAGGTTTGGTTGTGCAACCATCTTATGGAATGTCAGGCCAACCCATAACAAATACGGTATCCAACCAATGAGCTAGGTGAGGAATATTACACTGCATGCCGCCGTGTTTTAAAATGTTCAGATAGTAACTTGGTATTGGAGCTTCAAATATATTTATGGATACATGAAATAGAAGTTTCAACTGAGAGACCATATGGCAAAGCAGAAAAAGTACAAAACATCATCACATACTCCACAAAAGTGGTCAAGGCTACAATTAGCACACAGCTCGGTAACTAAGATGCCCCATGTTAAGTTTAATGCTGATATGGTGACAGATCAAAAGGAAAGTCCTCTTGTGTCTACCAACTGTACAGCAACTTCATGAAACTTCTATATCATTTGCTGCCAAACCAATGGGGCATTGAGAAGAAAGTTTCAACAGTAAGGGACGTAAGAAATACTGACTCGGCCAACATCATTTGTAACAGACATGCAAGTGAATGTAAGTATGGCCTGCACAGTAGAAATATTTTCCCACACAACACTGAACCAAAGTCGGTTAGGTTAAATAGATAGCATTGCCTTTATAGAGCAGGATTTGCAAAGTAGTTTTTTTTTTAAGAGGCTACTACCTATACAAGAAGAAGATATTAAGTGATCAAGCTAAGGGAATCCTGCGATTTCAGCATCCTTACACTTACAAGTAGCAGTGAAAGTTCATGGATTTGAACACTTTTAACCACCTAATGGTAGTCTCTCCTATGATAGTTTAGGCAGCCTTCTTAGTTTCCTCTACCATTTTTACTTGTAAAATGTTTTCTGATCTGATGCCATTGCAAGTCTCTACCAGCAATTGCTCTAGGGCAATTTACCAACCCAATAACCAGCAAAATATCAAAAATAATTCTACATAGGCCTAATTTTTAACCCTTGTGGATATTATTAAACATTGGGACATATTGTATAAGAAATGTAATAACATGTTTTTAACTCCTACAGAAGCACAGGTATGAAATTGGAAGAGAACTATTAAAAGTGTATTATAAATGAGCAAACTTCATTATTACTAACCAAATTATTAACATTATGCCCACTCACTGACAGTTTGAGAATCTCTGCTGTAAAGTTTAATTCTCTGGAACGTCATTGGACATGATTTGTAATTTTAGAAACAGACCACATGAAATTCTAATTGCTACAGATTCATCCTCTGCTGTACAGCTTTCAGTATGCTCGTGTTCTCACAGGCTCTCCCCAATGTTCTGACCACAGATCTTTGTGGGAGACACCATTATTGCATTTAGATGTAGTTGCAAGAAAAAACGGCGTCAGAAAGTAAGTTGTAGACGTAGTTTATAAGTAAACTGGGCCCTGTACAGACTTTAGGCAGTGTTTGAAGATAAGAAGTGTTTGAAGATGAGAAGTGTTCACAAGAAAGTGGAAGATTTCACAGTAGATCATTGCTAATCTGTCAGTCATAAAATTCTTGAACTGGCGTCCCTTAATGAAATGAATGATGACTGCAGTTCTTATTAGAGAATTAAGATGAAGGTTCAGGGGAAGCCACTTGCCCTAGAATCTCGCAGGATTTTTGCATTCTGATAGCACAGTCTCAGATTATTTGAGGGGAGAAGAAAGAGGTCATGTCAAGAGTCTGTAAATGTCATAAACTGTTCCACCACAAGCACCATTTATCCAGGAGGAGAGAAATTGAAAATACAAATAGACATAACTTGCCAAATGTAGGCATGAAGACTGAGCACAAAAGACAACACGAACACAATTTACAGTTTTTTTTTTTTTCTTTTTTATGAGAACCCATAGAAAGGTAGAAATCTGAGAAAAATATGGATAGTTAGTTGATGAGTCTACAAAATTGGTCCTACCATCTGAATGGTAGACCACCACCATTGGGGATGTAGCGAAGGCGGGAAGCAATTCTGTTATGTCTTAACAGTTAACCCAATCTTAATGAGATTTTACTACGTAACATTGGATACTTCTTTTGGGATAAATAACATATTTCATTATTAATTTTTTAAATCTACCTGAACAGTGGCGGGTGGACAGATAGCATATATTGTTTTAACAGTGAGAAGTCTGGTGGCTCAGTCATCCTGACTTTTGTTTTCAAAAGTTGGGTATCCTATTCCAGGTTCAAATTCTAGTGAGGCCAGGAATTTTTAAAAGCATATGATGCCAGGATGTTCCATGTTTCGGATTTTGTGTTAAACAACAGGTTAGTTTAAACATTGGTTCCCTTCATGAGAAATGTCTAATGGTATAATGATGTGTTGATGGCTTCTCAATTATATTATCCCTACTATTCTTTTTAAAACACCTTTTACGCAACTTACAGCTTTCTGTATCCAATTCCAGCAATATAATTCGAAGTCTACATGTACAAAGTCATGGCTAACGGCTAGTATGTACATATATCCCTGATAATGGCATATGAATCTTCCCGGTAATACATAGTCATCTGCTTCAAGAATACCCACCGGTGTGTGTGATGCTTCTGGTGTACATGTTACGATAGGTCATGTCATATATCAAAGGATATCCCCCTTTTTAAAGTCTGATGTCTAAACTTCTATCTAATAGGATTTACGGTCTTATTTTTTGGTTCACACAGGGAAATAGTCTTTCCGGGTGTTTTGTTTCAACTTGTTTCACATGTGTCCATTCAGATCAATTTTGTTATACACATTTCACCAGCTTCCTTCATTGTATGTTGGTCACCTCTCGAAGGAGGCATACTAAGCCATTGCATTAGAGGTAGGATGGCCAGTTCCTTTCCTCTGGAACCAACAGTTTAACGTGGAATCTGTAGCAATGAATGTCCTGGTGTAACTCATTATCAAACACAACTCTTAAAACTTACTGGTGTCACCAGGATTAGAACCTGGAACCGGACTATTGAAAGAAAGCATATTTACCACTGTACTTCCAGACCGTTTGGTATAATATTCTGTGATAAATTAAGACACCAACTGTGATAGTCTCACAATGCACACACTAATGTATATAGATAGTCAGTTCAGCCACATACTTATCAGGTGTAATATTCTGCAATAAATTATGATACCTACTTCGGCTGCCTCACAATGTACATTCACATATTATTGTTAGTTGTGGCCTATTGATGAGTCCTGTTGGCTAGGCTTCACTAGTATTGACTTAAAGCTACTGTTTTCACTCTGCCATAAAATAAGCACTTGCTAAAACAGGATTGTTCCCCAGCACAGTTCTGTGGGAATTTAGTTTTTGTGTATCAGTCCTAAATATGTGCAGTATTTTATTTTTTTGTAATAATTATACTCCTTTTTGATTTCTGTTGGTCTTTTATAATTAGCATTCTTGCATAAAAGGATGATACGAAAAAAAACTGACTTGTGCTGAATTAGCATATGACAATACTATCCTCTGCATTAATTAGAATTCTGTACTCAAAGAAAAATAGACCATATGTTGTCGTTTCTGCCATAGGGATCTTGCTCTGAAACGGAATCAGTTTGACTTCAAATTTGCTTTTGTCATTTGTTTTGTTCACACAAGACTAAATAATATTTTGTAAAATGATATTCTACACATTTTCCACAAAAATGAATGGGGTTAAAAAATATAATTAGTACAGGTTGTGGGTTGTAGTTATTGAGTTTATCAATAGGAGGATTAACAGTTGGACAATCGGACGTGTTGCGAATGTATTGTATTTTGACCTCATATGTATATGTTCAAGGGCATCATTCATCCCATATGTCTTTCCGTAGCAGTCATTTCTTTAAATACACCTCAATTGTTTTAGAAATTCACATGTGAAAAATCCCAGTGGTGTTTCTTTGAATTATCGCTCTGTATTGTCAAGTGGCAGCGTGGTCTAGGCGGTAAGATTTCTGCATCTTAATACGTAGACTCTGGTTCAAATCCCAGCTCTGCTAAATATATATATACTAGCCACAAAGCCCGTCAAAAATGACGGGTTTGATGGATTAATTCATTTCTTTTTAGTAGCTTACCTAAATAGAATTGTTATAAAATAAAGCTCAATGGGCTGTAAGTTCTCATCTCTTGTGACGTAGAAAAAATTTTCATTGTTTATTTGGTCCCGGTTGCGTTTCAGCCTAAATACAATCTTCGCCAATATAGCCGGTTGAAAATCAAAACTTAATTCACATGCGAATTAATACATTCCCTGTATCGCATGCCAATGTCATCATGCGTCGATACCGATCATGCATCATGCGATACAAACTTGATCCATAGGTCGATGTTTTAACGCCTGACACAACTTACATCTGGCTGAAATAATGACCCCAGTGAAAGCGAAGGATGTTCAAAACAAATCTTAAAAGCATACGTTATGCCACGTAATATTAGTTTTAATTGTGGTTCAGGTCGCACAGATCGCAAACAATTTGGAACTTCTTTCATTCAAACCAAGTAGCCTAATGATTTCAGTAAAAAAAAAAAAAAAAAAAAAAAAAAAAAAAGCAACTCATAATTAATATGCCGTTCTAGCATTACATTTCTTAGGAATTACTTAAATAAATATAATTGTTATAAAATATAGTTCAGTGGAATTCACATTGCTTTGCCTTATAACAAAAGGTTTTCGTTCCTATCCTGGTCCGGGTTGCATTTCAACCTAATCACGTAGAAAACTTGCTTCCAGAGAAACAATTGTTAAATTACACACACATTATTATATATACTATTTCGCATTTTTGTGGTAATAACGCATAGCGATATAAACTAAATCAAAAATCTTTAGACGATATTCCATGTTCCTTTTTTATATTCGTGATTCAGATAAAGCAACTGATAGTTAATATGCCGTTCTAGCATTACATTTCTTACTAATTACTTAAATAAATAAAACTGTTATAAAATAAAGCTCATTGCAATTCCTAGTACCTTACCCTATAACAAAAGATTTTCGTTGATATCCTGGTCCAGGTTGCATTTCAACTTAATGACTTACTAAACTTACCGCATTTTAATGCATGTACTACATCGTATTTTAGTGGTAATAATGCATTGTGATATAAACTAAATCTAAAGTCTTTACGGGTTATTCCATCTTCCTTTTTTATATTCGTGATTCGGATAGATACTAACACCTTTCAATGGCTGACACAATTACATGCGGCTGAAATATGGCATCAGTAAAAGCAAAGGAAATTAAAAATAAATCTTAAAAACTTACATCATTCCAAGTAATATCAGTTTTAATTGCAGTCTATATTGATCGCGGACAGTATGGAACTACTTTGGTTAAAACAAAGTAATGATGTAAGTAACAGAACACTCAAGAAAACAAATTATTTAAAAAAATTAAATTACTTATGCACTCTTCTGGCAAGTGCCAGTTTTAATAACAATTTATCGAAATTGCCGCTAACATTGAAATAATTAAATCTTTTATCTTACGTATTTGTGGCCAAAGATTTTAACGAATTCTTTTACATAAAACGATTATTAAATAAATCTAAGCAGCTGATACTTATTATGTCGATTTAAACTCAATACATACTTTTATTTCGGTGTTCTGATAATTCACACATGGCTTAATGTAATTTCTCGAGCCTTGCGCTCTAGCAAAAGGTTTCAGTTTCCATTCTGGTCCAGGTTGCATTTCAACCTAACCATGTAACTTCTCGCCAGAAGAACAATACTTCAATCTCACGCATATTAATACATGAACTATATTGCTTTTTAGTGGTAATAATGCATCGTGATATAAATTTGATCTGAAATCTTCAACGGTTTTTGCGCATTTCTTTTTTGTTATTCAGACTGGTAGTAAAACGTTTGAATGGCTGACAGAGTTGCTGAAATAATAAGCTCAGCAATATTACACAGTGAAAGCAAAGTAAATTAAAATAAATTCTTATAAACTTACGTTCTGCCACGTAATATTTGTTTTAAGTGTAATTTAGGATGCACAGTGCCCGTATCAATGTTCAATTATTTCCATTAAAACGAATTAATAATTTCAATAATAGGACACAGTTTAAAATATTTGAAAAATAAACTAAATTATTCATGCCTTCTGCCGTAACGTCAGATGCCACTTGTAATTCTGATCCATAGTAAGTAATAAAATAACCAAACTGTTCGAAACATTATGCTCGAAATATAAAGCTTTTATCTTACATATCTATGCACAAAAAATGTAAGGATACATACTGCCAATTTGTCAATTTTGTGTGACTTTTTACAACTGAAAAGCCAAGAAAACATTACAACAAAGGATTAAATCAACATTTTAAAGGACTGTCACTGATTTTTCAACGTTGGCGGCGTCTAACAGCTGTGCGTCACTGTCATATTTCGGCATTTTTAATCTAATTCCTGGCGAGTTTTCCGCAATGCCTGATCTCAAAACGTGAAGAGGACATGTTGACGAAGTGACTGATACAAATTTCAACAGGTTAGTACGAGTTCTTCGCAGGTCAAGAAAGAAGTACAGTACCCAATACTTCTATATATCAAAAGAATATTACGTAAATATAAGCATCTAATGATTGATATGTCGATTTTAATGCAATACATACTTTTATTTCAGTGTTCTGTCAGTTAATTTATTCGCTGATGCTTGGAATTGTTATTAAATAACACGTATTCCCAAAAATATCATTGTCTTGAAATAAACTAAATTATTCATGCCCTCTGCCGTAACGTCAAATGCCACTTGTAATTCTGATCCATGATAGTAAAACTGTAACCATAAATTTTCACAACATTGGTGCTAGAAATACAAAGCTTTTATCTTACATATCTATGGACAAAGTATGTAAGGAATACTTATATACATCAAAAGAATATTACGTAAATATAAGCATCTAATGATTGATATATCGATTTTAACGCGATACATACTTTTGTTTCAGTGTTCTGTTAGTTAATTAATTCGCTGATGCTTGGAAATGTTGTTGAATAACGTGTATTCCCAAAAATATCATCGTAAAGCATGACGTCATTGCGCGACGTCATAGTTACGTCACCGCGTGACATGACGTCATCGCGCTACATCTTGTCTATTATATTAATAGATATTTTTAATCTTCAGTCCAACTTCATTTACGTATCTTTAATGCTTGAAGTAATATTTAAAACAAATCACATTACTTATAATCTTTATTTCATTCGTCTTTGTTGTTTCTAATCTTCTATATTGTCAACGAATGTTTTAAAAGAAATACATAACATTCAGATTGTCTCTTTTTTCTTCTTTTTTTCTAGAACCAATAAGTTTAATTCCATTTAGTGGTAAATGGTCTAAAATAAAATGTCTGTAATGAAAAAAATCTATAAATTCTAGCTGAACAAGGAAATGAAAAGAGAAATGACACACTTATAAATGTTGCAAAATGCTTTTGTCACTTGTAACTGATTCACTCCCTGATCAGATTTCATTATCTTCAGTGGCTGTGTGTGAGGCATATAGGAAGCTACTGATATGTTGGCAAAAATTTGCTTCTTTGTGCCTCAATTTGAAAATATTGCTCTTGAAGACAGTTCAGTGCAATTTGCCATACTGTCAAGTCTTTTTCTAGTTGTATCATTTTATGTTTTGGTGACCTGAATTTGTTGCAGCATTCTTGTGATTCAACAATCTGACTTTTTTCCTAGAGACTTTTCTAAAGTCTCGGGTTTTCTTCAAGAAGCCTATGACCGCTCAGACATTAAAGGCTGAAATTACACTGTACCAACAAAATATTGTAACATTTATGAAAAACTGCTATTGGAAAATTTTGCTAGAAGTATACGCTGATGCACTAAAGCCTTGGCAGCCATTTATGGATGTGATGTTCCCTACATAATTCCCAAATGTGTGCATTATAAATCAATAAATATTTCACTACTTTGTTACAGAAAACTGTTTTATTTAAAATTCAAATCTTGCATTCTTCTTGTAATGCCCTTTATCAACATTTCTGTACATTAAACAACTTGCGTATTAACCTGACTATATTAATCTTGATATATTATTGCTTATCAGATACATTTGAAGTCTGTGATTCCCCCCTACCCCAATAGTGTTTTTGGTTTGTGTTTCTCAGTTATGCTTTTTTTTTTTTCTTTCAGGTGCAATTGGAACGGACTATCAAGCCCCTGCTTATTGAAATAGATGTGTGACAAGTACCTAAAAAGGAAATTTAGAGGAAGAGTATTGTTGCTGTGTGGTTTTGTTGGTAACCATATCTTGACCATTTTGTTAATCATTTGCTGACATTTAGAGCATTCCATGTACATCATGCCTTGGATTGTTATGAAACCTGAAGAAAATAGGCTAGAGTATAATTACTTACAATGTGTGACCCTTTCATGGTCCTAAGATAGGCAGCATCTATTGGTAGCATGAAGTGTCATATCTTAAATCTTAAATAG
Organism: Vandiemenella viatica; assembly: GCA_031002005.1. NCBI lineage: Eukaryota > Metazoa > Arthropoda > Insecta > Orthoptera > Morabidae > Vandiemenella > Vandiemenella viatica. The sequence goes on from JARYHS010008074.1 coordinate 111,186,216, forward strand.
AATAACTATGTACTCAGTAACTGCATAGAGTGTTCTTCTTTTGGTCAAAATGTAGAATGGCCTGTGAAAATTCACTTCAACAGCTTTTTTTGTGTAGAGAGAGAGAGAGAGGGAGAGAGAAAGAGAACATCACATCACACATTGAATTGCACCAACATTTTTGTTTTATAAAAATGTGGGCACCAATTTGCCATTCAGATTTTAGTAAGTCACAGTGTACGCTTAGAGTTGCTTTCAGTAGTAAAACAAGAATCGAGCACTTTAATATATTCATATTGTTAATTTTTTAATTTTTTATTTTAAGCCTACTAAAAGAACTATTTAATACCAAAGTGGAAAGAAGGTTAAATGTCCAAGAAAATGTTTATAAAATTGTTATTGATTTAATAATTTCATGTACAGACCTACATGACCAGCTTCTCATTAGTCTGTATAAATATAAAAATCTACCTATGTACAAAGAGTTAACTCCATATTTTCCTTGTTAACCATTTTCCTTGTTAACCTTTTTCCTTGTATACATGCTGTTAAATTCACTTATATTAGTTTTCTACTCTGTTAAATGTGTGAAAATTGATAAGTTAAATTATATGCATTAAGAACTGTTTTGTTACTATTGTGTACTTAAAATTTTGTTTGATACATTTATTGATTAAAAGGGACAATGTCCTTACTGTGAGAACCTTTCATCCTCCATAAAACTTATGTCAAAGATTTTGTGGAGGATCTGCTGCAGATTATATGCAGGTATCTCAAACTTTTGAAAGGATTGTAGAAAATGGCTGTGTGCGATTAAATCAGTTGAATGTTTAAATTTAATGTACTCAATTTTTTTTTCTTATTTGTGTTTACACCAAGTTTGATATTTTTTTTTATCCACAATGCCTAATTTGAATGTTTTGATTATGAAGACTGTCATATTTAAATTAAATTTATTTTTTTATGTTACTTTTTCCTTAAAATTGGCTTCACTTTGACCTCCTCAATGCATATCCTGAAGTGAAAAAATTTGTTGCTGAAAAGAGTAATGAGAAATTTCTTTCTATACTAGTATATAAAAGTACTTATACTTGGTCTAATTTTGAAGTATGATTTAAGTTCACAGAAATAGTAAATTGATATTCCATATTAATGTATTCACTACTTGTGGCTGAAAGTGACCACTGTTGTCAATAAAGAATATGTACACAATTCAATTCTTGTATATTCTTCTATGCTGCGTGTATATTCTATGTCATTTATATTTATTGAAGACTGTCACTTGTTTTGACATATTCTGTACAAAGTAGTTCATAGTATTGTATTTGGTTAGCCAAAGATCTAGTGAGTAAAAGTGTTCTTTGCAAGATCTATTTTTTTCTGGGTGATAAAAGCTTTAGTTATCAGTATAATGCTAATAAGTATATTGATCTCACATTAAACTAAAATAATCAAATTATGTATAGTATGTTGATGTTCATCTAAGATGCCATTAGATCCTCATTCTGGATGCCTGATTTGATATTTAAGTATGAGAAAACCTTATTGTAAATAATGTACAGAATATATACTTTTATACAACAGCTGTTGTTTATTAAAGAATTTCTTGTTTGCAAAAGTTGAGTTACTAGTTTCCTTCCAGTTATGTGGACAACGAAAATTCTGATGGTTATTTCTCAGAAACGATGCAGCTGGTTAAAAAACATTGCAGTTGTAATATATTTCAGCTTTAGCAGCTCGTACATATTTTATCATTGAAAGATAGAGGAAAGTAAACCCATCACTCATTAAAAATGAAGTCAGAAGGGCTGCTACAAACATGGATACTCTTTTCAGTACTTAAGTATTCTTAATCATGTTTACAGGTGATACGTATAACAAGGGCGTCGGAGGTGTGCGCACTGAGACTTGTCACATAATTAAAGACGTAATCTTTTATCAAGGTGATAAATATGGAAAGTAGAAGAAATGTGTTATCACAGAGATTCGCCATATGAACCATGTTAAGAGTCTGTGATTAAGCAGCTGATACCCTAGTCATGCCTGACCTCAACATACGATTAAAGTTTTAACCAAAATATTGTGAAGTGTGTTCATGTTTGTGATTATTGTGGTTGTCCTGCCTTCATTGTTGGGATAGATATACTTTACAAAACATACTTATTTCCATTGCCTAATAACATTTTGTTTGTCACTATTATCATAAATATTTAATTACTTAATATATGTGTTATTTTATAAACTGTTCCCCATGATTTATTTCATTTTGGTGTTGCTTTATTAGTCGAATGTTATTCTTAGTAAATGATTTTGTTTTCTTTTCTAGTTACATGACTGGGAACATTTTGGTTGAATCTGTTATTCACATACCTTCAGTCATAGTGAGACATGGAGTTAGTAGAGTCTTGAAAGTAAAAAGATCATCAAACCACTAACTTGAATAAAGATTCAAAGTTTTTCTATTCCTTATAAGTCAAATGTTAGTAGAAGGCACATAATAATCATATTGCAACATGTTGAAACAGATATGAATATTATTTGTAATACTGCAGAGATTAAAATTTGATTATTAAAAAGTGCATAATTTGCAATATAATTAATTAGCTACTGTAACTAGCCATTTTGTGGTATTTTTACCTAATGCTGCACATTTAATTGAGCTAAAAACTGTTTTTCAAATAAAAATGTTTTTAAATTTAGATAACTGCTAGTGGTTCCATGTGGAAATTCTGCACGTTGGAAGGAGGGAGGGTGTATGTATGCAAATGATTTTTTTTTTTAAATTCCGTTATCCTTAACTAATAAAATATCAAGAAACGTTAAAATTTATTAGTGAATTGTAATTGCGTGTCAGACGCACCATGAGATACATTTGTTTGCGAAAACATTTTATTGCAAAAGTATCTAAATTGTCTTTAGTATATTAGCGTATTGATTGAAATATTAAAAGTAAACTCATACGGTCTTACAAACTGGCAGCACAGTTTCAATTTGCTGCACATTACGCTTCTGCCATGGATCGACATACGGTTTAACGTAGAATCCAAACCATGGAATATTCAGGCATAGCTCATATGTTCAAACAAAAATTGTAAACATTCCTGGTCCCAGCAGGATTTGAATCCATAACCAGAGTTTTCAGAGCAAGTGCTTTAATCACAACCCACTCAACTGTAGCCATGGAAAAGACATGTCACTCATGGCATACTCTAGAGCCAAAACTTTGAATTGTAAACAAACGAGAGACTGTGCAATTCCAAATCCACAATTCATGAGAATCTTTGAACTTAATCTTTAAAATGTTACCTCATTTACAGATTTTGGTTATGTATGAAGGGAGATAAAAGTTTTTCACAAGAAATCACCTTTAATAAATAAAATATAAGATAGGAAAATTTTTTTAACTTATTTATTTAATCCCTAAATTCAAAGTTTATTTTTGACAAAAGCCTTTATTGTAATGATGTTCGAAATCAAAATATAGTATTTTTTTCTATTTCAGATTTATCAAGCTGAATTGTACTTTAAATGTTCATTAATATATAATGTTGAGTTCACACTTTAATACCTTCATACAGATTTTATTTATTTATTGGCGTGATTGACAAGTTTTAACTAAACGTAGCATTTATGTAGTTGTAAAGTTAGCTTTTTGAGTTTGTAATTCAATTTTATTTGCATATAGCTGGCTGCAAAAAGCAATGTGCATGCAAAAGTTATAGAGCAGTACTTCTGGGGTTCAAAAGAATAATTGGATCTATTAAAACAACAATTTTCTTTTACTTCTATAGCCTTATAAAAACTTTTAGTGTATTAAATAATAGTGAATCATGGGACAGAAATTTTAATATAATATCTAAGAACCTTTGGATTTGTGATAATGCTTGGTCTCTGCTGCCTTTCCCTGGTCTTGAATTTTTGTCAGTTGTGTTAATGAAAACTGAAATATGAACAGTGCATGGAGGTACCTATTTTATTGACACTTGTTTAAGCAGTTTTGCTATTGGGAACAAATGTTAAAAATTAATTTTGTTAAAGAATTAAAGCAATAAGATTAATGTTCTTTGATCTATAAATGTTTCACCAAAAGGTGGTGTGTATAACCTTTCAAATTAATGTTGTAAATAGTCTCAAGTTGTGTTACCAAATAACGGTTTAGACAGTGTTGAAAAGCTGCTGGTTGGGTAAATATACCCTTGTGCTAGAGACAGGAATGTTGAGCACAAATCTGTCAAATACATCAGTGTTAATAAATTGTGACTTCTAAAGTTTGTGTTAATGGTTGGTTAGTTAATATTTTTGTTACTTTAATATAGTAAGAATATACTTGCCATGATAATCTGTAACTATAGGGTATTTGTATTTTGAGGGAGTTTTTATTTCTGCCTCTAATTACATTAATTGTATGGTTGTTAGATTCTTACAGTACTGTTTCTTCTTTTGGGACTATCGAGTGCCAAAATTCTTGTTATTTCTGTTTTGAAATTTGTTAAATATGTTGTAAATTTAGAAACATGATCATGAATGTTTAGTGGTTTTTGTCTTCATGGTAATATGCAATAAAATCATATTATTTGTTTATATATATATCAGTACAGTTTACCACCATGTCTAACTAATAATATAAAGGAAGTTGAATAAAGAAATGTTGTACTGTGTTCTCAAATTTTTACATGTTGATTAATATAATCAAATAGCATATGGTTACCCTCGAATAGATAGGTATTAAATCTGTTAAACAGATATCACTGCAAAGGCTCATATCTGTTGGGTGCAGTTGAAATAATACTGGCAAATCTGTAGTAGCCTTGAAATGGTACAACAGTAATCTCACTGTTCATTCTTGGTGTTTCCCGCTCCCCCCTCCCCTCCCCCTAGCCATTGGTTAGCTTGTTTTAAGGCAGCATTTTGATTTATGTATTGTCAAGAGTTGAAAGTGAAAACTAACTTTTGTTCTGATCTTTAGTCGTAAAATTTTATCATGATGGTTTGTTGTGGGACAAATATTAATGGATTGGTGGATTTTCACTTCAGTACCAAAGGTACATAAACTGTAGAATAATACATTTTCTCAAATTTGCTATTAACAGCAATCCACAAAAATTTTTACCTTGTAGCCCAAAACGATTTGCATTTTTTCATTATTAACTCTATTACAGCTTCCAAAGATCCCCATATCAGTGATTGCAATTTTGTTTGGTTTCCTTTCTTGTACCAAAATATAGGATACATTCTCAGCAGAGAATGAAAAATTAGTTTAAAGAAGAAAATTGAACATGAAGCCGACAAAATTTTCAGTTTAGACTTGAAGCTTTCAGAATTTTTTTAAAAGAAAAATTAAGGTTATGATTCCTGAAATTTATTCATTATGAGTGTAGCATATTCCTAAGTCTATGGCTTTGCACTAAGATTACAATGTTTTGAGTTACCTATTGCATCTGGTGATCAGTAAATTTTATATATTAATCCTTTGTGCTTCATTGGATCTCCCATATCACTGGGCAGTTAATGCTTTGGCCTCGCATTCAGGATGACACAGGTTCAAATATCCATCAGGGCATTGGGTTTTCCACGAGTTCCCTAAATACCTCCAGGTGAATGCTGGGATGATTCCTTCAAAAGGCAGTGGCCGAATTTCTTAAACTTTCCTTGTCCCCAGCCCTTGTCTGCCTCTAATGACCTCGACATCAAGGCGTAAAGCCTTAAGCAAAAAAAAAAAAAAATAATAATAATAATCTTCTATATCAGATTTCCTATAGCAGTGGCAGCTGAAGTGATTCACTCGGGTAGTGACAACACTGAAATTTTTCGACGATTTACTGATTTTCATTATTATTAATTGTGATGGAGCTAACACTCCAGTGGCAATTCGCCAGTCATCCATTTACCATATATATACACACATATATATATAGAAATAAATTTTCTGTTATGATTGGAATGTTAAATTTCTCCCCCATTCTGATTTACAAATTTTAAATTCCTTAATCATTTATGGAAAATTATTCATCCCTACACTTGGTAATTTGTTCCAATCCCCAACACCCATACCAACAAAATAAAATTTGAGATATTTTCCCATGCCCTGATGCATGAAATCTGTGGTAATGGTCGCCTTTCCCCTTCCACACACTATTCCTAATTTTTTTTTTTTTATTTTACCAATATTCCTCCATCACCAACATATGCCCTGTACATTCCCGGCACTCTTCACTCTCCTCCAATGAGTCCCAATGCAGCTCCCTTATCATATCAATTACTAACTGGGTTCTGCAATAATTTCCACAAACAAATCTAGTTACTCTTCTTTGCACACCTTCCAACCCCTGTATTTGATAACCAAAATGTGGATCCCAAACTACACCACTATATTCAACCAATGGTCTGACCAAAGTTTTGTAACCTAACTTCTCTGGTACATCCTCTCATCACCCTCTCCAGTAACTGAAGGATTTTGTAACCTTTTTTCTACCACCTTCCAAATTGAGTTTGTTATCAAATGTTATGCCAAAATATTTACACTTCAAGCAATTCTGACCCCACCCTATGATTGTAATTAACCTTTTGATTTTTACCTGTGTACCTAACAACCTGACTTTTCTTGCCATTTATCTTCATTCCATGCTGACCTACTCATTTAGATATTCTATCCAGGTCACCCTGCAGCTGTTCAGCCTTCACCTGTTGTGATCCAATTGTGTACCATTATACCTAGATTATGATCATAACTCATCAACAGGGCCGGGGTTTCGTGTTAGACCCGGGTGGGTAGTCAGGCAAGAAAAGGGGGAAGGGGCAGTTCCCTGAAACATCTTACTTAAAACAATAATAGTGATAACTATGGAATCAAATTCTTAAGGGAAATTCATAGGAGTAAAAACTAGAAAATAAATTTAAAAAATCCTCATAAAATTTATTCACTAATATATTTATTAAATATATTTTAATTGTGTACAAAAGATTTATTATTTAAATTTACTATTAATCAGTATTAATTACGCAATGCAAAAACTATACTGTACTGCGCTTTGCTTGTTTGGAAATTAAACGATTCAATAATTTTTCCAAATCAAGTTCGTCAGTAAGGTTGCTACCATGGAGGAAGGAATAATATGGAGACGACGCAAGAGACCTTTACCACGCATGGGAGTGAAGCAGGCCGGCGGAGGAGTGGGGGGGCATGGCCGGAGTGGTGGGGGCTTGACCGCTTCCCAACAAACACGGGGAATATGTACAAACACCTCAAGGGGACTCTAGGATAAACGTGACGCCGCAATCTGGTGATGGATTATTATGTAACTCGATGAGACAAAAAATGAAGAATAGAATTTTTTGATATCCTGCTTAGTTTTCGAGATATTCTGTCTCAAATGTGAAATGGTTTTGGTTGAAATTCAGAAGAAAAAATTATTCAAAGTCAAATTTTATGATGAATTTTTATTTAAAAAGACGAGACAAATAAAAAATAAAGAGTAAAATTTTTCGATATTTCACGTAGTTCTCGAGATATACTGTCTCAAAAGTGAGGTGTCTTGAGTTGAAATGCAGATGAAAAATTTCGCAAAAGTCAAATTTAATGATGGATTCTTATGTAACACGACGAAAAAACTCGATAATAAGGAATAAATGTTTTCGATATCTTGCTTAGTTTGGGGGATATACAACATCCAAATTGAGGGGTTTAGGTTTGGATGCAGGCTGGACCAAAAATTAATTCTGTCAAAGCCACAATGATTACATGGTTGACATGCAGAATGGATATTTCAGTTTTATTACTACCACTTGTGGTTAGTCTGAAATGTGTCCTAGACCAGAAAAAAAGTAAGAGGACCCACTCTAGGGATGAGCAACCCAGACATTTTGTAGGCTGGTACCAGAAATAAAATGTTTATTCAGTCACCTTAATGAACATTCTCTTTATCAAGATGTGTTGTCTAATTTCACAGCCCTACTTATTAGGACAATTGTAAAAAAATTATCTCTCAGTTAGATTTAGATAAGGGGGGGGGGGGAGAATGTTGTACAAAAAAAAAGAGACTAAATTAGAAACACATTCCCCAAATTGATTTTGTTCAAAGGCCAATAACTTCTTTATTTATGAAGCCCATTTTTATTTCTGCATGAACCTGTTTCGACATAAATAGATGAGAAAGATTTCAAAATCGGTAAAAATAGATATACACGTATTTACAAACAGAAACAAGTCTTATATGAAGCTTTAAAAATAACCTAAGTCAATGGCCTGAAATAGCTATTTAAAAAATTAATAAAACTCACAGCTTCTCACATAACAGTTAATTTCATCATCCATTGTCAGTATAATCAGCAACGTGACGAAAGAAATCGTAATAGTAAATTCACTGAATCGCGAAGTAAAACACGCCCCATTAAATCTCATTTTAAACACTCGTTAAAAAATAATGCTAGTCTATTATGTGCAAAATAGCAAGTTTGCTGATTTTCTACATTACACCAAGAAAAATTTGAGAACAAAGTCATCCCATTGAGAGCTATGACTAAATATTTATAGACGTGCTGCAAAGTTTGCGGTGTCTACCGCTCACTTCAACAACGATAATTACAATTCAACTTACTTATGAAATGATATTCCAGGTTCTTTCCTGTATGGCCTATTTGTGCAACCGTACGCAACACAAGCTGGCATTTTTAAACACTTATACACAATACTAAATGAAATAATCACTGCATCTACCACAATGTGAACACCTTAATTGTTGGGAAGCGCCATATGGTCGCTGCCGGTGCTGCCACCATGCGGGAGAGATTAATGCTTGCATCACCGATTTAACGTCACTTCTCCTCCTTATAATTCCTTCCTCCATGGTTGCTACATACATGTAATATAGCAATATTATTTAATCGATCTCGCGACATTGTCGATCTTATGTAACTCTTGAGTCGGCGTAATACCGAAAAACTTCATTCATTTGAACAGGACGACCCAGGAATTGTGAGTAGTCGGACGAAGCGTACAAACTCCGGTATGAGTCCTCTAGTCCATTGGTACTTCTGTTAAAAATCTACAACCCCTCTTAAAATTTTTTGCATCCTCATCTTGCCTTTTCAAAAGTTGCAAAAACATGTTTCTACCGCTGAGCAATCTTTCTTGGTCAAAATCATGATTATTGAAATTTATAATTTTTTTTACATTCGCGGGCTGTCCCCGAGAGAATCGTTCTAACGATTTGAAGAACTGGGTGGAATCGTTGTTGAATCGACTCTTCAACGACATTAGTACTTGGTCATAATCTTCAAAATAAGATTTGCGGGAAAAAATTTTGTGGTGTTTCGAATCGGAGATTTTCAGTTACCTTGATCGAGGCGCTTTGAAATTTTGTGTTGATGTGGGATTTGAGGTTCACTGAGTTCAAAGTTAGTAGGTACCTAACTGTACACTTTTCCGCCAAATTTTGACTCTCAAGCACAGTACAAAACTGATTGCTTCTATCTTCTCATACGATTCAATAACATATAGTTTAGATTTCTGTAGATCTGCATTCATAATTTCGACGCGGTCAAAAATTTCTATCATCATTGTTAAATAGAAAATACACTCAAATTATTCCATGTAGGAGTAAAATCCAGAAGCCTTAGCAGCGACAGCGCTGTCTACTTCTCTGGCTACAGAATGATCGTACAAAAATTGCATCAGCTGCTGATAATTATCTCTTGCTGATTTAAGAGATTTTTTTCTCATTAACCATCTGTGAAAAAAATGAATAAATATGTTTACACATACATAACCAATATTTAAACTTGCAATTTTTTATAAATACCTTGTCGGACAATAGGCTGCAAGAGCAGGAAAATCATTATTAGTTTCTTTCTGTATTCCTATTTGCTGTTTCTTAAACTGTCCAAGCCGTTTCGGCGAGTCTCGTACGAAGTTTATCAAATCTTTTACTGTTCCAATAAATTTTCTCGCTATTAGAACTCTCTCAATTCCATCTTGTACTACAAGATTGAGGTTATGAGCGTTACAGTGCATAAATAACGCTTGAGGCTCTTCTTTGCGTATTCGTGACTGTAATCCCGTTATTTTCCAGAAACGTTAGAAGCCCCATCGTAGCACTGACCTCTGAGTTTTGAGAGTTCAAACTTGTGCTTGACGAAAATATCAGTGACCAAATCAAATAAGGTTCCTGCCTTGGTGTTCACAGTTGAAAAGAATCCAATAAAATATTCACTTGCAACGAAGTCATTGGAAACGATTCTCAGGCAAACGAAAACTTGTTCAGTTCTGGAAATATCAGAAGTTTCGTCAACTGAAATAGAAAAAAAAAATTAGCTTCTCTTATTCCTTCCATGATATTCGACAGTACTGTAGTTGCCACTAAATCCAGAATTTCACTCTGACAGTCATGATGAAGCCATTTGTGACCATCTCTTTGCAGCCACGATTTCAGTTCAGTCACAGCTTCATCTGGAGCCTTTGAAAAAGTCGTGAAATTTGAATTTTCATGATTGTTGGCTCCTCTCAGGGGAAGACCTCGTCTCGCCAAGGCCTTAAGGTACTAAATATTTTCAACAACACTGTACTGTTATCCAGCATCTGTTTTAAATGACCCGTTGATATCGACTATACAACATTGATATTATCAACGTTTTTTAACGCTTCGGTGCAGCTGGTATGAAAAGAACTAGTGGCGTGAGAGTTTATCCGCTCATGTCCATGCTTCCAGTTTGAGAAACCCAGCCTTGCTTCGATGCGGTAGCACGCGAAGTTAATTTGATAATCAACTTACGCTCACAAGCTTCGGTGCAGATAGTGCAAATCGCTTTGCTGTTTTTATTAAGTTGAAGCCCAGTTTTTAAAAATAACTGGTACTGAAGAATTACTCGAATTAGACTCTAGGGGAAAAATGAATTCATACATTAGTATTTAAAAAAAGATAGCTTAGAGAGAAATTAAATATCATTTTTGAATTAAATATAGTGTTAGGTCAAGTGACAAATATATTAGCGGAAAAAGGATAACAAGGAAAAAAAAATAAAATTCGTAAATCAGGAAAAACGAAAGTAGCACTGCTTCGTTTGTTTATTAGTCCATCCGCGTTTTTACAGTCTCAAGAATGAATTCAGGCAAACATATTTTAAGTAAATAATTGGTAAAGAAAAAACTCGTAAATTCGTTGTAAAAACAAACCCAACAGTTTTTATCCAATTTCTATATTTAAATGTGGGAACTGTGCGGAAAAAACCTGAATCTAAATAGCTTTGAGTCATGGCAATTAATGGACTCGCTTATTTGTACAGTCCTGAAATCTTATGTATTTCACTATAATGCTGCTGTAATATGTAGTTCTCGAACAAAGCCATGGGACCGGAGCAGCTACAAGCTACTACTAATAACATGGGGTAGTATATTTATGCACAGGAGATAGCACTACACTATACAAACTCGTATATATGGATATACTACTCTATGTTACCAGCTGTAAGTGTGGCTGAAACTTTTGATCTAATGGGTCTATTGGCCCTTACGCATAAATACACAAACAAGTGTAAGTAGTGTAATATAATATGTACACGCAAGTGTAAGTAGTGTAATATAATTTATACATGCGTGTGAGGGTACACCACATACTTTCTTACTGGGAATGTAACATAGATCTGCTTTTGCTTCCGCAAGTCCCGATGTTCCACAAGATTTGGGGTCAGGACTGTCCCTTTTTTAGGTTAGGGGCTGCTGGTGAAGGGACAAAAATAGATTATCAAAGTGATACTGATTGCAGATTCACGATGGGGAAAGTCACAGATGTTAAAGAAATAGATGAAGTGGCTGAAACAATAACTGACTGTGGTAAAAGTGGGAAAGAGCAGATAAATTCTGAAAATGTAAAGCCAGTAGTAAGGGTGTTAATGGTAAACTGTAGAAGTATAATGAACAAAGTAATCGAATTTGCAAACTTAATAGAGATACACGAACCACAAGTAATAATTGAGAGTAGGTTAAAGGAAGAAGTACTAGACAGTGAGATTTTTCCTGTTGGTTACAGAGTGTACCGCAGAGATAGAGGAGCAATTGGTGGGGGAGTTTTCATACTAGTTAACAAAAACTACCACAGTTCACTGGCGTTCATAGATCAAGACCATGAGTTACTTGGGGTAGTAAAAAAGAAAAAAATCAGAATGTTGGCTGTTTACCGCAGTCGAAGAATGGCAGAAGAGGATAAGGCTCTTGGGGAGAAATTAAATTCATACTCAGATTTCAGAGGTGAGAATAGAATGATCATCATCGGTGGGGATTTAAATTTACCAGGTGTAAACTGGGAAGGAAATAAGATAAATAACACAAGGGAACAAAGATTTGCAAATATCTTAATATGGGAAGGAGGACTTACACAAGTGGTTGAGCAAAACACTAGGGGACAAAATATTTTGGATATATTTCCAATTAAGCCCGATGAAAACCTTTTGAGGTATCAAGTAACTGAAGGAATAAGTGATCATGAAGCAGTTCTGATGGATATTAGAGGATTCAGTAAACCAGCAGCCAAAATTGAAGGGGGAAATAGGTACAATTATAAAAAGGCACAGGTTTCGAATTTGAAGAGATATTTCAGAGAACAATTCAGCAAGTGGAAGAAAGGTTCAAGTACAGTAGAGTCAAGGTGGGAAGAGTTCAAGGAGATAATAAGAAAGGGGGGAGAAAAATTTATTCCAAGGCAGAAAATAAAGAGAAGTAGAGAACCTATGTACTATAATAGGGAAGTGAGGAGGTTAAAGAGGTTGGTAAGAAAAGAACATAACAGCGTTAAGAGACAGCAGGGTAGTAGGGAATATTTAAAACAAGGACTTAATAACAGCAAAGAAAATGGCCAAAGATGGGTTTATGAAGAGTATTGCAAGTGCAGGAGGACCATTGACTGATGCATCTAGAAATTTCTATGGCTATATCAGGAAACTGAGGGGAAGGGAGGGTGTAGAGACACTTATAGATAAGGATGGAGAAGAAGTTACTGACGATTTGAAAAAGGCAGAGATTTTAAGTAACTGGTTCAGTGAAAGCATTAGGGACAATGAATCAGAAACAGGAGGGTCTAATTCGGGGAACGAGCTTAACAACACAATTAGAAATGACGATGGTAAAAAAATTTGGTATTCATCCTGAGGAAATCATGAAGGAAATAAGAAAGCTGAAAAAAAAAAAACATAAAGGGGCTGGTGAAGATAATATTACTACAGATATCTTAAAGATAGCCTAATGTGACATTGTACCTTATCTTGAAATATTATTTAAATTTAGTCTGGATACTTGCTGCTTACCACAGGACTGGAAAAGTGCAATAGTAGTACCGGTACATAAAGGAGGGGTGAGAAATAGAGTTGAGAATTACAGGTCAATCAAATTGACATCAGTGGTAGGTAAATTAATGGAAAGATTGATATGCAACCACATCAGAAATATATGTGAGGAATGTAATTTTTAAAAGGTAGAAAACAGAAAGTTAGGGTAGGAAATGTAGTATCAAAAGAAGTAGAAGTAAAAATGGGTGTGCCACAGGGTAGCGTATTGGGACCATTACTATTCATTATTCTAATGAATAATTGTGTTAATTGTTTACTATCAGAAATTAGATTGTTTGCAGATTGTAGTAACTGAGCGGCAAGTCACCACGGCCAAAGTTTGGATTCGCCTCTGATCAACCACTCCTCGATTAGCTTTCGAAGATATGTGGCCATAAGATCAGAGTGACTACGTTCTGCCCACACTTATAGCTAGTAATGAGCAGGAATCAGCGATACAAATGAAAACATGTAGTTGAAAGAATTGAGTGACTTTAATAGCTTCAATAAAAATGGCACATAGAAATACACTTGAAATATACTGCATAAACTAGCTCTCATAAAAGGCATCTGCTACTAATAAAATCCTGTCACTCGGGATATTCTTTCTCAGCCAGCCAGAGGGTATAAATTGCATCAGCCATTACCTAGTAAAATCTGCATGCCGTATGGCGACGTGGTCCATCCTTTGAATCGGCGAAACGACTGCCCCGGAGGCCGTTCCAGACTGCGCTCTCCAGAGTAGAAACGTGGTGGGGAGAAGTCATGTGACTTAATCCTATTCGTCTAAAATCCCTGGCTAAGGGCTTTCGGAGTTACCCTGGTAGGGGGACTGCTTCCCACGGGAAGTGACTTTGCCCAACCTTGAGCTCTGCTTCGTTGGGTGGAATTACATTACATAGCTGCAGCTTGAGAAAAATTATCCCGAACGAAAGTTAGAACATATTATAGCTAAAATCTCTCAATATACTACACTTCCCCCCCTTGGGGAAGAGTCGAACCCAGGGCTTTAGCCTAGGTGAGACTCTTACCTGGTAGTCTGCAAAATCTGGACTCAAATGCTTAAACAAAATACACAATAAATGTTGATTAAATAAAAGTGCCTTGAAATGATTAGATATCTGACTTAACACTATCTTCTATTTGTTATTATATTCAGCTTCTAGGATAACATTTTCTAAAACTACTACATGAATTGTTGATTACATAATTTGTCTTGAATTGACTACACTGATGGATTTGATCAATTGTTTGCACATTTCTACTTCTACTTGCTGTAATCTTTATCATTTTCTAACTACTACATTGCATTCAACCTTAATTCTACTTAAGCACATTATACATATAAATTTTTTTTTCAAAATAAATCATAATTGAAATAATACATACATAAACTTATCAAAATTTCTTTTATCTCCGATCATGGCGAGAGATTACAGATAATTCATCATGATCTGGATCAAAAGATCGTCTGTGTCCAATAGCAGAATGAGGTCTCTCAAATACTACAATATCCTCATCATTGAGTTCATTGTTAATGTCTCGGTTAACGTGAATAGGTCTTCTTCCTCTTATACGAGATAATTCAGTACCATTAGAGTGGTTTACAATAGTGGTTTTCACACAAATCTGATTACAGCATTCACCTGCAGTATTACGCCAAAAATACTTAAAACAATTCCTTAGACAGCTACAATGTTTACATAGGCAAAATATGATGATGCAAAAAATAAGAACTACACAGACATACGATAAGATCGAATACTGAGACAATGAATAATTTGTAAAAGCGTTTTTCTCTTGTTCTTCAATTTCATCTTGGAGTTGTTCGATTTTTAGTCCTGCAATCTTCAAATCATCAAGATTCTTAACAATGTTTTCCATATGGTAAGTTCAATTTTAATTCTGAAATATTACGTTTCTCTTTGTTTATGATACAACAATCGACTTCTAGATTCAAATCAGGTATAATATCTGGACTGGTAACATTCGTTCTTATCGTTTGCTGTGATTCAATCAAAATATTCGCTCCATAACCTCGACATTTTTGCAAGAATTTTAATTTGCCTGTTCCTTTGAAAATGATATCCGTGGGCTGATTTTCACCACATAATATAGTCATACCTTCGTCTTTAGGTGCAACAAACAACCATTCGTTGTTGTTTAATTTAGTAAACAAACTTTCATTTAAAGAGACTATTTTTCTGGTACAATCACTTGGGATTGATCTTACTGGCTGTAACAATTTTACCTCACACGGAGCATTGTCAAAGGAGGCAGACAATACAAAGGTTTGTTTACAAATACTAAGATCAGATGTTAACTGTTTACACTGGAGCTCATCATGAGTTACTTTAGCATACAATCTGCGAGACTCATCAATAATTAAAGTATCTTTTTCTGGCAAGATGAACAAATAATTATAATTATTACCAATGGCTATAGGCAATGGGAGAATTCTGTAAATATTAAATTGATTGTTGTTCGAAAGAGGAATGTTGAGAACATACGTCAAAATATTTTGCGATAAGAAGACGTCCAAACTGATCATTTTTAATAGAAGATAACCGTTTTCCTCGGAAAGCGGAACTGGGAATCGTTTGTCTTTAATATCATCTCTTATTAACGTTAGGTAACTGACAACTTGGGATGGATTAATGATAAGGGGTTGTAGAATTCCATACTGAGCGTTTACGATAGCTATATCAGCTATTGTTATTAACTTTTACTCAAATATACGGATACATTTTCTAATGGAGTGATCTCTGCGATTTGAATTTTCTTATGCCTAATATGGCATTGCTGTCATCCCCGAAAACAAAATGCTTACGTGTAATGTTTCTTAATCTGAGCAATTAAATTGTGTGACTGTTTTAATTTGTTAATATGCGAAAATTTCTTGAGACCTCTCATTACAATCGCGGGTTGTCACATTTAGTTCAATTAATTTTGTTTTTCCAAAAGCGACAAATCGAAATGAATAATTTTCTAAGTTTTCAGAAGCGTCATCTAATTCCTTCAGATTCACATACGCAGCTAGCCTCCAGGTCACTGAATAAATTTGTGCGCCGGTGATGTGGTCAAAATATAAGCCTGGACTGGAACTGAACTTTTCGACCATAAAATCTTGCGTTGCTACGCTGACGTGAATTAATAACAGAAGGCCGTACAGCAGTTTCATCTGAAAGCAAAATAAAAGTTTAGTTAAGTGTACTGTTGCAATCTGTAAAGGAAAGTGCGTAACTTGAATTATAAATGCAAAAGTGTACGTCGTAATATTACAATCGACTGTTCTTCGCTGCGAGTTAAATGCCTTACGCGTGTGGGTGCGTTTAAAGACCTTGCTATCAGGTGGGCTCGCCTCGCCGCGCTATCAGTGCGTGGGCGAGTGAGTGTGTGGCCTTCCTACCGGCCTAGCGAGATAACTGGTGGTCGGCCATTTTGGAACAGACGTTTATCAGGAGTGAGTGGGTGACCATGTGCTGGCCACGCCGTGACTCCACGTGGTGCGGTGTTTACAAACAAGCGACCACGTGCCTTGTGTTTATGTGTTTCTAATGCGGCTTTTTCTGTTTCCTATCCATTTTAAATGTACTGTAACTTACTTTATTACATTTTTAAGGTGTGTTCTCACTACTGACTGAATTATTTCGTAATTTATTCAATGATATGGCTTTAATCTATTGGCATGAACTGTGAGTCTTTTATATTTTCCCAGTTGAATAGTTACACTGACGCCTCGTTTTCCAATCACAACAAAAGGTCCTCTATAACCACTGTCAAGCTTCTGAGACCTACCTCTGCGAACAGATTCATCTTTTAGCAAAACTTTGCTTCCAATTTCAAATTCTCGTGGATTTTGTGTCTTATCGTAATATTCTTTGTTTTTCTCTTTCAGTCCCTGATTGATCTCTCTAGCCTGCTTGTGTAGTGTCTGTAGGATAGCTTTTAACTCATCTGCGTACTCATCATATGAATAAGTGAACTTCCTTTGGATCACTTTGTAATACCCCTGGTATATTTGGTATTCTACCGAACATTAGCTCGTGTGGCGTGTACCCTGTTGCACTGTGAACACTAGTGTTATACACAAATACAAAATAAGGTAACCAATCATCCCATGTGCTCTGATTCTTGTCAATATAATGCCTAAGTACTCTGAAAGACTACGGTGGGCGCGTTCAACAAAATTTGATTGTGGCCGATACGCCAACGTCTGGATTTTATTTATCTTTAATAATTTACATACTTTCTGCATTGTTTCGCTGATAAAGCACGATCCGTTATCTGACAGAAGAATGCTCGGCGATCCAAGCGTAGGATTACTTCTAAGACTAATGCTCGAGCCACTGTATCAGAATCTTGTCTGGCTATCGGAATTGCAGTTATAAATTTGGTCAATTCGTCCTGAAATGTCAACACATATTTGTTCCCATTGTTGCTCAACGGCATTGGGCCAACAATGTCTGTTGCACAACGTTCGAATACATGCTCAGGTATCTTTGTAAGTTCTAATGGCATACGGGTATGTGGTACTAAGTGTTTGTTCCTCTGGCAACTATCACACTGTTTGACATAATTTTCTATATAAGACTTCATCCCTGGCCACTGAACGTATCTCTTAATTCGCTCATATGTCTTATTTACACCTAGATGTCCAGAGATGGGGCTGTCATGGTATTCCTTAAGTATGGCTAGTTTTTCTTCCTCATTTAGTGTTGGAAATTCCTCCTCATTTTCTGGATTTGTGCATCTACTGTGGATGTGAGTGTTTCTTCTTCTGTTTGCATTGTTTCATCTGTGACAGGGTCTGGTTGGGTGGATTCTTGTACTTCCCTTACTTCCCTAATTCTGCTAAGTGCATCTGCAACTGTATTTGATTTTCCCTTACGATAAACAATTGTGTAATTGTATTCTTCAAGTTTTAAGCGAAATCTTAGTAATCTAGAAGATGGGTCTTTAACACTAAAAATCCCAAGTAAGGGGGAGGTGGTCAGTATAAGACCGTGAAATGTCTGCCAAAGACGTAAGGTCTGAATTGCTTTATCGCCCACGTAACCGCGAGCGCTCTCGCTTCCTGATGTGGAATAATGAATTTCTGCTTTATTTAAAGTTCTGGAAATATATGCGACTGTCTATCTGAGCCTATTTGCCCTGCGAAAGTACTCCCGAAATGGCATACTGAGACGCGTCTGTGCTAATAATGTATGGAAGATTTTCGTCTGGGTACGCTAGAAACAGGTGCTGAGGATCAATTTCTCCTTGAGAGTTTGGAAAGCATTCTCAGTTTTTGGACTCCAATCAAATGGAACATTTTTCTTAATAATTCATATAAAGGTTTAGCTATCTTACTAAAGTTCTCTATGAAACGGCGATAATAACCTGCAAACCCAAGGAATGTTTTTCAATTGTTTTGTTGTCTGTGGAGTTGGATATTTTTGACTTTTTCAATTTTCTGTGGGTCTGGGTAAACTCCATGTTCTGTCAACTTGTGTCCCAGATAGGTGACCTCTTTTTGTAAGAAGTTACATTTGTTTGGCTGAA
This sequence comes from Vandiemenella viatica, assembly GCA_031002005.1. NCBI lineage: Eukaryota > Metazoa > Arthropoda > Insecta > Orthoptera > Morabidae > Vandiemenella > Vandiemenella viatica. Next base: position 111,205,050 of record JARYHS010008074.1, read on the forward strand.
GGCGAAGTGTGTGTGTTCTTAATCTGTCAAAAATGTCTCTTACCTCTCATTGTGGGCTTCCAAGTTTGGTCCAAAACAGATTACATCATCTAATACACGAAACATCGATCACCCTGTAGACCACTCATACGACTGTCATTAGATACTGGAAACTTGCGGGTGCGGAGGCAAGGCCCATAGCCATCTTCCTGTACATGAAGTGACCTTGACCTGCACTGAATGCAGTTAACGGTTGATCCGATTCTTTAATCAAATTTGGTGATACCCCTGAGCTAAGTCTAAGGTAGAAAAGTATTTTGCCTTCCCCAATGAATCTAAGATTTCTGAAATTAGTGGAAGCGGAAAAACAGTTCCTACAGTGAATTTCATTTAACTTGCGAAAGTCTACCACAATTCTGTATCGTTGTTGACCACTGGCATCGGGTTTCTTAGGTAGGACAAGTATTGGGAAATTCCACTCGCTAGTTGATGGAACAATAATCTCATTCTCAAGCATTTGCTCAATTTCTTTCTGTAAAATGGGTTTCATAGTATCTGGAATTCGATAACGATCTCTGTTTGATGACTGTACCCTGTGCTTCTGGCTTTAACTTGATTTCATGGGTGACTGTGTTGGTGTGTGTCAACTTATCTCCTGGGAGGTGAATATATCATTGTACAATAAACAAAGTTCTAGGATGGATCGCTTTTCTTCTTCATTCCAAATGATCTAGCCTCAAATTTTCATTAATAAACTGGTGCGTGATTTCCCTTGTGTTGGTTGCACGTGTTTAGTTGTTTGTTTACCTTCTACAACTCTAATGGCGGATGGGCTGTCAGCTGGCGGATCACGTGACTCTGACGTCACATCGCTCTCCGCACAATATGGCTGCGCCTGTAATGCTCCGCAATAAAATTCAACACTGTCCTCCCTGGTATTTAACATGGATAAAATACAAGTACCATTTTCTACTTTGACCAATGATTCAGGAATGAAAACACCTTGAATAATTTCTTGTTTGTTTACAATAGCTTCTGCACAATTTCGGCATTGCACCTGAACTCGTAAAATGCGTTCTTCTCTTGGCCCTAACTTTACTGTGTAATCCTCTGGAAGACTTACAATTTCTTTTGTGCCTTTAGAACTGTTGTTCAACTGCTTTAAACTACCTTTACTGTGACTTGAATTACTAGCATCTCTCCGATTAGATACTTCTACAGTTTGTTTATGTTCCTGTTGTTCATTCTGTATATGTTGTGTAGTGGTTTCATTACTGTTTTGAGCATTATTTGTGTTTTTGTTGCTATGCCTATTCTTTCTGTTTACACGTTTTCCTCGTCTTTTGCGAGAGTTTTCTGGGTGGTACCTCTGTGTTTATGTTTCCCTTTGCTTGAGAACACTTGCCTCTTGAGTTGTCTGATCCCTTTGAGACTACTCTAGCCCGCTTACTAGGCCCACTAATATTTTCTGATTCTGTTAGTATTGGAATAGAATGACCACTGATACATACAGACATGTTTTCATAGTTAATTATAGCTCCCTGTTTGATTAAAAGATCTCTCCCAATTAACCCCTCTTTAACTATATCAACAGACTCCTTCAACCACATGAAACTCATGCTTAATGAACACATGATTACTTAGTTTTAGTTGCAAAACAATAGTTCCTTTTGTTCTCACTGTGTGTGACATAATTCCCTTAATACTTAAAGTTTTCTTTGTATCTATTTGAACGTGATTTGCCAATGCATTCTTGTGTATAAGAGACAGCTGTGCCCCCGTGTCAAGAAGAAAGAATAATTCCCCATTGTTTACTTGCTCACAGGCGATCTTAACAAAATCATTTTCATGTTCACAGCCTACGGTATGTATTTTGCCGTATTGACGAGTGTAAGAGTGGCTGCCATTTCTCACACTCTTCCGCTCGTTTCCCGAACCTTTGTTTGTCTTTTGTGTTGTGTCATTGTTGCGACAATGTGACGCGAAATGCCCGATCTTATTACATTTGTGACAAACTGCCTTCTTTACTCTACAGTCTGCAATCATATGTCCTTTTCTATGGCAATATGCACAAGTGACATAACTAATTCTTCTGAACTGTGTGCGTGCTTTACATGATATGGCTAGGTGACCTTTTTGTCTGCAGATTTGGCAAACGGGTTGGCTCCTACATTCTTTACTAATATGGCCACTTTTATTGCAAGAGAAACATTTTTTCATGGCATTACTCTGTGTTGTGTGTGTATCTGAACGCCCTATAACAGCTTTTTCTTTCTGTGACAACAATGCACTTTCTTCGACGAGTGCTAATTCAACAGCTACTGGTAAAGTGATAGTGGAACCCCGTGCTCTAATCACTGTCTGTATTCTGTCATTACTTAACCCTTGAATGAACGTAATGCGACTCAGGCGATCAACAAGAGTAAGACTCCCTTTTACATCTTCTTCAGGAATTTCTTTAGCTACTGCATTTCTAAAGTCATGTGATAATTTATCGATTTTCGCGGCCCATTCAACAATCGGTTCTGCTTTACCCTGACGAGCTGCAAAAAGGTTACAAGCATAGTGATCTAATGAACGCCTCTCCCCATAGTTTTCAATCAAGATATCTTTTACAGAATCCCATGTTTTGGTAAAAGCTCGGACGAGCAATTTCCCCCTGGCCTGGCCAGTGATCTTTGACTTTACAAAATGAAGGAGAACATCATGATCTTGCTTAGCAATTAAATTAAATGCAGTTGAAACATTTTCAATGAAAGGTTGCAGTTCTTCTTTATCTCCGCTAAACGAATTTGGAATCAACTTTAATGCTTCTGATACTGAGAGCTTTCCCGCACTGCTCTCTTCAACACCTACTTCACTCGTTGCGGTATTCATCGTGAAACACTGCGCACTGCGTATTACTCACTGTTCTGCTGGGTTGAGACTGCGAGACTTGAATTCTGGCGCCGACCGCTCGTGTTGTGGTGGCGTCGTCGTCCTATTGGCTGCTGGCGATGTCACCCCCTCCACTGCTCTCGCGCTGGCTGCTGGGACTCGGTCCGTGCTGCCCTCTCTCCGGCGGATCGCGAACTCCTCGAAGCTTCTTCTTATCTGCTTGCAGTATCCGGTTTCGGTTCCAACTCGCGCTCCTTGTAGCGTCGAAAATTACTTTGCTATACTGACTTCTTCGTACTGTTTCTGGCTTTGCATTTACCCTCTGCGGCTGCTACACATAAGAAATGGTTTTTACAGCGAAAGAGAATATTTGTCCCTTTGCCGTACTGTCGCGGTAGCTGATTTTAGTATGAGTTTAGCGGTAATGAAGGCGGAGTGCTTCCAAGCCAACGCAGTAGTGTGCAGATCACACCGCTCATATACGACACCAGCTCAAGGCCGCTGATCTTGCGGTCCGTACTGTGGGAAACTCAGCCAACACGGCTAGTTACACGAGGCTTACACACTATGAGCACGTGAACCACACGCGTGTGTCATAGTGACAAACAGCCAATGATAGGAAGGCTTTCCCCACCTTCCGGAATCGAGGGCGCTTCTTTGCGCGCCGATTCGCCCAGTCCGGGATGTGAAATTTCGTGGGGCAGACCTGTTTACCATCCAATTAGGCCGTTTTAGCATTTTTCCTATCATTCTCCCTCTGCTGGCTTGGAATGCATACTGCATTATATCGGATCCTATGGTCCATTATTCCAATATCGGGAAACACCGATTTCATGTACCAGCAACTTGTAACTGTACCACACGCCGCTTTCACAATAAATCAAGTAGCCACAACTCTTCGTATCATTTCAAGGGGCCCCTACATCCTGATTTTTATGCAAATTAATCTCTGTGCATGTACTTTTTCCTAGCCAGGGCTTACAGATGCCGACTGGAAACCCGAAGTACCTCAGCCGACTAGTAACGCTAGGACGGACCCACAGTGGGTAATTCGCTCGCGCTCGGTCAACACGCGACATACCCACATAAATTGTGTGCAGATCTGGGGTTTCAATTACCGCATACTACTTGGAACAAGTTCCACTTAGCATAGCAAGGAAAAATTATTTCTCTCGCTATACCTACACAGAGACTAGTTAATCACAGAGGAGTGATAGGCCAGAGAAGGATCAAGAAAGAGAAGAAGTTCCGGAATCATCTTGGTGAGCGAACGCAGATTCCCATCGCGGGCGGCAGAGCGACCTGGACGCAGCAGAAAAGATCGCGACTCTAGAAGGGACGGCGGCTCCGCTAGAGGCGCTGACCGGGCCGGCGCCACGCATCGCAAAGCGCCACGGCGCGCATCGCAGAGCAGCTACGGCAATTGCAGCAAAAAGTGAGTAAAGTGAAAAACAGTGCATAACAAGTGTTCAAAATGCCCACCGACAAGCTATCGAGTGCGGAAAGTGTGCGTGAATCAAGTAGTGTGAAAATTTCAGTCACAGATGCACTAAAATTAATTCCCTACAATTTTAGCGGAGATAAATCAGAACTGAGATCCTTTTATTGATAATGTGTCGACAGTTTTTCTCTTTAGTAGCTGTAGAGGAGCATGATGTATTGTTACAGTTTGTCAAAGCAAAATAGTTTTCGAACGCAAGGTCAAAAATTCTTGTCAGAGACCAGACAAAAGATTGGCCTTCGATCAAAGCTATTTTGATGAAATTACGGGAGCAGAGGTCCTTGGATTATTACGCATATCAATTATTCTTGGCTAAGCAGAAAAGTAACGAAACAATAGCAGAATGGGCTTCTCGTGTCGACGCATTGGA